>CM077663.1:133289209-133889209 GCA_039707655.1 Elymus sibiricus | reverse complement strand
CTATACAAAAGAAAAGAATGTGATGAGCATGTTAGGCAGCATTCCACATCAAAAATTCTATTTTTATCATTTACCTACTCGAGGACGAGTAGGAATTAAGCTTGGGGATGCTGATACGTCTCCAATGTATCTATAATTTTTGCTTGTTCCATGCTGTTATATTATCATTCTTGGATGTTTTACAATCATTTCATAACAACTTTATATCATTTTTTGGGACTAACCTATTGACATAGTGCCAATGTGCCAGTTGCTGTTTTTGCTTGTTTTTTACTTCGCCGAATATCAGTACCAACCGGAGTCCAATTGCGACGAAACGTTTTGGAGATTTTTTCTGGACCAGAAGACACCCAGAGGGCCAAACAAGATCCAGGAAGGTGGGCTGTGGGGAGCACAACCCACCAGGGCGCGCCAGGGGCCCCCCGGTGCGCCCTGATGGGTTGTGCCCTCCGCGGGGCCCCTTCGCACCGCCTCTGATGCCTATAAATTCCCAAATATTCCAAAAACCCTAGGGGAGTCGACGAAACACAATTCCAGCCACCGCAAGTTCTAGAACCGTGAGATCCAATCTAAACACCATCACGGAGGGGTTCATCTTCTTCATAGGTGCCTCTCCGATGATGCGTGAGTAGTCCACCATAGACCTACAGGTCCGTAGGCAGTAGCTAGTTAGCTTCTTCTCTCTCTCTTATGATTCTCAATACAATGGTCTCTTGGAGATCTATTTGATGTAAACTTTTGCGGTGTGTTTGTTGGGATCCGATGAATTTTGAGTTCATGATCAGTTTCTATCCATGAATATTATTTGAGTCTTCTTTGATCTCCTATACGCATGATTGCTTATAGCATCGTATTTCTTCTTCGAATCTTTGGTTTAGTTAGGCCGACTAGATCGATTTTTCTTGCCATAGGAAGAGATGCTTTGTGATGGGTTCGATCTTGCAGTGTTCTTTCCCAGTGACAGAAGGGGCAGCAAGACACGCATGTATCGTTGCTATTAAGGATAACAAGATGGGGTCTATTCCTACATGAATAGATCTTGTCTACATCATCTCATCGTTCTTATTGCATTACTCCATTTTCCATAAACTTAATACACTAGATGCATGCTAGATAGCGGTCGATGTGTGGAGTAATAGAGGTAGATGCAGGTAGGAGTTAGTCTATCTATCTTGGACGTGATGCCTATATAATGATCATCGCCTTGGATATCATCATGACTATTCGATTTTCTATCAATTGCCCAACAGTAATTTGTTCACCCACCGTGAGCTATACTCATGAGAGAAGCCACTAGTGAACCCTACGGCCCCCGGGTCTACTTTTCCATCATATTGCTTTCCGATCTACGTTTTTGCAATCTTTGTTTTCAGATCTACAAAACCAAAAACCCAAAAATGTAGTGTTGCATATTTTATTTGCTCTTTTTATTTGTGTTCTTGGGAGATCTATCTCTCCTATCTATCACTACCTAATCTATCATATTACCATAGAGAGATTGACAACCTCTCTTTCGCATCGGGTTGCAAGTATTTGTTGTTTGTGTGCAGGTGCTGCTTATTGGGTGGTGGTGATCCTCCTACTAGTTCGATAACCTTGGTTTCATAACTAAGGGAAATACTTACCATCGTTGTGCTGCATCATCCCTTCCTCTTTGGGGAAATACCGACGCAGTCTCAAGCCACATCAGGTACTTGTCAATTTCTTGGGAGATCTCTTGTGCCTTGGTCATCCAAGAAACAAAACACAGTATGTCTATCTACTGCCGAAGCGGAATACATTGCCGCCGGATCATGTTGTGCGCAATTACTATGGATGACTCAAAATCTTAAGGGTTATGGAATACATGTTAGACATGTTCCATTGTTGTGTGACAATGAGAGTGATATTAAGATTGCTCATAATCCCGTGCAACATTCTCGAACTAAACATATTCAAGTTCGTCATCATTTCATTCGTGATCATGTTGCTAAAGGGGATATTAATCTCAAACATGTTCGCACCAACAAACAATTGGCCGATATCTTTACTAAGCCACTTGATGAGAAAGTGTTTTTTAACTTGAGGAGTGAGTTGAACATCATTGATGCTTCAAACTTTAGCTAGACTCACTCGGATGCATGCAAGGGCATGAGCTTACATGACTATTCCTTGATACTATTGATACGATACTATCTTATACCCTTGGAAAACTATGCTCCCTTGTATTGCATGTAACCTTTTGTAGGTACTTGGATGAACTACATTCCACAAGATTGCCAACAACTACTATCAAAAGCAATCTTGTTTTGGCCAAGTATCAACAATCCTCGTTGTGATGGAGGAAGAAGACAACACAAACTATATCATTGACATACATACGATGAAAACCTCACTCTTGTCATTTGGATATATCTTGCTTTTCCTTGCATGACTAACCCTTGTAGGAGGACCTATCTACAAAGAAAAGAAGGATTGCTCCCATCTCAAGATGATCTCCATCAACTTTGAGCATCCACAACAAGTCCACCTACACACCATGTCATCTACATATCTCTAAGGTATGTGCTCATATCCTTGAAGAAGCTTTACTCCAAGTCATGAGATAGAGCAATTCAAATAGATATGAAAACATCAAAATGCTTAAACGAAAAATGGTAACCCCATTTTGAGCTGAAAGATGAGTATGACCTATGATCAAGTATTCTTACTTGGCTCCTAAGTCACTATACTCTAATATAGGTGACCTAGTCACCGAGCATCATCTAGGTGAAGTTTCTTGTTTGGTTCATCTTATAGTTGCATGCTTTCTTGGAACCACTCAATCTTCATCTAGTTGAAAATTCATTGCAAATATTCTTGAAAAGTCATTGCGAATATTTTTGAGAATTCTTTACAAATCTTTTAGAATCTATTGAGATTTTCTGAAAATAATTTTCACCAACAAAAGGTCAAAAAGGACATTGCCAAGTTTCTGTTTGCAATTTCGGTCTTTCCGAGCTGGGAAAATCGGTTCCACCGACATAGCAGCTATTGCCAAGAGCTTCTTCGGTACCACTGTGATGAAACTCTTTGGATGTACCGATTTTACCCAATGCCCTAATATTTCCTTATTGGTTCTACCGATTAACTTTGCCTCGGAGTCACCGACTCTTTGCCATCACTTGTGTTCATTGCCATTTTCTTGACATTTTTAGTCAATGATCTCAATGACCCTTACTCTCAAGGAACCCTTACCCTCTGGCCCTTTTTGGAAATTAATGCCAAAGGGGGAGAAATATCAAATCTTATGCTTGTTCAAGGGAGAGAAATATGAAAGCTTATGTCCAAAGAGGAAATAGCTATCAAGGGGGAGAAATACCATGCTCACCCAAAGGGGAGAGACATTACATTAAGGGGGAGAGAGAAGACCAAATTCATTCTATCATTTAGGGAGAGAGAAAATATGATTTCTATTTGATTGCCTACTTGTGTCTTGTGTTTGACCTGTCTCACCCTACCTACTCCCAATATCTACATGCTAAGATTCAGGGGGGAGAGGAAGAATTACAAATTCACACTTAGGGAGAAAGTTCTAAATGTTCTCCGAGACATATCAATTTTAAGAAATACTATCTTCTATATCTCTTCCATATCTTGGTACATTTGAATTCTTTTGCATTTGGATGAGAAGAATATTCTTGTGTTCCCTAACATTGTTTTCTCAAGTGTGTTCCTACTATTAAAATGCTCAAGAACTTCAAGGTAAGTATATGCATCATATTCTTGGTCAAGATGATCTCTTGTTTTCATGCAGATATTGTTTGCAAGAGAGAGTCTTGAACATGGAAACACCTCATTCACATATGTTTGATGCACATAGCCAAGGTTTACATGACTTATCATGTCCTTCCTACCATGTGTGTGTTCATGCATTCATATGTTTCAGTCATGTGTTTCTCAAAGCTTTCATGAGGAAATAGCAACTATCCTCTAAAAAGGATTGCACACATTTAGGGGGAGCTTGTCTCAGTCATGTGTTTCTGAAAGCTTTCATATATCTTTGCATATCTAAATTCGAAGCTTTGATTGTATGTTGTCATCAATTACCAAAAAGGGGGAGATTGAAAGCACATATATGCTCCCTTGGAGGTTTTGATAATTCATGACAACATACATTGTCTCTTGGACTAATAGTTTTACCTAGTTCATTTCAGATGAAGTCCATAGAGAGAATTGGCTGGAATGTGTGGAGAATCCCCAAGGAAAGAAAAAGGAAAGAAATAGGATTGGCAGATCATCAAGCTTCAAGACTCTACATTTTGCATTTTGTGAGAAATCACATTTGAGTCCATAGGAAAGCCAATACTATTAAAAGGGGATGAGGTATCCATGATGATCTGGTTGCTCAAGTGCTTAAAGTTAGGCACCGAAAATACCCATAAAATTCTCCCACAAAATACTGTATCTAAACCTTACCACTCAAATTCAGTGCCACCAATATTCCATTTGGGCCCTATCGAGTTTCACCCTAGACATATCCTAAGCCGAACCCTAAGGTCTCGGGGACACCAAGTTTCCTTTCAATGAAACCGAAATCAGTGACCAACTTTGGGGTAACCTATTTCTAAGAATCGGAATTTCTGAGTTTTAGAAATCGGTCTCACCGAGTTTTGGTAACTGCCTAGGTTAGCCAAATCGGACCCACCGAGATTTATATATCGGTCTCACCGAAATGCCAAAAGCTGCCACATTTTGCACTAGTCGGTGCAATCGAGTTTTTGCTTCAGTTTCACCGAGTTGGGCAATAATGTTGTAACGGTTGGATTTTTGGAGATGCCTATATATACCCCTCCACCTGCCTCTTACTCGTAGAGGAAGTACTCAGAATAGACTAACACTTGTGCCATCCATTTTCTGAGAGAGAACATCCTAGTCATGTGTTGAGATCAAGATATTCCACTCCAACCATGTGAATCTTGATTTCTAGCCTCCCCAAGTGTCTTTCCACCCAATCAACCTCTTCTACCAAGCCAAATCTGTGAGAGAGTGATTGTGTGTTGAGGAGACTATCTTTTGAAGCACAAGAGCAAGGAGTTCATCATTCTTACCACATCTATTACCTTTTGGAGAGTGGTGTCTCCTAGATTTGTTAGGTGTCGCTCAGGAGCCTCCGTCTTCATGTGTGAGTTGACTAGAAGTTTGTACGGGCAAGGATATAGCCTACTTCGTGAAGATCTACGCCGAGTGATGCTAGTCCTTTGTGGACGTAAGCCATGATGGAATAGACGAGGTTGCTACTTTGTGGAACGTTATGGGTGGAGCCCTCCGTGGACTCTCGCAACCGCTACCCTCCGTGGGTTGAAGTCTCCATCAACCTGGACGTACGATAGCACCACTTATCGGAACCACGAGAAAAATCTTCGTGTCTCTAATTGCGTTTGACTCCTCTTCCCTACTCTTACTTACATGTGCTTGTCTTTACTTTCCGCTACTATACTCGTTGACTTGCATTTGTAGGGTGTGGTTGACTTGTTAGAATTGCTAAAATCTGCTAACCATTAAAATTGGGAAAATGTTAGGTTTTTAGTTTGTGAAGTAGTCTATTCACTCCCCCCCTCTAGACGTCCCTTCTCGGTCCCACACTGACCCCCTCTTCTCCTATATGGTGTGTTTTACCCTAGAAAAAATCAAGAAGATACTTTCGGGACGAAGCGCCACCGTCTCGAGGCGGAATCATGGGCAGATGCCCTTTTGCTCTCCGGCAGAGAGATTCTGCCTGGGAAACTTACCCCTGGGAGGGGGAGATCGAAGCCAGCGTCATCACCAACACTTCCTCCTTCGTGGGAGGACCAATCTTCATCAATATCTTTACCAGCACCATCTCATCTCAAACCCCAGTTCATCTCTTGTATTCAATCTTTGTCTCAAAATCTTAGATTGGTACCTGTGGGTTACTAGTAGTGTTGGTTATATCTCGTAGTTGATGCTTGTTGGTTTACTTGGTGGAAGATATTATATTCAGATCCTTTATCACCATTATTATACCTCTGATCTTGAACATGTTGATGATGTGTGAGTAGTTACTTTTGTTCCTGAGAACATGGGAGAAGTCTTGTTATAAGTAATCATGTGAAGTTGGTAGTTGTTCGATATTTTGATGATGTGTATGTTGTTGCTTCTCTTAGTGGTTTCATGTGAACGTTGACTACACGACACTTCACCATGTTATGGGCCTAAGAGAAGGCATTGTGGAGTAACAAGTAGATGATGGGTTGCCAGAGTGACAGAAGCTTAAACCCCAGTTCATGCGTTACTTCATAAGGGGCTGATTTGGATCCACATGTTTCATGCTATGGTTAGATTTATCTTAATTCTTCTTTCGTAGTTGCGGATGCTTGAGAGAGGGGTAATCATAAGTAGGTTTCTTGTTAAAGTAAGAACAACACCTTAGCACCGGTTCACCCACATATCAAATTATCAAAGTAACGAACGCGAATCAACTCAACATGATGAACATGACTAGATAGAAATTGGCATGTGTCCTCGGGAGCGTTTGCTTCATATAAGAGTACTTTCAGGCATGTCCTTTGCTATAAAAAGGATTGGGCTATCTTGCTGCACCCTTGCTACTATTGTTACTTGTTACTTGTTACGAATTATCGTGCTATAAAACTATCTATCAATGTTACTCACAACACATGCAGAGAATACCTTGCTGAAAACTGCTTACCATTTCCTTCTGCTCCTCGTTGGGTTCAACACTCTTACTTATCAAAAGGACTACGATTGATACCCTATACTTGTGGGTCATCAGGGATGGTCTAAGATCGAACTCAAGTCTCCTGCATGGTGAAGTAAGGCTTTGGCTAGTGGGCTAAATCTGTTGTTGTGTTCAATTAGGGGCCACACATCAGATAAACCAGAGGAAAAGGCACATGCAGCGTATCGAACCGTTTGTTCACCTATGGGTGGCACCCGTGGGAAGCGCGCCGACCTGTCCATGGGGCACGATGAGGATGTGTGGACCGTGTGTGATAGTGGGCAGTCACGTTCACATCTGAGAACGCAGGCCCATGTACGCCGTCCCACACAGTTTCTAAACCGTTTCGGGCTTCGGAACGAAAACCATCAATAAATTTTGAGCTTGTTTCCCGTCACATTCCAAATAACCATGCTATAAGTAATTGAAAATCTGTTCACACCTACCAAACCTAAACGTGTTCCCACTTAGCATCTGTTTACCAGTAGGATATAAAACTACCTACTCGAAAATCACTACACATTCCTCTCCTCATCACCCCACAAACATGTCTTTCTTGTTAGTCGTTCCTTGCGTCTGCCATGGCCGGTAAGATGAGTTATGGGTCGACATGTAACCAGGCAGCCAAGACCAAGGCTGCGGAAGCAACAATAAGGTCCCGCCGCCTTGTCGCGCTAGCCGCAACAAAGATGTGTGGTGTTGCCATCTCTCGCAGAGAGGCGAGGGCTCTCACAAGCGCATTGGCCTTGGAGGTGAACTGGACGAGCTGGCAGTGTTGGATTCCTCAGCCAGCGACAACATGCACGCTTAGCTCGATGAGAATGAGGAGGTGATCGCCGGCATGGTGAAACTGCTGGAGAAGAGCAATGTCGCGCTTAACAAGGCGACCGGCTTCATCGTGAAACTTACGGGCAAGAAGGCGAAGCTTTGCAACGAGTGCGGCAATCAGAAAGAGCTGAGCACCGGATGGAAGAAGCTACATGAGCAGAGCAGTGCCTCGATGGAGAAGCTGAAAGGCCTCGCCGAAGTACTTATGGATGAATTGGTGAAGCTTCGCATCCATCACGAGCAGTTGGTGCAGGAACCCTTGGTTGCTGCCAAGCAAAGTCATGCGTATGTGAAGGAGAGCATAAACTCTTTCGAGCAAAAAACTTGCGCCATGACCGCAATGCGGAAGATGGCGGAGGAGAGTTTACAGGACATGGAGGTTGTGGAGGCGATTAAGGAGTAGATGGAGGAACTCCGCGCCCAACAATCCATCAAGAATTAGAGAGCAGCGGCCCAGATAATTGTCTACGCCTTCCTTCTTATGCGTCTTCTTCCTTCTTCTTTTGCCCCCGTGCCTTTGGGGATTTTCCGCATGTGGCATTTTAAATTATCCTGAATATGTAAGAAAATTATTATCCGTTGCCATTGCCAATTTTTCGTTCGTAAGTACATGTATACGAGTCGAAAACAGGCTAAAAGTCACGTTCTCAGCGAGGCACGAACAAAATAATTGTTACATTGAGCGGGGCAATGGGATCACAAGGAAACTACTCCCTCCGTCCAGGTGCACTAACCGCAGGGTAAACAGTGGGCCGGCCACCATTAATTCAGAAGTTGGGAGCGTGGCGGGCGGAGGGTGGCGGTCAAAGGCTCGATTCCTGACGAGCCTACGAAGTAGACTGCTCGCACACGTCCCATCGAGCCTGCGTGGCGGACAGATCGCACGCGTCCCATCGAGCCTACGTGACGGACTTCTCACACATATCCCGTCTAATCAAACAGCTGCATGTACGACACCTCCTTTCTAGTAAAAAAGGGATGGTTGGTACCACGTAAATGCTTAGCGAAGCGCACACAATGAACGTAATACAACCGTTTGCTATTATAATGTGGCAACTATCTGCTCCAAAATGTCTACGTTGCGTGCTAATGTGTGCACATTTTCAAATTGGAAAACATATGGTACCACGGCCTACATGTGCCGTGTCATGACACCGGGATAAGTTTCTTGAACTTTAGACGAGTTTTGGGTTTACTGGGATTTAAAAACGAAGATTCTCAATGTTTGCGGCATATACATGATGACGTGATGTTTGAAATTCATTCATAATCCTTGCATGGGACCTAAACGTGCACCCAAGGAATCAAATATGATTTTCAACCCATTTTGGTGCACCGGAGCATGTGCTTGTAGTTCAAATTTGAATTATGTGTATTAAATTCATAGAAAACTCAATTAATGTGTAAAAAAGTTCAAAAGAACTACGAATAATTCCATACTTTAGCACAACACGCATATTGTTCTATTTTGCCTCAAGAAAAAAATTCAAGGCAAGAAGAGGCACTGAATGTCGTTTCACCCACAAAGGTGACATGTTCCCTATTGAAACAACGATGATTCTTGTGAGAAGCTCCATTTTGTAAGATGCTTGCCCCAAACTTGTCCCAAATTTGTCATTTTTTACCATGACATAAATGTGCAGTGTCCTGACACGAGGATAATTTTCATGAATTTCAGACAAGTTTTGGATTTACGGGAATTTAAAACAAAGATTCTCAATGTTTACGGCTAGCCATGACGCTGACGTGTTTGAAATTCATCCCGATTCCTTGCATGGGACCTAAACATGCATCCTAGGACACACATATGATTTTTCAACCCATTTTGGTGCACCGGAGCATCCGTTTGTAGTTCAAATTTAAATAATGTGTATTAAATCCACAGAAAACTCGGCTAATGCATAAAAAAGGCCAAATGAACCACAGATAAGTCCATATTTAGCAGGACACTCGTATTATTCTATGTTGCCTCTAGAAAAACAAACAAGGCGAGACAAGGCACTGAATGTCGTTTCGCCCACAAAGTTGACACGTTCCGTATCGAAACCACGATGATTCTTGTGAGAACCTCCAGTTTGTAAGATGCTTGCCTCAAAATTTGTCCCAAATTGGTCAATTTTTTTACCACGACGTAAATGTTCCCTATCATGACACCAGGATATTTTTCATGAATTTCAAATGAGTTTTGGATTTATGGGAATTTAAAAACCAACATTCTCAATGTTTGCGGCCTAGCCACGACGTCGAGATGTTTGAAATTCATTCCCATTCCTTGCATGGGACCTAAACATGCACCCTAGGACACAAATATGATTTTTCAACCCATTTTGGTGCATCGGAGCATGCCTTTGTAGTTCAAATTTGAATTATGTGTATTAAATATATAGAAAACTCAGTTAATGCATAAAAAGGCCAAACGGACCACGAATAATTCCATATTTTAGCATGACACTCATATTGTTCTATGTTGCCTCTGGAAAAAAAATCAAGGCGAGAAGAGGCACAAAATGTCGTTTCGCCCACAAAGGTGACACGTTCCCTGTCGAAACCACGATGATTCTTGTGAGAAGCTCCGGTTTGTAAGATGCTTGCCCCAAAAGTTGTCCCAAATTGGACATTTTTTACCAGGGCATAAATGTGTCGTGTCATGACACCGGGATAATTTTCATGAATTTCAGACGAGTTTTGGATTTATGGGAATTTAAAAACCAAGATTCTCAATGTTTGCGTCCTAGCCACGATGCTGAGATGTTTGAAATTCATTCTCATTCCTTGCATGGGACCTAAACATGCATCCAAGGACACACATATGATTTTTCAACCCTTTTTGGTGCACCTGAGCATGCGTTTGTAGTAAAATTTGAATTATGCATATTAAATGCATATAAAACTCAATCAATGTATCAAAAGGCCAAACGAACCACGAATAATTTAAAGCAGTTCTAGACAACCGCCTGGCACTCGTACGTGTGTAAGCACTGTGTGCGCACATGTCGTGCTAGCTTGAGCTTCCTTGTTTCCTAAGTTATCCTTTTTATATTGATGGTGTTCAATCCAAACACGCTTCTCTCGCCACTCCTCCAAACAGTCTCCCTCCACTCCCCCAATCGTTTCCCACCGAAGAGACGGCACTGTCATCAACCTACTCGACGAGGAGAACAAGACGGAGCAGCTTGGAGAGCAAGAGCGGCACCGCGCCACCGAGCAAGAGCGATACATCATCATCAGTCTCTGCAGACGATGGTCGTGCCTCCATGTCACAATCCCACACGGTTTTTAATTCCAGAAACATCTATGATATGTAGCTGGTCCCACAAGGTGACCATTGGTGCAAGCCTTATAAATGCGAGGAGAAGGCAACCCTTATCATCAAGGTGCAGCTTCTTAGGCCCCATCCCATTTGAATGAAACTCATAAGTTAAGCGTGCTTGGACTAGAGTAGTCCAAGGATGGGTGACCGGGTGGGAAGTTGCTATATCGCAAGGCTCATTTAGGCAGTTGATACGTCTCCAACGTATCGATAATATATGAAGTATTCATGCCATATTTACCTATGTTTCTAATACTTTTATATGGGTTTGATGCATTTTATATGATTTAATTAGAACTAACCCATACTGATGATGTTTTCAGCAAAATTACCGTGGTGTTGTTTTTATGCAGAAAATAAAAGTTCTCGGAATCGCCCGAAACTTTTCGACGATTTTTCTGGAAAATGTGAGAAATACCGGAGCGAAGAACTACCGGAGGGGGCCACCTGCTGGCTACAAGACAACAGGGCGCGCCCACCCCCCTGGGCATGCCTTGATAGCTTGTGCACCCCTTGTGGCTCCAGTTAGCATGATTCCAACGCCAAAAAATCCTATATATACAGAAACCCTTAGAAATAAACCTAGAACATCCGCTCCGCCGCCGCAACTCTTTGTATCGAAGAAAAAACCCATCTGGAGCCTTTTCGGCACCCTACCGGAGGGGGCAATCATCACTGATGGCCATCTTCATCATCTCGTCGGAGGCCATGACAAGGAGGGAGTAGTTCACCCTCAAGGCTGAGGGTATGTACTAGTAGCTATGTGATTGATCTCTCTCTCTCGTGTTCTTGAGATGTCACGATCTTGATGTATCATGGGCTTTCTTAATATAGTTGGATCATATGATGTTATTCCCTTGCTACCTTGTTGTGATGAATTGAATCTTTGCCTTTGAGATCTCGTTATGTTGGATTGAATATTTTGGGCTTGAGAATACTTCATGTATGTCTTGCATGTGGATGCCCGGGTGACAATGGGGTATTCTATTGGTTCACTTGATATATGTTATGGCATCAACTTGCGGATTCCGGTGACCTTGGGTGATCTATGCACATGGGTTGATTGCACGTTTTCATCCTACTTTCTCCGATAGAAATCTTGGGGTACTCTTTGAAGTTCTTTGTGTTGGATTGAATATGATGAATCTGAAATTGTTTGATGCATGTCGAATAATGAACCCACAGATACTTGAGGTGATATTGGAGTATCTAGGTGACATTAGGGTTGATTGATATGTGGTGTTATTTTAGTACGAACTCTAGGGCTGTTTGTGACACCTATAGGAATTGCTTAATAGATTGACCGGAAAGGATAACTTTGAGGTGGTTCTACTACCTACAACAATTTCATCTTATGTTCTCCGCTACTTATGAACTTTGGAGTGATTCTTTGTCGCATGTTGAGGGATGGTCATATGATGCTATATTATGTTAGCATTGTTGAGAGATTGCACTAGTGAAAGTATGAACCCTAGGCCTTATTTCCAAGCATTAATATATCGTTTTGCTCGTTGTTTGCCACTTGTTACCTTGTTGTTTTTATATTTTCAGATTACAAAAAACTATATTTACTATCCATATTGCACTTGTATCACCATCTCTTCGCCGAACTAGTGCACCTATACAATTTGCCATTGTATTGGGTGTGTTGGGGACACAAGAGATTTCTTGTACTTGATTGCAGGGTTGTTTGAAAGAGACCATCTTCATCCTACACCTCCCACGGATTGATAAACTTTAGGTCATCCACTTGAGGGAAAATTGCTACTGTCCTACAAAACTTTGCGCTTGGAGGCCCAACAAAGTCTACAAGAATAAAATTGCATAGTAGACATCAACGATGTGATATGATCAGTACAGGCATTCATCACTAAATGCTTGTAGTGATCCGTCAATACGGCTAAATAAATCTGGTGGTCCTTGTTTTGTAAATATTGAGAATGATTTTTTGTTATTTGTTGTTTTGAAAATTTGTTATTTCACCGCATTGTGTGCCTTTTTATTGATTTCAATAAGATTTGTTGTTTTGTAAATATAGAGACAGATTTTTTTCTAAATTCCATGTTTTGTGCCATTTTTTGTTATTTGTTGTTTTGAAAAATTGTTATTTCAACATATGGTGTACCTTTTTGTTGATTTCAATAAGATTTACAGTTTTCTAAATATTGAGAATGTTTTTTTTGTAAATTCCATGTTTTGTGGCGTTTTATTGATTGCAATAAGATTTGTTGTTTCAACATATAATGTGCATGATTTTTATTTCGAAGAGTTTTTGTTGCATTAATTCTTGACAAACTTTTGGAGGCACGCATTAAAATTAACTAACTTTGCCATGGTATATCCCTTTGACCCACAATGAGAAGGGTTGACCATGACTGGATCCTCTTGGTCTGTGTTACGATAGGTGGTGGCATGCACACGCAAGACCAAAGTTTGAGCACATGCGTTGGTTTCCCTCCTGTCGGTGTTAATTGGGGCAACCGACACCCTATGTGTTTCAACTGGCTAGTGCCACGTCAAAGTTGTTCATTGGGGATTTGAATCATGTCACATATGTACATATATTTGGGCCACACAAAGGCGGTGGTGGTCTTCTGATCGACCATGCATGTCTCCCTTGTGTGTATTTCGATGACACACCTATCGATGGGCCCCTAGGGTGCATATGTCATACCCTTGACTGGCAACGAGAGGGGTACTTGAACATGAATGTATTCGTCTTGGTTCGTGTTACGGTGGGTCATGGTGACATGTCTAAGCAAACTTCGAGCTCACACGTTCTCATGATTAATTCCCTCCCACGTTCTCGAAGTGGTGGGTGGGCCGACACTATGTGCGTCGTCCTTTATTTATTACCTAGCTTTCATGGGGGTTGTCTGATTCATGAGGTAGGCGCCACATCAAAGTTGTACATTTGGGTAATTAAAACACATCGCACACACAACCTCTTCGTATATACACGCAAGTAGGCGGTGCTTCTATTCTGGCCCCTCTCGTGCGGTTTTCGATGACGCGCCATCTGTGGGTCGGCCCACGTTGTCCATCCCTTTTTGACCGATAATAAGAGGGGCTCGTATGACCAACATAGACTCCCTCGGCCCATGTTATGGTAGGTCATGTTGCAGATGTCCGACTTAAGTATATATGAGCTGTCGCGGCCGTCGCCGATGGGATAGAGGATTCCGACGAGTTGGCCTCCATGTCGGTCAATGGTCAGCCGCCATCTGTGCGGCCGCTGCCACCGCTGACGACCCCGAGTTTTAGCATCGGATGCAGATGGCCATCGCTCTGTCCGTCCAGGAATTGCGTTTCGATGCGTTCCTACGCCACGACGATGAGCGCCGTCTCAGTGTCAGTGTGGAACAATCTATCGCATCTGGGGATGCCATCCGCAACACGGCTAGGGATCTGCAGCAGCACAAATGGCGGGAGAGTGCAAAGAGGAAGCGGCTGGGGAAGAATTCAAATGCCAATGCAGTGGGCAAAAAGAAGTGGGAGCAGGACCAGAAGGCGGCGGAGCAGGCAGGCGCATACCTGTTAACCGCATTGGAGTCCGTTGCATGCCTTGCAGCTGTGACGACAACCATGGCAATAACGGCCGCATCGGAGGCCACAACAACCACGGATGCATTCCTAGCGAGAGCGGCGCCTGTCTGTGTCCCGATGGCCAACGCGAACGCCACGACAGCTTCGTCGACGACGGTGGCTGCCCTGGGGAATGTCGTTGATACGCCTCCGACGTATCGATAATTTTTGATTCCATGCTATTTTATTACCAATCTTGGATACTTTATATGCAATAATATGCTATTTTATATCATTTTTGGGGACTAACCTATTAACTCAGTGCTTACTGCCAGTTGCTATTTTCTGCTTGTTTTTGGTTTTCCAGGAAATCAGTACCAAACGAAGTCCAAACGCTACGAAATTTTTTGATATTTTTTTCTGGACAAAAGAGACCCTGGAAGCTTCGGGGGGAGAACAGACGCGAAGCAACAAGACGGCAAGGCAACAGGGCGCACCCTGATGCCTTTTGGGCCCCTCGGGGCTCTGTTTGACCTAATTCCATCTCCATAAATTCTCTAAAATTGGGAAACCAACAGAGATCCACCAAAACCCTTTTTACTCCACCGCAAGCCTCTGTTCTTCCGCGATCCCATCTGGAGGCCTTTTCCGGTACTCTGCCAGAGGGGGAATCCATCACGGAGGCCATCTTCATCAACCTTGCTGCCTCCATGATGATGTGTGAGTAGTTCACCACAGACCTACGGGTCCATAGTTAGTATCTAGATGGCTAGTTCTCTCTCTTTGATCTTCAATACAAAGTTCTTCACAATTATCACGTTGATCTATCCAATGTAATCTTCTTTTGCGGTGTGTTTGTTGGGATCCGATGAATTGTGGGTTTATGATCTAATTCTTCATCAAAAGTAACTGATTTTTATAGCTTTGTAAGTCTCTCTGATCTATCGATTTGGTTTGGCTAACTAGATTGATTTATCTTCAGTGGGAGGTGTGCATTGTAGTGGGTTCAATCTTGCGGTGCTCTATACCCCAGTGATAGAAAGGGACAAGACACGTATTGTATTGTTGCTACTAAGGATAAAACGATGGAGTTTGAACATATTGCTTGTACTTACTTTGTTTACATCATGTCATCTTGCTTAAAGCATTACTCTGTTTGCATAAACTTAATACCATAGATGCATGCTAAATAGTGGTCAATTGGTGAGTAATAGTAGTGGATGTAGAATCGGTTCGGTCTACTTGTCACGGACGTTGTTGGGGATATAACCCCACGATATAACTCGCCCTATTGGGCTGTGTCATCCTGATGGTGGCTTATAAGGTAACATACCAAGTGGGCCGCGATGCTGAGGAACACGACTGGCAAGGCGGCTTACCAAGTAAGCCGGTTGGTGGCCTAATACCTGAAGACGGCGGCTCAAGGCCCAGGAGGTAGACAGCCGCCGAGAGTTTCCTTGCTTGGAAGGCAAGGCGAGTTAGAAACATAGTAGGTCATGAGTCACAACACGACTCGGAATCTTGTAAGCCCATGGTCTCGACCTGTATATAAAGGTGAGTCCCTGAGGCCAATAGAGAAAAGTGATGATCGATCAATAGCTAGGTCAAGCGAATCCGCTCCCTTGTAATTGATCATCCAGCAATACACACAAAGCAGGACGTAGGCTTTTACCTCCATCGGAGAGGCTGAACCTGGGTAAACTTGCGTCTCTCAATTCCGATCAACCCCGACAAGCTAATCACCTAGTTGTGATGGCCTCACGTCTAAGTCCTCACACTAGGACATCTGCCGTGACCAAACCACGACCGTTGGCGCCCACCATGGGGCCAGTGCATGGTGGTTTGGAGTTCTTGAAGGGATCTCTCCCAGGGATCGAGGGATACGCCGTTGGCATGATGACGGAGAGTCGCCGCGGCAAGCTCTACATCGACGACGCCGGCTGGGGTCCGGAGGCCGACTCAATCGAGTACGGGTACCGGGTCCCCTACAGCAAGATTCATGTCTTCATCGGCAAGATTGGCGGATCAGGGCCCGATCCAGACATCTGCACCAACCTTATCGAGTCGTCTCGGCGCGCGCAACCTGCTCGGATTCTAGCTGGCCAGAAGCATGTCTTTGTTGGTTTTGTGCAGGGCGCAGAACTTGAAGAATTTTCCGTGTCTGGCAGAGAGACTCTCGTCTACTCAGATGATGAGTCCTCGACCGGAGAGACCGAGTCAGTCTATCAGCTTGAAGACGGTGGGCTTGGGGGCTGGTCCGATGGCAACAGTATTCCGGACCTTTACGAGCGGCCGTGCCGAGCCACCATATTCATGGCTGGAATGTTGCCGGCTCTCCAGTCTACGACGGCTGGAGCGACAACAACAGTTAACCCATCAACGCCGGCTTCCGGGGGGTCTGGTTCGGTCAGGCCGCCGGTTCAAGTTATGTCTGACCTAATGGCTACCCTGACAACCTTACTGGGGACCGAGGTCACTGTGGAAAATCAAGCAGAGCGTAATGCGGAGATTGCAAAGATAAAGGAGCAGATGACCAAGGCCTAGGAAGATATTAATGCTGAGAACACCTGGACAGCTGCACTGCAAGCCCAGGTTAATGCAGAAGCAGAACGGCTAAGAGCGGAAGCATGGCGGATCAGCCTGGATCAAAGCGCATCAGATGCAGTCCTTCGGAGGAGGCACCAGAGCCGTTTGCCCTTAGTCTATGATCCTAAGCGTTTGTTCAACTCTCCCGGAGCGGGCCCAAGTACTCCAGGAGCACTAGTTATACCCCAATTGACTTCTAAGATGCCTAGGGGTGGGGTGGCGGCTCAACCTCATCAGCCAGAGCCGGCCCAGAGGAAACAACCAGGCCCAAACCCGCCCCTCGTTCAGACGACGCCGCAGCGTTTTGTGACACCGCCGGGGCACTTCTCCAACCCAGTGGATAACATGGTGGCAGCGGCAACCCGGCTTACTACGCTCCCTATTGATGGTGAGTCACCAATGGCGGTTGAAGCCCGGAACGCCATTGAGCTATTACAAACAGCAATCGCCTAGCAAGCTAATTATTCGTACAGTCGGCATCGTGTGCATTCAAATCCTTTGCCAAGTCTTAGTTATAGCCGACGAGTAGAGTCGCCAGCAGTATCCAGGAAAGAGCAGTGTCGTACGGATGCTCAAGCAATTATGCATGAAGCAAGGGCCTATTGAGAAGTGAAGGCAGCAGGCCAAAGGGCTTATCAGCCACCCCCAGCGGTTCCTTCGCCTTCGGTGGCTGTTGGGTCAAGTACCGGAACGATCAGAGTTCCGTGCCTTGTGCCGGCTCTACGTGGTGAGCGCATGCCGAAAGATTTCAAGGGACCTCGTAAGGTGCCTAATTATACGACAGATCTTGAACCGGCAGCTTGGGTTGAGAGTTATGAGCTGGCTATGGACATGTTGGAGGTCAGCGACGCAGTCTGTGCTAAGTACTTCACCATGATGTTGGATGGACCGGCTCGTACATGGTTAAAGAACTTTCCCCCCAATTCCATCAGCACCTGGGCAGAGTTGAAGGAGCGTTTTCATCAATAATTTTCAGGGGACTTGTAAGCAGCCCATGACGATTGTGGATTTGGAGCATTGTGTGCAGCGCGAGGATGAGGCGGCCCATCATTGGGCTCGCCGAGTCGCCACCATTATCCACTCTTCAGATAACATTGCGGCAGCTCAAGCTATTTTGATTCTAGAGAAGAACTGTCACTTCCAGCCTCTTAAACAAAAGTTAGGGCGGCTTAAGCGTAAGTGCCAGGATATGGGCAATATCATGGATGCCCTTACCAGGTATGCCGACTCAGATGGCACAAAGGATCCTAATTCAGACGATGAAAAATCTGGAAAAGGTAAGAAGAATGGTGGTGGTAAGAGCCAGCAACAGAATGCCCCAGTGCATAATAATAACAATCAAGGCAATGGTGGAAAGCACAAGTTTTCAAATGGCGGGTCAGATTTTGCGGCGAACACCAATGCAGGGTTCAAAAATCAGCGTGGCAACGGCAAGCAGCCATACGCCGGAGGGAAGGCCAGAAATTATGAAGAGGCTCCGTGTCCAAAGCACAGTTATCCTAACAAGCCATCTACTCATTCTTGGAAGGATTGTCATATTATGCAGGAATTCAGGAACCAGGCGTTTCAACATCATGGCAACGGCAATGGACTGCCAGGCAGGTCAGGTTCTAGAGGACTCCAGGGAGCCGGTTTTGGCAATGGCGGCTCAAGCTCTGGCTATCAGGGCCAAGGGAACCATGGTGGTCATAATCAACAGTCTGATCAAGGTAATAAACAGCAGCACAATTAGTCAGGGTATCAGAGTAATCCCAAGCAATTGAACGGTGGCCAGTACCATGTATTTACTACGGGCACTTGCAAGCGTGACCAGAAGGTCAGCAAAAGGGCGATTCACATGGTTGAGCCGACGGTGCCACAATATTTGAATTGGTCTGAGCAAACGATTACTTGGAGCCAGGCGGATCACCCGCCCCGTGTGGACAATCCGGGTCATCTGGCCTTGGTGGTAGCCCCTCAAGTGGGCGACTACAAGTTTACTAAGGTACTTATGGATGGTGGCAACACCATCAATGTATTGTACTATGACACTTTTCAGCAGATGAATCTGACAGAGAAGGATCTTAAGCCATCCTCTACCGTTTTTCATGGAGTCGTGCTAGGCATGTGCGCTTATCCTGTGGGGAAGATTGCTCTAGAAGTGGCTTCCGGCGATGAATATAACTACAGGGCAGAGACTCTGTGGTTCGAAGTAGTCAAGATCAAGAGCCCTTACCACGCCTTATTTGGGCGGCCGGCTTATGCTCGTTTTATGGCTTGGCCCTATTATATTTATCTCAAGCTCAAGATCCCGGGTCTAAAAGGTACAATAACTGTAAATGGCAGTAGAAAAATAACTCAAGAGTGCGAGGAAGGAGATGCAACATATGCTGAGTCGGCTTGCGCTTCTGAGGAGCTCAAATTCTATCAAGAAAATGTTGACCCGGCTGACATGACCCCCCTCAAGAAGCCCACACTGGTGCAGCGATGTGCTATAAAAACGGTCTTTAACCCCTTGTCACGACGTAGTTCTAAACCGTTGCCTTGCATGTGTGGGCGATAGGGGGGGTCGATCCCACACGACACTACAAACCCGTCGGCGATGGTGGCCAACGAACGCAAACGTTTGGCAAAACTAAGCGTATGGGATGTCCACATCTATCACAAACGAGGGTCAATAATCATTTGAGATATGTGCATTTCCCATACGGTTCATCCTTGCAACTCGTGTGAGATCACACAACATCACACGCGCTATTCTGTGAAGCACCGTTTACGATGTGCACCGAATCGCAAACAGTTCATGATTATAAAGCGTGTACGATAAGGAGACAATCACACACATTTAGTTCCACTTTGACCGTCTGTGATATGATATAAGAGTGCATACGTTTATCATTGTAAAACCGTATGCGAAGGTTGAATGCATCGCACACGTGGGGTTTCTGATTAACGTTTGTGATTTATCAAACGTCCCAAACGTGTGATCCAAACTTCCCAAATGTGTCATCCAGAATAACTATGTCGGATGAAAGCCTATTGCATGCGTTCTTCTTTGACCAATGTTTATGATGGTACACAGTTCAAATATGAAATCGTGTGTGATACGGAGACTAGCACAAACGCTGGTGTTGTTAATCTCACGCGTTCTTTCTCGTCTGACCGTGCGTGAAGACGAGATTCATCACACACGCCTTGAATGGAGAAACGTGTGCGATGTTGGAGTTGATCGCAGACGATTTGCTTTCTCAAACTGTGTGCATTGTAATGGCCTGCAGAGCAGGATTTGCCCCTAATTAAATACCTTTGTTCATAATTCACATAATTTAAATTTGAAAGTATGAATTCATGTATTTCATATCGAATCATGTTTAGGTTTAAGAACGAATGCATAATTCGATTCACATGTACATATACTCAAGAACTACATAAGCATCAATTCTCAAAAAAAAGGAAAGTACAGAAGGGACAAATAAAGAATGATGGAAGCATGGTTGTACTAAAGACGGTAAAGAGAGAGCCGAAAGACATTTTGTATGCTGGAGAAGGTGAAGCGGAATGCCCATATTGTGCCCTCCTCCATGCCTAACGCACGAAGGACTCTAGGCTAGCCCCTAGTGATGGCCGCCCGCCCATCCTTCAATGTCTTCATTACGACTTCTCGATGCTCATTGTAGTCTCGATGATATATTTTAACCTTCATTGCATGTCCACCGATCATGTACTTTGTGAGGTAATCTTGAGTAAACTGCTTTGGGAACCACTGCAAAAGAAAAATATTTAGACATTGTTGTGTGACAACTCATTATGGCAGTACTAATAGAAGCCTATGGGGTTCGTAGTTGTGTTGGATAGAGCGTAAACAAATAGTCTAATTGGCATTGTTCATCTCTTTTCCATAACAATCATTTTCAGTTTCCTCACTTGATGCTGGTTCATGAACTTTTCATTACCCCACACGCAAAAAGGGTTCAGGAATGGATCTTTACCTTAAGACATATGTACCTACAAGCAAGAAGCCAATATTAGAAACTAAAATGCAGTTGTAAAATGGTGTAATATATTACTCCATCAGTTACACAATGTGTTGCATATAAACATTTTGAGAAGTCAACATTTACTTACTTTGACCAAGTTTGTAGAGAAAAACATTTACATCTAGAATTGCAATTCCGTTTCATTAGATACATCACAAAATTTTATATTGTATACATTTTAGATGGTATATGTAGATACATCACAAAAATCTATATGCGCTACATGATGGAACGGATGGAGTATAAGCGCAGGGATGAAAAGAAGCTCGGTGGAAAACGTTGGCCACTCACAAAAATCTATATGCACTACATGATGGAACAGATGGAGTACATGTAAAGTCATGATAAGTACATCAGGCTTAACATCAACCAAGTATACGAGGTATCTGCTTGAAATAAACAAGGCATATATGCTCGCTATAACAACCAAATATAGCCATTTGATACTGGACAAATGCTCAATGGAACCAACCTAACAACCAGATAACGAAAAGCAGGGCGTCTGCTTGAAAACTAGACGAATGCTCACTGCAATCAACCTAACAACCAGATACAGAAAAGCAAGGCATCTGCTTGAAAACTAGACAAATGCTCACTGCAACCAACCTGGCAACCAAATTCAGAGAAACAAGGCATAAATGTTTAAAGCGGGAGTTAAGGGCACAGGTTAACAACACCAGGCATAACAGATGGTATTGATGAAATTGAACTGCACAATTCATACTTGCACATAATGAACATCACATTGTGAATAACTGAAAGAAACAAGGCATTCATGCTCACAGTAACAACCAACTATAGCCATTGAAAACTGGACAAATACTCAATGCAACCAACCTAACAACCAGATACAGAAAAGCAAGGCATCTGCTTGACAACTGGACAAATGCTCAATTAAACACTGCATGATTATCGCATGGCAAAAGCTACTACAACAATGGGTACGAGACGGCTAGCTACAAAAGGTATGATTTGCTCACAGGATGTTGCCTCACTTGTCATGGATGGGCTCCTTCCACTTGGGATATGAGGTGCCCAAGATGCGCTCCCTGATGTCGCAGATGGCATGTTTCCCCTTGTAACAGCCGTAGTGTGTGCCATTATCTTGGTGGATGAGATCTGACTTTGAAGCTAAGGATCCCAAGCCACTGCCATAGAATATTTCCTTCAGAAATGACAAAAGGGGCTCGATGGCGTAGAAGGATCGCAAATCCATGACCACGAGGTGGAGGAGATCAGTGGCGGGGCCTTTGGAGAGATCGACGGCGGTTGAACCAGGTGTTGCTGGTGGACCACTTAACTTGTGACATGGCCCGGGGTGAAGCCGATGATGTTGACGAGCTTCATGTCGTAGCTAGCTCTCCTGAGATACAGGAACACGCGTTCCCGCAGACTTGAAGCCTTCGGCATGACAACGTAGGTAGCGTCCTCACCGGCTCCCGCGGCGAGGTGTTCGTCCAGGATCGAAGGGTCGGCACGAACGGCGCCCACCTCGCTAGCATACGGCGGAGAGGCCATGATAGACCTATTTTTGCTCGTACACTCCTCGAGGTCCACGGGAGATGTGGTCTGGCTAATTAGGCTGCGACTCTCTGGAGTACGGGATGGGGATCTGGGGGAAAGGGACACCGCCGGCCTCATCTAAAAACTCAGGGCGGCGATGTGTATGTGGATCGGTGGGGACCCTGAACTTGTTTAGCTATGAGGCACCGACAGACCGGCTGAGGTTGGTGGTGGGAGGCGGCGGCGGGGGCGATCTAGGGTTCAAGCGGGGGAGGAAGGGGGAGGGGGGTGTTGTGCGGACGGGGGGGGGGGGGTGTTTGCGGATGTGCCGCTGCTGCTGAAAATTTTAGTAGTAATGGTGTAGGTGGAAATGGTGATGGACAAGGGATGGCGACGGTTCAAATGCCTTGGCAGCTAAAATTTAACTATAGGGTCGGTGCGGTGGACGAGGAAAGGCGGCATGCAGTTGAAATACCGCTTCCAATTAAATTTTGGCAAACGAACTGGGCGGGAGCAACCAAGATCGCACACGGTCCAAACATAATAAAGTGTGTACGCTCTACGCTGTAACGAAATGCCGTGCCGTGAAACCACGGATTTTTGCATCGCTCGAGGTGGGTAGCTCTTTCTGAGATTTCTCAAGGCGGGTTCATCTCACACGGTTCATCCTCAATTTCAGTCGCAGACGTCAAATTCATCCTAAATTTCCACATGCCGACAAACAGATGACACAAACATTTGGCAAATTTTCAACACAAAATGCCTTATTTTGCAGCGAATTAGTTTACATTAGTTCATACGCTCAGTAATTTACAAACATTTCGTCAAATTACATGAAGATGAAGTGCATAAAATATTCACTACGCCATGGATGCATACAAACGCCGCGCCTCCACCATCGTCATGACGTTCCTCGCCTCAGAACGACTATTCAGAGGTGCTCGTCAAGTCGATGAGCTCCACTAGTTCCACGGCGGAGACCGGCGGGGCAACCTCGGCCGGAGCGACCGTGGCACCTTTCGTCAGGTCTGCCGCTATCGACGAAGATGTAGTGGCGTACAGGTGGGCCATCGGGATACAGACGGGCGCCGATCTCGCTAGAGCTGCTTCCCTGGTCGCCGTGGCCGCTGTTGCCCGGGCTGCCGCCGCAGCTACAAGGCCTGCACTGGCCTCCAACGCGGCTGAGAGGCATGCGGCGGCCTACTCTGCCGCCTTCTGGTCCTTCTCCCGCCTCTTTTTGCCCTCTGCATCTGAGTTCCACTTCCTCTTCGCACTCTCCCGCCGTTTCTGCCGCTTCAGATCCCTCGCGGCGCTGCGGATGGCATTTGTAGATGCGATAGATTGTTCCACACCGACACTGAGACGACGCTCGTCCTCGTCACATAGGAACGCTATGAGGCCCGATTCCTAGACAGACAAAGCGATGGCCATCTGCATCCGACGCTGAAACTCGGGGTCGTCACCGTCGTCGTCGCCGCAGCAGATGACGGTTCACCTTTGACCGACATGGAGGATAGCGCGTCGGAATCCTCTATCTTGTCGTCGGCGGCCGCGGCAGCTGGCTGTTTGCCATTGCCCGCCATGGCGGCCAATGCGTCGGAATCCTCTATCATGTCGCCGTCCAACACTATCAGGACGGCGCCATGCACATCCCCATGGTTGAGCAACGGTTCCATTTGGTGTGTGTGGTGGTGGTGGCAAGCTATCGGTGGAAAAATTAGCTGTTAGCCGCCGCCGGCGAGATATTTTCTAGGTCATTGTCGGGTTTAGGTTTGTACTATGCACATTACCCCTTTGCACTGGCTGACGCTTGCGGTTGGCACCACTAGGCTAGGCCGATTTTGCTGTGTACGGGCAGAGCACACGGTTAGAGTAGCACATTCGTGTCTACTCGGGGTACAATCGCATATGGTTGTTTCGTCAGTTTTGTTTGCTATTTTACATAATACTAGCATCTTTGAGATAAATGAGAGAAAAAACGCAAGAGAGGGTCAAAACACAACCACGCCCGCTAGTGACCCAAATATATACTCCCTCCGTTCCTAAATGTATATGTAGTTCGTAGTGAAATCTGTAAAAAAGACTTGTAATTAGGTTCGGATGAAGTATATATATGTACGAACATGGTGTTGTCATGTTTAAATTCGCAATGCACAACTTTAATGTGTGGCACATGCTGCATATGTGCATGCCTAAAAGTGTCCAATGTGACAGAAAAGGGTTTCATGACAAACATAATATAGGGTGTTGCCCCCTACACTATGTGTCGGAGGATATATGGGGTCCTAAGAACACATGACCTGGCTCAAACTTTGTCACATATTTATCCATGTCTGAATTTTCGTAAGACAACCATGAGAATTTATACCTTAATATGGCCAAACCATCACATTTTGTTGTCGGACAAGAGGGATATATAGATCACACGGTCCCACGAGTTGGCGCGTTGTCGAAGATCAGTTGAGCGGGGCTAGAAGAACACCATCCCCCTGCATATGGCCAAATGTATATGCGAAAATGGTGTGGTCCGATGTATCAACAATTAATACACAATGGTACACTATCTATGATGTGGCATGCACCTAGTTGAGATAACTGGACATATATATATACCCCCCTTAAGATTGGTTATATATATACTACCTAGATCGTTATGGACGTGTGTATATATATATATATATATATATATATATATATATATATATATATATATATATATATATATATATAGGGTGGGTCTATTCTAATAACACCCTTAAGAGTCTTATTCTAATAACAAATATCTCTTATTCTGCTAACAGTATGTAGCCTCAGACAAACAAAATCAAAACCAAACCCCTCCCACACCTTATCCGCCCCACCTACTCCACCTTCTTCCCCTCGCCTCCACCTCCCTTGCCAGATCCCCACGCCACCCGACCTTCACCTTCTTCTCCACTCCCCTCCGCCGCCCCCACCTCCCTCCACGCCAACTCCAAGCCCCCAGCGAAAACCATACCCAACCGGCTTCTTCCACGGTCGGCGCCGCCCCATCCCAACCGGCTTCTTCTCTCGCCCGACGCAACCTCCCAGCATGGCCACTGATGACCCACAAGTATAGGGGATCTATCGTAGTCCTTTCGATAAGTAAGAGTGTCGAACCCAACGAGGAGCAGAAGGAAATGACAAGCGGTTCTCAGTAAGGTATTCTCTGCAAGCACTGAAATTATCGGTAACAGATAGTTTTGTGATAAGGTAATTCGTAACGGGTAGCAAGTAACAAGTGTAACAAAGGTGCAGCAAGGTGGACCAATCCTTTTTATAGCAAAGGACAAGCCTAGACAAACTCTTATATAAAGCAAAGCGCTCCCGAGGACACATGGGAATTTCTGTCAAGCTAGTTTTCATGATGCTCATATGATTCGCGTTCGTTACTTTGATAATTTGATATGTGGGTGGACCGGTGCTTGGGTGCTGCCCTTAGTTGGACAAGCCTCCCACTTATGATTAACCCCTCTCGCAAGCATCTGCAACTACGAAAGAAGAATTAAGATAAATCTAACCATAGCATGAAACATGTGGATCCAAATCAGCCCCTTACGAAGCAACGCATAAACTAGGGTTTAAGCTTCTGTCACTCTAGCAACCCATCATCTACTTATTACTTCCCAATGCCTTCCTCTAGGCCCAAACAATGGTGAAGTGTCATGTAGTCGACGTTCACATAACACCACTAGAGGAGAGACAACATACATCTCATCAAAATATCGAACGAATACCAAATTCACATGATTACTTATAACAAGACTTATCCCATGTCCTCAGGAACAAACGTAACTACTCACAAAGCAAAATAATGTTCATAATCAGAGGAGTATTAATGATTATCAAGGATCTGAACATATGATCTTCCACCAAGTAAACCAACTAGCATCAACTACAAGGAGTAATCAACACTACTAGCAACCCACAGGTACCAATCTGAGGTTTTGAGACAAAGATCGGATACAAGAGATGAACTAGGGTTTGGAGAGGAGATGGTGCTAATGAAGATGTTGATGGAGATTGACCCCCTCTCGATGAGAGGATCGTTGGTGATGACGATGGCTTCAATTTCCCCCTCCGGGAGGGAAGTTTCCCCGGCAGAACAGCTCCGCCGGAGACCTATATTGGTTCTGCCCAAGTTCCGCCTCAAGACGGCGGCGCTTCGTCCCGAAAGCACCCTTATGATTTTTTCCAGGTCAAAACCCTCCATATAGTAGAAGATGGGCACCGGAGACCTGCCAGGGGTCCCACAAGCCACTAGGGCGCGCCCTGCAGGCTTGTGGCTGCCTGGTGGGTCCCCTCTGGTATTTTCTTCGCCCAGTATTTTTTATATATTCCAAAATAATTCTCCAAAGATTTTCAGGACTTTTGGAGTTGTGCAGAATAGGTATCTCGGATTTGCTCCTTTTCCAGTCCAGAATTCCAGCTGCCGGCATTCTCCGTCTTCATGTAAACCTTGTAAAATAAGAGAGAAAAGGCATAAGTATTGTACCATAATGTGTATTAACAGCCCATAATGCAATAAATATAGATATAAAAGCATGATGCAAAATGGACGTATCAACTCCCCCAAGCTTAGACCTCGCTTGTCCTCAAGCGAAAGCCGAAATCGATAAATATGCCCACATGTTTAGAGATAGAGGTGTCGATAAAATAAAAGACGGACATGAAGGCATCATGGTCATCTTTAGAACAACAACATATATTGGCATATAATTTCTTATGCTAAAGCAACAATTCATTCACAAGGTAAAGTATGAATCAAGAACTCTATTGAGAACCAACAAACTATGATCTCAGTCATTGAAGCAATTCCAATTTATCATAACATCGGAAAGAGTCAATATAAGAGCTTGTAAAGCAAATCCAGATACTCAATCATCTTTTAGTCTTTCATAATTGCTAACACTCACGCGGTACCTATGATGTCAAAGCTTTAATCGGACACAAAGAAAGATAGGGGCTTATAGTTTTGCCTCCCAACTATTTACCTCAAGGGTAATGTCAACAGAAATAACTCATGCTCACCCACATCCGAGTGGATATATGTGTCTAGATCTTTCCTCAACACATGACGCTTGCGAAAAGGCGAAATAAAGGAAGCAGTGATGATCACTACGACTCTTTCATAAAGGTAAGTACTAGAAAATAAAAGTAACAAATAGGCCCTTCGCAGAGGGAAGCAGAGGTTGTCATGCTCTTTTATAGTTGGATGCGCAATCCCTTAATGCAAAAGAACGTCACTTTATATTGCCCCTTGTGATAAAGAACTTTATTATGCGGTCTGTCGCTTTTATTTCTTCCATATCACAAGTTCGTATAAAGTTTATTTTCCTCACACTAATAGATCTTGCATATTTAAAGAGCAATTTTTATTGCTTGAACCGATGACAACTTACTTGAAGGATCTTACTCAATCCATAGGTAGGTATGGTGGACTCTCATGGCAAAACTGGGTTAAGGGTGTTTGGATGCATAAGTAGTATCTCTACTTGGTGCGGAAGTTTTGGCTGATATGGGGTGGAAGCAAGCGTCACATGTTGAAGGATCTATAACCATATAACTTCTATTCGGAAATAAGCAAACATAAACAATTATGTTGTCTTCCTTGTCTAACATCAACTTTTTAGCATATAATATTTTAATGAGTGCTCACAATCATAAAAGATGTCCAAGATAATATATTTATATGTGAACCTCTCTTTCTTTATTACTTCCTTTTAATTGCAACAATGACCAACAGCTATGTTTGTTAACTCTCAACAAATTTCGATCGGCATACTTTTTATATGTGAAGTCATCACTCCCCATAAGATCATCATATACACTCTTTGCTTTTATTCTATACTTCTTTCTATTTATTTTTCTCAAGATCATAGCAAGCAAACAAAGCCCTCAACTCAAAACTACTCTTTATTATATAACTCTCGGACTTGCTTACATAGGGGTAACATAAAGCAAAACTCAAAACTAGATCACACTAAAAACTTTATTCTACTAGATCAAGATGTAACCAAAAAGATCGAACTAAGAAAAACGATAAAAGTAAAAGATGTGATGGTGATACGATACCGGGGCACCTCCTCCAAGCTTGGCACAAGCCAAGGGGAGTGCCCATACCCATGTGTTTAGTTGTCTTGCTTCGGAGGTGGTGATGTTGGAGTTGTTGATGAGGTTGGAAGCTTGTCCTCCGTCTTCCAAGGCATAGGCTCACCATCATAAAAAGATGAACGAGTCTCCGGGATCCTCAAATCTACAGCCAAACTCATTTTCTTAAATATGTATTCATACTCACAGTTTTGGTTTTGCAGATCATATATCTGGGCTTGGAGATGCTCGATTTTCTCGTAAAGCTTGAAGATGTGCTCCCCGATGTCCTTGGCGTCCACCTTGTGCTTATGGGTAAACTCCAAGATCATCATGTGATTGGCATTGAGTCCTCGTTCCACCATCCCTTGGCACTTGAAGACTTGTTGCTCCATTGCTTCGATCCTTGTCTCCACGCTTCCGGTCTTCTTTGGCCCCTCAACATCACGGATGTGCAGCACCCCCTCACGCATCTCAATGGTTTGAGGGTGTTGCAGCACCACCGTGAGGTAGGGGTTGATGACCTTCTCGAAGAACTTGTCCCTCGAAGCACTTGGGGACGTCATGTTGATCTAAATCTGCTGCAGAAACAGCTCAAAATGAAAATAGAAGGTATTGTCGTGATACGAAGGTCAAAACCTTCGGGAGATTATATAATGAATTTGTACCAAACCGAAGGAGTATACCACAAGAAAACGGAGTCCGGAGGGTACACGGGGTGGCCACAAGCCACTAGGGCGCGCCCTCCTGGCTTGTCGCCTCCTCGTGCACTTTTCGGACTACTTTAAATTTTCCTAATTTTTTAAATATTCCAAAACGGAGAAAAATTGCTATTGGAAAAGTTTTGGAGTCGGTTTGCTTACCGTACCACATACCTATTCCTTTTCGGAGTCTGAAACGTTCTGGTAGGAATCCCTGATGTACTCCTCCGGAGTTATGGTATCAATAATATTGGTTTCAACATTTATGGGAGTACCTGAGATATAATGTTTGATTCTTTGCCCGTTTACCACCTTCAGGTTTGTGCCTTCGGCGTTGTTGATCTTGATGGCACCGGAATGGTATACTTCCTCGATAATGTAAGGCCCTTCCCATTTAGAGAGAAGTTTTCCTGCAAAAAATCTTAAACGAGAATTGTATAGCAAGACATGATCACCTACATTGAATTCACGCTTTTGTATCCTTCTATCATGCCATCTCTTAACCTTTTCTTTAAACAACTTGGCATTCTCATAGGCATGGGTTCTCCATTCGTCGAGTGAGCTGATGTCAAATAACCTCTTCTCACCAGCAAGTTTGAAATCATAGTTGAGCTCTTTAATTGCCCAATAAGCTTTATGTTCTAGTTCAAGAGGTAAGTGACATGCTTTACCATAAACCATTTTATACGGAGACATACCCATAGGGTTTTTGTAAGCAGTTCTATAAGCCCATAATGCATCATCAAGTTTCTTAGACCAATTCTTTCTCGATCTATTAACAGTCTTTTGCAAGATCAATTTAATTTCTCTATTGCTCAATTCTACTTGACCACTAGACTGAGGATGATAAGGAGATGCAATTCTATGATTAACATCATACTTAGCAAGCAATTTACGGAAAGCACCATGAATAAAGTGTGAACCACCATCAGTCATTAAATATCTAGGGACTCCAAATCAAGGGAAAATAACTTCTTTAAGCATTTTAATAGAAGTGTTATGATCAGCGCTACTAGTTGGAATAGCTTCTACCCACTTAGTAACATGATCAACAGCAACTAGAATATGAGTATACCCATTAGATTGCGGAAAAGGTCCCATAAAATCAAAACCCCAAACATCAAATGGTTCAATAACAAGAGAGTAATTCATAGGCATTTCCTGACATCTACTAATATTACCAATTCTTTGACATTCATCACAAGACAAAACAAACTTACGAGCATCCTTGAAGAGAGTAGGCCAATAAAAACCAGATTGTAATACCTTGTGTGCAGTTCTATCTCCAGCGTGGTGTCCCCCATAGGCCTCGGAGTGACACTTGCTTAGGATCTATTCCTATTCATGCTCAGGTACACAACGTCTAATAACACCATCTACTCCTTCTTTATAAAGGTGTGGATCATCCCACAAGTAATGTCTTAAATCATAGAAGAACTTTTTCTTTTGTTGGTATGTGAAACTAGGTGGTATAAATTTAGCAACAATGTAATTAGCATAATCAGCATACCAAGGAGCATTACGCGAAGCATTTATGACAGCTAATTGTTCATCAGGAAAGCTATCATCAATAGGTAGTGGGTCATCAAGAACATTCTCTAATCTAGACAAGTTATCAGCTACGGGGTTATCGGCACCCTTTCTATCAATAATATGCAAATCAAATTCTTGTAGCAGAAGAACCCATCTAATAACTCTAGGTTTAGCATCTTTCTTTTCCATAAGGTACTTAATAGAAGCATGATCGGTGTGAGCAGTTACTTTGGAATCAACAATATAAGGTCTGAACTTATCACAAGCAAACACAACCGCTTAAAATTCCTTTTCAGTGGTATCATAGTTTCTTTGAGCACTGTCTAGAGTTTTACTAGCATAATGGATAACATTTAATTTCTTATCAACTCTTTGTCCTAGAACAGCACTAACAGCATAATCACTAGCATCACACATAATTTCAAAGGGTAGGTTCCAATCAGGTGGTTGAACAATAGGTGCAGAAATCAAGGCATTCTTAAGAATTTCAAATGCTTCTACACAATCATCATCAAAAACGAATGGAACATCTTTTTGCAAAAGATTAGTGAGAGGCCTAGAAATCTTAGAGAAATCTTTAATAAACCTTCTATAGAAACCAGCATGACCAAGGAAACTTCTTATACCTCTGATATCCGTAGGACACGGCATTTTTTCAATAGCATCAACTTTAGCTTTATCAACTTCAATACCTCTTTCGGAGATTTTGTGCCCCAAGACAATGCCCTCATTAACCATAAAGTGGCACTTCTCCCAATTCAAGACAAGATTAGTTTCTTCACATCTCTGCAAAACTCGATCAAGGTTGCTCAAGCAATCATCAAAAGAAGTTCCATAAACGGAGAAATCATCCATGAAAACCTCAACAATCTTTTCACAAAAGTCAGAGAATATAGCCATCATACATCTTTGAAAGGTAGCAGGTGCATTGCATAAACCAAAAGGCATACGTCTATAAGCAAAGGTACCGAAAGGACAAGTAAAAGTGGTCTTTTCTTGATCCTCTTTTGACAGAGGTATTTGAGAGAAACTAGAATAACCATCTAGAAAGCAAAAATGTGTGTGTTTGGATAGTCTTTCTAGCATTTGATCAATAAAAGGTAGAGGGTAATGATCTTTCCTAATAGCTTTATTTAATTCCTAAAATCAATTACCATTCTATATCCTGTAACTATTCTTTGCGGGATCAATTCATTTTTATCATTAGGAACAACAGTAATACCTCCTTTCTTAGGAACACAATGAACGGGGCTAACCCATCTACTATCAGCAATAGGATAAATTATACCTGCCTCCAGAAGCTTTAGTATTTCATTTCTTACCACTTCTTTCATTTTAGGATTCAACCGTCGTTGGTGATCAACAACCGGTTTAGAATCAGGCTCCATATTAATTTTATGCTGACATAGAGTGGGACTAATGCCCTTAAGATCGTCAAGAGTATATCCAATAGCAGCACGGTGTTTCCTCAAAGTTTTCAATAATCTCTTTTCTTCATGCTCTGAAAGGTTAGCACTAATAATAACAGGATATATCTCCTTTTCATCAAGATAAGCATATTTCAAAGTATCAGGTAATTGTTTAAGCTCAAACACGGGATCACCCTTGGGTGGAGGAGGATCCCCAAGTATTTCAACAGGCAAGTTGTGTTTCAAAATAGGCTGCTGATCAAAGATAATCCTATCTATTTCATTCCTTTCATTCATATGCATATCGTTTTCATGGTCTAGCAAATATTGTTCTAAAGGATCAGTAGGAGGCACAGCAATAGAAGCAAGACCAATAATTTCATATTTACTAGGAAATTCTTTATCATGGGGTTGTCTACGAAATTTAGAGAAATTGAACTCATGAGACACATCCCCAAAACTCACGGTAACAGTTTGTTTCTCACAGTCAATCATAGCATTAACTGTATTCAAGAAGGGTCTACCAAATATAATGGGACAAAAATCATCTTGTGGGGAACCAAGAACAAGAAAATCAGTAGGATATTTTATTTTCCCACACAAGACTTCAACATCTCTAACAATCCCAATTGGTGCAATAGTATCTCTATTAGCCAGCTTAATGGTAACATCAATTTCCTCTAATTCAGCTGGTGCAATATCATTCATAATTTCTTGATATAAGGTGAAGGGAATTGCACTCACACTAGCACCCACATCACATAAGCCATGATAACAATGATCTCCTATTTTAACGGAAACAACAAGCATGCCAACAACAGGTCTATGTTTATCTTTAGCATCAGGTCTAGCAATTCTAGCAGCTTCATCACAGAAATGAATAACATGCCCATCAATATTATCAACCAAGAGATCTTTAACCATAGCAATACTAGGTTCAAATTTAATTTGTTCAGGGGGCGTAGGTGTTCTAGTACAACTCTTACGAACCACAGTTGAAGCTTTAGCATGTTCCTTTATCCTAACAGGGAAAGGTGGTTTCTCAATATAAGCGGTAGGAACAATAGGATCAACATTATAAGTAATGGTTTTTTCTTCAACTTTAATAGGTTCAACTACTTTCACTTCAATGGGAGGATGATATTTAAACCACTTCTCCTTAGGGAGATCAACATGAGCAGCAAAAGATTCACAGAAAGAAGCTACTATCTCAGAGTCAAGTCCATATTTAGTGCTAAATTCACGAAAAGCATCGGTGTCTATAAAGGATTTAACACAATCGAACTTAAGGTTTATACCTGACTCATTACCTTCGTCGAGTTCCCAATCTTCAGAGTTGCGTTTAATTCTTTCCAATAAAGCCCATTTGAATTCAATATCTTTCTTCATAAAGGAACCATCACAAGAAGTATCGAGCATGGATTGATTATTACGAGAAAGCCGAGCATAAAAATTCTGAATAATAATTTCTCTTGGGAGCTCATGATTGGGGCATGAATATAACATTTACTTAAGCCTCCCCCAAGCTTGAGCGATTCTTTCTCCTTCACGAGGCCAAAAATTGTAAATATAATTCCGATCACGATGAACCAGATGCATAGGATAAAACTTCTGATGAAATTCCATTTTCAATCGGTTGTAGTTCCATGATCCAATATCATCACATAGCCTATACCATGTCAATGCCTTCTCCTTCAAAGATAAAGGAAAGACCTTCTTCTTGACATCATCCTCGGGCAAACCTGCAAGCTTAAATAATCCACAAATTTCATCCACATAGATCAGATGCAAATCAGGATGTAGTGTTCCATCTCCTGCATAAGGATTAGCTAGCAGTTTCTCTATCATACCCGAAGGAATTTCATAATAAATATTTTCAGTAGGTGCAGCAGGTTGAGGAGCAACTCTTTGTGCTTCCGGTCGAGGTGAAGATACCCCGAACAAGCCCCTCAAAGGATTATTTTTTATAGTAACAAGTGAAAGTAAATTTCAGCACACTATATAAAATTTTCCTTACCAAGTTCCACTCACCAAAGGCGCTTCACTCCCCGGCAACGTTGCCAGAAAAGAGTCTTGATGACCCACAAGTATAGGGGATCTATCGTAGTCCTTTCGATAAGTAAGAGTGTCGAACCCAACGAGGAGCAGAAGGAAATGACAAGTGGTTCTCAGTAAGGTATTCTCTGCAAGCACTGAAATTATCGGTAACAGATAGTTTTGTGATAAGGTAATTCGTAATGGGTAGCAAGTAACAAGTGTAACAAAGGTTCAGCAAGGTGGCCCAATCCTTTTTATAGCAAAGGAAAACCTGGACAAACTCTTATATAAAGCAAAGCGCTCCCGAGGACACATGGGAATTTCTGTCAAGCTAGTTTTCATGATGCTCATATGATTCGCGTTCGTTACTTTGATAATTTGATATGTGGGTGGACCGGTGCTTGGGTGCTGCCCTTACTTGGACAAGCCTCCCACTTATGATTAACCCCTCTCGCAAGCATCCACAACTACGAAAGAAGAATTAAGATAAATCTAACCATAGCATGAAACATGTGGATCCAAATCAGCCCCTTACGAAGCAACGCATAAACTAGGGTTTAAGCTTCTGTCACTCTAGCAACCCATCATCTACTTATTACTTCCCAATGCCTTCCTATAGGCCCAAACAATGGTGAAGTGTCATGTAGTCGACGTTCACATAACACCACTAGAGGAGAGACAACATACATCTCATCAAAATATCGAACGGATACCAAATTCACATGATTACTTATAACAAGACTTATCCCATGTCCTCAGGAACAAACGTAACTACTCAGAAAGCATATTAATGTTCATAATCAAAGGAGTATTAATGATTATCAAGAATCTGAACATATGATCTTCCACCAAGTAAACCAACTAGCATCAACTACAAGGAGTAATCAACACTACTAGCAACCCACAGGTACCAATCTGAGGTTTTGAGACAAAGATCGGATACAAGAGATGAACTAGGGTTTGGAGAGGAGATGGTGCTGATGAAGATGTTGATGGAGATTGACCCCCTCTCGATGAGAGGATCGTTGGTGATGACGATGGCTTCGATTTCCCCCTCCGGGAGGGAAGTTTCCCCGGCAGAACAGCTCCGCCGGAGCCCTAGATTGGTTCTGCCCAGGTTCCGCCTCGAGACAGCGGCGCTTCATCCCGAAAGCTCCCTTCTGATTTTTTTCAGGTCAAAACCCTCCATATAGCAGAAGATGGGCACCGGAGACCTGCCAGGGGGCCCACAAGACACTAGGGCGCGCCCTGGGGGTAGGCCGCGCCCTACAGGCTTGTGGCTGCCTGGTGGGTCCCCTCTGGTATTTTCTTCGCCCAGTATTTTCTATATATTCCAAAATAATTCTCCGTAAGTTTTCAGGACTTTTGGAGTTGTGCAGAATAGGTATCTCAGATTTGCTCCTTTTCCAGTCCAGAATTCCAACTGCCGGCATTCTCCCTCTTCATGTAAACCTTGTAAAATAAGAGAGAAAAGGCATAAGTATTGTACCATAATGTGTATTAACAACCCATAATGCAATAAATATAGATATAAAAGCATGATGCAAAATGGACGTATCAGCCACCACTGCCCAAATCCGAGACCCGCGCCGGAGGAGGAAGGAGGCAGAGGAGCACGGCGCCCTACCCCTCCTGACGCGGCCTCCGACCCGGCGCCACCTCCCTCTCCCCAGTCCCGCGGCCTCCTTCCCAGCGGCGCCCTCCTCTCCCAGGCCCGCCGCCTCCTCACCAGCGCCACCTTCCTCTGCACGGCCCCGCGGTCTCCTCCACGGCGGTGCCTTCCTCTGCCCGGTACCGCGGCCTTCGCCCCGACGCGCGTTCGGCCTCCATCTCGCCTCCCCGTGGGCCTGCCATTTCATTCCAGATTGTCGACGACCAGAAGCTCCCTCACCTACGGGCTATGATCCCTCTCTCCTCCCCGACAATGGAGTACCACCGGAGAAGACGAGGTCATGCTGGACTCCTCAAGCGCGACCCCCCTTCCCCCCAGCTCCTGCTTCCTCTTGGGTAGGGCGAAGATACTTTCATCTTGAAATAAAAAATCAAAGTGCGATGAAGTCCATTGTTCTTTGCTCCTGACGTTCAGGTTACTTATTTTTGCAGGAAGAAAAATGTGCAAGCGATTTGATGTGACATTGCATTTTTTTGCAGGTCTCGGGCCGTCGTGCAGTCCGCATGTAATCATGTGGGGGGGATTTTGTGTTTTCTTCCATGCAAAAACAGATGATGCAGCGTTTTAAGAGAAGAAAAAATTGTAGTTGGCTCTCTCACAGTGGACTTGCCTGCCTGCGTGCAGTTCGTTCAGGGTTGGACTACTGTGTTGTAATGTGCGTCATGGAGTTTGATTGGGGGCACTTCTAGTGTTTATGAAAAGATTATTTGTTAAGATTTGTGGTGTAGTGCCTAGTACACAGGAGTTCACTTTGTAAAAACTTTGCAGTACGGTGGGGAGTCACTTTGTAAAAAAACTGTACGAGGATTCACTTTTTATTATTTTTGGAGGAAATGTTTTTGCAAATTTGTATGGACATAATTTATAATTTGTTAATAAATGATGCAGTTCATTGAGAAATCTTTGGTGGCGCCTCTTACAAATTGATGCGGTCCACTTGCCCTCGTCTCTACGGTTGAATCTCGTTCATAAATATAAGTTAGAGAAAGGACAAAAGAAATCATGCCTTTCACTTGGTCGTTTTTGATGCAGTGTGGTTTTTAGTCTAAAACAGTGCGGTCGGCCATCTGATATTGTTCAGTTCGTAAGTGTACATAATGACAAAAAAATGAGGTTCACTTCTCTATAGCGTTGCGGTTCACTTGTGCCCGATGTGAAGTGCACTCCAATTCCCCCTCTTGAAAAATTCGCGTCGGACAAAAGAAAATGATGGAGTTCTCTTGGCCGTCGGATGCAGTGCAGTTTTTCATCGGAAGCAGTGCGTTCTTCTGTCTGATGTAGTTCACGCGTCGATTTTGATGTCGCAGAAAACAGAGTGTCCGTATTTTAGTAAAATCAAAACTGCTCTTAAACCGTGAGGAATTAGAGAGAGTGTTCTACATGAAAAAGCTGCTCCTCTTCGATATCTTTCCAACGCCGTATCATTTGCATCATTCCGACAAGCGGTTTGGGAAAAATTACAAAAATACGCTCGCTGCCACTCGTAAGCAGCGGCATCGTTTTCAAAATACATTTAAAATCGCGAGGAATCTCAAGAAATGATCAACATATGAAAGTTGCGCCAATTACACACCTTTCCAACGCCGTATCACACGCCTCGTTCCGACAAACGATTGAAAAACTGCAGCGAAAACTGTATCGAAAAAATCAAAATTTTTGAAAAACAGAACTCCGTGTTTCGGTAAATTTGAAACTGCTCTTAAACCGTAAGGAATTAGCAAGTGTAATCTACATGAAAAAGTTGCGGCTCGATGATATCTTTCCAACGCCGTATCATTTGCTTCATTCGGACTAGCAGTTTAGAAAAAAACGCGAATATTCACTCGCTGTCATCCATCAGGAGTCCGCCTTTTCCGAAACTGCTCTAAAACCGCGAGGAATCTGGAAAAGTGTTCAACATGACGAAGTTGAGAATTTTCCGTAGCTATCCAACGGTATATTATACGCATTGTTCCGACAAACAGTTTAAAAACTGAAGCGAAAACGGTGTCGAAAAAACGCATGCAGTTTTTTGTGACGGGAAGTGCACTCGCATCAGTACTGCAGTGCTCTTGCTTCAACAATGACATGCACTTCCTTTGAGCGTGCAGTTCGGAAGTGTTAGCAGAATAACTATTATATATATATATATATATATTATATATATATATATATATATATATATATATCGTTCCCCTCCCCCCACCCCCACCCCCACACACACATCACACGTAGCAGGGTGACGTTCCAGCGTTGTCACTCAAATGGATGATATATATCGGCCCATCGGTATATAAGCGTGTCGCCAAAAACTGCACAATGGACGCATGCATGGTCCACACACACACACACACACACACACACACACACACACACACAGAGACGCACACACGCATACGCACACACCGTCACCCATCCTTGGCCTTCCAGCATTCTCAGTAAAAGGCATGACAAACCCTAACGGCCTGCCGATAGGTTTGTCGTTGGAAACCGAACAATGTAGCACATGGTCCACACACAGGCATATGGGTTTACACACACACACACACACATTGTCGTGGTTTTATCACGGCAGATGTCCTAGTGAAAGGACTTAGGGATGAAGCCATCGCTACGGTGATTAACTCAAAGGGGTTGATCGGGACGAAAGACACGGGTTTACCCAGGTTCGGCCCCTCACAAAAGAGGTAAAAGCCTACGTCTTGCCTTCTGTTTGTATTGATTGGGTATCGATTACAAGGGAGCGGATTCGCTTGACCTAGCTCTCGATCAGTTGTTTCGTACCCTAAGCCGCCCAGGGAACTCGCCTTTATATACACAGGTCGAGGCCCTGGGCTTTACAAGAGTCCAGGCCAGGTTACACCTCGTAACCGACCTTATCTCTAAGTCGCCTTGCCTTCTCTGGCAAACTATCTCTGGGCGGCTTACGCCTCCGGGTCACACGCCGTCAACTAGCTCTGGGCCTCTGTTTGGCCCGCCTGGTGAATCACCTCCAAGCTTGTCTTAGTCTTCAGGCCTGTTTAAGGCCTTATGGAAGAGTCGCCAACTTCCTAACCCGGACCCTCCTAGGTGGGTTATACCACGGGGTTATATCCCCAACATTAGGCCCCAGATTGATTTGAACTTGTCCATGTCAATCTTCAATCCTCATAATCACTTAACTTAAAATGAATCTTTATGACCCGCCATATAAAATGGATAACGTCATCTCTGATGAATCTAGAAAATCTTCATGACATCACAACGGATCTTTGCATTAACTGTTCAATCCGAAAATCGAGGCGTCGTCCTGGTCAATCATTATCATGTCTCCTCGATTCTCGCGTTGGACTGTTGTTGTTCCACCTTTTCCTTATAAATAGGCGGGGGGGGGGGGCATTCCTTTCACTCTCCCCCGCTGCCGTTCCCCTTTCTCCTTCTTCCTCTGAACTCTCCGCGCAACCGAAGCTCCGCCGCACCTGCCAGACCGCGTCGTTCACCTCAACCAGGACGCTGCATCAACCTGTTGTGTCCAGAACTTGTCAGCACGCGTCCGCACTCCTTGTGTCTTCCCAGGTTCTATTCTTCACCTCTTCCAGATCCGCATTAGGTCACCGGAGTTCTTCAAAGTTCATCGCCTTTCATCAAAGTTTCATACCGTTGATTGGAAAGGAATCATCTTTCGGCTCGGAAACGCTAGCAAAATCGCGCGGTGCCTCGTTTAGCCTCCGTTTTGTACTCTGAGTAGATTACTTCTTCCCCAAAACCCGCGCATTGTCTGCTAGTTCTTCCATTGCTGTTTTTAGGGTTAGCAATTTATTCCCCCTTTATCTTCATCTGTAGATCTATAATTGTAGCTGTAGCTGGTGAAACTTGTTTGTCCATACTTAGCAGCATTTCCAGTATTCACTGTCTAATTGACCCGCCATCACGCTGCCGGCTCACCCTGGCAAAATATAATCCGCTTCATACCTGCCATCGACGGTGGCTCATATTTTAACAATGACCCGCCAAATAGCGTTGCCATCTTAGAATCATGGTTGTTTTTGTCATGTAGTACTCTTAACCCGCCGTAATTCTATGCCTTTCCACAGCTTTTAACCCGGTCCGTCATGGCTAAGGCCCCCTCTTCTTGCGATTGGGTAGCCTCCGGGGTTACCGGGATTATGTTCAACGAGTATGTGGCCATGGGAGTTTTGCCAGCTCAAGAAATCATCCATTGGCGGCTTCCCGGTTCCGAAACCGTCCCCGGACCCAAAGAGGGGGAAGTGGTTATCTTTATGGATCATCTTCTCCGTGGCTTCTCACCGCCCGGGTCAAAAAAATTCCGGGACGCCCTGCACTTTTATAAACTTCATCCTCAAGACATTGGCCCCAATTCCATCACCAACTTGTGCCAATTTCAAGTTCTCTGTGAGGCGTATCTGCAAGAAGAACCCACTGTTGACCTCTTCAGAGACTTCTTTTACATCAACTGCCAAACTGAGATAGCAGACGGACCAAGTCTTGAACTCGGAGGCGTTTCAATCCAGAGGCGGAGAGATATGTCTTTTCCCTCTGCTATTCTGCCCAGCCATCCCAAGGATTGGAACCGCACTTGGTTCTATTGCAGAGAGACTGCCCCGGCTGAAGAGAAACCATTGCCGGGTTATCGCCCCTACCAGCTCTGCACTACCACCGAGCTTCCAAACCGGCTGTTTGCCACAGAGTGTGCTCAATACGCTCATACCTTCTCAAAGATCTGGGCTTTATTAGCCAATGGTTTAACTGGCGTGGATATGACCCGCTGCTGGGTTTCCTGGAGAATTTTGCCGCTGAGCCGGCACGGCGGCTTAATGTGTCAATACTCTGGCGATGTGGACGACCCTCAACGCTTCAACCAGACGCCTCAGATAGACAAAGACCTCAATTTGATTGTCAAGTCACTGCTTGGAGAACCTCAGGAGGTTTGCAACAAGACAGGGTTAAATCCCTTCTATGTTCTTAACCCGGCTCCTGCAGTAAGACCCTTTACTTTAATCTTCACTCTTTCCCTTTAGATTTTGCACTGCACACCTCTTTTAACTTCTCTGCAAATGTATGTATGTATGTAGGCCAACTCTCCCTTCCGGAAGAAGAGAATAACTGCAGCCTCTACTTTGAAGAAGAAAACCAAAGCAACTAAGAATCGGGCTCCGGCTCGTCGAAAGAAGCAGACAGCTCAAGAGCTGCTCGAACTGGATGACTCAAAGGTAGAACTTGACTCCCTTGGCCTTTTTTTCATGCAACTTATTGATGCTGACTCCTCTTAGGGTGAAGCGAAGACGAGCCAAGCCGGCGCAACAGAGGTAACTACCATCTCCTCCGACTCGGAACCTTTGCCAAGAGAGAAAATACGGCGGGTCATCCAGAAAGTAAAGTTTTCACACCCTCTTGCTCACTTGGATCCCAACTTTCTTTTGAAGAAACAGCAACATGACTCTAGGCGTCAGACCCAGAGCGGCGGCTCTAAAGATCTATTGGCTGGCTTACCCGACACACCAGCTCCTCGAAAATGTCGTAGTGAGGTATTTCATATCTTTGATTTCATCTCTTCTGTATATTAGCCTCATGCAGTAATCTGCTCATATTGCCCAACTTTAATTTGTCAGGAAACACTTCCATCCTCTGGCGACTCAACCGCTTCAAAACTGCCACCTCTTGTTATAAACCCAGGGTAACTTTCTTCTTTGTATCCAAATGTTGCTTCACTAACTTTTTATCCTTGCATACAACTTATCATGAAATCTTTGTTCACAGGGCCCAAGCCAAGAAGAGGAAAATAAGCGGGTCATCTGCCAACCCGGATGCCCCCGAGCCGGAGAATCCGAAACTTGTCACTCCTGAAACTCATGCTGAGCCCTCTGAAGCTCATCAAGGCGCCCATGATGAAACACTCCAACCTACTGAGCCAGCGGATGTTGATGTTGTGACCACTGGAACTAACCCGAAAGCCGATCCTAAACTGCCCAGTCCTCAGAAAACAGCTGAAGATATTGCTTCTCATGAAGAGGGGGTTATCATTACCGGGACGGGTTATACAACTCCAGCCCCTTCCAATGTGCTGACCAAGAATATTAGCAAGGATGAGGCACCTTCGCCTGAGAAGGAGAAGGTTAAAATTGATCTTCCCAATCTTGAAAATCTCACTGTTGAAGAACTGCATTCTGGATACTTGAACCGCCTCTCCGCGAGCCGAGACATGGAAGCCAACTTGGTTGGTATGATGAGGAAAAGATATGAGGTATACTCAACTTATCTCGCATTCCATATTTCCTTACGTAGCCCCCAAGAGCCGGCTTATTTTCTTGAAGATAAGTCGGGTCTTCAACAACATGTAGATTTTAATACATCAGCGTGTAGCCCCCAAGGGCCGGGTCATTATGTAAATAAATAGCCGACACTTATCGTGTTGATATGAAAGAATTCCAGCTGCAACCCCCAAGGGCCGGCTTATCTCTCGAGATAGCCGGGTCTTTTAATTTTGTAAAGAAAAACTAGTCATATGTTCTGCAAATTGTAGAGCCTGCAGCCCCCAAGGGCCGGTTTATCTTCTTGAAGATGATCCGGGTCTGCTTGTATTATGTGCTTGAAAAAACTGACATACATTAGCCCCCAAGTGTCAAGTATAGTGCTTGCAATCTGCTTGAGACTTGTAACAAATTTCTTCACCGCCCCCAAGTGTCATTATGCACTGTGCTAACGGCTTGGGATTTGGCAAACTTCCACTTGACAATTTTATTGTGCAGGAAACTTTAAATGTAGCCAAGTCAAGCTTGACCGACTTGAGGAAAAACCTGGCTTTGCAACAAGAGGCCCGAGCTGAAGCTGACGCAAAATTGCGGATCTCCTCAAAAGAGCTAAAAAAACAAGGCGGATTTTGAAGCCTACAAAAAATCTGTTGAAGCTGAACAAGCCGCCTTGATCAAACGTGTGGAAGACGCAGAGGGTCAACTGAAACCCGTTACCGAAGAACCGACCAGCCTTAAACGGCATGTAGCTCGGATGACCGAAGCTGTCTTTGGTAAGTATTGTTGACTAACTTATGAGAATTCTATCCAAACAGTCTTATAGAAAGACTCGCTTGGCGACTTATGCACTTGAACTGTTTACAGGCCGTCGGACTCGCAATCTTCCACACGACAGCTTAGTGAAGCTGAAAGCTCTATATTCGTTCACTGAATAGTTGGACGTTGGAAGTTTTTTCACCATCAAAGCTGTTATGGGTGAAAAAGACATGCCAAAGCTCATCAAAGACGTGCTGAGACGCCTCTCGACGATTCCCAAGCAGATTGAAGAGTTGAAAAGATCAGCCGCCCGTAAAGGCGCAATAGCTTCTTTGAGCCGGGCCTTGGCTTATGAACCAGAGCTCAGCCCGGAAGAGATGGTCGGAGGGTTTCCACAGCTGAAAGACGACAGGTCAGAATTCACACAAGAAGACTATGCTCGTTGCGTCAAGGTGTCTCGAGTATTGGCAAGCTGACTAGTCGCAGAGGCGGATCTGAAGGCATATCAGGCGGCTTATGACGACAACAATGTGCGAGTTCGGCCGCCCACTTTTGAGCCGGTGGATCTGACTCCTCAATGTCGTAAGCATATCTTTGCCCCTGATGTTGACCTGTCTCCCATCTTGCATGACGAAGCTGAATTCCAGGCCTTAACCAATTGCAACTGGGATATGGACAACCTTCAGATCCAGGAGATAGAAGACCCGGCGCAGGATGACTCGACAACGCTTTAGGTGAGAAATTGGCCCCGGGGTACCCGGATGAAGTTAACCCGGATAAGCTAACTGCCGGGTTATGACTTTTGTGAAAAAACTTTTGTCCAAGATTTTGGGCTCCATGCAGCCTTGTAATAGCCTTAGCCAAAAAACTGATTGCCTGTGTCGTGCCTTTGTGCACGTTTAGTTTTACCAACTTATATCCTGGCTGCTTAACCTCTGCAATCTTTATCCATCATGCTTGATGTGATCATATTTCTTGATGCTTCATGAGAGTGGAATCAGTATCAATTCACCAACTCCTGTGCTGGCGATTTATGGCCACACTCCTGGGCGAGTTAATAACTCAATATCTCAAAATCTTGAAAATATGGAAACAAGACCCGCTGGCGCGTCATGACAGCAATAAGCTTTAACCAATGAGCAATACTAAGCCGGATCAGTAGTCATCTAAAGACTTTGAACTTCCTCATGAAAAAGTTTCTGCAAAACAACAAACAGAAAATATATACATGTATACCTACAGTTGCTGTAAGGCGGCTTTGAAGGCACAACAAAAAGAGATCAACTCTTATATATATTTTTTGAGAAAACTCAAGATTTTTGCTTCAAAGAAGCTAGGCATTAACGCCTACAATCCCGTTAGCCAGCTCCCACGTGACATAAATCCGTCATTTTAACCTTAACGAGTTCAGGGTCTTAAAAAAGATTGACTGTTAAGAGTATGAACAGGCCACATAGCGGAGAGACTACAGCGGACAGGTGAGTTTATCCTAGCTCTCTGTAAGCCGGCTCTCTCGTGACATAAGCCACCGTTTTAACTTTGACAAGTTCAGGGTCTTAAAAAGATTGACTGTCAAGCGTACGGCGGGTCACCTGGCGGAGTAGCAAGTTGCAAACAGGCAGGTTTAACTCAAATATCCTTTTAAGCCGGTCAAGAGGGTATGAAAGCTAAACTCAGTGAGTTGGAAGCCCCCAAGTGACCTTATTATTACCCAACTTTTGCACAAAAGATCATTGGATGAAAACGACAGAGACCCCGAATTACGGGGATGCCGGCTTTATTATATTATAAAACTAGCGAGGCGAACCGCGCATTTGCGCGGCTAGATTTAAAATATAATGTGATATTTTATTACATCCCATAAGATAGACATCACAAAAGATATAAGATAGCGTGAAAATTTTATGTGATGTCGATCTTCTTCGCTACTTTTATTCAATTATTATTTTTTGCCTTCGTGTGTACTACCATTCATTTAATTTACTTCTACGCAATTGTAATTGGCAAAGAGTTCTGAGAAATAGAGTTGTATTTACGTAAATCCCATTGTCTAATAGTGCAAGATTCATTTTTAATGACTCCCTATACAGAATGATGGATTTTGTATTAATTTATAGCCGTTTGGTACGCTTCTCCTCTGTCAACGATGTTTCTCAAATTTCACCCTTCTTTAAATAACTTCCTCCCAATGAAAATGATCAAAATATTGATGGCACCTAAACTTTTCTTTCTCTTTTTCTGCATCAACATTATTGTTGGTGGTAATGCATTTTGTTTTTGTTTGCGCAACTATAATTTTTTAGTCTTAATTTCACACACGCCCTAAAAATGAGTGTCTTTAAATTATTATAAGAACTTAAATTTGCATGCACGTGGATTTTACCCAATGGTGGTGCGGTTGTGCGTCTACTTCTCCAATTAAGTGAAGCTTGCTCACTTGTTCGTGTCCATATTGTTATGTATTGAAGCTTGTCACTTTTAGCACATTAAAATCACCTTTTTGTTGCAGACCATATTGTTGAAGCCACGTTAACACATTATGTTTGTTCCAAAAATATTTGAATGATGTATCATTATTATTACTCGGCCTTGTGAATGTACCATTTGGCTCCTTCTATTTTAAAACTTATTTTCTCCATCTTTTGTAGCTGGCATGGACTCCCTGACTAATCTATAGTTCATGAATGTATGCACTGTTTATGTTCTATTTCAGGAATCACTTTCTTACTACCGAATATATGCATGATGATTCCTTCAAGCTAACCTACATACATAATTAATCTATAGATTCGATAATCTCCCCGAGGCATGTTAGTTAACAACGGTACCCCTTCACTACATGTTCAGTGCTACAACACTCAAATCAAACTGATTTTTTAATAACTATTCTGGAGGTCTGTATATGTTAACTTACAAAATTTAGCTACTTATATAAACTAAAGTTACATTCTTTAAAACGTTACTTTGAATTTCTATGTGTAATTGACTCCTAAAAGAATTTTTCGTGGACCGCATGCAAAAAATCAAAGTTTTAGTCTATTGTGAAAATCGCACTGAAACACAGTTGCACTCTTCCTATTTTAGAATTAGCAAATAATCAAAGTAGAACACATCGCAAAAATACTCATATATTTTCATTATTTATTGCGGGAAAAAGACAAATAAAATTTTGCAGTTATAAACTATATATATTTGTTGTGTTATTCATATCAATATGATTATTTAAGCAGGAAACATTTTATTTTGCTTGTGTGATGAATTACTACTTATAAGGCATCAAGAGGACACTTCATTAAAAAAGAAGACGTTACTTATCCTAAAAAATGCTTGCTTGATACATTTAGATTCTTTTAGTCTTCATTCTTTCGGATCCTTTGTCAGACTTTGTTCTCTGTACATTACGGGGTGTCCCATTCTTCCTTAATGAAAGAAATCAGTTCAATCCTGTTTTTCATTAAAAATACATTACTCAACATGCACGGAGAACCCTAGATACGAAATTCGAGTTCCAGGTGAATTTCTCTGTCACGCAAACGATCGCTAGCGCACTGCAGCAAGCGACGTGTAGAGATGGATGTGTCATAAGTTCCCATGTGCTCGTTCAATGCTTTGGACTGGGGCAGTCTAGCCGGAAAAAGTGGATTTGTTTTCCTTTTGTTTTTTTATTTCCGGCAAGATTTGATTTATAGTCCAATCAGCCCACGCAAACAAAATATATCTTTACTTGTCGCTTCACACATTGACCGAGTCCTGCGAGTACACGATGGCTATGTAGACGCACCTACATAGGATTTTGTCTCGTGTGTGCATATACGCAAACATGTACGTGACCGAAACAGATCTTGCATGCCATAGTTTTATAAAATCAATTAATCATAACCTAATTAAAAAAATCAATGGATCATATAATTTAATCGAGCATATTTCCATGTTGACTAAACAATTTATACTTGACTGTTTGTTTCCCTATAGGTACATGCACGACTTCCTTTTATTTGACCTGTTTACTTTTTAACATCTATACTACTTGATCCGTCCCTACAGAAAAAAAAAGTACCTGATCGGGTCTACTCATGCTTCCTTCTATAACACGTAGTACATGATATGGTTTTGTACTTGTGCATGTTGGACTCAGCTTGTATCGTGTCAATGATATTCACTTTTTTACGTGTAGTACAGTTCTAATCTTCACCGTTGATATATCTTAGTTTTTAGAGTGTTAAATCATGACCGCTCGTTTTCTATCGTTTTAAGTATATAATAGATGGTATATACAATGACAGAGGTATGTACATTGATGAGAGACAATGGCTCAAGTGTAGTAAGGCCGAAAATGAGCAATATTCCACGGCCTGCTAGTTTCCTCGCCAGAAGTGCGTGACTTATCGCTCTCCCGCACATCAATGAGATAATATGACTCATTGTTAAGATTTCTGCTGATCACAAAAGGTCCTTCCCAGGGGGGTGATAACTTATGCATATATGTCTGATCTTGAATCAGACGGAGCACTAAGTCGCCTTCTTGGAACGTCCAGGTTTTGACTCTGCGGCTGTGATAGCGACGCAGATCTTGTTGGTAAATCGCTGATCGTGCTGCTGCAAGATCCCGCTCTTCATCCAAAATGTCCAGTGCGTCCTGACGCGCCGCCTCATTATCAGTTTCAATGTAAGCCGCCACCCTGGGCGAGTCATGACGAATATCACTGGGGAGAACGGCTTCTGCGCCATAAACCATGAAGAAAGGCATGTAGCCTGTTGATCTGTTGGGGTGGTTCTGATGCTCCAAAGAACTGAAGGTAACTCCTCAACCCAACAACCCGGCGTTCGTTCCAAAGGAACCATAAGCCGGGGTTTGATCCCTCTCAAAAATTTCCTGGTTAGCACGTTCTACTTGACCATTAGACTGTGAATGAGCCATGGAGGAGACATCGAGGCGGATGTGTTCACTTTCACAAAACTCTTTCATAGCTCCCTTAGACAGATTTGTACCATTATCAGTGATAATACTGTGAGGGTAACAAAAACGAAAGATCAGCTTTTTGACGAACTGAACTGTAGTTGCTGCGTCGCATTTGCTGACCGGCTTCGCCTCAATCCACTTGGTAAATTTATCAACAACCACCAAAAGGTGGGTCTTTTTATCCTTAGACCTCTTAAATGGTCCAACCATATCAAGCCCCCAGACCACAAACGGCCAGGTGATCAGAATCATCCACAACTCTTGAGCTGGCACATGGGCTCGTTGTCCAAACTTCTGACACCCATCACACTTGCTAACTATGTCCTCCGCATACGCATGAGCCGTCAACCAATAAAACCCATGCCAAAAAGCCTTGGCTACCAAAGATTTTGAGCCGGCGTGATGACCGCAGTCGCCTGCATGTATCTCATGTAAGATTTCACGGCCCTCCTCAGGAAAAACACAACGTTGAAAAACGCCAGTCACGCTGCACCTGTGCAACTCGCCATTGACAATAGTCATAGACTTAGACCGCCTCATGATTTGCCGCGCCAAGGTCTCGTCCTCGCGTAACTCGCCACGAGTCAGATACGTCAGATAAGGTAGTGTCCAATCAGGAGTAGCGCGAAGAGCTGCCACCAACTGTCCTTCAGGGTCAGGTATGGCAAGATCTTCCTCAGAAGGTAATTTGACCGACGGGTGATGCAATACATCAAGAAACCCATTAGGCGGCACCGGCTTATGCCGAGGCCCTAGCCGGGACAATGCATCAGCCACCTCATTCTTCCGACGATCAATGTGATCCACTTGATAACCCTTAAAGTGACCAGCAATGATGTCAACTGCCTGGCGATAAGCCGCCATACGAGGGTCTTTAGAATCCCACGTGCCTGAGACCTGTTGTGCCACAAGGTCTGAGTCGCCTAGACATTTGACCCGGCTTAAGTTCATCTCCTTAGCCACACGGAGCCCGTGGAGCAAAGCTTCATACTCAGCTGCATTGTTAGTACAAGGAAACATTAACCTTAATACGTAACAAAATTTATCACCTCGTGGGGAAGTTAAAACAACTCCAGCCCATGAGCCTTCCAACTGTCTGGATCCAGTAAAATGAATTGTCCAATACGTATTGTCCGGCTTCTCCTCCGGTGCTTGACACTCCGTCCAGTCATTGATGAAATCCACCAGGGCTTGAGACTTGACAGCTGTGCGAGGCACATACCTTAAATTAAGAGGTCCAAGTTCAATTGCCCACTTAGCAATCCTGCCGGTGGCCTCTCTATTTTGAATGATATCTCCCAAAAGAGCAGAGCTAACCACTATGATTGGATGCCCAAGGAAATAATGCTTCAGCTTGCGATTCGCCATGAACACTCCAAACACCAGCTTTTGCCAATGCGGGTATCTTTGCTTGGACTCTGTCAAAACCTCACTGACATAATAAACCGGCCGCTGGACTGGGTACTCTTTGCCTGCCTCCTTGCGCTCTACAACAACTGCAGCGCTGACGGCCTTGTTATTGGCCGCCACATACAGGAGCAATGGCTCTTTTTCCACGGGAGCGGCCAAGACAGGCGGCTCAGCTAACTGTTTTTTGAGTGCCTCAAACGCATCGTTGGCAGCATCACTCCAGACAAAATCATATGTCTTCTTCATCATCTGATATAAAGGGATGGCCTTCTCTCCCAGGCGGCTTATAAATTGGCTTAAAGCGGCAATACGACCCTCCAAGCACTGAATGTCATTGATACACGCCGGCTTAGATAATGAGGTGATGGCCTTTATTTTATCCAGGTTAGCTTCAATGCCCCGCTCCGAGACCAAAAATCCCAGGAGCTTGCCTGCAGGCACACCAAAAACACACTTAACCGGATTAAGCATCATCTTGTAGACCCGTAGGTTATCAAAAGTTTCCTTCAAATCATCAAGCAGAGTCTCCTTCTTCCTTGATTTGACCACAATATCATCCACATAAGCATGAACGTTGCGTCTGATCTGACCATGAAGACAATTCTGTACACAACGCTGATAAGTCACCTGAGCACTTTTGAGTCCAAAAGGCATGAACACGTAGCAGAAAGCCCCAAAAGGTGTTATGAAAGATGTCTTCTCTTGGTCTTTAACTGCCATCTTGATCTGATGATAACCTGAATAAGCATCCAGGAAACACAAACTCTCGCAACCCGCCGTTGCGTCAATGATCTGGTCGATATGGGGGAGATAAAATGGATCAACCGGGCAAGCTTTGTTAAGGTCCGTGTAGTCCACACACATACGCCACGTGCCGTTCTTCTTAAGGACGAGAACCGGGTTAGCCAACCACTCCGGGTGAAAGACTTCCAAAATAAATCCAGCTGCCAAGAGTCGGGCTACCTCTTCTCCAATAGCTTTACGCCACTCTTCATTGAAACGACGGAGGAATTGCTTGACTGGCTTAAACTTAGGATCCACATTAAGATGGTGCTCAGCGAATTCTCTCGGTACACCTGGCATGTCAGATGGTTTCCATGCAAAGATGTCCCGATTCTCACGGATGAATTCGATGAGGGCACTTTCCTATTTGGGGTCCATATTAGCCCTTATAGTGAACTGATGTGATGAGTCGCCAGGAACGAAGTCCACCAACTTGGTATCCTCTGCCACAAATTTCAGGGGCGGGTCAGACTCTGTGTTGGGCTTCTTCAACGGGGTCATATCCGCCGGGTCAACATTATCTTTATAAAATTTGAGCTCCGCCTCAGCACAGCTTGACTCCGCGTATGCAGCATCACCTTCCTCACACTCAAGAGCGATTTTTCGATAACCATGTACTGTAATCGTCCCCTTCAGACCTGGCATCTTGAGCTGCAAGTAAACATAACAGGGCCGAGCCATGAACTTGGCATAAACTGGCTGTCCAAACAGAGCATGATATGGACTCTTGATTTTGACCACTTCAAACCACAAGGTCTCTGCCCTGTAGTTGTACTCATCACCAAAAGCCACCTCAAGGGCAATCTTTCCTACTAGATAAGCCGACTTGTCTGGCACTACGCCGTGAAATACTGTAGACGACGGCTTGAGATCTTTGTCAGTCAGATTCATCCGGCGAAAAGTGTCGTAGTACAAGATGTTGATGCTGCTACCGCCGTCCATCAGTACCTTGGTGAATTTGTAGCCTCCTACCTGAGGGGCTACCACAAGGGCCAAAAGCCTTGGGTTATCAACACGTGGCGGGTGATCCTCCCTGCTCCATGATATCGTGTGCTCAGACCACTTCAAGTACTGCGGAATAGCTGGCGTTGTTGCATGAACCACCCTCTTGCGCACCTTCTGATCACGTTTGTCAAGACTCATGGTGAAGACGTGATACTGGCCTCCATTAAGCTGCTTTGGGTTACTCTGATACCCTGACTGGTTATTTTGCTGCTGACCACCATTGCCGGACTGCTGATTGTGACCTCCATGGTTACCTTGACCCTGATAACCCGAGCTTGAGCCGCCTTTACCGAAACCTGACCCATGAGAACCGGATCCTGACCCGCCGGGCGGTCCATTGCCGTCACCATGATGCTGGTTAAGGTTGTAATTTCGGAACTCCCGCATGATATAACAATCCTTCCAAGCATGAGTGGACGGCTTGTTGGGAAGACTGTGCTTTGGGCAGGGGTCGTTAAGCATTGCCTCCATGTTGAAAGGCTTGCCCTTGCCAAAAGGTGGTTTACCATTGCCCTTGGCGCGGTTGTTCCCAGTGTTGGTGTTGGCCACCAGATCTGACCCGCCATCTGGGTGCTTCTGTTTACCGCCGTTACCTGGGTTGTTATTTCCTGCCCCATTCTGCTGCTGACCCTTGCCATTGCCATTCTTCTTACCCTTAGCAGACTTCTCATCATCAGAACTAGGATCCTTCGTACTATCAGAATCTGCATATTTAGTGAGAGCCGCCATGAGCTCACCCATGTCTTGGAAAGAACGCTTGAGACGTCCAAGCTTCTTCTTAAGGGGCAAGAAGTGACAATTCTTCTCCAGAATCAGGACCGCCTGAGCCGCTGTGATATTATCAGATGAGTGGATAATGGTTGAAACTCGTCAGACCTAATGATGGGCCGACTCATCCTCGCGCTACACACAATGATCCAAATCAACGATCGTCATAGGCTGCTTGCACGTCCCCTAAAAATTCTTGACGAATCGCGCTTTCAACTCGGCCCAGGAGTTAATGGTATTAGGGGGCAGACCTTTTAACCATGTGCGAGCTGGTCCTTCCGACATCATGATAAAATACTTCGCACAGACTGCGTCACTGACGTCCAACATCTCCATGGCTAACTCATAACTTTTGATCTAGGCTTCTGGGGGTAAATCAGCAGTGTAATTAGGCACTTTGCGCGGACCCTTTAAATCCTTCGGCAGGCGCTCGTTCCGTAGAGCCGGTGCCAAACATGGCACTCCAACTGCCCTGGAAGTGACTCCAGCTCCCACCAAAGTTGAAGGGGTCACCGGGGGCGGCTCTTGGTGAGCCGTCGCGACCACCGCCTCACGCTGAGCTCTGGCATTATCCACAATCGCCTGAGCATTGACAACGGGTGGGCCATCATACGGCGGGTTCCGACATCGCTCGCTGCTGGAGACCACCGGCGACTCCATGCGCTGGCTATAACTGCGGCTTGGAAGGGGGGTTGAGTGCACACGACTCCGGCTGTATGTATACTTCTCCTGTTGAGCCACCGCTGTCTACAACAACTCAATGGCATTTCGTGCTTCTTCGACAAAGGGTGTCCTATCAACGAGAGCGAGCGCATTGAGCCTAGCAGCTGCTGCTATCATGTTCTCCATCGGGTTAGAATAATGACCAGGTGGTGTCAGAAAGCGCTGCGGCGGGGTCTGATTCCTACGGGGTGGGTCTGGCTGCCGATGCTGAGTCACTGCCCTATTCCCACGCACCTCCGCCGTTCGGGTCATGGTCAGTGGTGCATTCGGCCCTGCTCCTGGGGTGTTGAAGAGGTTTCTGGGCTCATACTGCTCAGGCAGGAGAGTCTGATGCCTCATCGGAAAAATTGCTTCTGAGGCTTGTTGATCTAAATTGAGGCGAAAAGCTTCAGCTTTCAGACGCTCCGACTCAGCATCCATCTGAACCTGCATTGCATTGATGTCCTCCTCGGCCCTGGTCATCTGCTCTTTCAGCCTCGCAATCTCTGCATTACGGCCTGCTTGATTTTCAGTTGTGACCTCAGTTCTCATCAGAGTTGTCAGCTCATTCATTAAATCCAGCAAAACTTGAGTCGGCGGCCCGTCTGACCCGGATCCCAATGCGCCGGCCGCTGCCGCCGCTCCAGCCGCCGTGCTGTTAACAGCCGGTGTCGTGCCTGTCATGAAGATGGCGGCTTGGCTTGGCGGGTCGTAGGGATCCGGAATACTATCACCATCGGAATAGCCCCCAAGCCTGCCATCATGAAGCTGGTAAATTGACTCTATCTCTCCGCTCGAGGATCCATCCTCCGAGCAGACGAGGGTTTCTCCTCCTGACATAGAATCTTCCGCGAGTTCCGCGCCTTGGGTGAAGCCAACGAAAACGTGCTTCCGGTCGGGTTGAATCCGGGCGAGTCGTGCACGCCGGGCTGACTCGACGAGGTTGGTGCAGATGTCGGGCCCGGGCTTAGATCCGCCGATCTTCCCGATGAAAACGTGAATTCCGCCGAAGGGGACCCGGTACCTGTACTCGATTGAGTCGGCCTCGGGGCCCCAATCAGCATCATCGATGTAGAGCTTGCCGCGGCGACTCTTAGTCATCCTGCCAACGGCGTATCCCTCGATCCCTGGGAGAGAGCCCTTCGAGTACTCCAAACCACCGTGCATGCGCCCCACGGTGGGCGCCAACTGTCGAGGTTTTATCACAGCAGATGTCCTAGTGAAAGGACTTAGGGGTGAAGCCATCGCTACGGTGATTAACTCGAAGGGGTTGATCAGGACGAAAGACACGGGTTTACCCAGGTTCGGCCCCTCACGAAAGAGGTAAAAGCCTACATCCTGCCTTGTGTTTGTATTGATTGGGTATCGATTACAAGGGAGCGGATTCGCTTGACCTAGCTCTCGATCAGTTGTTTCATACCCTAAGCCGCCCAGGGAACTCGCCTTTATATACACAGGTCAAGGCCCTGGGCTTTACAAGAGTCCAGGCCGGGTTACACCTCGTAACCGACCTTATCTCTAAATCGCCTTGCCTTCTCTGGCAAGCTATCTCCGGGCGGCTTACGCCTCCGGGTCACACGCCGTCAACTGGCTCTGGGCCTCTGTTTGGCCCGTCTGGTGAATCACCTCCAAGCTTGTCTTAGTCTTCAGGCCTGTTTAAGGCCTTATGGAAGAGTCGCCAACTTCCTAATCCGTCCCCTCCTGGGCGGGTTATACCACGTGGTTATATCCCCAACACACATCGTCATCCATCTTTGGCCTTCCGGCGTTGTCAGTAAAAGGCATGGCAGATCCTAAGGGCACACCGATAGGTTTGTCATCAGAAACCGCACAATGTAGGCACATGGTCCACACACAGGCATTGGTACACACACACACACACACACTCGATCCTTGACATTTTCAAAACAGCAAAAGAAGCAAAAGAAAATCATGGATATTTTCAAAACAAGGATCAGATTTATTTAGCTGGAATGACATATCACACACACACACACTCACACTCACTTGATCCTTGACATTTTCAAAACAGCAAAAGAAGCAAAAGAAAATCATGGATATTTTCAAAACAAGGATCTCAAGATTTATTTAGCCGGAATGACATATCACTACAGGCATTTTATTTATGCCTATAGTGATCATATCACACCGCCTAAATGAACCTTGGAATCTAGCAACTTCCCAACCGGTCACACATCCTTGACTACTCCACCGAAAGCACGCTTAACTTCCGAGTTCCATTCGAATGGGTTACAGTCTGGAAAGCCGCATCTTGCTGGTAACGGTTGCCTCCTATCATATACAAGGCATGCCCCGATGGGCACCTAGTGGGACCAGACACGCATCACAGACGTTTCTCGTAGTACTGGAAACCGTGTGCGATGGTGGCATGGGGGCTGATGATGATGTCTTGCTGATGCTCGATGGCGTGATGCCGCTTTTGCCTGCTCTTCGGCCTGTTCCGTCTCTTCCTCCTCGTCCAGGAGGTTGATGACGGGGCCGGCGCTTCGGCCGGAAACCGATTGGGGGAGTGGCGGGAGAACGATTGGGGGACTGGCGGGAGAAGCGTGTTTGGATAGAACATCATTTTAATACAAATTGGATAACTTATGAAAGAAGGAAGCTCGAGCTAGCACGACATGCGCACACCGTGCTTACACACGCACGAGCTTCAGACGAGCGTATAGAACTGCTTTAAATTATTCATGGTTCGTTTAGCTATTTGTATACTACACTAATCGAGTTTGTAAACTAATGTGCATAATTCAAATTTGAACTAAAGGAACATGCTTCGTGTCACCAAAATGGGTTGAAAAAAGGTATTTGTGTCCTTGGGTTCCTTGTTTAGGTCCCATGCAAATGAACGTGAATGGATTGCAAACATCTCGAAGTCATAACGAGGCCACAAACATTGAGAAACTTGGCTATTAAATCGTCATAAAATCCACAACTCGTCTGAAATTCTTGAAACTTACCCCGGTGTCATGACACGGCACTTATACGACATGATAATTTTTTGTCCAATGTGGGACAAGTCTCTTGCACACCAAAACTTCTCTCAAGAACCATCGTGGTTTCGATATGGAACATGTCACCTCTGTGGAGGGAACGGCATTTGATGTCTCTTCTTGCGTTGATATTTTTTCTACATGCAACATAGGCTAATACAAGTGCAATGCTAAAATGTGAAATTATTGAAACTGGTGTGTTGACACGACACTTATAGGACATGGTATATAAGTTTTGGGACAAACCTCTTGCAAATTGGAGCTTCCCACGACAAGCATGGTGGTTTCGATATGGAACATGTCACCTTTGTGGTCGAAACGACATATGAGTTTTCTAGGCATGCACTTAATGTGAAGAACTTAAGTTTCAATTACAAGCACGGACTCCAGTGCACCAAAATGGATTAAAAACCATTTTGTGTCATTGGGTCCATGTTTAGATCCCATGCACTGATGGTCACTGAATTACAAACATCTCGGTGTCATGACTAGACCGCAAACATTGATAATCTTGGTTTCAAAGTCCGAGAGAACCCAAAGCTCGCCATGAATTCACGAAACTTACACAGTGTCATGCCACGGCACATCTATGGTGTGCATTTTGTTTTCTGACGAATTTGGGACAAATATTGGGACATGCATCTTACAAGCCAAAGCTTATTCAAGCCTTGTGATTTCGATAGGGAACATGTCACCTTTGTTTGTGAAACTACATTCAATGAGTCATTATCCACCGATTCGGCCCCTTTTATACATTAATTGAGTTTTCTAGGGATTTAATATGCGTAGTTCAAATTTTGAACTAGAGGCACATGCTCTAACCTCGTGGTTTCGATAGGGACCATGACACCTTTTGTGACGAAACTACATTCAACGTGTCCTCTAGTGCACCAATTCGGCCCTTTCTATACATCAATTGAGTTTTCTAGGGCCCTTTTCATACAAATGTGAATGAATTAGAAACATTTAGGCATGGTAGCTCGGCCGCAATCAATGATAATATTGGTTTATTGAATTCTTGTACATACAAAACTTGTATGATAACCATTTGGTGCCACGCGTCCATTTTTTACTCCCTCCGTTTCTTTTTGAATTTGACCAAATTTTATATGCTAACTAAAAAGAAACGGAGGGAGTACTTGATATGGGGGAGACGTGCATGTAGCTGCAGGTTGATGACATGACGCATGTGAGCTTTCCGCCACGCAGGCTCGACGGGGCGTGTGCGAGCTATCCGCCGTGCAGGCTTGACAGGATGCGTGAGAGCTGTCCGCCGTGCATGCTCGACGGGACGCATGAGAGTCTACTGCGCATGCTCATCGGGAAGCGATACTTTGACCTCCACCCCCCCGCTCGCCTCGCTCCCAACTTCTGAATTAATGGCGTCCTACCCGCTGTATTATCATGTGGTTAATCGCCTAGACGGAGGGACTAGTTTGCTTGTGATCACTGTTTTGTTCATGCCTAGCCGAGAACTTTGACGTTTCGTCTGTTTTCGACTCGTATACATGTACAAACGAATGAAATAATATAACAACAAATTAGCACCAGCAAAGATAATAATTTTCTTACATATGCATGATAATAAAAATGCCACATGTGGCAACTCCCCAAAGACACAGGGGCAAAAGAAGAAGGAAGAGGTTGAAGAAGGAAGACAAAGAAAACAATCTGGCCCACTGCTATCTAATTCTTCATGGATTGCTGGGCGCGGAGTTCCTCAATCTCCTTCTTCATCACCTCCACGACCTCCATCTCCTATCGCCTCTCATCCGACATCTTCCGCATTGCAGCCATGGTGCAGGCTCTTTGCTCGAGAGCGTCGATGGCCTGCGTCGCATACGCATGAAGTTCCTTCACACGCTCCACGAATTCCTTCAGCAGCCCCTCCCGCTCGATGTAGAGCTTCACCAAGTCTTCCAAAAGTTCCTCAGAGAGTTCTTTCAGCCTCCCCTCCGAGGCACTTTTCTTCTCGAGCAGTTTCTTCCAGGCATTGTTCTCCTCCATAAGTTTCTCCACGAGGCCGGTCGCCCTGTCAACCGAGGCGTCGCTCTTCTCCAGCAGCTTCACCAGGTCATCGATCATGGCGTCCTTCCTATCGATCTCAGCGCGCATGTCGTCGCTGGCTGAGGAATCAAAGACTGCCAAATCGTCCAGTTTGCCTCCGAGGCGAATGCTCTTGTGACTGTGAGAGCCGTCGCCTCTCCACGAAAGATCCTCCCGGGCGTCCGCGGCGCCACCGAACATCTTTGCTCTGGCCAAAGCGGTGTGGCTGGAGCTCTCTGGCGCTTCCCTAGTTATATCTCGACCCAGAAACCCCCCTACCATCCATGGCAGACAGAATGAAGGACTAGCAAAGAAAGGCCTGTTTTTTTGGTGGCGGGTGTGAAGAATGTGCGGTAATTTTGAGTACGAGTTTGTGTTTTTATAGCCTACTACAGTAAACAGCTGCTAAGTGAGAGCACGTTTAGGTTTGGTAGGTGTGAACTGATTTGCGAAAAAAATTAGCACGTGGTAATTTGGAATGTGAAAGGAAACAAGTTCTATATTTATTGATGGTTTTAGTTCCCAAGCACAGAACGCTTTATGGTTTTTAGAAACTGTTTGGGAACGGGCTCATCGAGCAGACGCGTGGCCCTGCCTCTATGAGACGTGGGCCCTGCCTGTGCTGTGGGTGCAGGTTTGTTTAGACAGGACGCGTGCGAGGAGTCCGCCGCACAGGCTCAAAGGGATGCGTGCGAGCAGTCCGCCGCATAGGCGCAGCTGGCTCACCGGGAATCAAGCCCTTTGACCTTGGACTTCCACCCACAACCCTATTCTCTCCCAAGTTCTCCATTAGTGCTACACCTTCTCCTCCAGTCTTATCTATTTGGGCCGCTGCCGCGGATCGCCTCCTTTTTCGATGGACGATGAGCAGCCAACAAGCGGGGGTGGGTGGAGGCTGAACCACACGAGCCTCCGGCGAGCATGGACTTCATCAGCAGCATCCCCGACGAGATGTTGGTAACCATCATGTCCCTCCTCCCCATCAAATCTGTCGTCCAGACCACCATCCTCTCCAGGCGGTGGTGCCCCCTATGGCACTCCACCCCCATTGACCTCCTCGACGACGACGAGCTCTGCACTGGGGATCGCAAATGCTTGGACGCATTGTCCCACATCCTCGCCACGCACACTGCGCCCGTCAGACACCTAGCCATCGGCACTTTCTGTTCAAACTGCAAGACCGAACCCAAGTTTCACGACTGGTTCTTATCCCCCGCCCTACATCAGCTCGAGGAGCTCAACTTTGATGCTGGACATGGGCGCTCGCTGCCTCCGTCCGTCCTCCGCCTCGCGCCCACGCTGCGCCACGCTACGTTCATGCGGTGCCTTTTCCCCAAGATTAATGTTGCGCACGCTCTTCATCTCCCTAAACTGAAGCACCTCGAGCTCATTGGCGTCAACATCTCGAAGTCGGATTTGGAGCGCCTGCTCAGCGGCTGTACAATGCTCGAGTACCTTCATCTTCAGATGATGTTTGGGTTCACTAGCCTCCACATCGCTACGACGAATCTCCGTACGATTTATGTGCTTGGCTGGTGCCGCAACACGCTGTCATTTGGGGAGTTTCATGATATGATCATTGAGAATGCGCCTTTCCTAGAGAGATTGTTTGTACTTGATAAAGAAGGTCGAACAAGAATCAGGGTCAATGGCGCACCGAAATTGACAGTGTTGGGGTATTCGTGTGCTGAATTCTCTGAACTTGTTACAGCTGGATCCATACCCGTTCAGGTACAACAATCTTCTATTCATACTTATTATTGTACATCACATTTTATCTAGGTTTTGATGATCTATGTTTGGCTGCCATCTAGAAAATGATTCCCACAAGCCTCGCATTGTCTCTGCGCACAGTGAAGATCTTGGCACTACAATCTATCGGCCCCAATCTGGATGAAGTTGTTAAGTTCATTATATGATTTCCATGCACGGAGAAGCTATACGTCGAGGTGATGTTCCTTTCCTGTTAATTCTTAACCACAACGGAGTTCAATTTGTTGGTACTTTTACCCATGATTACAATGAAATGTGTACTATACATTTTTTGAGATGTTAATCATGAACGATCGAAGATGGCATGTCAATCTATTAGTGTATTTTATAAATCATGCAAATCAAAGAGGCCCATAGTGTTCGATACTGCATCTAAGCACTGATATGTTGTCTTCGTTTGCAGATACAAGCAGGAGTTGGAGTGGAAAAGGTGGCGCAATATAACAATCCCATCGAATGCCTTGAATTCCATCTCACGGAAATTACTTTGAACGAGTACCGAGGCACCAATCCAGATATTCAATTTGCCAGTTTATTTGTTCAGAAAGCAAGGGTGCTCAAGGTAATGAGGTTTGCACTATATTTAGTGCGCCACAATGGATGGTTTACTGACCACCGGAGGCATCTACAGCGGAATGGAAAAGGCTCTGCAGAAGCTGATTTTTACTTTGGAAGTTCATATGACAGATTATTCGGAAGAGATTCTATCGATCCGATATATGACTTCTTGGTGGATGATCCCTTCGCAGAAATATTTCATCCCATGGATCCTGAAGATTGGATTTGATTTCTAATATCAGTTTGTACCTTGTAATCTTTGAATTTGGGCCTCGTTATGCTAGAATTTGAACCTTGTAATATTGCTGGTATTTGTGATACAATATTTGAAATTGCATTGTGTTCTTTTTTGTTTATGCAATCATGTTCTTATAAGTACATATGTTGTTCTGTAGGCGCAGCATTGATGTTGTGCAGACCGAGGAAATCACAGTACACACGGACTAAACTACGAAACCCGTCGGTGATGATTTCATCAATCACTGACAGCTGTATACCAGCAAACGTTTCCCAACAACACACACAGGTTATTAGCACCAATCGTCTGTGTTATATCTGGTGTTCGCACACGATTCTCATTACTCACCTGTTTGCTGTATATCGCACACATCTTGTTATGCCGAATCGTTTGTGTTCTGTTGTATCAGCGCACACAGTTTATCCGAGTGAACTGGATGCCGTTCTTCGCACACATATGTAGTTTTGGTAACCGTTTTTGTTATCTTCTCTAATCACAAATAGTTCATAAGAACAAACTGTCTACCGTAGATTGCACATGCAACTACTTTCTAAATCGTATTTGATGGATCCACCTTCGCACACAGTTCGTGCCATTAGCGACGGAGCTTGAACTATACCATTTGCGATTCACGCATCGCACACAGATTCTGCTCTTGCGCCCCTGCGCGTGCTTTGCTCTCACGCCCCTCCGCGCGCGCTCTGCCAGCGGTTGGGGCTGGCCTACGATCACGTTCGGGGCTCCATATGCATGCGGTTGCGCCACGCGCGTCGCCCCATGCAGTTACGTGCTCCACGACTGAATCATGCACTGCAAAAACTGCCATCGGGACGTGCCGGTTTTCCAGGACGTTCGACCCCCATTTATACCCACGGTCATTAACCATAGTCTCTTCACGCTTTTGATCGCACCCCACAACACAATAAGCACACCCTGGACAACGCATACAGAGAGGATGTCCAGCGGCGCTCCAATGGAGTTCGGCGTGCATCATGTGGAGACCCACATGAGGAAGACGGACCTCACGATGGTGTACACCAACGAACCGGGCATGGTGGAGGACTCCATCGACACCATGGAGCGGCCGCTTGATGCGGATGACAAGTACAAAGTGGTCGGCTTCGACCTCGCTTACACTGGCGGTTGTGCCGGGCATGATCAGAAGGTTGCCGTCGCCCAGTTGTGCGTGGGCCATCACGTCCTCCTCTACCACTACTGCCTGGCCATAGTGTTTTGCGATCGTTTCACCAGGTTTGTCAACAGCCCCGACTACAGGTTCGCTACGGTGGACAGCACCAACGATCCAAAGGTACTCAAGACTTCGGGCTTGGCCTGCCAGAAGCTTGTCGACATCCGCGGTCACTACAGGGTCTGGGGCCGCAAGAAGGACATGGACTCCCATGTTGACCTGGCCGAGGCCATCATCGACCCCTACTACGCTGACATGAAGGCTGAGTGCAACAAGAACAAGCATGTCTGGCACAGGGGCTGGGTGAAGAAACTGGATGAATATCACCTCCAGACCGCGGCCAAGCAAGCGTACGCATGCTACGAGATGTTCAGGCGGATCATTGACATGAGGAAGTGCCTCCTACCTGAAGACAACGAGGGATTGAGATGCCTCCTACATCGCACACACTTGTATTTTTATAAGCGTTTGTGTTATATTACCCAATCGCAAACAGTTTATCTAGGCCAACTGTTTGCCAAACATCCCACACGCAACTATTTTTTAGATCGTATTTGATGGATACGCCATCGCACACAGTTAACGTCATTAGCGACGGAGCTATAACTATACCGTTTGCGATTTGGTCATTGCACACAGTTTTGTCGAAGGGTCTCTGATTGATGTGTCGCGTTAGCAGCATCCTGCAGTAGTGCCACCACTGAGAAGGATCCTCCCCTCAAGTTCCAATCGGCTAAAGATACAAAGCAAGTTAATTTTGTCCCTAGCAACTCTTCTCAACAGTTCACCATTGGGACGGGAATGGATCCCAAATAGGAAAGCGCGCATTGAGTTCATCCATGAGAATCGGGACATCTTTGCATGGAAACGTTTTGACATGCCAGATGTACCGAGAGAACTCACTGAGCACCACCTTAATGTGGATCCTAAGATGAAGCCAGTCAAGCAATTCCTCCGTCGTTTTAACTAGGAGAGACGTAAGGCCATTGAAGAAGAAGTGGCCCAGCTCCTAGCTGTCGGGTTCATAGTGGAAGTTTTTCGCCCTCAGAGGTTGGCTAACCCAGTGCTTGTGCTCAAGAAGAATGGCACATGACGTATGTGTGTGGATTATACAGATCTCAATAAGGCTTGCCCAGCTGATCCCTTTGCTCTCCCCCGTATTGACCAGATCATTGATGCAATAGCGGGTTGTGAGCGTCTGTGCTTCCTGGATGCTTATTCTGGTTATCATCAGATAAAGATGGCAGTTGCAGACCAGGAGAAAACAGCCTTTATCACGCCCTTTGGAGCTTTCTGTTATGTGTCTATGCCTTTTGGACTCAAGAGTGCTCAGGTGACTTACCAGCGCTGTGTTCAGAATTGCCTCCATGTGCAGATTGGACGCAATGTTCATGCTTATGTTGATGACATTGTAGTCAAATCAAGGAAGAAGGAAACCTTGCATCAGGATTTGAAGTAAACCTTTGACAATCTCTGGGTGTACAAGATGATGCTTTACCCGGCCAAGTGTGTTTTTGGGGTACCTGTAGGAAAGCTACTAGGATTTCTGGTTTCAGAGAGGGGCATTGAAGCTAACCCGGACAAGATTAAGGCTATCACTTCCTTGTCTAAACCGGTCTGTATCAATGATGTGCAGCGCCTGGCGGGTCGCATTGCGGCCCTAAGTCGGTTTATAAGCCACCTGGGAGAAAAGGCGATTCCGTTGTACCAGATGATGAAAAAGACTGATAACTTTGTCTAGAGTCATGATGCTAATGAGGCTTTTGAGGCACTTAAGAGGCAGTTGGCTGAACCGCCCGTCCTGGCGGCTCCAATCGACAAAGAGCCTATGCTCCCATACGTGGCGGCTAATAATCGGGCTGTCATCGTGGCAGTTTCATGGAACGCAAAGAGGGAGGGAAAGAGTACCCAGTCCAATGGCCGGTTTATTATATCAGTGAAGTTTTATCAGAGTCCAAGTAGAGATATCCACATTGGCAGAAGTTGGTGTTTGGAGTGTTCATGGCTAGTCGTAAATTGAAACAGTACTTTCTTGGGCACCCAATCACTGTGGTCAGTTCAGCTCCTCTGGGAGATATCATTCAAAACAGAGAAGCTACATGCCGGGTTGCTAAGTGGGCAATTGAGCTTGGGCCACTATCGGAATCGGGGCTCCGCAGACCCAAGAAGGTTCGAACTCTGGGGCGTGTGAGAAGATCTTCACCCACACTTGCCTCAAGCTCGCCAACTCCACATCCAAGCCTTGCCGAATATGCGCGAGCGAACAAGAGGGCGGACACAGAGATTTACCCAGGTTCGGGCCACCTTGCAGTGTAAAAACCCTACTCCTGCTTTTGGTGGATTGGCCTCACGAGGAGGTTTGGGGGATGAACTGGTACAGTAGTGAGCGACCTCGCGAGGGCTCTTGGGTGAGGATGGATTAGTTTGTTCGTCGGCCCCTTCTATGGTGGAGTCTAGTCCCTATTTATAATGGCCTTGGTCCTCTTCCCTTATCGCATAGGCGGGAAGGGATCCCACAACGGCCAAATTTGAAAGGGGACAGGAGGTACAGCTTATCCTGACTAAAGGTGGTCTTCGCCTGCAAAGCTCCTGGCGTGACGCAGAGGTGGGCTCGGCGATGACATCTGTCCTGCCGAGCCCGTGGTCTTGGTCTTGTTGCACCAGAATGGAAACCTTTGGGGGATTCCTTGGGAAACTGCGTTCGTCCTTGCCTCCTTAGCACCAAAGAGGAAACTGTCCCCGTTGTGCCCGCTGGCGCCCGCCTGCCTTGGTCGTCATGGCTCATGTCATCGCAGCCTCCTGAGGTCGGGTGCTTGCATAGGAATCTCCGCTCCTCGGGAGGCGACCTGGGAAGGCCGCTCCCCTGGAGGTCTTGGCGTCACTCTCCTCGTGAGGCCGGGGCCCTCACGGGGGTCTTGTCTTGGGGGGTTTGTTGCCAGGCCGTATCGGGCTGTCGAGGTGGGCCACGCGCTGGGCCGCAGGCAGGCAGGTCTGGGTAACCCCGAACCCAGAACGCCGACAGTAGCTCCCGAGCCCAAGGCGTGCTCGGGCTGGCTTCGGGGCGAAGCCAAGGAGGGGAGGCCGAAGCGCCGCGGGCCCCAACCGCCTGTGGGCCAAGCTCGACGCGTGGTGCGTGGCAGAACACTGGCGCCTCCGCTCCCACGTCACCTCGGAAACTGCCCAGGCCGACGAAAGCCTGGCGCCCGCTGCCGAGCCATCATTGCTCTCCTTCCGTGTGCCATTGCTTCCTTGCTCAGATCCCCTTTCCCTTGCGAGAGCTTTCTCCAGATCTTGGCGCGGCGCCGTCCTTCCTCTTGCTCCTCCAACCCCTAGGATCCTTCAGATGGCGCCCATCGGGAAGTCGAAGCCTGAGGCCCAGGCCTTGACCTCCTCTTCTCCCACGCCGGTGCTTACGGAATCCACCATCGCCAAGGAGGGGGACCTCGTCCCCGCGCTCCCGTTGACAGCGGGCGACACCAATGAGTGGGGGAAGACCTTGATCTGGTGCGGCTCTGCAGAGAAGCGCACCTTGGAGAAGACGGTCTATCCCTTCTTCCTTCACAACGTCTTCTCCGAGCTCGTCCCGCCTTTCTGGGGGTTCTTCTCCGCCATCCTCGAGCATTACAGGATCCAGGCCCTCCATCTTCAGCCCAATTCCTTCCTGCTCCTGTCTGTCTTCACCTTCTACTGGAAAGCCTTCGTAGGCGTGAGGCCCTCAGTGGCCCTCTTCCACCACTACTTCAGCCTGCGGCTTCACGACTGTGCGCAGCGGTCGGCGTGTGCCTCCTTCGTCGTGGTCCAGAGCAGGAATATGTTCCTAAAGGCCGGGAATAAGGTGGAAGGCTTCAGTCACCGCTGGGTCTTCTGGGATGCTCGGGGCCTCGATCCGCGCTTGGAGCTTCCGACGGTGCTTGCCCGCGAAGACCCTCATGTGGGGCTCCACGAAGCTCACCGATCCCCGGGCGAAGCCCGTCCTGAAGTGGATCGCTCAGGACATGGAGGCCAAGCAACTGACTGGGGCAATGATAGTGAAGGAGTTCCTGACGCAGCGCCTGGCGCCGCTCCAGTCGCACTCGAAGCCCATGTGGGAGTACGAGGGTGCGAGGGACACCATCAGGCTTCAATCCGCCAGCCTGACAGACGAGGAGTTGGGCAGGGCCGTGGCTACCCTGCTCCATAGCGATCCTGGGGACCTTCCCGAGGCCTATGCCCCGTTGTAATGCCGTGATGACAGGGAGGGGCTAGTTGCCGCCATGCCCGCCTTTGACGAGCGGGGCTCACGCCGCCTGAGTGCCCCAATCCTCTGGTACCAGTGTCTTCCGGCGATACTAGCGGCGTAGGGGACTCAGAGGAGACTGAGGACGACGGCCCGGTTGAGGTGTCTCCCCCGTCGTAGAGCGTGCTCCTCCGCAACCTCCAAGATGACGACGATATTGACGACCCTCGGCCGCAGACTCTCTCCACTTCGTCAAGGTCCTCAGGAGGCCAAGGCCTGCCCCCCAGACCACGCAGGCATCTGGCCGGGCGACCCCGAAGAAACGCGCGGCCGCAGCTCCTCCGACAGACTCCCCACGCTCCAGCAAGGCGATTGAGACGCCGGTCTCATCCCCGTCCGAGCCACAGCTGAGGGGCGGGGCGGCCACTGCCGGGGCAGACGTGGCCTCTCCAGCCGTGGCCCCTCAGGACGACCTCGCCACCCTTCCAGGCGGCAACGCCACGCCGAAGAAGGGCGGGAGCATCCTGACCAACGCCGAGGTGGAGAGGAAGAGGAGGTGGGTCATGATCGAGGAGTAAGTAACCTACCTTGCCTTCAGTCAATTGTAGACTACGCGCGTACTCACGGTCCCTTCTCCTCTTGATGGCCAGGGGCGGCGATGTGTCGAAGAAGAAGAAGGTGAGCACCGAGCCGAAGGAGCCCCCTGTCCGGAGGGCGCCGTCAGCCTCTGGCCGCAGACGCAGGGGGGGTGGGAGCGCATCATGCCAACTCTGCGTGACCCTCGGGCACCCCGGCGACACCGCACCCCGGCGCACGGGTGTGGCGCCTACTCCTGGCGCCTTGCCGACGCCGCCTGAAGAACCGGGCGCCGGGGGCACGGAGGCTCACGAGGAGGCACTCCTTGCCGCGGCGGTGGCGACCCCAGCACCGGTGGTGGGGGCGACTTCCCGCCCCCTTCTGACTGAACCGGCTCCTGAGGGCGCAGCGACGCAACCTCAGGAGGAACCATCCCCCATGGGCCAGCAGGCTGTGAAGTCGTCTGCCCTTGTCGCGCCTGAGGAGAAACTGGAGCCTCCAGCGCCTCAAGCTTGCCACGCCACTGCCCCTTTGGGAACAGTGCATGTCGTCATGCCGGTGCCGCCTCTTGGTCAAGCCCTCGTGCTCGGGAACCTCGGCCCTCTAATCGTGCCCGGCGCCTTGGATGAGGCCTATACCGCGCTTGGCCGGATCCGGGCCGACCTCCAAGACGCCGATAGGTGCTTCCTCGCGAGGGAACGCCTGGGGCTTATTTCTGGGTGGCTCCAAGCCGACGCAGCCACCAAGACGGCCTGGGGTCGGGCTAAGGCAGCTGCCGCGGAGAGCGGGAAGGAGGCCGCCGAGGCCAAGACGGCTCGTGACGCGGCGCTGGTCGAAGCAGCGTCGGCCGTAGAGCGCTGCGGTGAGGCGGAGGCCAAGCTGAAGGCCCTTTAGTAGGAGCAAGTTGCGCATGTACAACGGCTTCACCAGCGGGAGGAGGACCTCGTGGCTCACAAGGCGAAGCTCGCCGATCGCGATTCCGCGTTGTCCCAAGCGGTTGCTGACCAAGCCACGAAGCGTGAGCACCTGGCCAAGCTGAAGGATGAGGAAGAAAAGGCCCAGGCCTCCCATGCCCGGCATGTCTCAGACGCGACGGCCCTGGTGGATGCCAGGGAGAAGGCCCTTGCCACTGCTGAGAAAAAGGCGGCTCTGGAGCGTGATGCCTTCCCCTCCATCGAGCTCAGGCTTCGCCAAGCGCTGCGCTTCATCTGCAGGGGAGGATTCGAGGAGCCACTGGCGACTCTTGAGGGTGGCTACGCCGGGCTGTAGGATCGAAAGTATGTCTAGAGGGGGGTGATTAGACTACTTGAGCAAATAAAAACTCTACCTTTTCCCAATTTTAAGTGTTGGCAGATTTTAGCAATGATAGCAATTCAAGTACACCCTACACATGCATGTCTAAGAGTATAGCTGCGGAAAGTAAAGACAAGCATATGTAGTAGAGGATAGGGAGGAAGATCAAACGCAATTTGGAGACACGAAGATTTTTCCCGTGGTTCCGATAGGTGGCGCTATCGTACATCCACGTTTACGGAGTCTTCAACCCACGGAGGGTAACGGTCGCGAGAGTCCACGGAGGGCTCCACCCATAAGGGTCCACGAAGTAGCAACCTTGACTATTCCATAACGGCTTTCATCCACGAAGGACTAGCCTCACTATGGGTAGATCTTCACGAAGTAGGCGATCTCCTTGCGTGTACAAACTTCTTGGTTCAACTCCACAACACGAAGTAGGAGGCTCCCAAGCGACACCTAACCAATCTAGGAGGCACCACCCGCCCAAAGGTAATAGGCTCTATAATGTCGATGAACTCCTTGCTCTTGTGCTTCAAGATGATAGACTCCTCAACACTCAATCACTCTCTCATAGATTTGGCTTTGGTGGAAGAGATTGATTGGGTGGAAAGCAACTTGGGGAGGCTAGAGATCAAGATTCATATGGATGGAGTGGAAGGGCTTGATCTCAACACATGAGTAGGTGGCTCTCTCTCAGAAAATCTGATGGGATAAGTGGGGATCTGTTCTGAGTGCTTCTCTTGCGAGTGAGTGGTGGTGGAGGGGTATATATAGGCATCTCCAAAAATCCAACCATTACACCTAAAGTGACCAATTCGGTGACACCGAAGTTTAAAACTTGGTGGTACCGAGTTGCTCTAAAGGCAGCAACTTTTGAATCACGGTGAGACCGATACAAAGATCTTGGCAGTACCGATAAAGTGACCAATGGTCAGCTTCCACAACTCGGTGACGCCGATCCAAAAATCTCAGAAATTCCGATTTTAATAATCGAGGTAACAGAAAGTTGGCAAGCTGAACTCGGTGGCACCGAAGCGGAATCGGTTGGACCGAAGATCTAGGGTTTGGCATGGGTCTGTCTGAGGTGGGAATCGGTGGGACCGAGTGGGAAATATTGGTAGCACCGATTTTCATGATAGGCTTGGACAGACTTTTGTGGAAGAGCTTGTGGGTGTTTTCGGTGACTATCACTTGTGCACGTGGAGCATATTGTTCACCGGCAGTACCTTACCACCTTTTAATAGTATTGGCTTTCCTATGGACTCAAGGTGATTTCTCACAAAGTAAAATGTAGAGTCCTCTTGCTTGAAGCTTTGCCAATCCAATTCCTTGCATCTAGGGGCCTCTCCACAATCCTTTTGGTAACCCATCATTGAACTTTTCCTGAAATATACTTAGTGGAAACATTAGTTCAATGACATATATGTTGTTATTAATTACCAAAACCACCAAGGGAGCAAATGTGCTTTCAATCTCCCCCTTTTTGGTAATTGATGCAAGTTATAGATCAAAGCTTCGACATATGATATAATCAATGAATATAATCGTCGCTTTGAGAACTATGTGATAAGCAAGAGCTCCCCCTAAATTTGTGCATTATTTTGAATTTGCGTTTGAATGCAAATGCACAATCGATTAGGTACATGGGGCTCTCTTGCATGTCACATACAACTTGGTGGTGTGTGAGAATAATAAGAATGTATATCATAGCACAACACAATCAAGCAAAGGTGAATGATCATCTCATAAGCATCACAAGGATAGGAAATAGTAGCAATACACATCAAGTGTATGATCAAACACCAACAAAGTTTAACACAAGCAAACAAACCAAAAGATATCAATGTTTTGAAAAGCGATAAAAAGGAACGCTCTCCCTCTCTCGAATCCCTAATGATCTATACAACTTCTCCCCCTTTGGCAACAAGTTACTAAAAAGTTCAAAGGTATATAGAACTAAGCACTCTTCTGGGGCTGATCTCCTCCGGTAGCTGATGAAGGAGTCGAGAGAACAGCATCAGTGAAGACTTCAGCAGACGTCATGGACGGAGTCGGAGTAGCAACTGGAGGTGTTGGAGGAGCTGAAGGAGCTGAAGCAGGTGCTTATGAAGAAGGTCTTATCTCTAGAACTGGCACTGTAGCAGATCTGGCCTGAGTCCTGAACTGAGTGTCTGCCCTGAGAGGTGGACTATCCTCATCATCATCTGTAGTGTGGGGACTGGGCACGCCATCAACTTCCTTCTTGAGCTCATTCACAGTCACTGTGAGCTCATCCACCTTGTTGTTGAGAATATGAAACTTGTTATCAACAATCCTCGCAAGGCTCTCCTGGTTCTTCAAGATGTTCCTGATGTCCTTCTGCATACTGAGCACAGAGCTAAAGAGAAGATCCATCTGCTCACTCTGAGTCTTTGGCACCTAAGCACTAGAGTCTCTGGCTGCCTCTACATGTGCATGTGCTGTAGCGGAGGTGTGATGATCTGGGTCCATCACCACAACATTGTCTTCTAGCTCTGGCAAGAGTGGCAAATGTGGTTGATCAAGTGCATACATGTGCTTCTCCAGCTTGGAGTTGATAACCATCTGAATATATGGAGCGTATCCACATGATCTCTTCTGATCTGCAGCAGTTCTCTTTACTGTCTCAACTATCAAGTCCATCACTCTGAATCTGGTGTGTTGATCAAGATGGAGCAGCATGTTGATAGAATAGCCTCTTATCATCTTCTCATCTCCAGACTTAGGCATCAAGGTATGCCTTAAGATGGCGTTGATCGTGCGTAGACCAGCCTGGAGGAAGTAAATGGATCCAAGCTTGTGAGATTGCAAGTTTGCAGCAGGGATCTCATTGTACATGTTCTTCATGGCATTGTGATTTGCCTTGGACTCAGAGTACACATCTAGGTCACCGTCTTCCACCTGTGGAGCTCCTAAGATGGCAGCCCACTCCTCAACTGTGGATTCATACCTAGTGCCTTCTGTCATCCATACAATCCTACCATCTCCATAGAAATGTGAGAATTGCATGATCATCTCGTCGTTCCAAGCAGTGAACTCCTTACCAACAAACTCATCAATACCAATGCAGTGGAAGTTATCTTGCACACTTGGAAAGTAATCTTGGTTGTCCTTGATGTGCTTCTAGTCCATATACCTCATGTCACTCACTGCAGGGCTCTTGTCAAGCAGAACTGTTTCATAGAAGTCTTGCTGTTCTTTTGTGTAGAACATGTAGTCTACAGCTGTCTTTCTCCTCTGAGAGTAAAGATCAATTGCTCTCCACTCTATCAGTCATGAGTCCTTCCTCTTCTTCATGTCTTCGGCAACTGGATGGCTGGCATTATGCTCTAGAAGGTGTGGTCTCAGCTTCATCAAAATAGATCTTTCTTCATCCTCAGCTTCTCTGAAAGTAGAAGTCTTGTTCTTGGTAGCAGCTGGGATGTCTCTGGAAAACCTCTTGGGTTTTGAAGGTGGGTTTCTTGGGTGTAGCTGGATTGCTCTTGGATGGAGCTTGGCTTGGCATAGCATCAGCAAGCAGCTTCTTCTTCTTCTTAGGAGGAGCCTTGGGAGCTGGCTCTTCCTCTTCTTCAGCCTCAGCCTCAGCTGGGTCTTCATACATTGAGGTAGGTCTTCCAACAATATGTATGACTCTCTTTCTGCTTTTCTTCTCTCCAGCCTTCTTGGGCATGGATTTCTTTGGGGGCTCAACAGTCATTGTTTCCCTAGCACTCTCTGGTGCTTTCACTATCCCTGAGCTAGCATACTCCTTTCTGACTACCTTCCTAGATGAGGTAGCCTCTGTGGTAGGCTTCTTGGCAGTTTTCTCAGCCTTGTCCTGCTTCTGCTTGGAAAGAATCTCATCAGGCACAAAGCCAGAATCTTCTTCATTTGAGTTAAGCTTTCTTCTTTCCCTGGTTGCAGCTTTGGGCAAATCTGGTGAGCTAGGTACATCATCATAAGAAGATGAGCTACCCTCAGGACTAGTGCCTGGGTCAGCAGCCACACTTTGTTCTCTGAGGTCATTCTGACTATCCACTGAGTCTGACATCTCTGACCCTGTGAATAGAATATAGAAGAGCAGATAGGTTGAGTCATCACAAAATGCATAAATTTTCTCAAAAGTTGAACTTATAATTCTCAAGATTTGCATTATGCAAAGGGAATATCGGTACAACCGAGGCAAAAAATTCGGACCCACCGAGACGCACAGCCTGCTTCATAGAAACTTGGCCCATTTCGGTAATACCGAAAATGGATACTCGGTTTCACCAAGACAGTCCTTAGTAGACCTAGAAACAGAATCGGTACAACCGATTCTTTTGCTTCGGTTTCACTGAGATTCGGATTGCGGACGGCAAAACCCTAAAAATCCATTGTTCGCTATTCTAATGGAGAATTCTGAGGATAGATCAATCTCAAACAGTGGCTTATAGATGGAACAATCCTAATGCGCATGAGTTGGAGGGAGGAGCGCACAAGGGGCCGGAATCGTACCCTAGCTTGGTGACGAGTCCACTACGGCGGCGACGGCGGTGAGGATTCCGTCGACGGCGGCGACTTCCAACGGCGGAGGCGCTCGGGAAGACAAAGGCGATGACCAGGGGTCCACGAACGGGCTGCTAGGGTTTGGACGAACGGACGTTTGAAGGAGTAATTTGAAAAGTCGGGTCCGCCACATTAACTACCCATCGCTGTCGGTGACACCGGTTCAAAATTATCGGTGCCACCGAGTTCCTCAACTGTCAGTTGACAGGGAAACTCGACGAAGCCGAGAAGATGGAATCGGTGTTACCGAGATTGAAAACCAGATCAACCCTAGGCGTCGGTGAAATCGATATTTTTGTGTTGGTTCCACCGAGATGCACTTGGGAGGTTTTAATGGTCAGTCCTTGTCGATACGGAAATCCGAGTGCTCCTCACACAGAGAGATCGAAAAGTCCTTGTTCAAATTTTGTGATGCAACAAGAATGGAATATGAGACGAGAAAGCATCGATAGCTAGAGAGGGGTCCTAGGCATTCTTGTCCATCCAATTGGCAAAAGAAAATCAAAGTCCAAATAGCAACAATTGGATGTCTACGAATGGATAAAGAAATACAGACCAACATGCTCACACAATAAGATGTCAAATGAAATCATGGCAAACATGCACATACATACTAGCATCTATCAAGCATTTTGGCGATGACGGAGTCATCTATATATGAGTATATTGACTTAGGAGCCAAGTAAGAATACTTGATCATAGGTCATACTCATCGTTTAAGCACAAGTAGGGTTGCCAATTTTACATAAAGCATTTAATGTTGTCACATGCTATGAGATGCTTTGACTCAAGTCTTAGAGTAAAGCTCCCCCTTGATGTGACATCCCCCCTTAAGAGGGATAAACTAACCTTGGGTTTTGTCGATGAAGACTTCATGTAGGTGAAGTAGTGATGAATGCTCAAAGTTGATGAAGATCACCATGAGTTGGGAGCATCCTTGTTGTTTCTTACTCTTCTCACCTACATGGGTTAGTCCCAACACACAAGAGACAAATACCAGGATATCTATGGACATGGAGTGCAAAGCATACATGATGATGTCCATGGATTTGTTTATTACCTTGTCCCTTGCTTACCTTTGAGGGAATGTGTGACTCCTTGAACTATTGCATGATGTTGACGTTGATTGCAACTAGTTCTTGCCAATATTGAATGTGAATGAATTTCATTGGCAGAGTCACCCCTCAAGAACTTCTATAGTTCTTCTTCTTGGGGACCCACATCAAGTTGATGGTGATCCTTGGTGTTGAAGTGGCACTTGTAGAAGTTGAGCTTGAAGTAGCCTTGGGAACCCACTTCACCAAATCTTGGGATTCATCTTCATATGAGTCAATGTCCTCTTGAAGTTTGTCCTTCCCCTTGAGCTTGTGGTCTTGTGGTGGAAGTTCATCTTGAGCTTTCGTTCCCTTGGGAAGAGTATGTTCATACTTCTCCCTTTGAGGAACAAACTTGGGCTTGGGGTATTGACCTTCTTCCCATTCAACTCCATTTGTGTTGAAGTAGCCAATGCCATGGTTCTTCCGGTATCCTCCGTGCTTGCGTACAATTTCCTCAAATTGTTTACACCCGGCAAGACTCTTGTAGATACCTTTCTCTATAATCCCTTTCGAAAGTTCATTTTCTTGCTCAAGTGTAACTTGGCTAAGAGAAGTATTAGTGGGATCAATAGAACTACTAGAAGCAATATCATTGGGTTTATCATTTTTATTGCTACTAGTTGAAGAACCTTTCTTGCCTTTGTTACTAGTTTGCTTAGTCTTAACTTGTGGAATGAATGTAGACAAGAGTAGTCGTTTGGATAGATAAGATGAAGTCTTCTTTCGGAGATCGTCATTGATAGCTTTAAGAAACTCATGTTCTTGCTCCAAGGTGGGCTTCTCGAAGCGTAGCTTCTCATGAGTCTTTACAAGCTCTCTATGATCTTCTAGAGTAGATTCGTGGGCTAACTTAAGAGTGTTTAATTCTTTAGTTAGTTGCTCTATTTCCATCTTATCATCTCAAAGCACAACATGCTCCCTTGGTGGTTTTGATAATTCATGACAACATACACTGTCTCTTGGACTAATACTTTCACCTAGTGAATTTCAGATAAAAGTCCATGGAGAGATGGGTTGGCAAAAAGGGCTGTGTGGAGATACCCCAAGATGCAAGGAAAAGGATTGGCAAAGCTTCAAGCAAGAGGACTCTACATTTTACATTTGTGAGAAATCACTTTGAGTCCATAGGAAAGCCAATACTATTAAAAGGGGGTAAGGTATTGCTGGTGAACAAAATGCTCATATGTGCACAAGTGATAGTCACCAAAAAACACCCACAAGCTCTTCCACAAAAGTCTGTCAAAGTCAAATATCCAAAATCGGTACAACCAACATCTCCCACTCGGTGCCACCGATTCCCATACTCAGACAGACCTAAGCCAAACCCTAACCTATCGGTGCAACCGATTCTGCTTCGGTGCCACCGAGTTTGGTTGCCAACTTTCTGTTACACAAATTCACAAAATCGGTCCTACCGAGTTTGTTGGATCGGTGTCACCGGGATTGGGCAATCTGACCGTTGGTCAGCTTATCGGTGCAACCGAGTTTTATATATCGGTCTCACCGAGATTCAAAAGTTACTGCCTTTTGGTCACTTCGGTACCACCGAGATTCACACATCGGTGTCACCGAGTTGGTCACTTTAGGTGTAACGGTTGGATTTTTGGGGATGCCTATATATACCCCTTCACCACCACCCACTCGAAAGTGAAGCACTCAGAACTATTCCATACTTGCCCCGTCCAGTTTTCTGAGAGAGAGCCACCTACTCATGTGTTGAGATAATGCCATTCCATTCCAACCATATGAATCTTGATCTCTAGCCTCCCCAAGTTGCTTTCCACCAATCCCATCTCTTCCACCAAGCCAAATCTGTGAGAGAGTGATTGTGTGTTGAGGAGTCTATCATCTTGAAGCACAAGAGCAAGGAGTTCATCGACATTGCCGAGCCTATTACCTTTTGAAGGGTGGTGCCTCCTAGATTGGTTAGGTGTCGCTTGGGAGCCTCCTACTTCGTGTTGTGGAGTTGAACCAAGAAGTTTGTAAGGGCAAGGAGATCGCCTACTTCGTGAAGATCTACCCATAGTGAGGCTAGTCCTTCGTGGACGGAAGCCGTTATGGAATAGTCAAGGTTGCTACTTCATGGACCCTTATGGGTGGAGCCCTCCGTGGACTCTCACGACCGTTACCCTCCGTGGGTTGAAGACTCCATAAACGTGGACGTACGATAGCACCACCTATCGGAACCACGGGAAAAATCTTCGTGTCCCTCTTGCGTTTGATCCTCCTTTCTCAACTCTTTACTTCATGTGCAATGTCTTTACTTTCCGATGTTATATTCGTAGACATGCATGTGTAGGGTGTGCTTGACTAGCTATGATTGTTAAAATTTGCCAACCAATTAACTTGGGAAAAGGTTAGGTTTTAAATTCCTGCTAGTAGTCTATTCACCCCCCCTCTAGACACTCTTCTAGTGATCCCTCAATTGGTATCAGAGCATTGGTCTCCATTGCTTCAGTTTAATCACCGTGGAGGAAGATGGATGTGTCTAGTATAGGGAGTTTGAGTTGTAGAGTGCCTATTCTTGATGGAGAATACTATAGTCAATGGAAAACCTTGATGCTTGAGCTATTTAATGAATTCCAATTGAGAAAATATGTTAAGAGCCCATATGTAACTCCCATTGATCCTTTAGATCCCACACACAAAGAGGAAATTGATATGCTATAAAATCTTAGAACTGTTAATCTCATTGTTAGAGCATTGCCTAGAAATGTGCTTAATCAAATGAAGAATTTTGAATGTGCTTATACTTTGTGGAATGATTTGAGAAAAGATATCCAAATTATTCATTGAGTAATCTTGATGAAATTCTTCATAAAACTATTGCCTTTCACAAAATGACGCCTAGTGATCCCAAGTTTGATGATTGTCTATTTGAGCTTAGAGACCTCATGCGTGCTAAAGGAGATGTCACAACTATCAACAATATTATTATAGAGGCCCTACACATTCATAAACTTGAGCATTGTCATGATCACAATCCTAATGAATCTCTTGTTCTTTTTGACGAGGATTTCCCACTTGATGATGACAACGTGGAACGTGGCTACTATGATGAAGATGAGTTGTTCGACATCGAGTATGAGAAGATCATGAAGAATCTAAGTCTCATGGCAAACTTCAAGGATTACATGTCCGGAGGAAAAGAGTGGATTCTCGATAGCGGATGTACCGATCATATGACCGGAGATAGAGAAATGTTTGAAGATATCACACCAAACCATGGACCGCGAAGGTACGTAACATTTGGAGACAACTCCAAGGGTAAGGTACTTGGTCTTGGTAAGGTGGCCATATCCCATGATAGCTCCATTCAAAATGTTATGCTTGTTGAATCTCTTGGTTACAATCTTCTTTCCGTATCTAGACTTGCCGACTTTGGTTTTAATGTTCTATTCACGAAAGTAGATTGCCAAGTGTTTCGTCAAGATAATCATAACATGGTCTTTACCGGTTTCCATAGAGGTGATCTATACATTGTCGATTTCACTAAGAAATCCAAACCTCGTACTTGTCTTATTGCAAAATCTTCTAAAGGTTGGCTTTGGCATAGAAGACTAGGACATGTTGGCATGCGTAATTTAGACAAGCTTATCAAAGGTGATCATATACTTGGTGTTAAAGACGTTATCTTTGACAAAGATAGACTTTGTAGTGCTTGTCAGGCTGGAAAGCAAGTAGGTGGAAGTCATCCTGTTAAGAATATCATGACTACTAGGAGACCACTCGAGTTACTTCACATGGATCTTTTTGGTCCCAATGCTTATAAGAGCCTCGGTGGAAATTCCTATGGTCTAGTTATAGTTGATGATTTTTCCAGATTTACCTGGGTATTCTTTCTTGATGATAAGTCGCAGGTACAAAAGATCTTCAAGAACTTCGTTCGCAAAGCGCAAAATCAGTTTGAAGTGAAGATCAAGAAAGTTCGGAGCGATAACGGATCGGAGTTCAAGAACACCCATGTGGATACCTTTCTTGACGAAGAAGGTGTCTCACATGAGTTCTCGGCTATGTACACACCTCAACAAAATGAAGTTGTTGAGAGGAAGAACCGGACGCTTATTGAGATGGCAAGAACGATGCTTGACGAATACAAGATGCCAAGACACTTTTGGGCAGAAGCCGTGGAAACAGCATGTCATGCCACAAACCGACTTTACTTGCACAACCTTCTCGGTAAAATGGCATACGAGCTACTCACCGGTAACAAACCCCAAGTTGGATACTTTCGGGTATTCGGGTCAAAGTGCTACATACTTGATAAGCATCGTCGTACTAAATTTGCTCCTAAATCTCATGAAGGATTCCTACTTGGTTACGGATCGAACTCTCACACTTACTGTGTCTACAACAACTTCACTCGAAAAGTTGAAGAGACGGTAGATGTCAAGTTTGATGAATCTAATGGTTCGCAAGTCGAACAATTGCCAAATGATGTAGGTGATAAGGATCCTTCGGAAGCTATCCAAGACTTGCCCATCGGCAAGATTCGTCCCATGGAGGTGAAGGAAAGTACTTCGTCAACTCAAGTGGAAGCCCCAACTTCACGTCAAGGTGAACCTCAACACGACATGGAGGCATCCACAAGCGGTACACGACAAGATGATGAAGAGGAGGAAGTACATCATGAAGATCCACCACAACCTCCTTCACCACCACCTCAAGGGAACGACACCTTCAACAATAACGAAGATGAAGGAGATGATGATGATGAAGAAGAAGCTCCACCATCCAACAAGCCTAAGCTACCCCGAGTTCGAGCACAAGTGACCAAGAACCATCCCCTAAACCAAATCTTTGGTGATATACAAACCGGGAGAATCACTCGCTCTAAAACTCGCCTAGCTAACTTTTGTGAGCATTATTCTTTCATCTCTAGCATTGAACCCTTGAAGGTAGAACAAGCTCTTGAAGACCCGGATTGGGTGAACGCAATGCATGAAGAGCTTCACAACTTCGAGAGGAACGAAGTGTGGACACTCGTGGAGAAGCCCGAGGACGAGCACAACATCATCGAAACCAAATGGGTGTTTCGAAACAAGCAAGATGAAGACGGTCAAGTCATACGCAACAAGGCACGTCTCGTATCCCAAGGATATACGCAAGTCGAAGGTATGGACTACGGTGAGACCTATGCCCCCGTCGCTAGACTTGAAGCTATTCGAATTCTTCTTCCTTATGCCAATCACCATGATATCACGCTTTATCAAATGGACATTAAAAGTGCCTTTTTAAATGGTGAAATTGAGGAAGAGGTTTATGTTAAGCAACCACCTGGTTTTGTGAATCCTAAGAAACCTAATCATGTTTACAAGCTTCGTAAAGCCCTTTATGGTCTTAAGCAAGCCCCTCGTGCTTGGTACAAATGCTTAACGAAGTTTCTCATTGAAAAAGGTTTTGAAATTGGTAAAATTGACGCAACCTTGTTCACTAAGAGAGTTAATGGTGAATTATTTGTGTGCCAAATCTATGTGGATGATATTATCTTTGGATCTACTAACCCACAATTTAGTGAAAGATTTGGAAGGTTGATGTCCGAGAAGTATGAGATGTCCATGATGTGTGAGCTGAAATTCTTTCTTGGTTTGCAAATCAAGCAAATGAGAGAAGGAACTTTCATCTCTCAAACTAAGTATACCAAGGACTTGATCAAGAAGTTCAACATGCAGGAGTGCAAAGGTATGAAAACCCCTATGCCTACTAGTGGACATGTTGATCTTACCAAGGAGGATGAACCGGTTGATCAAAAGGTTTATCGATCTATGATTGGTCCATTGCTATATCTATGTGCTTCTCGCCCCGATATTATGCTTAGTGTTTGCATGTGTGCCAGATATCAAGCTGCACCTAAAGAGTGTCATCTTTTGGCAGTTAAACGTATTGTGAGATATTTGATACAAACACCAAACTTTGGCATTTGGTATCCCAAGGGATCTTCCTTTAACCTTGTTGGCTACTCCGATTCGGACTATGCCGGTGACAAGGTTGATAGAAAATCCACCTCGGGTACTTGTCAATTTTTGGGTAGATCTCTTGTGTCTTGGTCCTCCAAGAAACAAAACTCAGTATCTCTATCTACTGCTGAAGCTGAGTATATTGCTGCTGGATCTTGTTGTGCGCAATTACTATGGATGACACAAACGCTTAAGGACTATGGAATCCATGTTAAACATGTTCCATTACTTTGTGACAATGAAAGTGCTATTAAAATTGGTCATAATCCTGTGCAACATTCTCGAACTAAACATATTCAAGTTAGACATCATTTCATTCGTGATCATGTTGCCAAAGGAGATATTGATCTTAAGCATGTTCGTACTAACAAACAATTGGCCGACATCTTTACTAAGCCACTTGATGAGAAAACATTTTGCTACTTGAGGAGTGAGTTGAACATCATTGATGCTTCAAACTTGAGCTAGTCTCACTCTTATGCATGCAAGGGCATGAGCTTACTTGATATTTCCATAATCTTGTGACATGTTATCTTATGCCATGGAATTCTATGCTCCCTTGTATTGCATTTAACATTTTGTAGGTACTTGGAAGAACTTCACTCCACAAGATTGCCAACAACTCAAATTATAAGCAATCTTGTCATTACCAAGTATCCACAAGCTCTCTTGACGATGGAAGGAAGAAGACAACAAAACATATCCTTGACACATCTTCGTATTTTACAATTAATATTGTGTCATATCATGTTCTTCCTTGCATGACTAACCTATGTAGGTGACAAGTGTACTAAAACGAGAAGGATTGCTCCCAACTCAAGATGATCTTCATCAATCTCGAGCATCCTCAACAAGTTCACCTACAAGCTACATCATCAACATCACTCAAAGGTATTACTCATATCCTTGAAAAGGCTTTACTCTAAGTCATGAGCTAAAGCAACTCAAGTGATATGAAGACATTAAAATGCTTAATCGAAAAATGGTAACCCCATTTTGAGCTTAACGTTGAGTATGATCTATGACCAAGTATTCTTGCTTGGCTCCTAAGTCAATATACTCTAATATAGGTGACATAGTCACCGCCCATCATCTAGTTAAGTATTTTGAGTTGGTTCATTCTCTATTTGTATGATTTCTTGGAACCACTCAAATCTTATCTAGTTGATATTTATCTGTAAAGTCTTTTGCATTTCCTTTGATAACTTCTTTTGACACTATGTTATAAGTTTTCTAAATTTATTTGCAAGTTTTCTAACTCTGCCAAGTTCCTGTTTCTGCCTCGGAGCCGCCGATTCAAATAACTCGGTTCTACCGAAATTAGCAGATGAGCTGCATCACAAAATCTTGGTACCACCGATTTATTTGTCACGGCGCCACCGATTTCATTTTTTTCTTTGCAAGTCTTTACTTCTCTAGTGATCCTATTGTGATATTAATCAATTCTTCGATGATCCCTTTCTTTAAAAAAACTTAGGGGGAGAAATTCTTTATTCAAGGATCCCTAACTCAAAGGAGGAGAAGTCTTATAGGATCTCAGATCAGCCAAAGGGAGAGAAATTACTTTCCATGATTCCCCCAGTTTTCATTTCTATGAACCCTACATTCAATGACCCTTGTTCTCAAGGATCCCTTCTTAGTCAATGATCCCTGTATCTAACCCTGTGTATGACCTTTTTGGAAATTAATGCCAAAGGGGGAGAATACCAAAGCTTCAATGCTAAAAGGGGAGATACATGCTTATGCAAAGGGGGAGATATAATCAAGGGGGAGAGCAGATAACAAAATTTTCATTTATATAGACAAGGGGAGAACACTAAAGTAGGGGGAGAAAAGTCTAACGAAATTTGTCATATTGAAATAAACATACTTTCTAATGGTGATCATCTTAGATTTTTCTCACCCTATCCAATCCCAATATCTCTATGCTAAGATTCAGGGGGAGAGGATGATCTACTAATTTCATATCTAAGGGGAGAAAGTTTTAAATGATCTTGGAGACATATCTATCTTAAGGATTATCATCTTTCATATGTTCTCCATATCTTGGTACTGTTGAGCTCTATTGCCTTTTGATTGGTAGAATACTCTTGTGTTTCCTAACATTGTTTTCTCAAGTGTATTTCTACTACAAGAATGCTCAAGAACTCAAGGTAAGTATATGCATCATATCTTTGATCAAGATGATCTCTTGCTTCTTGCACATATTGTTTGCAAGAGTGAAGTCTTGAACAAGGATACACCTCATTCATATATATTTGATGCATATAGCCAAGATACACATGAATCATTATATACCTTCTACTATATGTGTGTCCATGCATTCCAAAGCAACTATCCTTTAAAGGGATTGCACACATTTAGGGGGAGCAAGTCTAAGTCATGTGTCTCTCAAAGTCTTCATTATATCCATGCATATCTTTATTTGAAGCTTTAATTGTATGTTGTCATCAATTACCAAAAAGGGGGAGATTGAAAGCACAACATGCTCCCTTGGTGGTTTTGATAATTCATGACAACATACACTGTCTCTTGGACTAATACTTTCACCTAGTGAATTTCAGATAAAAGTCCATGGAGAGATGGGTTGGCAAAAAGGGCTGTGTGGAGATACCCCAAGATGCAAGGAAAATGATTGGCAAAGCTTCAAGCAAGAGGACTCTACATTTTACATTTGTGAGAAATCACTTTGAGTCCATAGGAAAGCCAATACTATTAAAAGGGGGTAAGGTATTGCTGGTGAACAAAATGCTCATACGTGCACAAGTGATAGTCACCAAAAAACACCCACAAGCTCTTCCACAAAACTTTGTCAAAGTCAAATATCCAAAATCGGTGCAACCAACATCTCCCACTCGGTGCCATCGATTCCCATACTCAGACAGACCTAAGCCAAACCCTAACCTATCGGTGCAACCGATTCTGCTTCAGTGCCACCGAGTTTGGTTGCCAACTTTTTGTTACGCAAATTCACAAAATCGGTCCTACCGAGTTTGTTGGATCGGCGTCACCGGGATCGGTCAATCTAACCGTTGGTCACCTTATTGGTGCAACCGAGTTTTATATATCGGTCTCACCGAGATTCAAAAGTTACTGCCTTTTGGTCACTTCGGTACCACCGAGATTCACACATCGGTGTCACCGAGTTGGTCACTTTAGGTGTAACGGTTGGATTTTTGGGGATGCCTATATATACCCCTTCACCACCACCCACTCGAAAGTGAAGCACTCAGAACTATTCCATACTTGCCCCATCCAGTTTTCTGAGAGAGAGCCACCTACTCATGTGTTGAGATCATGCCATTCCATTCCAACCATATGAATCTTGATCTCTAGCCTCCCCAAGTTGCTTTCCACCAATCCCATCTCTTCCACCAAGCCAAATCTGTGAGAGAGTGATTGTGTGTTGAGGAGTCTATCATCTTGAAGCACAAGAGCAAGGAGTTCATCGACATTGCCGAGCCTATTACCTTTTAGAGGGTGGTGCCTCCTAGATTGGTTAGGTGTCGCTTGGGAGCCTCCTACTTCGTGTTGTGGAGTTGAACCAAGAAGTTTGTAAGGGCAAGGAGATCGCCTACTTCGTGAAGATCTACCCATAATGAGGCTAGTCCTTCGTGGACGGAAGCCGTTATGGAATAGTCAAGGTTGCTACTTCGTGGACCCTTATGGGTGGAGCCCTCCGTGGACTCTCGCGACCGTTACCCTCCGTGGGTTGAAGACTCCATAAACGTGGACGTACGATAGCGCCACCTATCGGAACCACGGGAAAAATCTTCGTGTCCCTCTTGCGTTTGATCCTCCTTTCTCAACTCTTTACTTCATGTGCAATGTCTTTACTTTCTGCTGCTATATTCGTAGACATGCATGTGTAGGGTGTGCTTGACTTGCTATGATTGTTAAAATCTACCAACCAATTAACTTGGGAAAGGGTTAGGTTTTAAATTCCTGCTAGTAGTCTATTCACCCCCCCCCCCCCTCTAGACACTCTTCTAGTGATCCCTCTTCATCATCACATGACTTATCTTGACTAGCATGAATATTATCAAGTTCATTTTTACTAACATCACTAGTTTTATCAAAGAGCAAGTCATCATCTCCAAGTAAATCATCCTCATCACTATTGAAATCAAGATACTCGGGGTGTTATACCTTGGGGCCTTTAGCCATGAAGCAACTTCCACTCCCTTCATTTTGTGAATCAAATATGTCATAGGAGTTGGTAGTCACTAGTGCAAGTCCGGCAACACCTTCATCTTGACTATAGTCGGAATTGGAGTGATAGCTTCTCTCGGAGTGGTTGTCGGATTCGGAGCTGGAAACCCATTCACCAACATGAACTTGATGTCTTCTTCTTGAGTAGCTCTTGGTGTACTTGTCCTTCTTCTCCGAGTCCCTACTTCTCCTTGAGGGTCTTCATTCATAACGGTCATCTCTACTCCTTCTCTCTCTTCGAGGTGATTCATCTCTTGAGCTTCGTCTTCTAGGTGACTCTTCTCTTCGTTTGTAGGGAGTCGTGCACTCATTGGAGTAGTGTCCGGGCTTCCCATAATTGTAGCAGTTTCGGTCATGACTTGACGAACGCTTATCTTCATATCTTGAGTTGGAGCTTCGATCTTTGCCTCTATTCTTGTAAAACTTGTTGAATTTCTTGACCATGAGGCTTATCTCTTCATTGGTGACAAGGTTGTCGCTTGAAGTTGCGGGAGCATCACTTGTGGCTTTGTAAGCACCGCTAGACTTGTTGTGAAGCTCTTCTTTGTCTTTGAGTGTCATCTCATGAGCAACAATCCTTCCAATGACTTCCGTAGGCTTGAGATCTTTGTAGTTGGGCATCATTTGGATCAATGTGCACACGGTGTCGTATCTCTCATCCAAAGCTCTAAGTATCTTCTTGATGATGAATTTGTCGGTCATTTCTTCGCTTCCTAAGCCGGAAATCTCATTTGTGATGAGAGCTAGCCTAGAGTACATCTCTGCGACTCCTTCACCATCCTTCATCTTGAACTTCTCAAGCTGACTTTGACGAACATCCAACTTGGATTCTCTCACGGATTCGGTACCTTCATGCATATCAATCAAAGTATCCCAAATTTCCTTGGCATTCTCAAGACGACTGATTTTGTTGAATTCTTCGGGGCATAGGCAGTTGAAGAGAATGTCACATGCTTGAGCGTTGTATTGCAACATCTTCAATTCTTCCGCGGTCGCTTCACGATCCGGTTCCTTTCCATCACCAAAGAATTCACCTTGCAATCCAACATGAACAACAGCCCAAACGGCAGGGTTATGACCAAGAATATGCATTTTCATTTTGTGCTTCCAACTAGCAAAATTTGTGCCATCATACGGACCTCTACGGTGATAATTTCCCTCGCCAGACGCCATACTCTCCTAGGTTGTGAAACCAATGCAATGGAGACCAAAGCTCTGATACCACTTGTAGGATCGAAAGTATGTCTAGAGGGGGGTGATTAGACTACTTGAGCAAATAAAAACTCTACCGTTTCCCAATTTTAAGTGTTGGCAGATTTTAGCAATGATAGCAATTCAAGTACACCCTACACATGCATGTCTAAGAGTATAGCAGCGGAAAGTAAAGACAAGCATATGTAGTAGAGGATAGGGAGGAAGATCAAACGCAATTTGGAGACACGAAGATTTTTCCCATGGTTTCGATAGGTGGCGCTATCGTACATCCACGTTTATGGAGTCTTCAACCCACGGAGGGTAACGGTCGTGAGAGTCCACGGAGGGCTCCACCCATAAGGGTCCACGAAGTAGCAACCTTGACTATTCCATAACGGCTTCCGTCCACGAAGGACTAGCCTCGCTATGGGTAGATCTTCACGAAGTAGGCGATCTCCTTGCCCGTACGCACTTCTTGGTTCAACTCCACAACATGAAGTAGGAGGCTCCCAAGCGACACCTAACCAATCTAGGAGGCACCACCCTCCAAAAGGTAATAGGCTCGATAATGTCGATGAACTCCTTACTCTTGTGCTTCAAGATGATAGACTCCTTAAGACACAATCACTCTCTCACAAATTTGGCTTTGGTGGAAGAGATTGATTGGGTGGAAAGCAACTTGGGGAGGCTAGAGATCAAGATTCATATGGATGGAGTGGAATGGCTTGATCTCAACACATGAGTAGGTGGCTCTCTCTCAGAAAATCTGATGGGATAAGTGGGGATCTGTTCTGAGTGCTTCTCTTGCGAATGAGTGGTGGTGGAGGGGTATATATAGGCATCTCCAAAAATCCAACCGTTACACCTAAAGTGACCAACTCGGTGACACCGAAGCATAAAACTCGGTGGTACCGAGTTGCTCCAAAGGTAGCAACTTTTGAATCTCACTGAGACCGATACAAAGATCTCGGCAGTACCGATAAGGTGACCAACGGTCAGTTTCCACAACTTGGTGACGCCGATCCAAAAATCTCAGAAATTCTGATTTTAAGAATCGAGGTAACAGAAAGTTGGTAAGCTGAACTCGGTGGCACCGAAGCGGAATCGGTTGCACCGAAGATCTAGGGTTTGGCATGGGTCTGTCTGAGGTGGGAATCGGTGGGACCGAGTGGGAAATATTGGTAGCACCGATTTTCATGATAGGCTTGGGCAGACTTTTGTGGAAGAGCTTGTGGGTGTTTTTGGTGACTATCACTTGTGCACGTGGAGCATATTGTTCACCAACAGTACCTTACCCCCCTTTTAATAGTATTGGCTTTCCTATGGACTCAAGGTGATTTCTCACAAAGTAAAATGTAGAGTCCTCTTGCTTGAAGCTTTGCCAATCCAATTCCTTGCATCTAGGGGCCTCTCCACAATCCTTTTGCTAACCCATCATTGATCTTTTCCTGAAATATACTTAGTGGAAACATTAGTTCAATGACATATATGTTGTTATTAATTACCAAAACCACCAAGGGAGCAAATGTGCTTTCACGGGCTCTCCTCCAAGCTCGCCGATGTGCTCGAAGGTGCAGTCGCCAGGGTGGACGCCATCCTGGAGGGCGAGTGCCGCGGCCTTTTCTCCATGGCCGCGACACGTGTCTTAAGCCACCTCTACCTCCGTGAGCCTGGCTTTGATTTCAACGCGGTGATGGCCTCGGTTGCCCCTGAGTCCCACGCCGCCGCTGCCGCGGCCGTGAAGGATTCCGTGGAAGCGCTGGTGAAGAAGTTTTCCTGCATCCCCGACACCGAGCCCCCTGCGGTGGAGGCGAGCGGTGGCGACGAAGGCGCCAGCAGCAACGTTGACGACGAGCTCACTGTGACTGGGGCAAGCGACGGCGACGGCCTTGGCGACGACTCCTCCTCCTCCTAGATTCCGACTTGCGACATTTATCATGCCTCGTGGAGGCGTAAGACTTGTTTGAATTCGCAAAACATCCTGTGCTTGTAATAACTTGTTTGAACTCTGTGATTTCCTTTCGCGCCTTGTTTCTTTCCTGCTTGCTTTTGTGCTCTACGTCGGCAGGGCGCAATCCCACGCATACCTCAACCGCCGTTGGGGCGTCCGGATCACCAGGACGAGACCAAGGGGCGAGGGGCTACGTGACTAGTGAGGCCCTTGGGTCGCGATGCCCAGGGGTCCCCCTTAACGTGCGAGCAGCCCTCGCGAAGGAGACATGGCGACGACGGGGCTGATTTGGAGCGCCTTAGTACTCTGCGTCGGCAGGGCCCAATCCCGAGCATACCTCGACCGCCGTTGGGGCGTCCGGATCACCAGGAGGAGACCAAGGGGCGAGGGGCTACGTGACTAGTGAGGCCCCTGGGTCGCGATGCCCAGGGGTCCCCCTTGACGTGCGAGCAGCCCTCATGAAGGAGACATGGCGACGACGGGGCTGATTTGGAGCGCCTTAGTACGGCAGGGCCCAATCCCGCGCATACCTCGACCGCCGTTGGGGCGTCCGGATCACCAGGACGAGACCAAGGGGTGAGGGGCTACGTGACTAGTGAGGCCCCTGGGTCGCGATGCCCAGGGGTCCCCCTTGACATATGAGCGGCTCCCATACCTTTTCTCTCCAGCTTTTGACTGGGAGAGATGCGAGAAGACCAGGTGCCAGGGACCTGGTGAGGTGGCACGCGCCAGGCATGCCCTGAGCGTAACCCCCGTCTAGCCCCCTCGCGCGTGCATCCCAGGGGAACGCTGTGTGACGGGGCCGAGAGGCTGTCCTGAGGTTGGTCCAGCCGCTAGGGCGCCCTCAGTTGTTTATCCACCAGCGCGGAGCATGGGGCTTCCACTCGGCGTGGGCATAGCCGCTGAGTGACCGTGTCGTCCGCCAGCGCGGAGCATGGGGCTTCCACTAGGGCGTGGGCATAGCCGCTGAGCGACTGTGTCATCCGCCAGCGCGGAGCATGGGGCTTCCACTTGGGCGTGGGCATAGCCACTGAGCGACCGTGTCATCCGCCAGCGCGGAGCATGGGGCTTCCACTTGGGCGTGGGAAGGGAGCTTTGTGTTAGAGTCTCCGGGCGTGTACAGCCCAATTTCGTTCGTACACGTGGCTAGCACGACAGAACTAGAGGAGGTGTATCTAGGCACCTGTGAACCGGCGCGGGTCTCACGAGGCCCTACCTTAAGGCGGGTTGCGCCTGAGTCTTCTGGCGCGGGGCGCGCTTACAAAACCTGTGTGATGGGGACAACCTGCGCCAAATGAACCTCCGGAGGCCACCGCATGAGAAGACCAAGCAACAAGGACCCCAAGAGGTGACGTGAACGGGGCCGGCCCACCAGAGAGAGCTCAGTCGTTGGATTTATCGATGCTGCAGGGACGGACCCGAGCACAGATGCCGTGTCCAGTCTTCTCATGCGACAAACCAGAGGAAAAACATCCGGCGTGCGGCTCCCGCGACGGCAAAGCACCAATCTGTGGTTATGCGAACCGGGCCGCTCGCCCTGATACACCCACTCTCGATTAGCTCATGCGAGGACAAAGTACCAAGGACCCCGGGAGGTGACGTGCACGGGACTGGCCCGCAAGACAGAGCTCGGTCGCTTGGATTTATCAACGCTGCAGGGACGGACCCGAGCACAGACGTCGTGCCAGCCCTTAATCATGAGGCGGTCGAGGGCGGGGTTTTTAGGGCGCACAACATTCATGGTGATGAAGCACCGGACATGCAGGTTGGAATACTTAGAAAACTCATCAAATGCAGAACCAGTTCTGATACATGCGCAAAATGATACAGTTGCAGGGGCGGGCCCTAACAGCTTGAGGATGATGCAGCCCGAGGGGCGCCCTCAATGAACAAACCAAAAGGTCACCTGATAACGATGCAACTAAAGCATTGGGGTAGTTGTTGAAGCTTGATCCTCATGAGCCTGAGGGCTCCAGAGGCCTAAGGGGCCTGCGAGGCCCAGGGGGCTCGCGAGGGTCCGGGACCTCTTGAAGGACCATGCGTCGTCGGGCCTCATGAGACGCGTGCACAGCCTGCACGAGGCGCTGGTACGAGGCGCCCACGTTCACAAGGCCGAAGGGCATGCGAACATAGTTGCATGTGTAGCCTCCACTGCGGCCGACGCGTGATGGCCAGAAGAGGCCCTGGGATGCAGCCCTATTGAGGCCCGGGATGTTGACCCAGACGCGCAGCCCACCACCCACGCCGGGGGTGTCAGCTGCACTGGGTGATGCGGGGCGACGCCCGTCGCGCATGGCCCATGCCTCCTGAAGCTCCTCGATCGCATTGGTGATGAACTCTCGTGAGCCTGGCGCCTTGCACCGTGCTCCTTGCTCGTGGGGGCACGCGTCGAAGCACGCCTCCAAGTGGTGCCCGAGCACCTCCCTCGTCACAGCGGTCGGGCCGGAAGCTCTCCAGGTGGAAGCCCCCGTGCCCGTCCTGAGGGAAGCGCCGGGCATGCCTTCCTATGCGGGAGGAAGAGGCGCCCCAGCAATGGTCACGGGGCCTGAGGTACCGCTCTTGGGGGTCTCTGTCCCCAAGCGGCTCTTGGGGAGGAGCTGCTTCTTCTTCTTGGGGGTGTCCTCAGGAGGTAGGATGCCGCCCTCGTCGTCAGAGTTTTCAGCCGCTGCGGCCTGGTAAGCACGTTCGAGGGAGCAGACTACATCCTTCTCATCACAAGCGACCGTGATGACACCGCCACTCCCTGGCATCTAGAGGACGTTGTAGCCGTTGTGGGTTGCCACCATGAACTTGGCGAGGGCAGGGCACCCGAGGATGGCATTGTACGGGAGGTGGATGTGGGCGACGTCGAAGTCGATGAGCTCGGTGTGGTAGTTATCGTGCTTGCCGAAGGTGACTGGGAGGCGCACCTGCCCCAGGGGAGTGGTGGAGCCATCGGTCACTCCTGAGAAGGGCTTGGTCGGCATGAGCTGATCATAGGGCACCTAAATCGTCTCAAACGTCTCGACGGAGAGGACATTGAGCCCAGCGCCACCGTCAATGAGGGTCTTGGTGACAAGGATATTGCTGATCGTGGGCGTGCAGAGCAAGGGGAGCGCGGCTGCAGTGGCCGAACACTTGAGGTGATCCTTGGAGTCAAAGGTGATGGCGCACTTTGACCACCTGAGGGGACACGCGGCCTCGAGCTTTGGGAGGGCTGCATTCACCTCACGAGAGAACTGCTTGAAGATGCGGTTCGAGGAAGGGGCCTGAGCACCGCCCAGGATGCAGGCGATCGCACGGGACTCCTGGAAGCCCCCAGCCCCATCATCCCACCGGTCATCATCGTTTCTTCTTGGCGGCGGCGGCGATGGTAGCGGAGGGAGGCCGGCATTGCCCTGAGGATGGGCCTCGCGAGGCTGATCGCGCCGGGGTCCGCCGCGAGGCTCGTCACGCCAGCGGTCCTCGCGAGGCTGGTCGCGCCAGTCCTGACGTGGGTCGCGGTTGTCCCAGTGGCCTCCGCCGCGGCCCCCTCCATGTTCATAGCCACGGTCGCCGCGCTTGGGGCGGCAGCCGAGATGCTCGTCGCGGAGCGTCCTGAGCTCTTGGCAGTCTTCGGTGTTGTGGCTGCGGGTGTAGTGGAAGATGCAGAACGGGCGGTTGTCCTTGGGAGGCTCATCTTGGTCGCGACCGTGCTTCATCTCAGGCTCTGCTGCCAGTACGATGGGGCCCTTGCGCTTCGCCTCCTTAACCTTGGCCTTCTTGTCTTCTGGTTCTGCCTCTAGAAGCTCGAGGAGGGAGAGGCGGCCCTCTTCGGCCCTCGCGCACTTGTTCGCCAGGTTGAACATCTCCAGGGCCGAGCACAGTTCGTCATGGATGGCGAGCTCCTCTTTCATTTTGACGACTCTGATGCCATCAGTGAACGCCGAGATGATGGCCTTATCTGATGCCTTCGGGATCTTGAGGTGAACGTTTCTGAAGCGTTGTATGTACTTGTGCAGGGTCTCGCCTGGCTACTGCTTCACACGCCGCAGGTCATTCACTGCCAGGGCGCGATCGCGGGTGCCCTGGAAGTTGGCGCTGAAGCGCTCGTGGAGTTCGTCCCAGGAGGAGATCGATCCCTCCGGGAGGTTAAGAGCCAGGAGAGTGCGCCACCCTTGAGGGCCATGGGGAACCAGTTCGCCATGACTTTGTCGTCACCACTCGCTGCCTCGATGCTCAGCGCGTAGAGCTGAAGGAACTCCGCGGGGTCAGGGGTGCCATCATAGCGCGGAGGCAGGTCCGGCTTGAACTTGCCAGGCCAGGTGACACGGCGCAGCTCCGGGGTGAAGGCACGACAGCCTGCTCTGCTCACAGGCGCGACGCGTGCGAGGGGAGCTTGGTCTTGGCGTCCGTGCGCCGCAGCCTTCGGTGGCACACGGTCTTGATGACGGAGTAGCGGTGCGGGGGGCGCACGCGCGTCACCACGTGGCCGCGGCACCACCTGGCAGCTTGCTTCATCCCTTGCCTGCACCGGCGCCCCATGTGGCAGGTCGTGCGGGCGCGCTTTGCGTCTGGGCTCGGGGTCGGCGCCGTGCAGAGAAGGAGGAGGAGGTGCACCGTGAGCCACATCGCCCGCTTGGGAGGGCGGGGGGCGGAGCGAGCGGGTGGGCGTCAGGACCTCGTCGGCGATGCTGACGAGCTCGACGATGCGACCAAGCCAGTCGTCGTAGCGATCGTGGCCAAGGCCGGTAGCACGGCAGCTCGTGTGCCATGGACAATGCGGCCTGCGCGTTCGCCGGCCCGTAGCGAGCGTGGGAGGACTACGCTGCGGCGGGAACGAGGGACGGAGTGGCGGTGCGGCCATCACGCCGTGCGGCGGGCGGCTGCGACAACTCCTCCTGCTCGTGAGTGTCGGGACCAGTGGCGGCGTTTGCTGCAGGAGAGGCAGTGCGGCGCGGGGCGCCGTGGTCCACGGGCGCTGTCTGAGCGACGCGAGCAGCCCGGCGCTCAGTGCAAACTCGGTGGGCGTCGGCCATGGGAGCGACGAAGCGGAACCGGAGGAAAGATTCCGACACGCCCCTACCTGGCGCACCAAATGTCGTAATCGGGGCTCCGCAGACCCAAGAAGGTTCGAACTCTGGGGCGTGTGCGAAGATCTTCACCCACACTTGCCTCAAGCTCACCAACTCCACAGCCAAGCCTTGTCGAATATGCGCGAGCAAACAATAGGGGGGACACAGAGATTTATCCAGGTTCGGGCCACCTTGCGGTGTAAAAACCCTACTCCTGCTTTTGGTGGATTGGCCTCACGAGGAGGTTTGGGGGATGAACTGGTACAGTAGTGAGCAACCTCGCGAGGGCTCTTGGGTGAGGATGGATTGGTCTGTTCATCAGCCCCTTCTATGTTGGAGGCTAGTCCCTATTTATAGTGGCCTTGGTCCTCTTCCCTTATCGCACAGGCGAGAAGGGATCCCACAACGGCCAAATTTGAAAGGGGACAGGAGGTACAGCTTATCCTGACTAAAGGTGGTCTTTGCCTGCAAAGCTCCTGGCGTGACGCAGAGGTGGGCTCGGTGATGACATCCGTCCTGCCGAGCCCGTGGTCTTGGTCTTGTTGCACTAGAATGGAAACCTTGGGGGGATTCCTTAGGAACCCACGTTTGTCCTTGCCTCCTTAGCACCAAAGAGGAAACTGTCCCCGCTGCACCCGCCTGCCTTGGTCGTCATGGCTCACGTCATCGCAGCCTCCTGAGGCCGGGTGCTTGCATAGGAATCTCCGCTCCTCGGGAGCCGACCTGGGGAGGCCGCTCCCCTGGAGGTCTTGGCGTCGCTCTCCTCGCGAGGCCAGGGCCCTCACGAGGGTCTTGTCTTGGGGGGTTTGTTGCCAGGCCATACCGGGCCGTCGAGGTGGGCCATGCGCTGGGCCGCAGGCAGGCAGGTCTGGGTACCCCCGAACCCAGAACGCTGACAGCCACATCATTTGAAATATGTGCCCAGGACTGCTATCAAGTCTCAAGCCTTGGTAGACTTCATTAATGACTGGGCAGAGCTACAAACGCCTGAGGAAAAACTAGATAATACATACTGGATGATACACTTTGACGGATCCAGGTAATTGGAATGCTCGGGAGCTGGAGTTATTTTATCTTCCCCACGAGGTGACAAATTTTGTTATGTCCTACGGCTTATGTTTCCCTGTAGTAACAATGCAGCTGAGTATGAGGCTTTGCTACATGGGCTCTGCATGGCTAAGGAAATGAACTTAAGCCGGGTCAGGTGCTTGGGCGACTCAGACCTTGTGGTGCAGCAAGTTTCGGGAATGTGGGACTCTAAAGACCCGCTCATGCGGCTTATCGTCAGGCAGTGACTAACATTGTTGGTCACTTCAAAGGATATCAGGTGGATCGCATAGACCGGCGGCTTAATGAGGTCGTTGATGCTCTGTCTCGACTAGGTTCTCAGCGAAAGCCGGTTCCCCCCAATGTGTTCCTAGATGTGTTGCATAATTCTTCTGTCAAGTTACCTTCCGAGGAAGATTTGGCTATTCCAGACCCAGAAGGGCAGTTGGTAGCGGCTTTATGCGCAACTCTAAATTGGACAGTACCTTATCTGGCGTATTTAACCCGGGGTGAGCTTCCAGAGGAGGAACTTCTGGCCCGGCAGATCATCAATGGCGAGTTGCATCGATGCAGTGTCACTGGCGTGTTTCAACACTGTGTTTCCCCTGATGAGGGTAGGGAGATTTTGCAGGAAATCCATGTAGGAGATTGCGGTCATCACGTCGGGTCACAGTCTTTGGTGGCCAAGGCCTTCAGACATGGGTTTTTCTGGTTATCTGCTCATGCTGACGCGGAAGATATTGTTCGCAAGTGTGATGGTTGTCTAAAATTTGCTCGGCAAGCTCATGTGTCGGCTAAAGAATTGCGGATGATCCCAATAACTTGGCCGATTGCGGTCTGGGGGCTTGATATGGTTGGGCCATTCAAGAGGTCTAAGGATAAAAAGACTCACCTTCTGGTGGCAGTTGACAAATTCACCAAGTGGGTTGAAGCAGAGCCTGTTAGCAATTGTGAGGCGGCCACTACAGTTCAGTTTGTGAAAATGCTGATCTATCATTTCGGTTATCCTCATAGTATCATCACTGATAATGAGACAAATTTATCTAAAGGAGCTATGAGGAAGTTTTGTCAGAAGGAGCATATCCGGCTTGATGTTTCGTCTGTGGCTCATCCACAGTCTAATGGCCAGGCAGAGCGAGCTAACCAGGAAATATTACGAGGGGTCAAACCCCGGCTCATGGTTCCTTTGGAGCGTACTCCAGGTTTTTGGGTTGAAGAGCTTCCTGCAGTTCTCTGGAGCATAAGGACTACCCCTAATAGATCAACGGGTTACACGCCGTTCTTTATGGTTTACAGCGCAGAGGCGGTTCTTCCAAGTGATATACGTCATGACTCACCCCGAGTGGCGGCTTATGTTGAGATAGACAATGAGACGATTCGACAAAATTCTCTGGATTCCTTGGAGGAGGAACGTGATCTTGCGGCGGCTCGATCTACAATTTATCAACATGACCTTCATCGGTATCACAGTTGAAGAATTCGCAGCCGCAGTTTCCAGGAGGGCGACTTAGTGCTCCGTTTGATTCAAGATCAGACAGGCATGCATAAGCTTTCACCTCCATGGGAAGGGCCCTTTGTGGTTAGCAAAAATCTCAATAATGGGTCATATTATCTCATTGATATATGCGAACACAACAAGTCACGCACTTCTGAGGAGGAGACCAACAGGCCCTAGAACATTGCTCATCTTCGGCCTTACTACACTTAAGCCATTGGCTTCAACCATTGTACATACCTACATCATGTATATACTTTTTATGATCAAGCATAATAAAACCGGCATCCCTGCAACTCGGGGCTTCTGTCGTTTCATCTCATATATTGTGCATGAGCTTTTATTAACTGGTCATTGGGCACTTGGGGGCTTCCAACTCATTGAGTTTAGCTTTCTCACCCTTGTGACCCGGCAAAATGCCACAACATATTGGGCACTTGGGGGCTTCCAACTCATTGAGTTTAGCTTTCTCACCCTTGTGACCCGGCAAAACGCCACAACATATTGGGCACTTGGGGGCTTCCAACTCATTGAGTTTAGCTTTCTCACCCTCTTGACCCGGCAACACGCCACAATACATTGGTTACTTGGGGGCTTCCAACTCACCGAGTTTAGCTTTCTCACCCTCTTAACCCAACCAAAAACGCCACAATATATTGGTTAAACCTGCCTGCTCACAAGATGCTACTCTGCAAAGATGACCCCATGTACTCTCGATAAGTCAATCCGTATGGACCCTGAACTTATCCAGGTTAAAACACTGGCTTGGATCACGTGAGAGCCGGCTTACAGAAAGCAATGCTAAACCAAGGCTATCATGCCAGCTTCATTGAAGCAAGACTTGAGCCTCGAAAGCCAGTCTTTCTGTCGAGCCTCGAAAGCCGACTCATAATTCACTCCATACATATATGGGGATAGTGTATTTCATTTTTTAGGAATTTTATGGCTAAAAATTTCCAGGTCAAAAGAGTTTCGGGTTATTCATACTCATTATTGAGTTTTACTTCAACCATGAGCTGCCAGATTATTAATCTCAGAACTCTTTTTAATGACTATAAGTCGCCGGTCGATGACTCGCCGGATATTTCTACTTCAAATATTATCTGGTAGAATTTGTTTTGCGGGTATACTTTCTACACATACATGCATGTACGGGCGATTTATCAAATAATACGTGCAGACAACAAGCTGTACGGCTCTAAAACAGAGAAATAAAAGCAAGACGCCAGACTTGTTGACATACCAATCCTTCATCGTCAAAAGAAGGTTGGATCAAAAGTTAAAGGCGTGCATGAAGGCACGGCACAGGTAACTAGGTATTTGTCTAAACTATCACATGGCTATAGGAGAGCCCAACATTTCAGATCAAAGTTTCTGAGTATAGATCACTTCTGTAACTCAGCCTCTGTACCGTCCGGATTAGCTCCGGGCAAACCCCCTGCAGATGATGCCTCCGGGTTATCCTTCACTGCTTCCTCTATATCCTGGATCTGAAGGTTGTCCACATCCCAGTTGACATGGATTAAAGCTTGGAAAACAACTTCTTCATGCAAGATGGGGGACAGGTCAACGTCAGGGGCAAAGATATGCTTACGACGTTGAGGAGTTAAATCCACAGCTTCAAAGGTCGGCAGCTAAACTCGCGAGTTATCATCGTTATAAGCTGGCTGGTACTTCTTCAGATCCATCTCAGCGACTAGACGACTGGCCAGCACTCGAGACGCCTTTACACAGTTAGCATAATCACCAGCAGTGAATTCTGACCCGTCGTCTTTATATTGAGGAAATCCCCGGGCCATCTCTACATGGTCCAGGTCTACTGAATAAGCCAAAGCACGGCTCAAAGACATCGTGGCACCTCCTCGGGCGGCTGATCTTTTCAGCTCGTCGAGTTGCTTCAGAAGGGTTGAAAGGCGTCTCAGCACATCCTTGATGAACTTTACTGGCTCTTTATCGCCCATGACGGCCTTGATAGTGCAGAGGCTTCCAGTGTATAGTTGCTCCACCAAAGAGTATACATCTTTTAGTTGCATCAAGATGTTGTCTTGAAGATTGCGAGTTCGAGCGCCTACAAGCAATGCAAGTGTGTGAGTCGCCAAGCGAGTTTTATTCATACATCATTATTTGATCCCAAAAGAAATACTTACCAAAGATGGTTTGGGCCATGTGATTAATGTGCCGCTTCAAGCCGGCCAACTCTTCAGTCACGGGCTTCAGTTTCCCTTCAACGTCTTCTACACACTTGATTAAGGCGGCCTTTTCAGAGTCGAGGGATTCCTTCTCTGCTTTAAAGCTTGCCTTGATTCTTTCCATTTCTTCCAAAGAAGTTCACAGTTTCAGTTTAGCCTGAGATCGGGCGGCTTGCTCAGATTCCTGATGCTTTTCAAGCCGGTCACATCCGACTCAGCTACTTTCAAAGATTCCAGCATAATGAGTATTATCACAGTTGAGGGTTATCACAGGCAAAAAATTTAAAAGTCTCAAGCAGATTGCAAGCAATATACTTGACACTTGGGGGCTAATGCATATCAGTTTTCTTCTAAATACATGATACGAAAGACCCGACTCATCTCAAGAAGATGAGTCGGTCCTTGGGGGCTATAGGTCGTTTCTTCTGGCATATTAAATCAGGAAGACCCGACTCATCTCAAGAAGATGAGCCGGCCCTTGGGGGCTACAGATTGATCCTTCAAAGGTTCTACATTCACAAGACCTGACTCATCTCATGAAGATGAGCCGGCCCTTGGGGGCTATACAAGGATATATAAGAGTACAAGATAAAGTTGAGCATAGCTCATATTTTCTTTTCATCATACCAATCAGGCTGATTTCCATATCCCGGCTTGTGGGGAGGCGGCTTAAGTATCCGGCGTGCAGTTCTTCAGCACTGAAGTCCTCATAATTGGGAAGTTCGAGCTTAGCCTTCCCCTTATCAAGCAGTGGCGTCTCATCCTTGACATTATGCTTGGTCAGCACATTGGAGGCCTTTGGAGAGGTGTATCCCGTCCCAGTAATAATAACATCTTCTCATGAGAAGCGTCTTCCATAGCTTTAGGGGGGCTAGGCGGATTAAGATCATCCGTCGGGTTAGCTTCAGCGTCCATAGCCTCAGTGCTTGCCGGCTCAATATGTTGAGGGTGTTCATCTTGGTTGTCATGGTCTCCAAGGTTTTCAGTATGAGCATCAGGGGTTACCAAGGTGGGATCCTCTAGCTCAAGGATTTCAGGATTGGTCGATGAGTCGCCAACCTTTCTCTTCTTATTCTTGGCTTTGGCCCTGCAAATAAGGTAGCAGAATGAAGCATATACAAGACTAAGCATGAATAAATAATATATGGTATAAGGAAGAAATTTACCCTTGGTTGATAACAAGGGGCGGAAGCTTCGTGGCGGTTGATTCACCCGATGAAGGTGGTGAATCCTGATAATTTGAGTAAGAAGGATTAAGGGGTTATCAGAAAAGGCCAGCTTTTGGAAGAGAAGGGGCTGGACTATGAGGCACCTCGTTCTGTCACTTGCGGGCGGCTGACTTGTGCGGTAAGCCGCCCACAAGATCACCAGAGCAGCTCCACGTATGGCATCTTGATTCATGTTGAGTTTTCTTCAAAATAAAGTTGGGATCCAAGTAAGTATCCGGGTGAGAAAAATGTACTTTCCGAATGATCCGCCTTGTTTTCCTTGGAGATAGGGATTCTGAGCCGGAGGAGATGGAAATTACCTCAACATCGTCAGCCTGGCTTGTTGCAGCGTCGCCCTAAGAATAAGAGGCATCAGCAAGTTCAATAAAAATACAGCTAAGGGGGACAAGTTTCTACCTCTGACTGGACGTCAACCGTTGGTGACTCGCCCCTCGTTGACAACTCTTCTGCAGCCGTCTTATTCTTCTTCGCAGCAGTTTTAGGCTTACTTGCCAGCGTTTTTCTCTTTTTATTCCAGAATGAAGAGTCTGCCTACAAGGTTATAAATAATACGGCAGGTAAAGTTTGGAAGTTTAAAAACATTCTATGTAAGCAGGATAAAGAGTTGTCAAAGATTCTTACTGGAGGAACTGGATTGGAAACACCGAAAGGTTTCAGTCCAACTTTATTGCAATTATCTTGAGTTTCGCCTAGCAGCTTCTTTACAATCCGGTTTATCTCATCCATCTCCAAAGTCACGTTGATGTATCTTTGAGCATCATTTAAATCACCAGAGTAATTATACATTAAATCGCCACAGCGGCTTCACGGTAAGATCCTCCAGGATACCCAACACAGGGTTAAATCAACTCCAGTCAGCCCATTGGCTATCAAGGCCCTCAACTTTGGATATATGGGGGCATGTTGAGAGCGTTCTTCTTGTGGAGCCCAGCCAGGGAGTTCAATATCCATGGGGAGACGGTCTGGTCGGTAACCCGGCAAAGGATTCTCATCAGACAGGGCCGTGTTACGGCAATAGAACCAAGTTTTATTCCACCCTTTAGGGTGGCTTGGCAGAGTGGCAGCAGGAAAGGAACAGTCTCCTCGCCTTTGGATTGAGACACCGCCAAGTTCTAGACTGGGGCCATCAGCACACTCAGTTTGGCGGTTGAAATAGAAGAACTCCCTAAAAAGGGAGACAGTAGGCTCTGTTTGCAGATACACCTCACAAAGTACTTGGAACTGACAAAGATTGGATGTAGAGTTGGGGCCCAGGTCTCGAGGATGAAGATTGAAAAAGTTCAAGACATCCCGAAAGAATTTTGACCCGAGGGGGGAGAAGCCCCGGAGAAGGTGGTCTAGGAACACTACTACTTCTCCTTCGCCCGGTTTTGGAATGTCATCTCCAAGGGCAACCCGCCAGCCAATTGACTGCTTAGGTGGCAGAAGGCCTTGATCTTCATAGTCCTTGAGCATAAGCTCAGAAGCTTGGGAAGGCACCCAGTTGCAGGTGGTAGATTTTGACATATTGAATCACCTGAATAAAAGTAAAAGGAGTTGCTGAAAACGTACAATGGATAAGGATAAGACGGCTTAAATATTTACAACAGGTGAGTCGCCTCATATTACTACGGCGGCAAAATGGAGCAGTCTCTAAATATGGCAGGTTATAGTTATAGAAATGAGTCGACAAGTATAAGGGCGTCTTATGGTAATCAAGGATCTATGGTTTTCGCTAAGTGTGGAACAAACAAGTTTCTACCAAAATAGTTGCAATTATGGATCTACAAATGGTTCAAAATGGGAATAATTGCTAAACCTAGATGATGAAGCATCGAAGCAGCATTGACCTCACTTGAATATTCCTAAAGGGGATTTAAGTACACTATATACAAAATGGTGCTATTGCTCGCGCCACTTCATTTCTATGGGGAGGTGATACGTCTCCATCGTATCTATAATTTTTGATTGTTTCATGCCAATATTATACAACTTTCACATATTTTTGGCAACATTTTATATGATTTATTGGACTAACATATTGATCCAGTGCCCAGTACCAGTTCCTGTTTGTTGCATGTTTTTTGTTTCACAGAATATCCATATCAAACGAAGTCTAGACGCAATAAAAATTTACGGAGAATTGTTTTGGAATATTTGTGATTTTTGGGAGGTGGAATCAACGCCAAAGGAGGCCCACAGCCACCACAAGACACTGGGGCACGGCCGAGGGCCCAGGCGCGTGGTGATGTCTTGTGCTCACCTCGTAAGTCGGTTGGAGCTCTACTTCGGGCGCAAGGAAGCTTATATCCGGAAAAAAAATCGTCTTAAAATCTCAGCACAATCGAAGTTACGGATCTCCGGGAATATAAGAAACGGTTTTCGGCCAGAAAACAGGAACGCGAAACAGAAGAGAACAGAGAGGGAGATCCAATCTCGGAGGGGGCTCCTGCCCTCCGCCGCCATGGAGGCCATGGACCAGATGGGGAACTATCCTCCCATCTAGGGGCGAGGCCAAGGTAGAAGAAGAAGGAGGGGGCTCTCTCCCCCTCTCTCCCGGTGGCGCCGAAACGCCGCCGGGGCAATCATCGTGATGGTGATCAACACCAACAACTTCGCCGCCGTCAACATCAACTATCCCCCCCTCTATGCAGCGGTGTAACACCTCTCTTCCCCGCTGTAATCTCTACTTAAACATGGTGCTCAACTCCATACATTATTTCCCAATGATATGTGGCTATCCTATGATGTTTGAGTAGATTCGTTTTGTCCTATGGGCTAATTGATGATCGTGGTTGGTATGAGTTGTATGTTTTATTTTGGTGTTGTCCTATGCTACCCTCCGTGTCGCGCAAACGTGAGGGATCCCCGCTGTAGGGTGTTGCAATATGTTCATGATTTGCTTATGGTGGGTGGCGTGAGTGACAGAATACACAGACCCGAGTAGGTGGGTTGTTGCATATGGGAGTAAAGAGGACTTGATACTTAATGCTATGGTTGGGTTTTACCTTAATGATCTTTGGTAGTCGCGGATGTTTGCTAGAGTTCCAATCATAAGTGCATATGATCCAAGTACGGAAACTATGTTAGCTCATGCCTCTCCCTCATATAAAATTGCAATAATGATTACCGGTCTAGTTATCAATTGCCTAGGGACAAATAACCTTCTTGTTTGACAAAATCTTTCTGCTAAACAACTAACGTTTATTATCTTGCAATTTACTCGTAGTTTTATTCCTGCAAAGTACTTCTAGTTTTATTCGTGCAAACTATCCTATCACCTACAAAATAGTTTCATACTTGTTCTAGGTAAAGCAAACGTTAAAGTGTGCGTAGAGTTGATTCGGTGGTCGATAGAACTTGAGGGAATATTTGTTCTACCTTTAGCTCCTCGTTGGGTTCGACACTATTATTTATCGAAAAAGGCTACAAACGATCCCCTACACTTGTGGGTTGTCAAGATTTTTTTCTGGCGCCGTTGCCGGGGAGCAATAGTGTGGGGTGAATATTCTCGTGTGTGCTTGTTTGCTTTATCGCTAAGTAGTTTTTATTTTGTGCTCTTGTTTTCTATCTTTAGATATGGGTAGGAAATGCAAAATACCAAAAAAAATAGATGTACTTGCTGCTCCAAAAGTTGAGGAACCACTAGTGTTCCGTACTATCGAAGAATATTACTTGGATCATCTTCGACCATTTGTGCTTGTGTTGAAAACCCAACTAGCTTAGTTGAGGGAAAATCATTAAATGAGCATGCTTATTTTGTGCGACACCGCTTATCTCAAAAAGGGAAATTTTTGTGGCATCATATTAATAGTTTGTATTGCTATGCTTGGAATCTATGTGAAATTTATGATTTTACTTGTTGTTCTAAAGAAACTAAGAAACACCTTCCCTACCAATGTGTGTTTAATGATAATGAAATACTATCTTCTTATGCCAAGGAAGCCTATTGTTATTATGATGTTGAGCAAATTGAAGAATTTGTTGCTTTTAAGGGTGCTTATGAAATTGCTTCTTTGATTGAAAAGTATGATGCTACTCTTTACAAGTCTGAAAATTTTGCCATACTCAAATATTGCTATGAAAACTATGCCTCTAATGCTTATGTTAAAGAATTTATTGAAAGAATGTCCGCTGCCTTGGAAGAGACTAATATTTTGTAGGAATCTATGGAAGAGGAAGTTGCTGAAATTGTGAGCTCATTAGATGAAAAAGATGAGGAGGAGATCGAAGAACAAAAGGAGGAAGAGCAGATTAGCTACCCGTGCCCACCTTCTAATGAGAGTAACTCTTCAACTCATACATTATTTAATTTCCCTTCGTGCTTGATAATTGCTATGATCCCGTGGATTCTTTTGAAATATCCCTTTTTGATGAACTTGATGCTTGCTATGCATGTGGCCAGGATGCCAATATGAATTATGCTTATGGAGATGAACTTGCTATAGTTCCTTATGTTAAGAATGAAATTGTTGCTATTGCACCCACACATGATAGTCCTATTATCTTTTTGAATTCTCCCAACTACACTATATCGGAGAAGTTTGCTCTTATTAAGGATTATATTGATGGGTTGCGTTTTGCTACTACACATGATGATTTTGATGAATATAATATGCATGTGCTTGCTGCTCCTACTTGCAATTATTATGAGAGAGGAACTAAATCTCCACCTCTTTATGTTTCCAATACGATAAAATTGCAAGAAACTGTTTATACTATGCATTGGCCTTTACTTGATGTGCATGAATTGTTCTTTTATGACATGCCGATGCATAGGAAGACAGTTAGACTTCGTCATTGCATGATATATGTTGCTTTGTGCTCACTACTAAATTACAAATCATTGTTAATTAAAATTGGCTTTGATATACCGTGGGATCCAGGTGGATCCATTACTTGAGCACTTTATGCCTAGCTTAATGGCTTTAAAGAAAGCGCTGTCAGGGAGACAACCCAGAAGTTTTAGAGAGTCATTTTATTCTGTTGAGTGCTTTTATAAAGTTTAAAAACAAAAAAATATAGAGGGGGACCTAAAACTTCACAAAAAGAAAGGTGAAAGTGAGAGAGATGATGAGCATCGTTGAGGTGGGGGCTATCCTTGAACTTTGTTCATGCCCATGGAAACTTTGTGAATCTTGAATCACAGAAACTTTTCAACAAAAATAATTATCCCCTTGTACAAATCCATTGTATTATAAAAATAATGTGCCAAGATTTGCCTTTAGGATGATTAGATTGCTTGTTGGTATGTGCGGTGTAAAAACAGAAACTTTGGCTGTAGTGTGTGAATTTACATTTTTTACTGGAAAGTCAAAGGTTTCTGAAATTTTTACACATTATTTCTATACAAAAAAATTATTTCTTCCTAATTGTTCAGAATTTTTGTAGTTACATAAGTATGGTCAAAGTTCAGATTACTACAGACTGTCCTGTTTAAGACAGATTCTGTTTTTGATGCATTGTTTTGCTTGTTTTGATGAAACTATCGATTTTATCGGTGGTACAAGCCATGGAGAAGTTATAATACAGCAGGTATAATGCAAATATAAAATATGAATGGGTTTGCAATAGTACTTAAAGTAGTAATTTGCTTTATTATACTAACGGATCTTACCAGTTTTCTATTAAGTTTTGTGTGGATGAAGTTTTCAAAGATCGAGGAGGTCTCGTTATGAGGAGAAGGAGGAGAGGCAAGAGTTCAAGATTGGGGATGCCCAAGGCACCCCAAGTAAATATCCAAGGAGACTCAAGCGTCTAAGCTTGGGGATGCCCCGGAAGGCATCCCATCTTTCTTCAACAAGTATCAGTATGTTTTCGTTTTTGTTTCACTCATGTGATATGTGTAAATCTTGGAGCGTCTTTTGTGTTTAGTTTTCACTTTTATTTTATGCACCATGCTGGTATGAGATAGATCATGGTTTATTTATAGAATGCGCATTGCACTTCACTTATATCTTTTGAGTATGGTTTATAGAATGCTTCATGTGCTTCACTTATATCATTTGAAGTTTGGATTGCCTGTTTCTCTTCACATAGAAAACCGTTATTTGTAGAATGCTCTTTTGCTTCACTTATATTTATTAGAGCATGGTATTTTGTAGAAAGAATTAAACTCTCTTGCTTCACTTATATCTATTTAGAGAGTCAACAGGAATTGGTCATTTGCATGGTTAGTCATAAAATCCTACATAAAACTTATGGATCACTGAATATGATATGTTTGATTCCTTGCAATAGTTTTGCGATATAGAGATGATAATATGTGGGAGGTACTAGCGGATGATCATGTTTAGTAAGATATTGGTGTTAAGGTTTGTGATTCCTGAAGCATGCACGTATAGTCTCCCGTTATGCCAGGAAGTTGGAGCACAATTTATCCTTGATTGTCTATCTTTGTGTGAAGGTCGGGGGCGCGCGATGGTTAACTCCTACCAACCTCCCCCCTAGGAGCATGCGTAGTAATACTTTGCTTCAAGGGCTAATAAACTTTTGCAATAAGTATGTGAGTTCTTTATGACTAATGTGAGTCCATGGATTATACACACTCTTACCTTTCAGCAATTTGCTAGCCTCTACGGTACCATGCATTGCCCTTTCTCACCTCGAGAGTCGGTGCAAACTTCGCCGGTGCATCCAAACCCCGTGATATGATACGCTCTATCACACATAAGCCTTATTATATCTTCCTCAAAACAGACACCATACCTACCTATTATGGCATTTCCATAGCCATTCCGAGATATATTGCCATGCAACTTCCACCGCTTCCGTTTTGATGACTTGAGCATTCATTGTCATATTGCTTTACATGATCGTAAGATAGCTAGCATGATGTTTCCATGGCTTGTCCATTTTTTGATATCTTTGCTACTGTTTTTTGATATCTTTGCTATGCTAGAATATTGCACATCCTGGTACACTGCCAGAGGCATTCATATAGAGTCATACTTTGTTCTACTATCGAGTTGTAATATTGAGTTGTAAGTAAATAGAAGTCTGATGATCATCATTATTCATTATTAGAGCGTGTCCCAGTGAGGAAAGGATGATGGAAACTATGATTCCCCCACAAGTCGGGATGAGGCTCCGGACAAATATTAAAAAAATGAAGGAAAAAAGAAGAAGAAGAAAGGAAAAGAAAAAAAGAGAGACAAAGAGAGAAGGGCATGCTAATTCCACACTTGTGCTTCAAAGTAGCACCATGTTTTTCATATAGAGAGTCTCCTATGTTGTCACTTCCATATACTAGTGGGAATTTCTCATTATAGAGTTAGATGCACACCCACTTAGTTTCAGTTTGAGCTTTCATACACTTATAGCTCGCAGTGCATCCGTTGCATGGCAATCCCTACTCCTCGCATTGATATCAATTGATGGGCATCTCCATAGCCTATTGATTAGCCACTTCGATGTGAGACTATCTTCCTTTTTGTCTTCTCTATATTAATGTCTACCATCGCATTCTATTCCATCCATAGTTCTATATCCATGGATTGCGCTCATGTATTGCATGAGAGTTGAAAATGTTGAAGTGCGTTAAAAAGTATGAACCAATTGCTTGGCTAACACCGGGGTAGTACATGATTTATACTTTGTGTTAAGAAGACAGAGCATGACAAGGCTATATGATTTTGTAGGGATAGCGTTCTATAGCCTTGATATTTTGAAAGACATGATTGTTTGTTGGGATGCCTGAGTATTAATGTCTTTATGTCAAATTATAGACTATTGCTTTGAATCACCCATGTCTTAATATTCATGCCATAATTAGATATATGATCAAGATTATGCTAGGTAGCATTCCACATCAATTTTTTTTATCATTTACCTACTCGTGGACGAGCAGGAATTAAGCTTGGGGATGCTGATACGTCTCCGTCGTATCTATAATTATTGATTGTTTCATGCCAATATTATACAACTTTCACATATTTTTGGCAACATTTTATATGATTTATTGGACTAACATATTGATCCAGTGCCCAGTGCCAGTTCCTGTTTGTTACATGTTTTTTGCTTCGCAGAATATCCATATCAAATGAAGTCCAAACGCGATAAAAATTTATGGAGAATTGTTTTGGAATATTTGTGAATTTTGGGAGGTGGAATCAACGTAATAGGAGGCCCACAGCCACCACAAGACACCGGGGCACGACCGAGGGCCCAGGCGTGTGGTGATGTCTTGTGCTCACCTCGTAAGTCGGTTGGAGCTCTACTTCGGGCGCAAGGAATCTTATATCCGGAAAAAAATCGTGTTAAAATCTCAGCGCAATCGGAGTTACATATCTCTGGGAATATAAGAAACGGTTTTTGGCCAGAAAACAGGAACGCGAAACAGAAGAGAACAGAGAGGGAGATCCAATCTCGGAGGGGGCTCCTGCCCCTCCGCCGCCATGGAGGCCATGGACCAGAGGGGGAACTCTCCTCCCATCTAGGGGGAGGCCAAGGAAGAAGAAGAAGGATGGGGGATCTCTCCCCCTCTCTCCCGGTGGCGCCGGAACGCCGCCGGGGCAATCATCGTGACGGTGATCTACACCAACAACTTCGCCGCCGTCAACACCAACTCTCTCCCCCTCTATGCAGCAGTGTAACACCTCTCTTCCCCGCTGTAATCTCTACTTAAACATGGTGCTCAACTCCATATATTATTTCCCAATGATATGTGGCCATCCTATGATGTTTGAGTTGATCCGTTTTTTTCCTATGGGCTAATTGATGATCGTGGTTGGTATGAGTCGTATGTTTTATTTTGGTGTTGTCCTATGGTGCCCTCCGTGTAGCGCAAACATGAGGGATCCCCGTTGTAGGGTGTTGCAATATGTTCATGATTTGCTTATGGTGGGTGGCGTGAGTGACAGAATACACAGACCGAGTAGGTGGGTTGTTGCATATGGGAGTAAAGAGGACTTGATACTTAATGCTATGGTTGGGTTTTACCTTAATGATATTTGGTAGTTGCGGATGCTTGCTAGAGTTCCAATCATAAGTGCATATGATCCAAGTACAGAAATTATGTTAGCTCATGCCTCTCCCTCATATAAAATTGCAATAATGATTACCGGTCTAGTTATCAATTGCCTAGGGACAAATAACCTTTTTGTTTGACAAAATCTTTCTACTAAACAACTAACTTTTATTATCTTGTAATTTACTCGTAGTTTTATTCCTGCAAAGTACTTCTAGTTTTATTCGTGCAAACTATCCTATCACCTACAAAATAGTTTCATACTTGTTCTAGGTAAAGCAAACGTTAAAGTGTGTGTAGAGTTGTATCGGTGGTCGATAGAACTTGAGGGAATATGTGTTCTACCTTTAGCTCCTCGTTGGGTTCGACACTCTTATTTATCGAAAAAGGCTACAAATGACCCCCTACACTTGTGGGTTATCAGGCGGTTCATTAAAACTAGGTTTGAACTAACAGCGGTAATGGAGGAACTACGAATGCCGGCAACTCCGACGAACTACGACGAGCTCAAACAGATCTAGGAGAAAGAGAATGGCCTACCTGACGGTTGCAGAAGGCGGCGGAGATGTCTTGTCGGATCCTGGCAGAGCTGGAGTGACGCGGCGGTCCTAGCAAAGGGACAGCCAGTGATGAATGAATGGCAGCGGCGACGCAGGAAGGCTCGGGCTCGAGGAAGAAGAAGACGTGAGGGGGCAAGGTAAAAAGTAAATCTGAGGACCCCCTGCGGGTATTTATAAGGCAAAGGGATAAAAGGCAGGCACGAGAAATGAGGAGGCACTGTAAGTTTTCGGAGCGAGAGACGCCTCGATTCTTGGGTTAAGTGGCGCCTCGATTTTCAGGCTAAACAGATAAATGCAAAGATCCGTTGTGATGTCATCATTAATTTCCTGGATTTCCGGCGAGTGATGTAATCAACAGGAGGACAAGAAAAATTACAAGTCTGGGAAGCATCCTAAGCCGGTATTTCGTGACTCAGAAAAGATGAAGATGTAATCAAGAAGATAAACCACCAAATTAAGTGGTGGAGATTGACATGAATGAATTCAAATCAATCTGGGGCCTAATATTGGGGATATAACCCCATGATATAACCCGACCTATTGGGCCGGGTCATCCTGATGGCGTCTTATAAGGTAACATACCAAGTGGGCTGCGATGCTGAGGAACGAGACTGGCAAGGCGGCTTACCAAGTAAGCCAGTTGGCGGCCCAGTACCCGAAGACGGCGGCTCAAGGCCCAGGAGGTAGACATCCACCGAGAGTTTCCTTGCTTGGAAGGCAAGGCAAGTTAGAAACATAGTCGGTCACGAGTCACAACACGACTCAGACTCTTGTAAGCCCAGGGTCTCGACCTGTATATAAAGGCGAGTCCCTCAGGCCAATAGAGAAAAGTGACGATCGATCAATAGCTAGGTCAAGCGAATCTGCTTCCTTGTAATTGATCATCCAGCAATACGGACAAAGCAGGACGTAGGCTTTTACCTCCATCGGAGGGGCCGAACCTGGGTAAACTCACGTCTCTCGATTCCGATCAACCCCGACAAGCTAATCACCTAGTTGTGATGGCCTCACGTCTAAGTCCTCACACTAGGACATCTGCCGTGACAAAACCATGAGAGACGTGATGCCTATATGCATGATCATTGCCATGAATACATTATCATAACTATGCGCTTTTCTATCAATTGCCCAACAGTAATTTGTGTACCCACCGTATGCTACTTTGGAGATAGAAGCCTCTAGTGAACACTATGGCCCCCGGGTCTGCTTAATCATATTTGCTAAAAACCTAAAAATACCTTTCTGCAATTTATTTACTTTTTTATTTTGCTTTTATTATTATCTATCTACCACTATCAGAAGTAATCCTTGCAAGTAACGAGTTCAAGAGGCTTGACAAGCCTCTTGCCCGCGTTGGGTGCAAGTGTTTGGTTTTGTGTGTGCAGGTACCGCTTGTAAGACGAGTTGTTGTGATTCTCCTATTGGTTCGATAACCTTGGTTTTCACTGAGGGAAATACTTATCTCTACTGTATTGCTTCACCCATCTTCTTGGGGGAAAACCCAACGCAACTCACAAGTAGCAGCCGCCGCGGCGAAGGAAGCTTCGTCGACAGTGGCAAACCTGGTGAGAGGCCCCGCGGTCGCTCGGGCCGAGGTAGCACCGCTAGTCGCTGCCATGGAACGAGAGGATATCATCGACTTGATGAGCTCCTCTGAAAACTCCTTCTGAGCCGAGGAAGGTCATGACGACAGTGGCGGCGCGGCATTTGTATGCATCCATGGCGTAGTGAATATTTTGTGCAGTTCATCTACATGTAAATTGGTGAAATGGTTGTAAATTAGTGAGTGTATGAAATAATGTCAACTATTCCGCTGCAAATTTAGGCATTTTGTGGTGAAAATTAACCAAATGCTTGTGTCATATGTTTGTGGGCGTGTGGAAATTTAGGATGAATTTCACGTTTGCGTCTGAAAATGTGGATGAACCGTGTGCCTTGAACTAGAATGCAGGACACAAAAATTTCCAGCTTCATTAGTAGCAACCCGCCTTGAGAAATCTCAGAAAAAGCTACCCGCCTGTAGCGATGCAAAAATTCGTGGTTTCGCGGCATTTCGTTATGGCGTACACACTTATTATGTTTGGATCATGTGCGATGTTGGTTGCTCCCGTCCTGCTTCAATTCCTTTACCCAAAATTAAGTGGCAGCTGTATTTCAATCATCGCCCTCCCTCGTTCACCACCGACCTTATAGTAAAATTTCAGTTACCGAGTCATTTGAACCATCGCCATCCCTCATGCACCACCATCTCCACCCACCATTACTAAAAAAATTAGTAGCCACAGCATATCCACAAACACCACCCCGCCCCCCTCCACAATCCACACAGACTGACCCCCTACCCCTTCTCCCCCGCTCGAACCCTATCTCGCCACTGCCGGCCTCTACCACCAACCTCAGCCGGTCTGCACGTGCCTCCTAGCAACATAAGTTCAGGTTACCCACCGATGCACATACATCCTTGCCGCCTTGAGTTTTTAGATGAGGCCTGCAGAGTCCCTTTCCCTAGATCCCCATACCGTACTCCAGAGAGTCGCAGCCTAAGCCCGACCACATAACCCGGAGATCGTGAAGAGCGTACGGACAAAAAGAGGTCTATCATGGCCTCTTCGCCGGACGGTGGTGAGTTGGCCGCCGTTGGTGCCTACCCGTCGATCGAGGAGGAACACCTCGCTGTGGAAGCCATTGAGGACGTTGACTATGTTGCCATGCCGAATTCTTCAAGACTGCGGGTTCGCGTACTCATGTATCTCAGGAGAGCCGGCTACGACATCAAGCTCATCAATAGTGTCGGCTTCACGCATGCCATGTCACAGGTTAAGTGGTCCATCAGCAACGCCTCTGGTTCAATCGTCGTCGATCTCTTCAAAGACCCCGCCGCTGATCTCCTCGGCCTCACGGTCAAGGATTTGTGATCCTTGTACGCCATCGAACCCATTTTGGGATCCCTAGCTGCAAAGTCATATCTCATTGACTAAGACCATGAGAAGGGCACCCACTACGGCTATCCAAGGGGAAACAACCCATCTGCGACATCAGGGAGCACACCCTCTGTACCACAAATTCCAAGTGGAAGGAGCCCATCCATGACAAGTGAGGCAACATCATGTGAGCAAATCACACTTTTTCTAGCTAGCCCTCTCGTACCGATTATTGTAGTAGCTTTTTGCCAAGCGATAACTATGTCGTGTTTAATTATTTTAGTTATGCGAACATGTATAGTTCAATAGGGCTATCAGATGTTTAAGTATGAATTGACCGGTTCAATTTCACGAATGGCCATATTTGGTTGTTTATAGTGAGCATATGCCTTGTTTCTCTGTATTTTTTTTGTTAGGTTGGTTGCAGTGAGCATTTGTTCAGTTTTCAAGCACATGCTTTGCTTTTCTGTATTTGGTTGTTAGGTTGATTGCAGTGAGCATTTATCCAGTTTTCAATGCCAGATTGAGTTGTTATAGTGAGCATATATGCCTTGTTTATTTCAGTCATTCACAATGCGATGTTCAGTATGTGCAAGTGAAAGGACGTGGATGTCGCCTAGAGGGGGGTGAATAGGCGCTTTAAAATAATTACGGTTTAGGCTTGAACAAATGCGGAATAAAACTAACGTTTAATAAGTCAAGCACAAAACCTAAAACAACTAGGCTCACCTATGTGCACCAACAACTTATGCTAAGCAAGATAGACAACTAAGTGATAGCAAGATATATAACAAGAAACAATATGGCTATCACAAAGTAAAGGGCTCGGGTAAGAGATAACCGAGGCACACGAAGACGACGATGTATCCCGAAGTTCACACCCTTGCGGATGCTAATCTCCGTTCGGAGCGGTGTGGAGGCACAATGCTCCCCAAGAAGCCACTAGGGCCACCGTAATCTCCTCACGCCCTTGCACAATGCAAGATGTCGTGATTCCACTAAGGGACCCTTGAGGGCGGTCACTGAACCCGTACAAACAAGGTTGGGGCAAACTCCACAACTTAATTGGAGGCTCCCAACAACACCACGAAGCTTCACCACAATGGATTGTGGCTCCGAGGTGACCTCAAATGCTCGGGGCAATCTCCACAACCTAATTGGAGACCACGAAGCTTGCCCGGAGCTTTGCACCACAATGATTGAGCTCCGAGGCACCACCAACCGTCTAGGGCGCCAAAGCACCCAAGAGGAACAAGCTCAAGGGTGCTCAAACACCCAAGAGTAATAAGCTTCTCAAACTTCACTTCCACGTATCACCGTGGAGAACTCAAACCTATGCACCAAATGCAATGGCAAGGGCACACGAAGTGCCCAAGTCCTTCTCTCCCAAATCCCACCAAAGCAACTAATGCTAGGGAGGAAAATGAGAGGAAGAACAAAGAAGAACACGAAGAACTCCAAGATCTAGATCCAAGGGGTTCCCCTCACATAGAGGAGAAAGTGATTGGTGGAAATGTGGATCTAGATCTCCTCTCTCTTTTCCCTCAAGAACTAGCAAGAATCATTGGAGGGATTGAGAGTTAGCAAGCTCGAAGAAGGTCAACAATGGGGGGCAAACTCGAGCTCAAAGGATAAGATCCATTGGGGAAGAAGACCCTCTTAAATAGGTGGGGGGAAATCCAACCGTTACCCCCACAGCCCGCGTACAAGCGGTAGTACCGCCCATGGGAGCGGTAGTACCGCCCACACGTAGAACCCAGTAGTAGAAGGGGCAGCGGTAGTACCGCTTAGTACTACCGCCCCTACTACCGCTCGGGTGGCGCTGGTCACCAGACACCAGGCAAAGCAGTGTCTGATGCCCCGCGTAAGGAGCCGGAACCCCCCAACGGTACTACCGCTGTGGCCAACGGTACTACCGCGTAAGGAGTCGGAACCCCCCAGCGGTACTACCGCTGTGGCCAGCGGTACTACCGCCCATGGGAGAGTAACAAAGAACCCAAGCAGCCAGATGGAAACAGTAAAACCAGAACTGCCATAACCTTCGCATATGAGCTCCGAATTGAGCAAACTCAAGCTTGTTGGATTCAGGACGACAAGAGCTATCCAACAGCGAATGGTTATCTTAAGAAGAGGCAGTATGAAAATGCCAATGATATAGAGATGTGAAACCTCTATGAATGAAGAACCGGCAAAAACTCCAACATCGAAAACATCATAGAAGATGCATATGGACTCCGTTTTCGATGAACTTGAGCTTGTCATGAAGCTGACCATAAGCTCAAGAACCCACATAGAGAAAAGCCAACCAAGAACCAAGAAAGATGATGATGCCAAGAATGCAATGGTTTGAGCTCTCAATGAACGATACGATCGAGCTACGCACTTGAGAGCCCCCCTTGATAGTACGGCTATCGATCCTATAACCCGGTCTCCCAACTACCACCATGAGACCGGTAAAATAGAAAACCCTATCAAGGTCAAACCTTTGCCTTGCGCATAGTCCACTTGAGCTAGATGATGACGATCTTGTCCTTCTCAAGATGGACCACCTTCCTTGATTGCGCCGGCTCGATGAAGACTAGTAGATTGCTCCCCCATACTCCACTATGGGTGAGCCACTCTTCGGCACATCTTCACAAGTCCATTGTCACCACAATGGATGGCAAGCTTCAAGCATGATCTATCTATGATGCTTCACTTGAACTTGCACACCGCAACCTTGATGACGATCACCACTTGATGTCATCTTCCATGGGTTGTATGGGATCTTCCTCTTGATGCAATCCCATGGAAATATACCTAACCCTACAAAGAACACTCACGTAGACCATGGGTTAGTACACAAAGTGTAATGGACAATGCTTACCATACCATGGGATCACTTGATCCTTCTCGGTATATCTTGTACGCTTTGTGTGTTGATCAACTTGGTTCACTCTTTGACTTAGTCTTGATCAACCTTGTATCTTATCTTCTCTCTTCATAAAGATGATGTCTTGAAGGTAAACATGAATGCTCACACAGTCTTCTTCTTCAAGACATGCTTGCAGTAAGCTCAACTTTTACATGACCAATCTTTGGATAACACCTTGAATACCACCTTGGTCACCATATAAACTCCTTGAAACCAACAGATGGACTTCAAGAAGTACCTACAGACAAATCCTTCGAATATAACTCAAGGCAACCATTAGTCCATAGGGGTGTCATCAATTACCAAAACCACACATGGAGAAATGTGCTCTTATAGCAAGTATGAACTGTGCAGTTCAATTTCATCAATACCACCTGTTATGCTTGGTGTAGTTAACACTTGCTCTTTACTCCCATTTTAAACATTTACCCATCGTGATGTTTAAGCATGAGCGACATTCTGTTCATTTTCAGCAATACCTATTTGAATTACAATATTTGGTCGCTCCTAAGCCTGTTGTACCTATAACCCCTGCATTTTTTATCTACCTTAATAGCATGCTGAAACCAACACATTCAAGCTATCATTTGGAGATGAAGTTGTTTACCTTGGCTATATTGGGTTGATGTTAAGCTTGTTGTACTTATCATGACTTTCTATGTACTTACACTAGACAACAATGGGAGTGGCCGACATTTTCCACCGAGGTTAGTTTCATCCCTCGGCTTATACTCCCTCCGTTCCATAATGTAGTGCTTATAGATTTTTTGAACAGTCAAACTTTGCAAACTGTGAACAAGTTTATAGAGAATACTATTTATATCTATCACACCAAAATGTATACAATATGAAAGTACATTTTGTGATGTATCTGATGAAATGTATTTGGAATTCTATATGTATATGTTTTGTTCAAAGCTAGTAAATATTGACGTCTCTACGCAACACATTGTGGAACTGAGGGAGTATTATATTACCATTCTGCAATTGTTATTTAGCTTCTAATATCGACTTGTTGCTTGTAAGTACATATGTACTTTGTAAAGATCGTTAGGTAAAAGATCGTTAGGTAATGAAATATTCATGAACAACATCAAGTGAGGAAACTGATAAAGATCGTTAGGTAAAAGAGACGAATGATTAATCTATTTGTTTACGCTCTATCCAACACAACAGTGAGTTGTAGGATGGTAACTATGAACTCTGTAACCTTCTATTAGTACTGCCCATAATGAGTTGTCACACAACAATGTCTGAATCTTTTTCTTTTGCAGTGGTTCACAAAGCAGTTTACTCAAGAATACCTCGCAAAGTACATGACTGGTGGACATGCAATGAAGGTTAAAGCATTTCACTGAGACTACAATAAGTATCGAGAAGTCAAAATGAAGACAGTGAAGGATGGGAGGCCGACCATCACTAGGGGTTGGCCTAGAGTCATGTATGCATTAGGCATGGAGAAGGGCACAACATAAGCATTCCACTTCACCTTCTCTAGCAACAAGAATGTCTTTCGGCTCTCTCTCTTTACCGTATTTAATACAACTGTGGTTCCATCATTCTTTATTTGGTGCTTCTGTAGTTTCCCTTTTTTTTAGAATTGGTGATTCTATAGTTCTTGAGTATATGTACATGTGAATCGAATTATGCATTCGTTCTTGAACCTATATTTCTAAACATGATTCGATACAAAATAATTGATTTCCTACTTTGAAGTTTAAATTATGTGAATTTTAAATGCAGGTATTACATTAGGGATAAATGAGGCTCTGCGGACCATTACAATGCACACAGTTTGAGAAAGCAAAACGTATGTGATCAACATCAAGATCAGACACGTTTCTCTACTCACAATGTGTGCGATGAATCTCTGCTGCACACACGATCACCCATGAAATAACGTGTGAGATTAAGAACACCATCTCACACAACTGCTTCTTATCAAGTGTTTTTGATAGTCTCCTTATCACACACGATTTGGTACCGTCAACTGTTTATGATGTCGTGCCCATCGTAAACGTTCGTTATAGAAGAACGCGTGCGATAGGTCTTCATCCGACACGGGTAGTACAGATGAAACATTTGGGACATTATATATACCATAAACATTTATCAATAGCGCAACGTGTGGGATAGATTCAACTTTCACATACAGTTTTATAAGGATAACTGTATGAACTCTTAGATCCTATCACAGACGGTCCCATGGAATGAAATGTGTGTGATAGTCCATTATCATACACGCTTTTAAAACCATGAACCGTTTGTGATGCGACACACATCGTAAATGGTGCACCATGGAATAGCGCGTGCAATGGTAATGCCATCCCACACGAGTAGCAAGGATGGCCCGTATGGGAAATATGACATATCTCAAACGGTTGACCGAAAACTCTCGTTTCTGATAGATGCGCAAATCGCATATGCTTGCTTATGCCAAATGTTTGCGTTCTTGTTCCATACCGCCAATGATTTTTCTATATCGTGTGGGATGGACCCCCCCCCTATCGCACACACATGCAAGGTGATGGTTTAAAACTCTGTCGCGAAAAGGGGGTAAAAACCGTTTGTATAGCACGTCACAGCACCAGTGCGTCTTTGACTCTAGTCCATTTCGACGTTTTGCCTTATCTTCATGCGAGCACAAATATGAGCGCAGCTGCTCGTATGTTGAGAAGTTGATTGTTTTGTTGCTCTTTGTCCCCTATTTCTTTCCCTTTTCTTCTTTATTTGACATTTCTCCTGCAATTCAAAGTCAAAATAGACTTCCTCGCACGTAATTTATCCAAATTCTTTTACTACATCATTATTACTCCTTATTGGAATGAAATGATGGGTTGCCTCCCATTAAGCGCTAGTTTTTAGGTTGCTAAGCACAGCCTTGTACCTTAGAGAATGTTTAAGTCTTTGGTGGCCTGAGGTTCTCCTTACTTACCATGCATATTCGCTTTGGGGATGTGCTACTTGTGATAGCGTTGGGATTTTTCCCGAAGAGGAAGGGTGATGTGGTATAGTAGCAGAAAGTATTTCCCTCTGTTAAGAACCAAGGTTTATCGAACCAATAGGACATCAACTAGCGAACTGTCGACAATATCTGCACACACACACAAATAAATACTTGCACCCAACCCAGGCAAGAGGGTCGTCAATATCCTTGTACTCATTAATTGCAAGGATTAATTCTAATAATGGTAGGTATATAAATTACAAAACTAAATAAATTGTAGCAAGGGTATTTTTACGGTTTTAGTAAATGTATAATGAATAGACCTGGGGGCCATAGCTTTCACTAGAGGCGTCTCTCTCATGAACATAACAACGGTGGGTGAACAAATTACTGTTGGAAAACTGATAGAAAAGCAAATAATTATGACGATATTCATGGCATGATTAATATATAGGCATTACGTCCGCGACAAGTAGACCGAAACGATTCTGCATCTACTAATATTAACCCCTATCTAGCATGCATCTATGGTATGAAATTCATAATAAGCAAAGTAATTCTTGGAGCATGATGACATAATGAAGACAAAGTAAGACCAAATAATATGTTCGACCCCGTCGTTTTATCCTTAGTAGCAACAATACAAATACATTCCTCGCTACTCCTTTGTCACAGATTGAGGACACCGCAATATTAAACCTACTACTATGAACCACTTCTACTGAAGATCTACTCATTCACTTGGCCAAAGTAAACTCACATATTAGAAAGAATTACATAGCTATAAAATGGCACATACTAAATCTCAGAAAAGACTCAATTATTTTCAATGAATAATCTGATCATAAACGTACAATTCATCGGATCCCAACAAACACACCGCAAAGATTACATCGAACGGGTCTTCGAAGAGATCATTGTATTGAAGATCAAACGAGAGAGACAGAGAGAGAGAGAGAGAGAGAGAGAGAGAGAGAGAGATCTAGCTACTGCTATGGACCAGTAGGTCCTATAGGAACTACTCACACATCATCATGGAGGCATTAAGGTTGATGAAGACGACCTCCGTGATCGATTCCCCCTCCGGTAGAGTACCAGCTGAGGCCTTCAAATGGGATTGCGGAAGAATAGAGGCTTACGGCGGCGATAAAATTGCTTCGGGTCGCGCTCTGAGGGTTTTGGAATATTTGTTAATTTATAGCATTGGAATTAGGTGAGCGGGACCTACGAGGGGTCCACAAGTTCAGGCGGTGCCTCGGGCGCCGCCTGAGCTTGTGGTGTTGTCGTATATCTTCTAGCCTCCTCCTGAAGTTTCTAGGGTCCCTATTATTCAAGAAAAATACACCGTAAAGTTTCTCGTGTTTGGACTTCATTTTATATGTTTTTCCATGAAACCAAAAACAAGCAGAAAACAGGAACTGGCACTGGGCAACGAGTTAATAGGTTAGTTCCCAAAAATGATATAAAATGGCATATAAAGCATACAAGATTGATAATATAGTAGCATGAAACAATCAAAAATAATATATACGTTGGAGACGTATCAAGATGGAATAATTTTCTTTGTCTCCCGGCTTCTTCGGAAAGTAGCTTACGATTTCCTCGTTGTAGATTCTGAAAGAAACCTTCCCTTTCGCGGAATCCAAAGGTGCACCTGCGGTATTCAAAAATGGTCTCCCGAGAATGATAGATGATTTTTCATCTCCATGCATATCCAATATAAAGAAATCAGTGAGTATGATATGCCAATCTAGTCTCAGAAGTACGTACTCGGCCATCCCTATTGGTCTCTTAATAGACTTATCAGCCATCTGCAAGGTTATACCTATGGAGATACATTCCCCTAAATTCAACTTAAGGTAAAGAGTTAAAGGCATAACACTTACTCTAGCACCAATATCACAAAGAGCATTATTGATATCGATGTTGCCTATGGAACAAGATATTGTAGGTATACCTAGATATCCTAATTTTGCTGGCCCTTGTCCTCGAAGGAGTACTTTGTTATCATGGCAAAATGTTCTTTAATATTCAAACTTCTTTTATTGTTAACGATATCTTGCATGAACTTAGCAAAAGTAGGGATTTTTAACATAGCAGTCACGTGCGGTGAAACTCTAAGATTTGCAATAGCTTCTAAGAAAGATGAATAGAGTTTATTATTAGAAGGTGGCCTGGCGGCTTTGGGGTAAGGAAGATTTTTCTTTGTTTTACCTTTATCCTTGTCTTTCTCCTTCTCTTTACCTTTGGTTTTGTTTTACGAAGTCTGACTACTCTCCCCCTTGGTTGGATAAGGTGGTTTAGTTCTCTTTCCCACTCTAGCTTCCTTGGCATTATCAGTTTGTGGGGTGGTGTCTTCTTCGTTATGCTCATCGCTACCATCGATGATCTCTGCGTCGGAGTTAATTTCTTTGCTATTCTCACCTTCTTCTGCATTTCCTTATGCATCATGTTGAATTGGTTCTTCTGTATCTTGTTCTTCAGTGAGGAGTTCTTCATCTTCTTGGATTTGGCTTGGACTTTCCCTCCTACTCAGTGCTTGCTCTTTTTCGTACCATTCACGTCCTTTAGGATCATGTGTCATTGTACCACTTCTAGTAGAAATGTTAGTATAAACAAGATTATTTTATCTAGCTGGGCAAGAATTAAAGCTTGAGTCTTGGATATTTGCGAGCATTGGGTTTCTATCATGCGAGAATGTTTGTCAAGATTCTTCACGGCATGACTCAAACATGTCTACCTCATCATAGAGATGAGATATAACCTTCTCGTTATGATAAATACACCTTCAAAGATCTTGATTGCAATTCTCTTGGTCATACTAAAATCTATTCATCGTCTCCCTAAGCTTGTGTTCCTGTTGATAGATACTAAATATATCCACTTCTTCATTAATGATTTGTTCAATAGGTTTACTTTTCTCTTGAGGAACCTTTTTAAATTCTGCCATGTCCTCAACATGGTAGATCTTTCCGGTGTGCTTTACTGGTACCTCAATGTTCCATTGCTCTTTAGAAGTCATTATACTTTCGATGAATGCTCCTCCTTCTTCAAGAGTTAAAGCCATAAAATGCCAACCTGCACTCAAATCAAGAATAGACTTGGATTCATCGTTAAGTCCATGATAGATCATATGGATTATAACATATCGAGCATAACCATGGTTGGGGCACAGATTCAATAATTTAGAATATCTCTCACATGCTTCATATAAGCTTTCATCCATTCCTTGAAGAAAGGAAGTGAGATTTCTGCATAATTTGGTGTTTTTTAACCATGAAGAGATTTAGACATAATTCTCCCTACGCACATTTTCCAACTAGTTATACTATCATACGGTAACCGATTAAACCATACCTTTGCATCGTCATTTAGAGAAAACTAGAAAACACTCAATACGAAAAATTTGTGAGACACTTCTTTTTTTTTAAGTTCTACATAGAGTGTCAAGAACATAAGATGTGCTTGATGGTCTTGCTGTTCAGTTCCTCCAAAGGCACGCTTTTTAACTTCTTTGATAAGATCGTAGTCAATCGAATACTCAGCTACATAGTTGTTGGGATATACTATGGGAGATCTTGAGCTGAAGAAGGGAGCACAATGCTCTCTTACCGTCTTGTTTGGTTGTGGAGTAATCAACATTTCTGCAAACATAGTGTTAAGCTCAACAAACTGATTCTTTTTGTATTTTTCTATTAACGAAGCTTGTTGCTCCTGAGGAAAACATGAAATATAATCCTGTAGATAAATCCCTCCAAAAGGAGTAGAACCCCTATCTCTGACAGGTAGCATCTATGATAACAACTTGTGCAAAAAGTTTGAAACAAATACTCTCCACTTAGCTCCCAGGCAACGGCGCTAGAAAATGCTTGATGGCCAGCAAGACACAAAGGGTCATGTAGCACTTTTGCGTAAGTATCCCAATTGGTTATCATCCCGACAAAGAGCGAAGGAGAGTATTTATGGATGGTGCTTGTGTCACACACAAGTTGCCATAGTCCTTGTGTGAAGTAACTGTTTATGGTTGTGCAGAAATTATTACCGTTTCAAGAGGAAAGATAAACCAGAGTAGTAGATGAAAGAAGTTTGTAGCTGCTGGAATAATAAGACTTAAAGTAAATAACATAAATAAAGGGGAGAAAGAAGTGGTATTTCCTTCAATTGGAGAGTTAGGCACATAGAGAATCCGTTCATGGTAGGTATATATCAAGTGTGCCAGTGCAACGGTAATACCAGTTACCTTGTATCGTGTATTTAGTATTTGCCTTGTTTGTTCCATAGGCATATCGCCCTAAAGTAATGGAACTCCTCCTCATGGGATTTTATTCCATTCTATGGTCCTGGTTCATCGTTGCCACATAATGGTCATCTCCACAATTAAGGTCCTAAAACCGGAACTAAGCATTAAGTCTAAGCGATCACCGTTACCTCATACTATCTTCGGTCCTCTTAGATGTCTCCACCTATCATGTCAGCGGTCGCGGATTTCCTAAACAATATGTGTTACATGTGTATGTCTTGAGACCATGTTGTGTGGGTCCTTAAATTGGACAACACACATGGAGTTCACCACAGCATAACAACGTACTGAATAGATCATAATACTACAAACATGAATGACGACATATAGATCAGGCACAGATGAATCTTACCACTCACCTACATATCCCATGCCTATGGGGAATTACTCACACATCATAAGAGAATAACCAATCAACAAGGGGAATGGAACCATAGAAACCATCTCAAATATGTGGAGAAGATCCACAATAAGATGAATGATTGATTAGGCTTCAATCTTCGAATGAGTATGAATAGAATTTACACCCTGATCTTGCAACTTGGAATTCCTATTACAAATGGGGAGCATGAAATTATGATGTAGATGAAAGGACCAAAACACGGAAGTTCTCCGATGGTTTTCTGAATCTCTCCTTTTCTGGTCTGTTTGTGGTGGCGGGGGCTAGGGTTCTCTTCTTCTCTTCCCTCCTTCGCGAAAGTTTCTTCTATTGATAAGGTTGAGCTCATTGTGCATCATACGACCGTCCATGCCAACGGGCACGCTCGCATGGAAGGCCGTCTTTTTGCTCCGCTTCGCTGGATGACTTGGCCTTCAATATGAATGTTGTCCCAATCAACTTGATTTGCAATACTTTCCTTTTGTTTCCTTCCGTATATGATATTTTCTGTCAAACAAAGCACAAACATATTTTCTTCTCTATTGAAGGATTAGCGTTAGAAATAATTGCGAAATGATACCAACACATTGGAAACAAGATAAAAACTCCACGCAAATACTCGTAAAAACTCGAGCCATCAGTTGACACCTTCTTTGAAGACCTTCTCGGCTTGGTGGAGGATCATTAGTTCTCCCTCAATATCGATTTCCTTGGGCTTCCCACTTTTTATATTGCTCACCTTGATGGAGATTGCAGTGAGGAAAACCTGTGGCAGACGATTGAAGACATGGAACTCGTCAAGTCTCCTAGGCTGAATGGATCCGTGGGTACATTCTTTTGAACTTGTTGGTCGATCATCAGAGTGGATCTTATGGCGGTTTTCAATGCAATGGCATGCAAAGACATTACTTTTTTTGTTTATCCAAGCCCTCATCTTCTTGTTCCCTGAGAAACTCGATGTCATCGAGGTGCGAGATTATCGCCCCCCCCCCCCTCCCCGAGCCTCATTCATAGCCTACCTAAACTCGTGGCCAAGGTGATGGCCACTCGCCTGGCTGTGGAGCTTCCCGGGCTGGTGGTATATCACCAGACAGCCTTTGTTCAAGTACAATGCTTACGTGACAACTACATGTTGGTTCAGTGCAAGACTCGCAAGCTGCAGTCATCTCAGATTGTTGCAGTTCCTCTCAAGTTGGACATCGCCAAGGCGATCAACATAGTGAGTTGGCCCTTTCTTCTCGAGGTCCTCAAACGGCTAGGTTTCGACAATCGATGGCTTGCTTTGGTTAGTGGCATGCTATCCTCGTCATCTACAAGAGTCATTCTCAACGGCTATCCCGTCATTACAATATTTCACATGTGTGGTCTTCGGCAGGGGGGGGGGCATTTGTCCCCTGATCACCTTTGATCTCGTTTACATGTAGATAGTCCCTGTATTTTTCTCGAGAGGTGATCCTGGGTATCAAACCCATGGAGAGAATGCTAATGCGAAAGATGATTTAGACAATCATTTGCCGTCGCAAAGATTTCCAGTTTCCCAGACCAAAAACTGCACATTTCTAGAACAGGGAATACTTAAAGTAAAATAGGCCAAGGCTAAGCTCTTCCTTGCATCCTTGTACTTGCACTTGGGATTTCATCTATATATTCAACATGGTCCTCGTAGACACCACTACTATGTTTTTTCAACGTGTATGTTGTGGGGGATGCGTCATAATAACTTCATGACTCATGGGTATTCTACATCATGATTCTATTATCCAACCATATGCCCTTACCGTCGTGCAGGTTAGGTCGGTTATCAAGTATTTCTCCAGAACTACGTGTTGGGCGTTCAATGACTGCACCTCACGTTTCCCTGGGGAATTGCTTTTAGCTACCATACTTACTGCCCGGTCTCCTCCTGGATCAGCCTCGGGGAACTAGGGTACCTGCGGGGCCTAAGAACGAGAAAGAGACAAGGGAAAAATCCGTTGTGATACACATAATACGTTTGGACTTAGTCAATGTCAACAATCTCATGCACATGTACCACTACAAAATGTAGATTTTTTGTGACGGCTCACTTGTGTCACGTAAAACCTATTTTTGTCAGTGAAAATGGTGTGGTGATGGTTCCCGGCCGTCACCCCCACTGTCATCGAGGCGTCGTCACAAAAAAAATCTTGACGGTACCACTTCTTCCATTACCTAAGATCGTGTCTTAGGTGACGAACCCATTTTTTTCACGAATGGCCATTTACGGCGATGGCCAAAATTGTCACCTATGATAGGATGATTTTTCACCTTAAATCATTTTTGGTGACGATAATCCGTCACGAGTAATAGGCTCATAGGTATGACGGGTCAACGATTCTGACAAATTGGCCCATTGGTTGCCGACGTGGTTGCTTCCATGTGGGTCTGGTATAGGTTTTTTTATAGATGGTGCCCATCAGTAGTAAGTCAGGTGTCAGTTTTGACCACTCAACGATGATGACATGGGCCCAGAAGATGATGATGTTGCTTCTTACATCTAGATCCAGACGGTGCTGCTATGGGTGCTTCAAGTGGGTCAACAAACTGATGAGGGCTTTCCATCACAAGTATCGTCACATATTCTAGATGGCGTCAAATGATGTATGGTTTGAATTGGTAGGCGATTTCACTTTAAAATACTATTTTTTAAACGGAACATTGCCATGACAAATTTCATTAACAATGAGACTTCACAATTGTCACAACATGTACCACATATGACAATGAGCATCTAGAGGACATATTATAGAACATGAAAAATAGGATGCACGAGATCACGACGAACAACAATGCACCATGAGTAATTGCTGGGTTTTGAGCAACCAGTGTTATAGATGACCTTGACAACATTCTTGTTTGCTGATGGGCACCTAGAGGCCCTAGGAAGATTGCGACGACTTTCTTAGGAGATGACTAAGAATTGCCTCCATTTTCTTGTTGCTTTTTCAAAAGCTATGATTTTTCTTTGCCGATCCATCTTGACAATTTCAATTTCTATCATGTTATTTTTAAACATGAAATTTTCCACCTTTTCCCTCTCACTCTTGTGCTGCCATCATCGCTTCTAATTCCCGGATACATTGTCCAGAGGATGAATTATACGATGAAACACCGATGCTTGAAAGTAATGTGCATGGCGAGCTCTTTTCCTTAATAATCTACACGTCAGGTAGTTGTGGCACAACTTCTTGCGTACGTGCCCACTTTGTGGTTCGTGTTGCATTCTGCATCATGATTGAAAGCATTGTTCTTGTGTTGTTAGTGAATTGCAATAAGATGGCTCGCTCAGTAAACTTGAACCCAAAACATTAGAAACTATTTACGGATGCTTCATGTGCACTTTGTCCCATACTGGGACCCTACTTTAAGCTGTGGGGTTCTTCTGAAAATCAAAAGTGGATGTTTCGTCTTGTTAATTTTAGTCTTATGGAATAGGACATGCACATTAGTATTGCATATCATCTAATAATTACAAGTATATAGGATTTTTATTAAGTTATTTAAATTCTTACCATAGAGACATGTGGGGTAACATATTTTGAACAACCAGTGTTATAGATGACCTTGACAACATTCTTGTTTGCTTTTCCCTTGTTAGAAAGGTCCTATAATATGAAGCTAAAATTTAGTACAACGGGACATCCGTAAGTTTGAAATCTTAATTAGAAGCTGAAATATTATGTATGGTGTTTGACCTTGTTTCGAAATTTAGTCGTATTGCTATATTTACGTTGTTGAGCACTTTTTTGCGGAATACCAATGCAAAATTCTTTGACAAATTCATCCCTCAAGTCAATATCGATCTATCTGTGAAGAAATATGTAACTATGAATGTTGCAACATATGCAGTGTACGGTTTAATGAATGTATTATGGCAGAATTACATAAAGGACGCATTTGAAATAAGTCGTGGAAGAAAAAAAATCCGCATTTTTTCTTTTCGGAGAAGCACATTTCACGGAAGCAAATATGTGCCTCCACAAGAGGCAAATCTGCGCTTTTCATGGAAGCAAAAAAAATCGTGCAAAAAAGTTGTGATTATTTTTACCTTTTTGATAAGCACAGTTATGCTTCTCACGAAAACAAATCTACGCGTTCACAAAAAGCAAATGTGTGCTTCTCGTGGAAGCCCAAAAAAATCACGCAAAAGAAAGCACGATATATTTTTCTCTCCAAAACCTAGGCAAAATAAAGCATAACCGAAAAAACCGAAAAAGGGGAAAAACTCATCTAAACCGCGATAACATGTGTAGAAAAAAAGGAAATGAAATCTAGAGGGAGCGCCCACTACGCGATACGCGCCGGTGGCTGAAAGCACCGCTTGACGTGCACTCAGCCCACATAAGTTACTCTTGCTGGGCTCCCGCAAGGGGTATCCCTTGACTAGTTCTCTCACCCAACTCCTATTTTGTGCCTTCAACATCCGTTACAGTGCCTTTTGCAACTTGGCGCACGCCCCCCCTTTGGTCCTCGGCTTGGCCCATTTATTATTTTCTCTTTTTAACCTTCGACAAATAGGAGTGTGTTGTGGGAGATTTGAACTCCAGTCCTCCCCGTTCAGTCATTGTGGCGAAATGTGTGAACTTTCAAACTTTATGAATTGTTTTTTCCAATTCGGATTTCTTTATCAAAATCTATGAAACTCATGAACATTTTCAAAATTCAGTATTTTTTTCAAAAACATCATTAACTTTTTTGTAAATCCGGGATGTTCTTTTCAAAATCAATGAACTCTTTTCAATTCATGAACTTTCTCTTATGAAAACGATGAACTTTTTTCAAATTCATGATTTTGTTTATCAAAATGGACAAACTTTTTTCAAATATGTGAACTTTTTCGGAATTCGTGACCTTTTTTCAAACTGGATGATTTTTTGAATTCTTGAATTTTAATTCAAAATCGATGAACAATTTTTGAATAAGTATTTTTTTTCCAAATTGAAGAACTTTTTTCAGTTATGTTTTTCTTCTTCTCAAATTCGTGATTTTTTTTTTTCAAAATCATGAACTTTTTAAATATTTGTGAACATTTTCTTTTCTAATCCCTGAACTTATTTGGGTTAAAAAACGCTTCCTCTTTTTTGCAACTTTTGGTGTTTCTGAGATTTTTGTTTTTTTCCCAAAGTAAACGGTTGACCAGTCAATTGCTTTGCCATCAACCGAAAAACCATTGACCCATAACAAATGTCATGGCTAGATCTCGCTTAAAGCGACATATATGCTCCGCTCACTTAAGGTTTTCTGGTACTCGCTACAGTACAAGTCCGAGCCTTTCGTTCACTCGCAACTGCGCATGCTCCTTTCAAACCATTCCTTCACTATCTCGCTTTCGTTTTTTCTATTTCTTCAACGGGTCTCTTCTGTTTTACATTTGTCCCCTGTTTTTTACGTTTATTAATTAATTTCACTAGCTAATTTTTTTAATTTTTATTTATTTTTTTCTTTTATTTCTTCGTTATAAATTTTTTCACTTGTTTTCTTTCTTTCTTCATTATACTTTGGTTTTCTTTGTTTCTTTCTTTGTTTTCTTTTGTTTTATTAGTTTTCTTTTCGTTTCTTCCTTCTTTTGAAGATTTTCATTGGTTATCTTTTTTGTTCAGTAGTGTTGTTAACATTTTTTAGTGCACATTCAAGATTTTTTGTATAAACCAGAAACATATTTATATACAAGTTAAACAATTTTTAAATACTTGATTTGTTTTTTCAAAACTTATAATTTTTTATGTCTAATTGTTTCCATAGATATTGTACATTTTTGGTATGAATATCTAATGCATTCTCTAATAAATTCTTACCATTTTCCGGATACAAGATTAACATTTTTTTAATACATGTTCAACATTTTCCCACACATATTTGTAGGATTATTTTAAATGCTTGGTCAATATTTTTTAAATATTAGATTAATCATGTTTGAACACATGGTCAACTTTTTTACTACACACATAATTATATGATATATTTTTGAAATTGCCCAAGATTTGTTCAAAATTGTGAAAAAAATTTAAAATTTTGAAGAAGTTTGGAAAGGTCGGATATTTTTTAAAAGCACAAAATTATTAGACAACATGTTTTGTAAACATTTCTAACATTTAATTAAAATTTTAGTCACGTTTTGAAATTCTGAGTAATTACTAGAACTTTTAAAAATTTGATTCTTTTGTAAAGTCCTAAATACTTTTGCTAAAACAGGAAAACAATCCTTTGAAATTACGAGCAGTTTTTTGAAAAAGTGATTGAAAAACATTTCAATAGCTTATGAAGATTTTCATTTTTTTTTGAATTTGGTAAAAAAGAGAAACATAAGCAAATAAACGAAAAAGAAAAAAACAAAAACGCGTAAAGAAAACCGGTTCAGAAAATACTACGCTATGCTACTTAAATGGGCCGGCCTAGACAGATCAATCGCCTCTCTCGCCCATGTGATTAGGCGACTACTTTGTTTAAGGGAATTTTTAGGCGACTACTGAACGCATTGAGCATCAAAAAGGAAATTCCGTTCTCTTCTTCTTCTTCTTCTTCTTCTTTTTCTGTTTGGTTCAGGAGAAACGGTTTTTCTATTTGCCGCTCGATGCGTTAAGTAGCCGGCAGCACACACACAGGGGAGATCAACGAGCGTTCAGGATGGTTTGCTCGTTAAACGTTTTTTATTTTTCTTGTTATGGGTATTTTTAAGACGGTTACCGGCCGGGTTTTTTCGGTTTTGGCAAACTTTTGGAGGTTCCATCATCAGTTTTTTTTCCTTTTTATCTTTTTCCTTTTGCTTTTCGTTTTATATATTTCATTTATGTTTATTTTTTCTTCTATTTTATGTTTTTTTCCTTTTCTTTTTTCAAGTTTATATATTTTTTCTTCAAAAACTGGTTGTGTTGCTAGAAAATTGTTTAAAACTTCACAAAATGTTCTATTTTTCAAATTTTGTTCCCAAAATTGGAAAATGTTCATGCTTTTGAAAAATTGTTCAGAGGTTCAAAAATGTTCCTTTTTTTGTTTTTGTTCACAATTTAAAAAATGTTATTCATTTTCATAAATTTTTCACATATTTTAAAAATGTGCTTTTCAAATTTATTTCAAAATTTAGTTCAGAAGTTCATGTCTTTACAATTGTGTTCATAAAATAAAAAGAAGTTCGCATTTTCCAAAAAACATTCGTAAATTTTAAAAAATCGTTTAGAATTTTGTTTGGGGTTGATTTTTTTTCAGAAATTAGGAATGTTGCTGGTATTTTAAATTGTCTTTACAATTTTAAAAAAATCATGATATTCTAAAAAGTTGCCTTTTCCTAATTTTGTTCACAGTTTCAAAACTTGTTCAGATATACAAAATTTGTTCGCTTTCCAAAATTTTTTCAGACTTTCAATAAATGTTCATTTTCTCCAAAAATGTTCATGTTTTAAAAAACATTAAGTTTTCAAATTTTGCTAAAAAATATCCCCTTTGGCTAGAATTGGTTCAATATTGAATTTTTTTTGACTTTTCCATAAAATATTCACGTTTTCAAATAATTTTATAATTTGTAAAGAAAAATCACAATATTTTAGACGTTTTGTTAATATTCACTTTCTGAAATAAAAATGTGTTCGAAATTCCAAATAATATTTAGATCTGTTGCTGCTCTTAGGTCTTATATGGGACGATGCAATTTTTAGACAACAAAATTATGGATTCCATTATTATGTACCACTGCTTACTACTAGGAGGTGCCGAGTTCGAATCCTCTTGAGTCCTTCTCTTTTAGGAATTTTATGCGAGCTCAACTACTTGAAAGTTTGCACTGCTAGTTGTTCATAAAAGATGTTCAGCGCTAGTCGCGAGTTCGAACCTAACCCAGCGCGCATCATTTTTGCTAAAAAAAATCCGCATCGCAGGGTTGGCTACCTGGGCCGCCCCGTTAATTCGGCGCCTGTTTTAAATGGTAACATGTTTTTGAGGTACATTTTTTATTGCGTGAATTCTTGAACATTGTTTTAAATGTACATTTTTAACATGTTTTTTTCTTGAACTTGTTCACTGGCGAGGGAGCGAAGCGAAGCCGAACAAGCGAGCAAACATAAGCGAGCGATCCATAGGCTAGCAACTGGGCGTCTTAATGGGCCGCGCTACTCGAAGGGTGCTTGCGAGCATTATAGCGCCAATTCAGCGCCTTAAGTGTCAAATAGAAGCTCCCTAAAATCCTTTCTGATATTGGTTGGTTCAAATAAGTGGGGAATTATACAAGGGAAACCGGGATGAGGTGGCTATGGCCTAGTTGTAATAACCCAGAGTAATACCCTAAATATGATTGTCTATTATATTGCTTGTGGATCATATGCATCTCATAAACATTGCGACATTATATTGCATTCATTAGTTTGTTCGATATTCTATTTCGCCATATGTTTAAATGGTTAATGAGTAAACCTCTTCTCCCTTTTGATCTTCTACACCGAGACTCATCCCTAAAATCTTTGACACACTCTTTTTGTGATATTTGGGAGTTATCCAAATTATTTTGCAATTTTAGCACAAGCCTAGCTATCACTTGTAGTTCAAACCATCCATTTAAGTGAATGGAGATATTTTCAAGTTCATTAGTTAAACAAATTGTGAATTGGATGAACTATTTTGTGTGTCCTCCTTATAGTATAGAGGGACCACATATAAATTTTCAGGTGCTCTGGAGTTCATTTGATGCCCAAACAAGTAAATATGAAGGCACCATAGGCATTTAAACGATAAACGATTCAGAAAATAATTGTGCTAAGTGGGTTGCCTCTTTTCCCCTCTTTTCCTCTATAGCCCAATAGCCCAGCACAATCAACCACCTACCACTAATTGTATAAGGCAACATCTCTTCTCTACTTGCGTCAACATTCAAATTATAGGATAGCCCCCCACTTTCGTAACCTAGCTGCCACCCCTAGCATGTGAGATCTGGGTCTGCTCCCCTAAAACCCTAGCCAACCCTCCACCTCCACCTATCGATCTGGCAGCCAGATCTCAGACCAGGTGGCTAGAGAACTTGCCTCCGTCCCTAGCCCACCACAGCCAGGTGAGGCCCTCTGAAGCCCATCCGGGGCCGGGAGCATGCCGCACACTCGCCCGCCTCCGTGCCTCTCCACCATGCTTGCCTCACGCCAGACCTTCCGAGCACCCCCCCCCCCCATAGAGTTTGCCTCGTGCCCGAGCTTCCGGGCACCGCCTCACGGAGCTCATCCGCCCAACCGCCAGAGCAATGCCGCCGCCCGTGGTCCTTGACGCATGCGAGGAGCAGCCATGTTGCCGCACCCTGGCTTCTCCTCCTCTCTTCTTTCCTCTCCTCCTCCCTCTCTCTCTCTCTATCTCTCCCTCCCTCCCTCCCTCCCTCCCTCTCTCTCTCACACACACAAACACAACACACACACCTTTGCACTCCCTCCCTATGCAAAAATGGCGCCACCGCGTGAGTCAGCCACCGTTCCTCGCGCATCTTGTCGCCCTTTGCCAGATTTGACGACGAGTATCATTGTCTCCTCGGCTTTGTCCCCGACCCGCGCCACCACCCTGACTCACTCACCGTTGACTCCGCTCAAGCCATACCCGCTGCGTTCCATCGCCTCACACCATCGCAACTGCTGCAAAGCACGCCCAAACCGTCGAGAACTAGTGAACCAATCAGTTCTCTTCCTGAAGATGTTCGTTTTAGAGAACCCTTCTCGTAGTTAGTATGTCGTCAAGGACGATGAATGATGTTGATGTGTGTGGTTGGTCACATATGCTTTTTTTTTTACTTTCTCTCATTTGGATACAAGCAGCACAACGCCATGAATTGATTAAATTTCAATAGTGTTGTTGCAGAGACCAAAATTAATCAATATCATCTTCATGTTAGTGTAATACCTTTTGTCAAATAAACAAACAAATATTTTAAGGTCAAAAGAAGGAGCAGCTTAAGTAAACGGAGCACTCACAATCGAGCATGAACGTATATTTATTTTATGTGTGTATATGTCAAGTTGCTTCACACTTCTTGTTTCAAGCAGAAAGAAAAGGAGAGATAGGTTCGCACAAAGGTCATGCTGACGTTTGAGGCGGCTTGTTAGCCTCATTTTATTTGTCTTCATGTGCTTGGTTAAAGCTGACTTTCGAGGCGGCTATGCAAACTAAAAGTCTATTGCAAATTTAGAAAAAGGATTTGCAAACTTGTTTTTTATGTAGAAAACAGATTGTGGCAGACAAAAGCTGTGCACGGCTCTCCCCTTTCCCTCTCACAGTTTTGTTTCTTCACCGGTTGCCAGCGTATGTGACTGTATGAACTGCGGGCCCTGCTTGAACAACATGAATTCCTCGGGTGATGTTGATCACCTTAAATTGCACTATTTCCCTTTATAGTGCTAAATGAGCCGACCCTCGTTCAGCAAAACAACAAATCGACACAAAGAAGAATTAACAAGGCCAGCCTAGTTGTATCTTCGAACCAACACAGAGTGAATGGGTGGCGAGCAGGTTGACTTTGCGAGTGCCCTTTGAGAGCGACCACGAAGCTGATATGGTCACCCCGGCCATGTTGCCATGTCAGCGTGAGGTGTCACCACAATCCACAACCACAATTTCGTTGCGGTCAAACCTCTGACCACACGACCCAAAACGGCGTTCAGCTGAACCCGCGGCCGCTTGCAGAAACAGTAACCAAAGCCCATAATATACTCTATTTACGAGTTAGTTCTTCCCATGCCGTTTACACGCGTACCCGTCGGTCAGATCAGTTTAGAGTATTAGAGCATCTATAACCGGACTCTTTAAACCCGTGTCAAATGCCCGATCAGGTCGTCAGGTCACTGAACGGTCACAAAAATGCGACTCGGACGGACCTCTAGAACCAGCCTCAAACGTCCGGGCGGATAGGCACCCTCATGTCCAGCACAAACATGAGACGGATATGGGGGAGCCCGGATGCGTCCGGGCACGTCCGTCACGTCGGACCCGATAGCCCGATCCTACCGTAACACCAAATCCACCCCGCACAACTGTCGGATCCATTTTCTGTTTTCCTCTTTTCTTCCTCCTCGCGCCGTCCGTCTCACAGCTCCGCCGCCGTTCGTAACCTTTGCCCCGCCAGCTCTGTCAGAGGAGTCTTATGTCCCGTCCTCGCTGCCGGAAGACACCGCAGTACGCCCGACAACTCTCTGGCTCTGCCTTGCGCTGGATGTGTTCAACACAATGTCTGGCCGAATTTTTTGGTCAAAATTTTAGGGGAAACGATGGATTCCGATGCTTCATCCGACGAGAAGTATGGACCGTGGGAGCTTGATCAACTGATTCAAGATGAGTTCTTAGATTCATAGGATTCGGACGATGAAGTGGACATGATCATGCTCATGACCATGCAAGAGGAAATGGAGCGGCAAGTGGAGCTTATTCTCAATTTCAAGGGCTCAATCAAAGGGAAAAGAGTCATCAATCGGGATAGGGTATCCGGAGCAAAGCTACTGCAGAAGGATTACTTTGCTCCGAACCTAACTTTCCCGGATGATCCATGGTTTCGTCGTCGTTTTCGCATGCGAAAACCATTGTTTTTGCGCATTGTGGAGTGCGAAAACCATTGTTTTTGCACATTATGGAGGCACTGGATGCACACGATGACTACTTCAGGCCACAAGGGGTTGTTGCGGTCAACTCTCTTTCTTTGTCAAGCAGAAGTGCACAGCTGTTCAGAGGATGCTTGCACTTGGTACTGCGGCAGATGCCGTTGGTGAGATGGTCAGGATGGAGGAGAGCACATGCCTGAAGATTACCGTCAAGTTTGCCCGTGCTGTGGTCGAGGTGTTTGGAGCAGAGTATCTGAGAGAACCAAATATGCAGGACACAGAGAAATTGTTGGCAATTGAAGAGGCCGGAGGGTTTTCAGGAATGCTGATATCAATTGATTACATGCATTTGCAGTGGAAGAACTGCCCCAAAGGTTTGCGAGGAATGTATCATGACACCAGAGAGGCCACCATCATACTAGAAGCGGTGGCATCACATGACTTATGGATTTGGCATGCTTTCTTTGGAATGCCGGGTTCTCACAACGACATCAACATGCTTCAACGATCTCCGGTGTTCAAGAGGCTTTGCAACGGGGAATCACCTCTGTGCAACTACACCGTCAACGACCGAGACTACAACATGGGATACTATCTTGCCGATGGCATATATCCTCAGTGGGCTGCATTTGTGAAGACCATATCCAAACCACAGGGCAGAAAACAAAAGCACTTCGCAACAATGCAGGAAGCAGTTAGGAAGGATGTGGAGAGGGCATTCGGAGTGCTGCAAGCGCGTTGGGGAATTGTTCGTGGGGCTGCAATGATGTGGGAATTAGAAACTTTGTGGCAACTGATGACATGTTGTGTTATTTTGCACGATATGATTGTCGAGGATGAGGGTGATGGTGCAGCCCAAACCAATGATTTTGAAGCACCTGACGAACAAGTTGAAATCCCAGAAGATCAAGATGCAGATCATCAGGTGCACGCGCAACTACTAAATGATCTGGTGAAGCATATGTGGACCCACAATGGAAACCAAAGGATAGATGATTGATTGTGCACTTCAAATAATTTTTTGTAAACATTATTTATGTTCGATATCAACATTTGTTACTTACGTGCGACAATGGTATGTTTCCGTGATTAACATGCATGGCTTTGCATGGATTTGAGAGTTCGGATATGATATATGTGAATGTGTGAAGTGATTTATGAGGGGCCATCCGGATGCGTCCGCGGGCATGCCCGGGCGCGTCCAATGGCGTATAGGGGGCGGATTTGCCCAGTCCGGCTGTAGATGCTCTTACTCATATAAAGGCTGATGGAGTACTCGCCTTTCTGGGCTGCTCGTGCGTGGAGATTGCTAGTTGTCCATCTCGCGGTGGCTTGCCGTTGGAGCCACTCGGGAGTGCTTAGTACCGTCCGATCTGTCCGGACAGGTCGGACCCGGACGATCAGACTGGAAGGTCAATGACGGATGGACCGCCGGGTTCGCCCGAGGCCACCATCATTGGATGGTGTCGGGCACCCCCGTGGGTGTGACCGTGCATGCTCTGCCGCATACACGATGGGCCAGCCGGCCCCGCATGTTGGCGTGTATGTCCTGCATCGGGCTGAGCCGCGTGGCAATACGATCTGCGCGGACGGCGTTCGCCCGGGCGACCCGGCTGGGTGGTGCATGACGGGTGGACCGCGGGGGGTTGCCCGGGTCCACCGTCATTGGCCGCCGTCGGGCGAGCCCGCGGACGCCCTTTCTCATTGTCCTTTCGCGCAGGAATGGAGTCGGGCCCGCGTGTCCACGTTGACAGGCCTCATCGGGCTAGTTTGGTCATACTAGCCGGGTGTGCATGTTGGCCATAGCATCGGCTTGCACGTGTGCCTGTTTGGGTTGTTCGTTCGCCGTGCGCGGGTACCTGCGACCGACTGTGCGGACGACATCGCAACCGGATGGTAGCGGTGCCGATTAGGCCGTGCAGACCACTGGCCGACAAAGTTGTCTTTGCACGGATGGTTGTGCAGAGGGTCTCTTAGCTGGGCTTGGCTTGCCCTCTTGCGTCTGGGTAGGGCTTGACCAACAGCCGAGTATGTTCGCGTAGCCGGCTTGGGGTGTCGTGTGTCGGGTTGTCCGATAGGACTATCTGGTCTTGGCGGGGCCACAACCGGCTATCCCGCTCACTGGCCATCCGGTGATGTACCCGGTTCGCTAGTCTCCCTGGACCATTCCCGTTGGTGTTCTGATCGGTTGTTGTCGGATGGAACGCGTAAAGTCGGTTGGCCACAATGTTGCATCTGTAAAAGCAATTCGTGTGCTCGCTCGTTTTGCCTGGCCTCTCGTATCCTCTTCTTTTTGCCGAAGCACGCGAGCTTCTTTTCCCTTCCTGCCCTTCGCGGGCTTCTTTGACAGTCATTGTGCGTGTCGGTTTGGGCGCGACTTCCATCGTCGAGGTACCTCGGTGATTGCTGCGTGGTTGAAGCAGGACGACGGCGGTGAGCCAGGGTGGGCGGGGACTGTTTTTGGTTTCATCGAGGAAAGGTCCGGGAGGAGGCCGCTTTTGATGTGGTTTTGCGACTTTCTTCTTCTTGATGCTTGGTCCAGAAGAAGGATGCAACCGTTGTTCAATTCCGGTGGTTCTTGGATCTCTTTGGATATTTTGCTTTGCTCTTTTCTTTTTCCTCGTAGAATTTCTATCATGTATACTACATATCCATCTGTTGTTGATATATAGTTACTTTGTACGAGCAATACAACTTGAAGTATATTATGAAGTTTGCATGTTGCCTGTTGTTATGCAATTTTTATTTTATTTTTTGGGTTTTTGAGAGATTCATATAGGCCTAGTTGGCTGGATGTGCGTTGAGTGTGTTCGTGTGGTGTTTGATGAGCGCGCTATTGTTGTATTTGGGATCGGCTCTTGCTTGGATGTGTAGGGGTGTCATGTGCTGGCCTTTTGACGTGGTTATCCATGTACGGCTAACGTGTCTTCGAATGACAAGGACCAGGGGAATGGGTACCCGGTCAACCCACTGAAGTCTTAGGTGATCCACAAAATACACGTCGGCCTTGCACCGACGGCCAAGGAAGTGTGGGCTGACCACAAAGCGAGACGACCAGACCCCATGCCGTCGAATCTAGGGGTATGTGCTCTAGACCAGGCCAACCGTCCAGACTCGATGGCATCGAGTGGCAGGCAGGCATACGCGGGAATGCGATCCGGCCAGGGCCAAGAACGACGAGTGGCCAGGCGGATTTTTTTTTGAAATAGTACTTTTTTCTGAACAAATTCGGAAAATAAGATCCAAAAATCAGATATTGCAAAACTAGCACATGGTCGTCCTGCAGATGGACGAAACCTCACGTTTCGGTCAACCAGTGACCGAAACATGACGTGTCGTTCACCGGTTGGACGAAACATCTGTTTCATTCTACGAAAAGCCGAATCATCTGTTTCGTTCTAAGAGAAGCCGAATCATCCATGCATTCGGTACCGAAACCAGTTTTGTTTTCCTGGAGAACGAAAACTCTATTTTTTTTGCCCGCCTTACATTGTATCTTAATTTCCCGTTGTCGTTGGATTTTTTTTCAAAACTAGGTCGTTTTTTATAGCAAATTTGAAAAGTAGCAGTGCGAACCCCTTTTTTGCAAAAATAGCACCCAGTCGGTCAACCGTTGGCCGAAAACTCTATTTTCTTTCCCGCCAGTTTCTTCCCCGCCCTTCTTTCCCGCCAGTTTCTTTCCCGCCCTTCTTTCCCGCCATGATGTCAAAACTCCTCGGCATGATGTCATGAGCATAGCGTGCGTCCGCGATCTCTCTTGCAATACTGATGTACCGGGCATCAACAGTGTTGACGTGGTTATCCGTGAACATCACTTTGCCAAACAGCCACAAGATATATGCCTCTAGGCATCGATCAATCTGTGGCCTCGACAAGTCTATGCCTGGATATCCTAGAAGGCCAATCTGCATGAAACAAAGAACATGGGAAGCTAAATAATGAGAAGATGTATGTCTAAACAGATAAGAATATAAAACTATTGATTTACCTGAAACTGGCTCAACCATATAAACCGAGGTCCATGTGGATCAGGCCGTAAGTTCACCATCCCATCGGCTGGCCCAAGACCTGCGAAACGTGCCTGCATGTCATCCTACCAGATAATTGGCGGGAGAGAATGGCGTGAAAGAAGGGCGGGAAAGAAACTGGCGGGAAAGAAGGGCGGGAAAGAAACTGGTGGGAAAGAAAATAGAGTTTTCAGCCAACGGTTGACCGACGAGGTGCTATTTTTGCAAAAAAGGGGTTCGCACTGCTACTTTTCAAATTTGCTATAAAAAACGACCTAGTTTTGAAAAAAAATCCAAAGACAACGGGAAATTAAGATACAACGTAAGGCGGGCAAAAAAAATAGAGTTTTCGTTCTCCAGGAAAACGAAACTGGTTTCGGTACCGAATGCATGGATGATTCGGCTTCTCTTAGAACGAAACAGATGATTCGGCTTTTCGTAGAACGAAACAGATGTTTCGTCCAACCGGTGAACGACACGTCATGTGTCGGTCACTGGTTGACCGAAACGTGAGGTTTCGTCCATCTGCAGGACGACCGTGTGCTAGTTTTGCAATATCTGATTTTTGGATCTTATTTTCCGAATTTGTTCAGAAAAAGTACTATTTCCAAAAAAAATCGGCCAGGCGTGTAAGGCTCCTACGCTCCGATCGGCACGAGCTGGCGAGCGGGCACTGCATCATCGTTGCCAAGTCCCGTCGTACGGAAACAGAAACTGAAGATTTGGTTGCCCACAAAATCGCAACGAGGTCTAACTGGGCCACGAAAAGTGTATTTGATTGCGAACGCGGTGGGCTGATTCCAATGACGATTCTATGTGTAGGCTGTGGGGTCAGCTGACCCCACAGGTTTTTTGATTACACCCTAAGATTTGTTAATGTTTGTGCAAAAAATTAGAGCACATTAGATAATTTATGGTATATGAACCCACAGGTTTTCCGCACTGGCACCGCCGCTGGCTGGTTCGCATCCTCACGAAGCTTAAAGCAGCCCACGTCCTAGCTTGCTAGAAACCGCCGAATCGGTAGTTTCTAGCGAGTCGAGCTGTGTGTAGCGCAAACTCGCACATGAGAGAGCAGGGCAAAAGCGAGTGGGGATGGCGGGGATGGAAATCGGGCATGACGGCACAACGCCAAATCTAGCCTCACCCCCTCCCCCCCGTTTACTCGGTCACCACTACCTCTAGGACAACCACTTCCCCTAGCCTCACCACCACCGACGGTGGCGACTCAGATCTGTGTAAACAGCGGCAACGACATATCCGGCAGCAGGAGCTGCTGCTCTCCTTACATTTGGCCACAATCCGCAGCATGCAAGGGGAGGAAATACTACACAAGCCAGAATGTGCTTGTTGCTGTTGACTTTGATCTGAAGTTCACATATGTGTTGACTGGCTGAGAAGGGTCGGCACATGATGCTAACATACTCAGTGACAACATGTGTCGTCCTGATGGCATCAACATCCCTGATGGCAAGTTCTACCTAGGAGATGCTGGCTATGCATGTCCGCAATGTTTCCTTCCACCCTTCAGGAAAACCAGGTACCATTTGAATGAGTTCTATGGTAGGAACCATCCTAGGACTCCATAGGAGCTGTTCAATCTCAAACACTCCAGCCTTAGAGTAACTATTGAGAGGGAATTTGGAGCTCTGAAGAACAGGTTCAAGATCCTGGATCAGAAGCCAATCCAGTCTTACCCTACCCAGGTTAAGCTTCTTCTTGCATGTTGCATTCTGCATAACTGGATCTTGCAATGGGGTTGTGATTAACTGGTGCATGAGGAGGAAGATGTGACGTCTGGCGATGTTGACCTCGGTGGCCATGGTGTGGAGGCATTTGGCAACGCAACCTGGAAGACCAAAATGCTAGAGTGGGCATAGGCAATGTGAGATAACAAAGGTGATCCAAGGATCTAAAGAAGAAGAGGAGCAAGAGCAGGAGAAGAAGAGGAAGCAGCAGCAGCAGTAGAGGAAGAGGAATAACATCAGCAACAGAAGAGGAAGAGGAACAACAGCAACAACAGAAGAGGAAGAGGAAGAGGATGGATGATGAACTTTCCTCGTTCAGTCATTTGGCTCTTAATAATGTGTATTGCCATCTGATTGTAGCTAGGATGAACCGTAATTTGTTTCGTAGCTAGGAATGAAACTGTTAATATCGTGTGTGTTAAGGTCACCACTAGTGAGAAGTGGTGAGAGCACCTTATGCAGGTTGCAACCAAACATCATGTCCTATATATGTGCACCTAATGCAATGCGGCCAACCAAAAAGCGGGTCAAAATTAGTTCCCTCATGCAGCTAACCTATATGCGGGCAACCAAACAATGTGTAGATGGTAGTTTAGAGGTTGTTTTTCCTTAGCCAGACCCATATGAGAAGTACATGCAATGCAGCCAAAATCGACGCGAACAACCAAACACGTCGAGTTTGTCCTCCCGGAGCAACATGGACGAAATGAACCGAGCGAGATGACTTTCCTATACCTTTTTGTCTTACCATATATAAACCCCTATCATTATTCACTACAAAAAAAGACACATCAGTGACATTATGGCCCACATGATTTTTTCTGATAATTGTGAAAAAAATACGAATCATCATATATGTGGTGCGTTCCTACGTTTGACAAAAAATTATGACAAAAAATGGGCTTTTCGTCCTGGGCGGGCCAGAGGCGGACCTGCATGACCTTCTTTAGGCCGTCCATGACATAAAAAATCGTGTTAGAAGTGAGGGAGAGAAAAAATCGGGGATTTCCTGGTATACGGTGGGTGGTCAGCCCGAACGGTGCAGGGGTGGTTACGCGTTTCTCTCGTACGCGCAGCACGTGTGTGCTAGCCTTTCGCTTACTGAACCTAAGCGAGCCCGTCGCTCGCTTACTGAACTCGATCGACCGATCCCTGGCACTATGTACTGAACTCGAGCAATCGATCGAGCTCGCTGCTTACTAAACCCTAGCGATCCCTTGGCTCCTTACTGAACCTGAGCGATCATTTCACTACTTACTGAACCCGAGCGGCTTAACTGCTTACCGAACCCGATCGATGCGAGCGAGACTCGTGCACGTACGTAGTTTGCTGGCCCAATGGATCGATGCGTTGCACCGAGCCCACACGCGAGACATGAACCAACTTTCAAGATCGGCGACCGAAGACAGAGAACAGCTCAGAAGGACCAAGGAATGTCCTCGACTTGAATACCGATTCAAGGGCTACTGATTTTGTCTTGGACTAGGGGTGCTTGCCATGTCATCTCCCTCCCAGAAGGGCCGGGCTGAGGACCCCCATGGTAATGTACTAGTGGGCCAAGTTCGTAATCGACCTATGTGTAAACCCTAGCCACCCACGCTACCTATATAAACCGAGGGGTAGGGGCTCATAGACGACGCACTTATACACACAAGGGGAGATTAACATGTAATATGTATTCCCTCAAAATCAATACAGTCAAAGTAGGATGTGGGGTATTATCTCTTCGAGAGAGCTCGAACTTGGATAAAATCATGTGTATATGTTATCATCGCACCAATGCTACTTGTTTGGCACCCACCCGAGATCTGTTGGATCTGACTCCATCAGATGCATCCTATCTTTGACAGGCGACTTCGTTGTCACCATTCTTGATCCTCGTTATCCACAGACAGGATCGACGCTCCGCGGCCAGGAGCGAGAGGGTAGGCAGCCATCTCGAGGGACAATTTGGTGTATGTGTTGCTACAATGCCTACTGGTTTCTCTCCTACTAGTCTAAGGTGCTTCTAGGTCGGGGTAGCTACTCCTTTACTTATATTTTTTATCTTTTGATTTGATCTGTCATGTATATGTATATTTCAGTGCTTTGTGTGGTTCATCTGTATTGTTTTCAATATAAAGCCAGATGAATGTCCTTTTTAAGAGACGAATCAATTAGTACTCTTTCCCGAGAAATTTGATGAGATAATAAATTTTGGCCAGAATAATAACAACTTTATTTTGCCATTGCCCTTTTTTTTTTTTGAACACCCTTTTTTCTATGAGTCGTCTATATAGTGAAAACCCAGGCGAGTCAAAGTCATACGCTCCTCGTGAAGGTTCAAAGCGGCAGCACTCTTGGCGACGGCCTCTCTGAGTTGGTCGTGGTCGTCCGCAGCCTCCTCGAATCGAAGCAGAACAACAAGATAAGCACGAGCTTTCCGAAGCCGGCGCAGCCTCCAATCCACCCCGTCAATATCCATCCGACCCGTCCTCGTAATCCAGCCTTTCCTCGGCCGCTTTCTCCATCGGGGATCCGCCGGTATTATAAATTCAGCGCCCCAGCGCCTCCTCCTCCTCCCAGTTTTTCACGAACTACAACCCAAGAAAGAAAAGAAGACCACCATATATACGGCTCACGGGACAACGCCCCCGAATAAGTATATCTGCCCCTTGGCTTGCTGTTGATCGCCGCTCCTGTGTGGAGTCCTGGGAGCGGAACCTCGCATTTACGATTCGCTTAGTTCTCGGACCCCGGTGCTGTTCTTGGGCGTGGGGATCATGGTGGCGGCGGTCGATGCGGTGGCGGAGAAGGTGGTAGCGCAGCTCCGGGAGGAGTGCGCGACCCCGACGACGAGGCTGGATTGCGTGGCGACGGCCATGGAGGAGGAGATGAGGGCTGGGCTGCACGAGGAGGGCGGCAGCAAGATCAAGATGATCATCTCCTACGTCGACAACCTCCCCAACGGGTAACTCACCTCGCCTTCTCCCCGACCCTTCTCAATCTGCTTATGGTAATACTATATCAAGAAAGCAAAATTACTATGTTTTCCATGGCAATTTTCTTGGACGAACAGAACAGAAATATTTGCTTATTAATTTCATCGATTTGTTTTCCAATGAGAATTAAGAGCAAGAATCAAACATATGAAAGCATTAAGTTTGAATAATAGTTATACAGTTCTGCTATACTAAGAGTTTGGTGTACTACTAGTCCGTTTCCTGGAGGTGTTGTACTCGTAGCTGGCTTCAGCTTGCTCGGTTGGTGGCGACTGGCGAAGCTGGATTTCTCGTGCTGACAGATGGTGTGTGTGGCACCACCTCACCATGCTGCATGTTGACAGATTTTATTTAACAAGTGCGCATGTGGCGGATCGTAGTACGCGTTCTGTGTTTGTTTGCATCCGCGTGCCCACTTGCAGTCCGGCATCCGTGCCGCTTGTGCGGTAGCACGTGTGTGCCCTGCTGCCCACCTGCGTGTCCGGACGTCAACCCGTCTAAAACGGCCCAGAATTTACCGCTGTACATATGCAAATTCTCGTTTGCGACTCTAGGCGTCGATGGAAGAACGTTTGCTGTTTAACTGGCTGGCGACCTTTCTCATCAGCGAGTTCCATTTGAATATTTCATACATGCTTTTTAGAGCTTGAAGATATTTTTGGACTTGAATTTCAACGAAATGGATTTTTTTAGAACAATTTAGTACTACCTCCGTTTCAATATAATTCAAGTTCTAGATTTGTCATAAGTCAAACTTCGTCAAGTAAGTTAAGTTTAACCAAGTTTATACAAAAATGTATCAACGTCTACACCGCCAAAATTGCTTCATTAGATTCATTATGAAATATATTTTTCTATTTTATATATATGATATTGTAGATTTTAGCAAACTTTTCTGTATATTTGGTCAAACTTTAAAAGTTTGACTTAGAAAAATCCGACAACTTCAATTTGGAACGGATGGAGTACTCGGCATTAGAACCATATAATAGGGCGCTTGTAAATGCTTCTGAATTAGTGACACTTTCAACTAAAAGATTGAAGTTTCACCTCATAATATGCTTGCGTAATTACCGTTGTTGCGACTGAATTTAGGAGTGAAGAAGGCTTGTTCTATGCACTGGACCTTGGTGGAACAAACTTCCGCGTTCTTCGTGTGCAGCTCGCTGGCAAGGACAAGCGCGTCGTCAAGCGTGAATCCAGGGAGGTCTCTATTCCTCCTCACCTCATGTCAGGCAGCGCTGCGGTTAGTACACATGCTTTGCAGTTTCCAAGTCTCATTACCCTGTATTGGTTGGCACCTGAATGTGATGGTCTCGTTGCCACATTTGACCTTGTGTTCATGCTCTTCAGGAGTTGTTTGGCTTCATCGCGTCCGCGTTAGCTAAGTTTGTTGCCGATGAAGGAAATAACAAAGTGTTGGACGGCAAGCAGAGGGAGCTGGGCTTCACCTTCTCTTTCCCTGTGAGGCAGTCGTCCATCGCGTCGGGCACCCTGATCAAGTGGACAAAGGCGTTTGCCATCGATGATGCGGTAGGTATTCCATGCTTTGTGGACATACACATTAAATCCAGCTTTTAATCAGAGTTGTGCCATTTGCTTGACAAATATATATGAAATTACCTCTGAAATTTTGTAGGTCGGCGAAGATGTAGTCGCGGAATTGCAGACGGCCATGGAGAAGCAAGGTGTCGACATGCGCGTGTCTGCGTTGGTAGGTTCTCTTCTCTTCTGAACCGACGTGATTAGCGTCTGCATTTTTCTCAATCAAACAAACACGATTTCTGTTGGGAGCGTATTTTGACATTACTTGTTCATGGTTCAGATCAACGACACTGTAGGGACACTGGCTGCAGGTAGCTATAACGATGAAGATGTTGTCATCGGCATGATACTAGGTACTGGCTCAAATGCCGCATATGTAGAAAAGGCAAATGCCATACCCAAGTTGGAAGGAGAGTTACCAAAATCAGGAAATATGGTAAGGTTTATAGATCTGTTCAATTCCAAATAACTAGTGTGCACTACACAACTACACAAGATCACTTATCTAATTCATTCATGTCTTCTCCCTGTACTTTTCTGTGTTGCATCAGGTTATAAATACCGAATGGGGTAACTTCTCTTCTTCATGCCTTCCGATCACAGAATATGATCAAGCATTAGACAAGGAGAGCCTAAATCCTAGAGAGCAGGCAAGCTTGTAGGACTTGCACAATTGTCATTCATGTTGAACCAGAGTTTTGCAATGCCCTAACATTGATTTCCTTTCCAGATCTTCGAAAAGTTAATTTCCGGAATGTATCTTGGTGACATTGTGAGGCGGGTGCTTCTTAAAATCGCCTCGCAGTCTTCGATTTTTGGTCGCATCAACAACACTAGGCTCAAAACTCGCTTCATTCTGAGGTATATTTTCATTGCTAACTACTACCTCAATTTGAAAATAAGTGGCGACTAAAACCACGTCACTTATTTCCGAACGGAGGGAGTATGTTATACATAGCGATCAGTAATGTTAGAGAACAGATAATCCATGGCAATGTTTGTAGTTTATTGGTTTTGTGTAACATACAACTCGGATGTGGCACAGTTCTAACCGCATCTCCTCTTCTCATGTGTGACATTCAGAACTCCTGATATTTCCGCTATGCACCATGATGAAACCCCTGATCTGAGGATTGTAGCAGAAAAACTGGCAGAAAACCTGAAGATCAAAGACACATCCTTGGAGACTCGGAAGATGGTCATTGAAATCTGCGACATTGTGACCAGCAGGTCTGCCCGGCTGGCTGCAGCCGGGATTGTGGGGATAATCAGGAAGATTGGTAGGGGCACCCCAGGCGACAAGAGGAAGACAGTCATCGCCATTGACGGCGGGCTGTTTGAGCATTACGCCAAGTTCCGGCAGTGCCTGGAGAGCACGCTGGTGGAGCTGCTTGGCGAGGAGGCGTCGGAGTTTGTAGCGGTCAAGCTCACAAAGGACGGTTCGGGCCTCGGAGCTGCCCTGATTGCGGCTGCTCACTCTCAGTACGTCAACTGATAAAGTTCGAGCTTTTCTCAGACAGTGGCTGTTGTTATTTGACTGTAGTGTTCTTTGTAAATTTCAAAGAAGCTTGATATGCCTCTGTCAAACTAATGTTCAATCAAAGTGGGCCTTATATGTTTGCTGTTGCAAGCTCCAGTGTCTTAAGTTCGTAACTGAACTACTGTGGTGTTGCATAGAAACTAATTTAGGACGTTTCCTACATATCCAGAAGGTTTGCGATAGTGGAACAGGGCTTTTCTTGTCTTTCGAACAGCTGAATTCTGAATTTTGTGGAAGCCCAGAGTAAAATAGATGAGAAACGGTTTCATTGCCACCGATAATATGACCTGATCTTGTGTTATTTTCTTGTGAAAAAAGAAGGGCAGTCCGGTGCATGTAGCTCCCGCTTGTGCAGGGTCCGGAGAATGGTCCGACCACTTTGGATCTATTGCACGTAACCTTTTCCTACATTTCTGCAAGAGACTGTTTTCAGGACTTGAACCCGTGACCTCATGATCACAAAGGTCACAAAGGAGCAGCTTTATCACTGCGCCAAAGCTCCCCTTCACTATTATTTTCTTGTGAATAAATGGAAATATTATCAAGGCTTTTGTTTCTCCCATATTTGGAGAACGTTGGCAACGTAAATTAACAGAATTTACAGACAGCATAATGTTTTTCTTTCTTTTGCAGTGTATTCGAACAAATACCGAATTTGGTCATGGCTAACTAAATGGTAGGATACATTTTAGACGCAAACCAACATAATATCTTTGTTGGAGTTGGTAGAATAATCTAGGGTAAGAAGACATTCATTTTTCAAATATTTCTTGAGTGTACACTACGGTCCTTGACTCTAAAATTACGCAAATAATTGCTAAATCTCAAAACTAGTAAACATACGCTCCTCGGACCATTGCAAAAGCGGGTTTGACTATTTCAAAGTAGTCTGACTTGATGTGGTTGCCATTAGGAATGAAAATAAAGCAGAAATGAACGGAACTGGGTGCTACTATATTTGTTTTCATTCTTTCTGCAGAAGCAAAAATGAATATGAAAACCTCGAAAACGAAACGGAGGAAATACGGAGCTGACACGGCAACGAAAATGGGTGTTGACCTGAACTTAAAAATTCCATGAACCATAGAGAAAAATAAAGGCAGGCCAACAAACCTAGTCAATTACTAAAATGACTACAGAATATTATGATACTCCCTCCGGTCCTTTTTAGTCTGCATATAAGTTTTGTTCGAAGTCAAAATATCTCTACTTTGACCAAACTTATAGAAAAAAGTATTAATATTCACAATACCAAATCAATATTGTTAGATTCATTATGAAAGATAGTTTCATAGTATATATATTTGGTATTGTAGATGTTGATATTTTTTAATATAAATTCAGTCAAAGTTTGCAAAGTTTGACTTGATAAAAATTTAATACGCGGAGTAAAAAGGACCGGAGGGAGTATTATATTATAATTATTTGTGCATAATTTTCGTTGGCAACAGAAAAACACATTTTTGGTAATCAGAAGGACAAGCTCCCAACGCAAGCAAATCCACATAATATATCAGCTCGCCCTCTTACAAGTACGACACATTGTACGAACACAAAATAATCTGTGAAGTGTGAAGGGAATTTTAGGCTTGGCCTTCATTGTGGTTACAAGGATGGCTAACTTCCTTGCGTGGTAGTACTGTACAAGTTAGTCCACACATGGGCTATTCTTCTAATTGTGTGATTGTGTATTGTTTGATGGTTGGACTACGAAACGCCAAAGGCCCATGTTAGAAACGGAGAATTTTATATTCACCGAAACCAAAGTTTCATTTTAGTATTTGTTCCGTCAGAAAACGTAGTTATTTGTTTCCATCTCTGCATAAAAAATTCATTTCCATTTATGTTTTGCAAATTTTCATTTCTACTTTCGTATTTCTTCTTCGTTTCCATTTTTCAGCCAGAAAAGTGGAAAGTTTCAACTTCGTTTTCATCCCTAGTCGCCATATACCTCCACCGCACATCATTAGGACACCTCCAACTTAAAAAACAGAGAGTCAAATTAAAAAAGTTAAAGCTTCCCTAATGTTAAAAAGTAACTTTGTTGTGATTTTGAATTAATAGACAAAACCCAAAATCAGAAACCTAAGGAGAAGATTATTTTGAAATCTTGTTAATTCTGAAGAAAAATTCTCTTAGCTCATTTGTCCCAACATTTCTATAATAATCAAATACATGCATTTTATAGCTTTTTGGATGATGTGGAGGTGATCTAACTGACACATTCTCACATGAGCTCATGAATAAGAAAAATATAGGATTAAAAGGTTATGAGATATTGTATTTACCAAAACAGGACCACATATATTACAGAAAACAGCCCTTTTTTACGCCAGAAGAAGAAAATGCTGGAATGTTTGACATTGGACGTTATAATGTCCTACTTGATTTCATTGAGACGGATAGATTTCCCACACAAAATAGAGAGACGAAAAGATGGTACAAAGAAAATGTATTGACATTTTCAAGAAGTTAAGTTATAGCTCATGCTTTGTTTGCTCCAAATATTTAATAAAAAAATATCATGCGAAATTTGTTTGGTAGAATCCTATGATATCATTTCAACCTAGGGTAACCACTTTCCTTTGCTTGCATAATGAAAACACAAAGTTCGTTCATAAGTCTCAATTCCTGAGCGATTGCACCAAAAACTCGAGTCCCTTTTGGATTTCTGTCTTGATGAATGGCAACCGTCATCATATCGCATTAGCATACCATTGTCATGTTTGAGTTCTTTATATGTACGTACAATTACAGCTTGTCACAGAAGACGAGAAAGAAGGGGTTGACAAGTTGGTGCATTAGTAGGAGACCCACTAAAGAGGCTAGCACTCAAATATATTCTACAGGGCACAAATCTATTATCACTCTAATAACCGAGTTTAACAGGGTAAGATAATTAAAACCATCCGTGCTAAAAGCGATTCTACCCTATGTGTCGTCGTTTTCTCACGACAGATGCCAGGGGGTGGCTAATCGAGGTGAGAGCAAGGCTGCCGTGGCAGATCCGGGACGGGATAGGGTAGTAGCACGCGTTGGTTTACCCAGGTTCGGGGCTCTCCGGAGAGATAATACCCCTACTCATGCATGTCTGTATATGAGATGTATAGCAGTACAGAGTTGCTCCTAAAGCTGTATGGGAGAGGAGAGCCATGAGGCCTCTTGCCTCATATGTGTGTACGTGTGTGCCTGAAGGGGGGAAATGAGAGAATGAGAGAGAGCTTGGAGAGCTTGTAGAGCTTGTCCTGAGTGAGCTCCCCTGGTGCCTCTTATATAGGAAGGCCCAGGGGACAAGGGGTGACCCACTGGCCAACTATTTACTATTGGAGGAGACATGCGAGGTGACGCGTGATGCAGGCTACAGTGCACCACTATTGGAGATGACATGCGAGGTGACGCGTGATGCAGGCTATAGTGCACCACTATTGGAGATGACATGCTAGGTAACGCGTGACGCAGGCCATAGTGTCTTCATGTCGTGTCCGACGGGACGTGGCGGTTGACCTCGCGCAGTAGGCCGGCTGGAGCAGCCGGGCAGAGGCCAGTCGGAGCAGTCGGCTGGCGCCGCCGGGCAGGGGGCCGGCTGGACTTAGGAGCCAGCCGGACCAGGGGCCGGCCGGAGCAGTCAGACAGAGGGGCGTTGGCCGCCCCGTTGTCTCGAAATGTCGAGTCGCCTCCTTGAGCCTACCCGGGGGTAATCCCCCCGACAGTAGCCTCCGGGCCTCCGGGTGACTTGGGGAGTCGGGCGGAGGGTTTCGCCATCGTCGTTGTTGTTGCAGAAGTTGTTGATGACGGTCGATTGCCGGCCGGGGGCGGCGCAGCTTGCTTCCAGCGGGGGCGCGCCAGCGCACCCGCTGGGTGTAGCCTCCGAGCCTCCGGGCGACTTGAAGAGTCGGGCGGAGGGTCTTTGCTGTTGCCGAAGCAGATAGTGGCGTCGAGGACGTCGGGTGTGGACGCGGGTGACGAGGATACGTACCTAGGGTAGGGTAATAGGCCTGTCCTACATGCCCCACCTAAGGACACCTCATTGAAGACCAATAAGATGGCAAGAAGATTCCGACTGAACTAGCCAAGGCATATAAGTCACTCGACGGATGTTCACTCGGAAGACCCCCCCTACACTCGGCAGCCAGCTCTCACTCGGAGGGGTCACCAATCACTCGACACCAGAAGACCAGGAGACTCCTCAAGGATGCCAACGGTCCGGCGTTACGCTCGCCTTAACTAGCATTTACTGTATACGTTACCAGTAACGTTCCCCCTTTATTACCTACAATTAAACCCCTTAATGCCAGACGTTATGAGGGGCAGCGCACTCTATATAAGCCACCCCTCCCCACTGGCACAAGGGTTCGGAATCCTTTGTAACACAACACACATACTTCACTCGACAGAGTAGAGAGCTCTCCGGAGCACTGAGACGTAGGGCTGTTATCACTTCCGAGTGAGGCCTGAACTCATACATCTGTGTGTACATCCTCGCCGTAGCTAGGACTCTGCCCTCTCCATTCGTACCCCTACCATCTACTGCCAGACACGTTCCCACGACAGTTGGCGCCCACCGTGGGGCAGGCGTCTAAGCGACTTCCGGCGAGGTTGCAATTTTTCATCTTCACCATGTCTTCCGACGGCGGTTCGATCCTGGGCTGCGAGATCCGTCTCGGTGCGTTCACCTTCATCGCCGACGAATCCGCATGGCTCCAGGAAGCCCCTCTCGACGTTGAGGCTCTCCCCGTCCGCGGGGCGACGCACTTCAGCGCGAGTTCATGCGGCGTTCTCCTTCGTCAGCCGTCGACCCCGTACATATCGGCTCCGGCGTCGTCCACTCTCCCCGCTGTTCGTCGCCGCAAGCGATCCGGTCGTTCGCGGCTCCAGCGATGGGTGAAGCACGCGGCGGCGCGCCAGGCGTCGACTCCGCAGATTGCGGCTATCGAGCCCGCCGAGCCACTTCACGGCGCGTTCGATTCGGCATCAGATTCATCCGAGCTCCCCTCCGAGTGCGAGAGCTGCGATCCTGCAGCAGAAGTCTTCATGGCGGGTTCTCATCAGAGCCCACCCGGCTATGGCCGTAGCGGCCGCGAGCGTGGCGGCCCGTCGAATGATCAGCAGCGCAGGGATGATGAGGTCCTCCAAACCCCCATCGTCGGCGCGACTGCAGAAGCCCAGGCTTTGGAGGCTGTGCATCTCGCCACCTTGGCAGAGTGCACGCGCCTCGAGGAGATGCAGAGGTCACTCGACGAGCGCACTCGACAGCGCCGCGACCGTCAGTTGTTCCCTCCAGTCGACGACAATCGTCAGGTATACCGTACTCCGATCCAGAATGTTGCAGCAGCGGCTAGGATTGCAGATTCTATACAGCCGTCCGATTCAGAGGCCGGCAGAGGGATCGAACAGATCCGAACCCTGCTTGGGGCGGCTTGACAGCAGAACTCCGCTGTCTCTCAGTCGCGCAATAGGATTCACAGCAAATCAGTTAGAGCAGACACAGTCCAATCGGCCCACAGTCCAGGGTCACCTCAGCGTCCCAGAGGCAGGGGTTACCGCAACGATCAGTACAGAGATCAGAGGCAAGATCAGTTTGCTCCTCGGCATCACCGTGATGACCACCGTCGAGTGCTTACTCCTTCGCGAAGTGGTCCATACGTGCCCCGGCACTATGATGACAGGCGCCCGTACGGTGATGAGCGGGACCCTGGGTTTGACGCGAGATCCGTTCTCGTTCAGAACCGGGTCGACAGAGGCAGATACAACAGAGGTGGCTATGACAGAGATTTTCCGAGTGGCAGCAGTACAGCTGTTTCTGGTCCAGAGTGTTTCAGCAGAGCCATCCGATCTGCTGAGATTCCCCCCAACTTCAGGTTGGCGGCTGGGATTAGCAAATTCACTGGCGAGTCGAAGCCGGAAACATGGCTGGACGATTACCGAGTGGCTGTTCAGATCGGCGGAGGCAACGACAATGTGGCTATGAAGCATCTGCCCCTGATGTTGGATGGTCCGGCCCGGGCGTGGCTTAATCAGTTGGCTCCTTCTAGCATCTATTGCTGGGAGGATCTTGCCCGAGTGTTTGTCAAGACCTTCGAAGGCACCTGCAAGCGCCCTGCCGGTTTGCTCGAGTTGCAGCACTATGTCCAGAAGCCGAATGAGACCTTGAGGGATTACATTCAGCGGTGGTCCACTCTTCATCACACGGTGGAAGGTGTTTCCGAGCACCAGGCTGTTTGCGCCTTCAAGGCCGGAGTCAGATACAGAGAGCTCTATTTGAAGTTTGGTCGGACAGGAGATATGTCCCTGAGCAAGATGATGGAGATTGCCACCCGATACGCCAACGGCGAGGAGGAGGATCGCCTCCGCAGTGGCAAGGGTAAAGCAGTCGACAGTAATCCCGGCGGCGGAAATTCCAGTCGGAAGCAAAAGCGTAAAGCTGACGGCTCTGTCCAGGCAGAAGTAGCCGCTCTGGCGGCGAAAGGGAAAGTGAAGCCGAAGGGGCAGTTTGTTCAGAAGAAGTCCAAGAACCAGTCGACAGATGTCCTGGATATGCCATGTCCCATTCACTCACGGAAGGATGAAGAAGGCAACTTGATCCTGTCAAAGCATACCACTCGACAGTGCCGATTGCTGATCCAAGGCTTCAAGGGAGAGCAGTCGAGTGACAAAGATCCTGAGAAAGAAGAGGACGAAGATAAAGAAGATTTTCCTGAGATCAATGCCACATTGGTGATTTTTGCCGATGTAGAAAGCAAGAGTCGATTGAAGGTCATCAACAGGGAGGTCAACATGGCTGCTCCAGCTACCCCCGAGTACCTCAAGTGGTCCCAGACAGCTATCACCTTCGATCAGTCGGACCATCCCGCTCATGTCCCTACCCCAGGTCGACAGGCGCTAGTGGTGGATCCGGTGGTAGGAGGCACTCGGCTCCGCAAAGTTCTCATGGATGGAGGAAGTGGCCTGAATATTCTGTACGCTGATACCCTCAAAGGGATGGGCATTCCGATGTCCAGGCTCAGCGAAAGCAATATGCAATTCCACGGGATCATCCCTGGGAAGAAGGCCAAGTCACTCGGACAGATTGCGCTGGATGTGGTGTTCGGCACTGACAAGAACTTTCGCAAAGAGAAGCTGACATTTGAGGTTGTAGACTTCAAGAGTGCATATCATGCCATCCTTGGCCGTCCAGCGTATGCACGTTTCATGGCCCGCCCGTGTTACGTGTATCTCAAGCTGAAGATGCCCGGGCCCAAGGGTGTGATCACAGTCACAGGCAATCGACAGAGGGCTGAGGAGTGCCTCCAACAGGGCTCCAAGATCGCCGACATGCAGATGGCTGTAGTCGAGTTAGAAGAGTACAAGAAGACTGCTGATCCCGCTGATCTGTTGCGTTCCAAGAAGCCCACCACCGAGTCAGCTTTTCAGTCGGCAGGAGACTTGAAGCAAGTGCACATTCACCCGACAGATCCTACTGCTGCTCCGACCAACATCTCAACCACACTCGACAGCAAATAGGAAGCCGAGCTCATCCAGTTCCTCCGTGAGAACTGGGACATCTTTGCATGGAAGCCCGCTGACATGCCTGGTGTACCCAGGGGACTGGCTGAGCACCGTCTGAGAGTTGATCCGAAGGCCAAGCCTGTAAAAGAACACTTGCGCCGGTCGGCAACGGAGAAGCGGAAGGCAATCGACGAGGAGGTGGCTCGACTCTTGGAGGCCAAGTTCATTTGCGAGGTCTACCACTCCGAGTGGCTTGCGAATGTCGTCATGGTCCCAAAGAAAGACAAGTCACTTCGAATGTGCATAGACTTCAAGCATATCAATCGGGCCTGCCCGAAAGATCATTTCCCGCTCCCCCGCATCGACCAGATCGTGGACTCGACTGCGGGGTGCGAGCGCTTGTCTTTTCTCGATGCATACTCTGGCTATCATCAGATCCGTCTGTTTGGTCCAGATGAAATAAAAACGGCCTTCATCACCCCTTTCGGGTGTTTCTGCTACATCACCATGCCTTTTGGTCTGAAGAATGCTGGCGCTACTTTCATGCGCATGATTCAGAAGTGTCTCCTTGACCAGATCAGTCGGAATGTCGAGGCCTACATGGATGATATCGTAGTCAAGTCTCGCAAAGGTTCCGACCTGCTGACTAACTTGGCGGAAACATTCGCCAACTTAAGAAGATATGACCTCAAGCTGAATCCAACCAAGTGTACTTTTGGAGTTCCGGGTGGAAAGTTACTCGGTTATCTCGTTTCCGAATGAGGAATCGACATCAACCCCGAGAAGATCGGCGCCATCGTCCGAATGAAACGCCCCGAGCGTATTCACGATGTCCAGAAGCTTACTGGTTGCCTGGCAGCGCTAAGCAGATTCATTTCTCGTCTCGGAGAGAAGGCACTCCCTTTGTACCGATTGATGAAGAAATCCGATACGTTCGAGTGGAATTCAGAGGCAGAAGCAGCGTTTGTCCAGCTCAAAGCCCTGCTCTCCACCCAGCCGGTGCTTGCCGCTCCACACAGCAAAGAACCCCTGCTCCTATACATTGCAGCCACCAATCAGGTCGTCAGTACAGTTCTTACTGTCGAGCGAGAAGAAGAGGGCAAGGCCTACAAAGTCCAGCACCCAGTTTATTACATCTCTGAAGTGTTGACTCCTTCTAAGCAAAGGTACCCACATTACCAGAAGCTTGTCTATGGTATATATCTATCAGTGAAGAAAGTGGCGCACTATTTTCAAGATCACTCAGTCTCAGTCGTCAGTGATGCGCCTTTGAATGAAATCCTCAACAATCGAGACGCGACTGGTCGAGTGGCCAAATGGGCCATTGAACTTCTTTATTTTGATATCAAGTTTGAAGCGAAGAAAGCCATTAAATCTCAAGCACTTGCTGACTTCATGGCCGAGTGGACAGAACAGCAGCAGCCAGTCCAGATCCACTCGGAATACTGGACCATGTTCTTTGACGGCTCGAAGATGCTGAACGGTTCTGGTGCTGGTGTGGTATTGGTGTCTCCCAAGGGCGATAAACTCAGCTATGTCCTCCAGATTCACTTTGATTCCTCCAATAATGAAGCTGAGTACGAAGCACTCCTTTACGGGTTGCGTATGGCCATCTCGCTCGGCGTCCGTCGCCTGATGGTACACGGTGACTCGGATTTGGTGGTCAATCAAGTGATGAAGGAGTGGGATGTCAGAAGCCCCGCCATGACCGGATATTGCCATGCAGTAAGAAAGCTTGAGAAGAAGTTTGAGGGTTTGGAACTCCATCACGTTCCCCGAGTGAAGAATCAGGCAGCTGACGAACTGGCAAAAATCGGTTCCACTCGGAAGCCGGTGCCCAGCAATGTGTTCCTGGAGCATTTGCACTCTCCTTCGGTGCAAGAAGACCCTTTCACCGAAGAGCCCCCGCAGCCTATATGCGCCTCTAATCCGACTGAAGTTGATGTCCCAGCAGTCATAGATCTGGTCAGTGAGATTCTGGTGATAACTCCTGATTGGACGGTGCCCTACATCGCGTACATCCTCAGGCGAGAACTTCCAGAAGACGAAGTTGAAGCTCGACAGATTGTCCGCAGATCCAAAGCTTTCACTGTTATGAATGGGCAGCTCTACAGAGAGAGCGTAACCGGCGTGGCTCAGCGATGCATTTCTCCCGAAGAAGGTCGATTGATTCTGGAGGAAATTCACTCGGGAACTTGCGGCCATCATGCGTCCTCTCGGACGATTGTTGCCAAGGCCTACCGAGCTGGTTTCTTCTGGCCGCGCGCCAATGAGATGGCTAAGGATATTGTGCAACACTGTGAAGGATGCCAATTCTATGCAAACTTGTCACACAAGCCTGCATCTACCTTGAAGACCATCCCACTCGTCTGGCCGTTCGCTGTATGGGGATTGGATATGATCGGACCTCTCCGCACGGGCCAGAGTGGTTTCACGCACCTTCTGGTAGCAGTCGACAAGTTCACTAAATGGATTGAGGCCAAGCCTATCAGGAAGCTGAATTCTCGCACAGCCATCAAATTCATGAGGGAAATAATATTCAGATACGGAGTTCCCCATAGTATCATCACGGACAATGGTTCTAATTTTGATTCGGAAGAGTTCAGAGCCTTTTGCTCCTCTCAAGGCACTCGAGTGGATTACGCATCCGTTGCGCACCCCCAGTCAAACGGTCAGGCCGAGCGAGCAAATGGCCTTATCCTTCAAGGGTTGAAGCCTCGACTCATGCGCGAACTCGATCACGCAGCTGGAGCTTGGGTTGCAGAATTACCGTCTGTTCTGTGGGGCTTGAGGACAACTCCAAATCGGTCAACTGATCGCACTCCATTCTTCATGGTGTATGGGGCTGAAGCTGTCCTGCCGAGTGATGTTCTTCACAATTCTCCTCGGGTGGACCTGTACTCGGAGGTTGAAGCTGAGCAAGCACGCCAGGATACTGTGGATCTCCTTGAAGAAGAGCGGGAAATGGCTTTGATCCGGTCGACTGCGTACCAGCAAGATCTGCGTCGCTTTCATGCAAGGCACGTCAGGAGTCGAACCTTCCACGAAGGTGACCTCGTGCTCCGAGTGGATCAGCAGCGGCCTCACAAGCTAGCCCCCGCGTGGGAAGGCCCTTTCGTCGTCACCAAGGTGTTGAACAATGGAGCCTACCACCTCTTCAATCTCAAGAAGAACGCTAACGAGCCACGGGCCTGGAACGCGGATTTGCTTCGTCGATTCTATACCTGAAGACTGGGTTGCTTGATGTAATAAGAGAGAACAGTTTTGCTTATCAATGATATGACTCCTGCAGCCTTTCGCCGATTCCGATCGCACAATTCTGAGTTTACAAATTACTCCGAGTGGTGAGCGATCCTCACACTCGGGGGGCTTAGATGCGATTCCGTATCGCCTAAGTTTCAAACTACTCCGAGTGATGAGCGATCCTCACACTCGGGGGCTTAGCCGCGATTCCGCATCGCCTAAGTTACAAAAACACTCCGAGTGATGGGCGATCCTCGCACTCGGGGGCTTAGATGCGATTCCGTATCGCCTAAGTTACAAGTTACTCCGAGTGATGAGCGATCCTCACACTCGGGGGCTTAGCCGCGATTCCGTGTCGCCTAAGTTCAAAACACCGTCGAGTGGATAACATCACTCGAAAGCTTAGCCGCGATTCCGTATCGCCTAAGTTTCAAACTACTCCGAGTGATGAGCGATCCTCACACTCGGGGGCTTAGCCGCGACTCCGTGTCGCCTAAGTTCAAAACACTCCGAGTGATGGGCGATCCTCACACTCGGGGGCTTAGATGCGATTCCGGATCGCCTAAGTTACAAACTACTCCGAGTGATGGGCGATCCTCACACTCGGGGGCTTAGCCGCGACTCCGCATCGCCTAAGTTCAAAACCCCGTCGAGTGGATAACATCACTCGGAGGCTTAGCCGCGACTCCGTGTCGCCTAAGTTCAAACCTCGTCGAGTGGATAACATCGCTCGAAAGCTTAGCCGCGATTCCACATCGCCTAAGTTACAAACTACTCCGAGTGATGGGCGATCCTCACACTCGGGGGCTTAGCCGCGATTCCACATCGCCTAAGTTACAAACTACTCCGAGTGATGGGCGATCCTCACACTCGGGGGCTTAGCCGCGATTCCGCATCGCCTAAGTTACAAAAACACTCCGAGTGATGAGCGATCCTCACACTCGGGGGCTTAGCTGCGATTCCGCATCGCCTAAGTTATAAACTACTCCGAGTGATGAGCGATCCTCACACTCGGAAGCTTAGCTGCGATTCCGTATCGCCTAAGTTAGAAATACTCTGAGTGTCGAAGCAATCCCCACACTCGGAAGCTTAGCTGCGAACCAGCTTTCGCCTAAGTTAGTCAACCAAACAAATTTAAGACCCCTGCCGATGTCGCCGCCACTCGACAGCGGTCTCGGGGACTACACCCAGTGGGTGCACTCCGCGTGCCCCCACTGGACCAGAAACCACTCGACAAGACCTGATCTACTCGAGAGGGAATCAAGCAAAGGACTGAAAAGCAAATTCAGATAAATCCAGAGTATTCAGCATGGATAAAAGCTGCCCATGCAAATGACGAAAGTACTCGGGCCCAAGACCCGAAAGAAGTTTTAGCGATACACCACCACTCGGCATACCGAGGCAAATTAAAGTTTTTGATCACCAGCAAAGTTTTTTCAAGCTTCAGGGGGACTCGCGGGCTCGACGAAGGTATCCAGGTCGATCCCGTTGGCGATCCGAGTAGCTGCTGAGATGAAGGTCTCCAGGAAGTCCTCGAATTGCAGTTTTTTGGTATTGGCCACCTGAAGCGCCTTCAGCTTGTCTTCCTTAACCTCCTTGCAATGGACCCTGACGAGTGAGAGAGCCACGTCAGCTCCACAGCGCGCCGCGGATTTCTTCCATGCCTGCACTCGACCAGGGAGCTCATCGAGCCGAGTCATCATTGACTCCAGGTCAGCCTGAAGGGAGTCTTCTGGCCACAGTTCCTTGTCGACCTTCTCCATGGCGCTCCTCAGCCGAGTGATATACTCCCGGACGCTAGCAATTCGAGTTTCAAGCCGGAACATGTTCATGGCCACAGCATCTCCAACAAGTGACTTAGAAGGATCCAGATTGGGCTCGATCTCCTCGGTCTCCTTCTCGAAGTCCTTGCAGAATTCTACGTGAAGAAGATGGGAAGGATTAGTCATAATACTGTTCCCTGGAAATTAATGAGGTTCACTCGACTGGATGAAGTTGGGATTGACGAGATTCACTCGACTGGATAAAATTACCTTCAAGTAGAGCATACATCTTCTGGGCGTAATCCCCCAGATGGGCTTCCAAGCACTGTGCTTTCTTGGTCGCATGGTCAAGCTTTTTGTTCCAGTCGGCCCGCTCCTGCTTCAGCTTGGTGTTTTCCTCCTCCAGCTTCTTGGCTGCGGCAAGCTTCTTCTCAGCAGCTTCAGTCTTCTCCTTTGCCGTCTTTTGGGCATCGGCGAGTGCTTGGTCTTTGTCCTCCAGTGCCTTCTTCATCGTATCTAAGGAAACAGCACTGTTGAGTCGCGCTCGGAGTCGGCGGTTTTCAGCACGCACGTCTGCTCGAGTGGAGTCACTCGGTTCAAAGATGGAAGAAACAAATAATGAAGTACTCGATCAACAAAGTTTACCTCCTGAAGCCTTTAGATCAGCTTGCGCACGCTCCAGGTCTCTCCTCGCCAGTTCCAGGTCGAGCTGAAGCTGAGCCTTCTCCTTCTCCAAATCAACGTACCGAGTGCCGAGCTCACAAGCCTTCTGAAGATCAAACAACAAAAACAATTCAGTCGACAGAAATATGGGCTCCGAGTCCAAGTTCTAAGACTCCCGCCGACTGCCCGCAGTCGACGGCAGTCTCGGGGACTACACCCAGTGGGTGCACTCGGCGTGCCACCACTGGAACGGTATCCACTCGGAACGGTCCGCCCGATCCGAGTGACGGCTGAACAAAAAAAAAGAGAAGAAACAAGACAAAATTCTAAGACTCCTGCCGACCGCCCGCAGTCGACAGCAGTCTCGGGGACTACACCCAGTGGGCGCACTCGGCGTGCCCCCACCGGAACGGTATCCACTCGGAACGGTCCGCCCAATCCGAGTGATGGCCAAACAAAAAAAAAACAACAGGTTGTCCACTCGACCAGGTCAGCCCTGGCCGAGTGCGTGACGATCGATTGCCACTCGACGGACAGAAAACTCCCAGCGGGTGCAGAAGTCAAGTCATGGCAAAGACACAATCAGAAAATGCACTTACAAGTGCACTTACTTGGACGTTCGTCCGAAGCGCTGAGCTAACGTCGTAAGCCAGCTTACTGGCCTCGTACGCCTCCTTGGTTCGCTGCATCATGTGTTCAGCCTGCATCATCGCCTCCTTGGCAGCCCCAGTCTGATCTTCTGGAACGCGGTGCAGGGAGAAAATGGTCTGTGAAGGGGCCGGTGATGCAGTCACAAGTACTGGCGTTTGCGAGGTTGCTGCTTGGGAGACAGGCACTTGAGGCGGGCTGGCGAGCTCCACGGTCATCTGAGTCGGCTCTGCAATCGGTTCAGTTGAAGGAGGGGCTGCGGGGTCGGTATCCATTGGCTCTGCAAGTCATCAGTCGACGTTTCACAAGACTGTCGAATGGTTCGAGAAGAAATGTCGAATGCAATATGTCATACCCAGGCGGGAGGTAGCTGCATCAGGTGTGTCCTTCTCCGCGCTCTCCTCTCTTCGCCCTGGCGATGTCACCGAGGTAGCAGCCCTGACATTCAAGAGTCACTCGGTCAGCGATAATATGAAATCTAGCAACAAGTCAAGTGAAGAGCAAGAGTACTTACGTCGAGGCAATCGGCACGTCAACCTTGATTCTGGGGAGAGCCTTCCGGGGCTTGGTGGTGGTGACCTTGAGCTGCTTGGCAACCTTTTCAATCGGCTCTGGCGTCGACGTCCGGCTGCGCTTGGAGCTCCAGGTGGTCGACCTCCCGGCCCGACCCCGGTCGAGTGCTGGGTCGTGACGCTGCTTGGAACGCCCTTCAGAATGCGAAGGAGACACGACTTCAACTTCATCGCTCCCCGACGAGTCATCACCGTTGCCTTCGCTGTCCTCGGCGTAACTGATGCTGTCGCTGTCGCTTTCGCTCCCCGCTCCTTCAAGGTTCTGACCGCCATTCGGCACGGGTGAATACATGTTCATGAGCTCCTGCAAAGATTCAAGTCAGTCAGCTGAAGACATGTTCACTCGACAAGATACAAAAGCAATCGACGACTACAAGACTTACCACATTCGGCTGGCGCTCGGCAGAAAAGGGCTGGACTCTCTTGGAACCTCTGGGGTTATCCTGTGCCCCCGTGATGCCGCGCAGCCACTGAGTGACAGTTTCCTCTGGGACCTCTTCCGGATGGGTACGAGTGGTATCGTCGACTCCTGAGTAATGCCACATCGGATGGTCCCGCGCCTGGAGCGGCTGGATCCGTCGACCCAGGAACACCTCCAACAGATCCAAGCCGGTCACTCCATCGCGAACCAGATTCACAACACTGTTCATCAAGATCCCCACATTGGCCTTCTCTTCCTCGGCCACGGTCCGAGATGGGGGCGCAGTGGGTCGGTCCAGCGTGAAGGGAGGAAGGCCGGTCGACATGTTTGGGGATGCGACGTCGTGGCAGTAGAACCAGGTCGACTGCCAGCCCCGCACCGACTCCGGAAGGGTGAGCGCTGGGAATGCACTCCCCGTCCTCTTCTGAAGACCCAAACCCCCGCATAGCTGGATGACGTTGGTCCTATTATCACTAGTATGGGCCTTCTTTACCGACTGAGGACGGATGGTAAAGATGTGCTTGAACAGACCCCAGTGGGCGGGACAACCCAAGAAACACTCACACATCGTCACGAAAGCAGCGAGATACATAATGGCGTTGGGAGGAAAATGGTGCAACTGAGCCCCGAAGAAACTCAGAAAACCGCGGAAGAAGGGATGCGGGGGCAGAGCAAAACCTCTCGCCAAATGGGTGGTCAGGAGGACCCGCTCGCCCTCGCGCGGCTCCGGCTCCGCTTCCGTCCCAGGCAACCTCCACGACCCAGCCGCAACCAGGCCGTCAGCGACGAGCTTCTCCACGTCCAGTGCCGTCACGGTTGACGGCAGGAAATCGCCCTGCATCCATCCGGGTGGCGCTGCGGCCCGGGCGCTCGAGGGCTTCTTCCCCTTCGTCGTCTTCTTGGGCGCCATTGTCGCAGCGGCGAGCAGATTCGATCTGAGCAGCGCGGCGGCGGAGCAGAAGAAGCGGAGGAGACGAGGGGAAAATGAGCGCACTGTCGCAACTTCCCCTCCCCTCTCGTTTTTTATGTCCGTCGACCCGAGTCACTGACTCGTGGGCCCGCCATATCTCTGTGCATCCCACTAACGGCGGAGATGCGATACGTGACGATAAAGTCGGCGCGAAGATCGAGGAGCCGCTGGCCCGACGGTTGCGTCATCCCCGCTCTGCGCGCGTTCCCCGTAAATTCGAATCCCGTGAAATCCGGGCCGGACAGAGCGTCCTGTCACATCTGAAGGCCTTGCCGACCACTCAGACTCGAACCCGCGTCTAAATTCACTCGGAAGGACTGATGGGCTGAATAGATCAAGGCAGATGCTAGAAGGTCCAGTCGTCACAGGCATCAGCAAAATCTCGAAGCTTATTCGGTACGATGAGTTCGGCAGAACCTGCACTGCCCCTTCTCCACTCGAACCCTGATCCATTCGGGGGCTAATGACGAGGATACGTACCTAGGGTAGGGTAATAGGCCTGTCCTACATGCCCCACCTAAGGACACCTCATTGAAGACCAATAAGATGGCAGGAAGATTCCGACTGAACTAGCCAAGGCATATAAGTCACTCGACGGATGTTCACTCGGAAGACCCCCCCTACACTCGGCAGCCAGCTCTCACTCGGAGGGGTCACCAATCACTCGACACCAGAAGACCAGGAGACTCCTCAAGGATGCCAACGGTCCGGCGTTACGCTCGCCTTAACTAGCATTTACTGTATACGTTACCAGTAACGTTCCCCCTTTATTACCTACAATTAAACCCCTTAATGCCAGACATTATGAGCGGCAGCGCACTCTATATAAGCCACCCCTCCCCACTGGCACAAGGGTTCGGAATCCTTTGTAACACAACACACATACTTCACTCGACAGAGTAGAGAGCTCTCCGGAGCACTGAGACGTAGGGCTGTTATCACTTCCGAGTGAGGCCTGAACTCATACATCTGTGTGTACATCCTCGCCGTAGCTAGGACTCTGCCCTCTCCATTCGTACCCCTACCATCTACTGTCAGACACGTTCCCACGACAGCGGGGTCCGTCGACCGATGGGCGCGGGGCCCTGCCGGGCGCGGACGCGGGGTCCGCCGGGGGCGGACGCGGAGTCCGCCGGCTGATGGGCGCGGAGCCTTGCCGGGCATGGACGCGAAGTCCACCGGCTAGCTGTTTCCAGCGGGGGCGCGCCAGCGCACCCGCTTGGTGTAGCCTCCGAGCCTCCGGGCGACTCGAAGAGTCGGGCGGAGGGTCTTTGCTATTGCTGAAGCAGATAGTGGCGTCGAGGACATCGGGTGTGGACGCGGGGCCCTGCCGGGCGCGGACGCGGGGTCCGCTGGGTGATGGTCGCGGAGCCCTGCCGTGAGCGGACGCAGGGTCCACCGGCCGATGGGCGCGGAGCCCTGCCGGGGGCGGACGCAGGGTCCGCCGGCTGTCGAGCGCGAGGCGCTGCCGGGCGCGTACGTGGGGTCCGCCGGCTGGTGGGTGCGGAGCCCTGCCGAGGGCAGACGCAGGGTTTGCCGGCTGTCGAGCGCGAGACGCTGCCGGACGCAGACGCGGGGTCCGCCGGCTGGTGGGTGTGGAGCCCTGCCGAGGGCGGACGCAGGGTCCGCCGGCTGTCGAGCGCGAGGCGCTGCCGGACGCGCACATGGGGTCTGCCGGCTGGTGGGTGCGGAGCCCTGCCAAGGGCGGACGCAGGGTCCGCTGGCTGTCGAGCACGAGGGACTACCGGACGCGGACGCGGGGTCCGCCGGCTGGTGGGTGCGGAGGCCTGCCGAGGGCGGACGCAGGGTCCGCCGGCTGTCGAGCGCGAGGCGCTGGCAGACGCGGACGCGGGGTCCGCCGGCTGGTGGGTGTGGAGCCCTGCCGAGGGCGAAGCAGGGTCCGCCGGCTATCGAGTGTGAGGCGCTGCCGGACGCAGACGCGGGGTCCGCCGGCTGATGGGCGTGGAGCCCTGCCGAGGGCGGACGCAGGGTCCGCCGGCTGTCGAGCGCGAGGCGCTGCCGGACGCGGACGCGGGGTCCGCCGGCTGATGGGCACGGAGCCCTGCCGGGCGCGGACGCGGGGTCCGCCAGCCGATGGGCGTGGAGCCCTACCAGGCGCGGACGCGGAGTCTGCCGGCTATTGAGCGCGAGGCGCTGTCGAGGGTGGACGCGGGGTCCGCCGGCTAATGAGCGCGGGACGCTGCCGGGCATGGCTGCCAAGCCTCCGAACGAGGGGGTTCCTCATGGAAATGATCGTGCAAAAGACGAGTTTTGTTGATGCAGATGTGTCATCTAGTTTTGGTAGTGCAAGCTTTGTGCAAAGGGTGCCGACTCGGTTTCGTTCGAGCCCCCTCTAATCTTTTTCATGTGCTCTCCACTCTTTGGCTTTTCTCTTGCCAGCCGGACAGCCGGGAGCCGGTCTGTGACTGAGGCGAAGAGTGGGCCACGGAGTGGAGCGTACAGTACTCGGACTCTGGGAGCAGACTCGACCGAGCAGATAATCACGAATGAAATGACCGGGTTGCCCAAGCCGTTTTCTCCCAGGACGCTTTTCGCGTGGGGTGACCTCCAGCTTGTGCTCTCACTAGCCGGACAGTCGCGGTGCGATCTGTAGCTGAGGCAAAGAGTGGGCCTTCGGTACCGTACACGCTACTAAGTCGTCTCGTGGAACGAACGTATCGGGCCAAGCGGCCAGCCCCGGGCCGAGACTAGCTGGCGCCGGGGCGAACGGTAGAGTAGCTGAAACAAATGCGGGGATGACCCCCGAGGGTTGCTCGGGGTATCCGGTTGCTTGTGCGTGGCAAGAGGATGAGCGAACGGGAGCTTACATTGCTTTTGACACTGGCGAGGTAGTTTTTGTCGATGTCGGCCAGCGCGGCTTGCAGCCAACGTGGTCCGGCTGATGCGCGCGAGGCACTGCCGGGCATGGACTTGGATTCCGCCAGCTCATGGGCGCGAGGCGCTGCCGGTCGAGGACGCGGAGTCCGTCGGCTGATGGTCGCGAGCCACTGCCGGATGCGGACGCAGAGTCCTTGCTGAAGCAGACGATGGCGTCGGGGATGTCGGGCGCGGGCGCGGAGTCCGTCGACTGATGGGCACGGAGCCCCGCCGGGTGTGGACGCATAGTCCACCAGATGGCTGTTTCCAGCGGGGGCGCGCCATCGCACCCGCTGGTGTAGCCTCCGAGCCTCTGGGCGACTCGAAGAGTCGGGCGGAGGGTCTTTGCTGTTGCTGAAGCAGATAGTGCGTTGAGGACGCCGGGTGCGGACACAAGGTCCGCCGACCGATGGGCGCGGGGCCCTGTCGAGGGCGGAAGCGGGGTCCGCTGGCTAGTGAGCGCGAGGCGCTGTCGAGGGCGGATGCGGGGTCCGCCGGCTGTTGAGCGCGAGGCGCTGCCGAGGGCGGATGCGGGGTCCGCCGGCTGTTGAGCGCGAGGCGCTGCCGAGGGCGGGTGCGGGGTCCGCCGGCTGTTGAGCGCGAGGCGCTGCCGAGGTTGAACGCGGGGGTCCGCCGGCTGTTGAGCGCGAGGCGCTGCCGAGGGCGGACGCGGGGCGCGCCGGCGCACCCGCTGGGTGTAGCCGCCGAGCCCCTGGCTATCGGCGGGTGTGCCAGCCGGCCGGACCTGACCGGCCGGACGTCGAAGCGGGTGGGCAGCTGGAGTCGGCCCGGTGTCGAAGTAGACGGGCAAGCCTGCCGGCCAGGCGGAGGCGCAAGTCAGCCGACCGAGTGGAGACGCGGGTGTAGGGCACAGTTCACCTCCTCTCTTTTTTTTACCCAGCAGGGCAGCCGGCCCTTCCCTTCTCTGTCTTTTAGAGCGCGGACGAACCGGCAACCGGCTGGTGCGTCCAGCCGGCGGCGGGACGGGGCGGCAGCCGGCACGTGGGGCGAGCCGGCGGCCGAGACGCATGGGGCCGGCCAGCGGAGCCGGCGTGGCTGGTGGCGGAGCCCTGCCCGGCCAGAACGCGGAGGGCGGAGGCGGCAGGCGGAGCCGGCGGGGGCAGCCGGCCTGGGCGGCGAGCTGGTGCGGGCAGCCGGCCTGGGCGGCGAGCCGGCACGTGGAGGCCGGCCGGGAGGCGGATCGCGGGGGCCGGAGCCGGCGCGGGCAGCCGGCCTGGGCGGCGAGCCGGCGCCGGCGGGGGCCGGAACCAGCGGAGGATGCACGCGGGGGCCGGAGCCAGCAGGGGACGCGCGCTAGGGCCGCGGGCGCGGAACGGGAGCCGGCGTGGGCGGTCGGAGGCGAGGCGAGTCACGGCGGCCGAGGCACACAGCCGTGCGGGCGGGGCGGCTCCGGCGCACGGGGTGTGACCGGGGTGGAGCTGCTGGGCGCCCGGGCGTGGACGGGCGCGAGGCCGACCGCTCCCGCCGGTGGCCAGGCGAGGGAGGGACCACGGCCGCGGGGCGAGGCGCGGTCGGTGCGGAGGCGTGGGACATGGCCACAAGGCGGTGCAGAAGGCGAGGGAGAAGGCGAGCGGGAGCTGGGCGCGCAGCCACGGGGGCGTAGAGGCGCGACGAGGCGGCGCGGGCGCGAACGAAGGGGCGGAACGGGGCGGCCGTGGGATGAGCGCGGCGAGCCGGCGGTCGGGCACCGCAAGGAAGCGCGGAAGGTCGGCCGGGAGCAGTGATGGGGCGGGCCGGAGGTCGCGCGGAGGTCGGCCGGCTCGTAGGAGGAGGCGAGGCCGACGCGGGAGGCCAGCAGCGAGCCGCACGCATGTGGGGCAGTCCCGGGCGGAGAGGTGGAGCAGGCGCAGCCGGCGTGCGGAGGAGGCGGCGCAGGCGGAGCTGGCGGGCTGGTTGACGGGCAACGCGAGCGGGAGGCTGGACCGTAGGCAGGGCGGAGCCGGCGTGCAGTGGGGAGGCGCAGGGCACGGGAACCGCACGCGAAGCCTGGCTGGCCGGCGTGGGCGCGCCTGAGCAGGCGGGGCTGTAGAGGCTGAGCCATGCGCGAGCCGCGCGGACGGGGTGAGGCGACTTGTGGGCGTGCATGCTGCCCAGGCCAGCCGGTCATGGCAGCAGCTGGCTAGCGCTGAGGCGGCCTGCCAGGCAGCAGGCACCGCGCGTGCCCCGAGGGCGGACGGCACGGGCGACGCACGACAGCGCCCGGTCGCGGGCGGAGCAGCGGCCACGGCGCACGGACGCAGGTGGAGCAGCAGCCGCAACGCGCTGACGCGGGCAACGGGGCGCTGCGGGCGCACGGCCGGAGCGGCCACGGGGACGCGCGGATGATCGCGCCGGAGCGGGACGCGGTGCGGGGGCGCACGGTCCCGGCGGCGAACGCGGGCGAGGGGACGCCGGCGAAGCCGCGGTGGTGGTGACGAAGAGGGTCCCGCCCGGACCCCGATTCCAGCAGCAGCAGCCCCACGGTGGGCGCCAACTGTCGTCGTTTTCTCACGACAGATGCCAGGGGGTGGCTAATAGAGGTGAGAGCAAGGCTGCCGTGGAAGATCCGGGACGGGATAGGGTAGTAGCACGCATTGGTTTACCCAGGTTCGGGGCTCTCCGGAGAGATAATACCCCTACTCCTGCATGTCCGTATATGAGATGTATAGCAGTACAGAGTTGCTCCTAGAGCTGTATGGGAGAGGAGAGCCATGAGGCCTCTTGCCTCATATGTGTGTACGTGTGTGCCTGAAGGGGGGGAATGAGAGAATGAAAGAGAGCTTGGAGAGCTTGTAGAGCTTGTCCTGAGTGAGCTCCCCTGGTGCCTCTTATATAGGAAGGCCCAGGGGACAAGGGGTGGCCCACTGGCCAACTATTTACTATTGGAGGAGACATGCGAGGTGACGCGTGATGCAGGCTACAGTGCACCACTATTGGAGATGACATGCGAGGTGACACGTGATGCAGGCTATAGTGCACCACTATTGGAGATGACATGCTAGGTAACGCGTGACGCAGGCCATAGTGTCTTCATGTCGTGTCCGACGGGACGTGGCAGTTGACCTCGCGCAGTAGGCCGGCCGGAGCAGCCGGGCAGAGGCCGGTCGGAGCAGTCGGCTGGCGCCGCCGGGCAGGGGGCCGGCTGGACTTAGGAGCCAGTCGGACCAGGGGCCGGCCGGAGCAGTCGGACAGAGGGGCGTTGGCCGCCCCGTTGTCTCGAAATGTCGAGTCGCCTCCTTGAGCCTACCCGGGGGTAATCCCCCCGACACTATGATCTAAGGGTCTATTTGGTTTATATGATTTTTCAAATTAGACGAATAGAAAAAGTAAATGATTAGGGTGCCCTGCTCACTAATGCTTAGGAATTTTCCTTAAGATCTCACGTAATGTTAAGGGCCTCTCTAGCCGATCTCTTAAAAGGCTTTAACTCCTTATATTTTTCATTTTAAGGAGTAAAATCACACTTAGTCAAACTCTTATCTGGCTTAACTCCTTATATTTTTAAGCGTCGGCTCTTCTGGCCCTCAAATATACTCGACCGACGTCACTTCTTAGGATAAACTTTGTAGCCCCCCTCCCCGCTCGCACCGCATCGACACACGTGTTGCCTCTGGCGTCCACCTGCAGCCTCCGTTGCTAGCCCATCGACACCCTACGGCCTCCGCCCCTCCTGGCCCACTTCGATTCTCCCACCGGTCGCCATTGTCACGGAATCGACACATATCTCCGCCGCTGCCGCCTCCAAAGAAAGCATTCCAAAACAAAATCGGCGGACGACGGAGATGATGTAGAGCACCCGCCGAGGAGCTTTGTGGTGTCGTTATGAGGACAAGACCGACGATTTTTTTTAAGCGACCGATAGGGTTTGTCGTTGGCTGGGGAGTTTGATTTGATGCCCACCGTCTATTGCAGGTGGTGAACCACCCCCATCATTGATGATTGGTCGTCTACCACCCAGCCCAACGTCCACCCATAGCTATGGATTCGGCTCAACATCACCAGTCGAGGCTCTCACCTTCTCCGCTCACAAGGTGTTCGATGAATTGCTTAGGTGCATTTTTTGAAGCTATTTTTATTACGTTTCTCTATTTTGCAATCAAATTCAACCTAGAATGTTGCTTAGTGTAGATGAAGAGGTTGAGGGAGATGGTCGATCAATCTTTGTCAAACGAGGAGGAGGAAGATGATGATTTTGAAATGGCCATTATCGTGATCGTCAACGAGGACATTCGGAGATCGAGACTACACATCAATCGGGATAGAGCGGAGAGCCATGAGAAGCTTATGAAGGATTATTTCAACCCCATGCAACCTATCCGGAGAAGTATTTTTGTGAGCGGTTTTGGATGCACCAAAGTCTCTCCCTCACCACAACAAGAGTTGTGGAGAAGCATGATGAATGGTTTAAACAGAGGAGGAGCTCGTGAGGGAAGATAAGTACATGCCCATTGGTGAAGCATCTCGCGGGTGTTGGAGTGCTTGCCTATGGGTGTTCGGCCGGCACCAGTTATGACTATGCCTGCATCGGGGAAGATTCAATCCTGGAGGCTGTTCAAACATACACACAAGTCGTGATTGAGATCTATGAGGCGGAGTACTTGAGGGAACGCAATGATGAAGATGCCGAGATTATTTTGGCTTTGAGTGAAAAACAAGGCTGGCATGTATGCTTGGAGCAATTGGTTGCATGTACTGGACATGAAATAATTGTCCTGCGGGATGGAAAGGTCAGTACAAAGGGCACTCAAAAGATCCAACAATCGTTCTTAAGGCAGCTGCATCAGAGGATCTATGGATTTGGCATGCATACTTTGGATTGTCTGGCTCTCATAATGATTTGATGTGTTGTCGAGATCATTATTGTTCAGAAGGCTTGTTGTCGGAGATGCTCCTCTTTGCAACTATTTGTCAATGGCCATCAGTACACAATGGGTTACTACCTTGTAGATGAAATCTATCCTCCATGGGCCACATTTGTGAATACAATCCCATGACCTCAAGGCGACAAGAGATCCCACTCTACAATGTGTCAAGAGTTGACAAGGAAGGATGTTGAGAGAGCTTTCGGTGTGCTTCGGAAGCTTTGCCATTGTTCGTGGCCCTGCCAAGTATTGGAAGTCACAAGTCTTATGAAAAATAATGACATGTTGCATCATCTTGCATAACATGATCACCGAAGATTTTTATTCTAGAATACGCACAAGCATGTGTATCATATATTCATAGAAGAAGGAGCCAAGATGGCCGATACAACACTTTTGGACATACAATGCTACATCAAGAGGTTAGCAACCACATCCATCATGACAACACTGGCGGACTACTCGCCTTGCTCAAACTCAAGCCATGAATGGCGAAGAAGTAGATCACAGAGCACACGGGCCGCATCACAACCATATCTGTACAACTCAAAGCACGACAAAGACTCCAAACCAAACTAGATCAACGCATCATTCGCTCTTAGAGCCTAGGATATTGGCATGTGGACTCGAGGAAGACATCGTAAATGAGGTGTCGGCAATGGATGCCCGGATGACCATGCCCACGACAACCACCCACGAATGACAATACTATGTCCCAAGCTTTGCCGCTAAGGCAAACGAGGAAACCCACACCAGCTACTTCTCCGGAAGACACCCCAAGCACCCACGCAGTGCCCCCAGTAAGAGAATGACACGTGGGGCTGCCATGGCTAGCCTAGCGAACCGAGCCTAGGGTTTCCCCCGGTGCCTAATCAAGGGAAGGAAAAAGGCCATGACAACGCCTCTAGGGAGGAGATGGCAGGCGTCGCCATTGCCCGTAGCCACAACAGTGAACATATTTCTCCTTGGCCAGGTTCGTCAAGTGTACGGAGCAGAGCAAACTGGGAGGGGGAGCAAGTTGTCACCTTGGACCATCACCATGGAGAGGGAGGCTGCATGCTATTGTCGAGCCCCAGCCAATGCAGCTGCCACATTTTTGGTAACAGAAAGGAACTCTATGCGTGTCGCATTAAGCGGAGGAGAGAAAGTCACCCCTAGCCATAGTGGGTAGAACAAGACAACCTGACACTCATGTCCACTGGTGTGTATTTTCGTCATGGATAGGAAAAGTAAATGATTAAGGTGTCATGCACGCTCCAATCCATAGGGATTTTCCTTAAGGTCCCACTCTCACCTATTTTTGACGAAAATGCTAACAATGCAACTTTTCATTAAAGGGTTCGTAGAAAGGGCATTACACGTCGAATTGCACAAGTCAAACACTAGGCACCGAAGAGGAAGCTATACTAGGTTAATCTAACTGTAATCATCTATGGATTGGGTTGAAGATTCTCAAGTGCATAGCCGTGTGCCTGAGACACATGTCATCCCTAATCCGGCGTGGAGCTGGAACCCCTTGATACGTTCCATCGTATATATAATTTTTGATTGTTTCATGCTATCATATTATCAATCTAGGATACTTTATATGCAATTATATGCTATTTATTCCTTGACCAAGCAAATTGGATGCACACCCACTTAGTTTCATTTGAGCTTTCATACACTTATAGCTCTAGTGCATCCGTTGCATGGCAATCCCTACTCCTCGCATCGATATCGGTCGAAGGGCATCTTCATAGCGAGTTGATTCGCCTAGTTGATGTGAGACTTTCCCACCTTTTGACTCCTTTGATATCTACCAACATATTCCATTCCACCCATATGTTATATCTATGGGTCACGTTCATGTGTTGAAAATGCTGAAGCGCGTTAGAAGTATGATCCAATTGCTTGGTTTGACACCGGGGTGCTCATGATTTATAATTATGCGGTGAAGATGGATTCATGCCATGCTTGATATGATAAAATGAGTAGGGAATAACATTCTTTAATGATCGTATATTTTGAAATAGTAATGATTATGCTTCTTATGTTCATTGATATTATTATGTTAATGTCAATTGATTCATCATTTGTCAATATCTACACTTCAAAGAGATTACTTGTTAGGTAGCATGCCACATCAAAAAAATTGTTTTATCATTTACCTACTCGAGGACGAGCAGGAATTAAGCTCGGGGAGGTTGATACGTCTCCGCCGTATCTATAATTTTTTATTGTTTCATGCTATTATGTTGTTAATCTAGGATACTTTGTATGCAATTATATGCTATTTTATATCATTTTTGGGACTAACCTATTAACTCAGTGCCCAATGCCAGTTTCTGTTTTTTGCTTGTTTTTGGAATTTTCAGAAAATCAATATCAAACGCAGTTCAAATTAGATACAAATTTACGGGAGTTATTTTTGGACAAGAAGAGACCCAAGAAGCTTCGGGAGGAGGCTAGAAGATGCACGAGGTGGCCATAGGCCACTAGGGTGCGCCCTGGGGGGTAGGGCGCGCCCCCATGGCTTGTGGGCCCCCCGTGGCACCTCTTGACCTAATTCCACTTTCGTATATTCACAATTACCCCAAAACCAACAGAGAGCCACCCGAAACAATTTTTTCGCAGCTGCAAGTCTCTGTTCTTCTGTGATCCCGTCTGGAGGCCTTTTCTGGTACTCAGCCGGAGGGGGAATCCATCATGGAGGCCATCTTCATCAACCTTGCCACCTCCATGATGATGTGCGGGTAGTTCACCACAGACCTACGTGTCCATAGCTAGTAGCTAGATGGCTTCTTCTTCTCTTTGATCTTCAATACCAAGTTCTTTGCGATTCTCGCGTTGATCTGTCTGATGTAATCTTCTTTTGCCATGTGTTTGTTGGGATCAGATGAATTTTGGGTTTATGATCAGATTATTCATGAAAAGTAATTGAGTCTTCTCTGAATTCTATTATGCATGATTGTTATAGCTTTGTAAGTCTCTCCGATCTATCGGTTTGCTTTGGCCAACTAGATTGATTTATCGTCAATGAGAGGTGTGCATTGTAGTGGGTTCAATCTTGCGGTGCTCTATATCCCTGTGACAGAAGGGGACAAGGGATGTATTGTATCATTGCTACTAAGGATAAAATGACGGGGTTTGAATATATTGCTTGTACTTACTTTGCCTACATCATGTCATCTTGCTTAAAGCATTACTCTGTTTGCGTAAACTTAATACCATAGATGCATGCTGGATAGCGGTCCATTGGTGGAGTAATAGTAGTAGATACAGAATCATTTCGGTCTACTTGTCATGGGTGTGATGCCTATATACATGATCATTGCCATGAAATCATAACTATGCGCTTTTCTATCAATTGCCCAATGGTAATTTGTCTACCCACCGTATGCTACTTTCGAGAGAGAAGCCTCTAGTGAACACTATGGCCCCCAGGTTTACTTAATCATATTTGCTAAAAACCCAAAAATACCTTGCGGCAATTTATTTAATTTTGTTTTATGTTGCTTTTACCATTATCTATCTACCACTATCAGAAGTAATCCTTGCAAGTAACGAGTTCATGGGGCTTGACAACCCTCTTGCCCACGTTGGATGCAAGTGTTTGGTTTTGTGTGTGCGGGTACCGCTTGAAAGACGAGTTGTTGTGGTTCTCCTACTAGTTTGATAACCTTGGTTCTCACTCAGGGAAATATTTATCGCTACTATATTGCTTCACCCTTCCTCTTCAGGGAAAACCCAACACAGCTCACAAGTAGCACCCTCGAAAATCCGTTCATTGCATTCCTTCCACGTGTTCCACCATACAAGGGGAAACAATTTTGTAGGAGCACAAAACAGTTTTTCTGCTATTAAGAGGAAGTATGTTCCTGTATTATGGTCAGTGTGTTTGGAATGGAGATACACAATCAAATATGTGTGCAGTGGTATGCTCAAATCCAGGCCGTTTTGTGATGCTTGGGTTAGATCGCACACATAAGAGTGTCAAATCCTTAAAAAAAATAGCCAACGCTTGTCGGGATCCCTAATTTGCGACTGCTCAACATCGCCTTGCAAACAAGATGGCATTAGTTGCAGCGCACGATTGACGTGGAGTCTTGGCGAGAGTTTCACATAAAAATGCCAGTGAAATCCTCGACAGTCTTCTATGTCGTCACTAGATCCATCCAATAGATGAGCATTGTCCTCCCTCACCATGCTCGTTTCTTGGACTATTTGGTACGAAAGAAATTCGAGGTTCCGCCACCAATCCTTCCTAAAACCATCCTCAAGGAGGCAAAGAAACTAGGGAATATTATAACACATGAGTAATTGTCATGCCGTGAATGTTGGTCACTTGTAAAACTCTAACTTCTCCTTATTTGATAGATGGGGCAAATCCTATGGCCCCGCTTCGGGGAAAAATATCCATCTTATGAGGATGAAAAATCTACTCTATTCTAGATGGATTAGTAGCTTCCATCGTAGCTACAAAGTGGCGCCACACCTCTTCGCCTACTTCCATGCACGAGCATGTCGATTCCATACATTCAGGGAAAGTGTCGGAGGTGGCTTGTGCCTAGTGGAGAGTGCTACTTGTAAACTGCGTTGGGTTTTTCCCTGAAGAGGAGAGGAGATGCAACACAGTACAAATAAGTATTTCCCTTGGTGAGAACCAAGGTTATTGAACCAATAGGAGAATCACACAAACCCTCGTCAACAACACCTGCACACAAAGAATAAAACACTTGCACCCAACGCGGGCAAGAAGGTTGTCAAGCCCCTTGAACTCGTTACTTGCAAGGATTAAATTTTGATAGATAGATATTGTAAATGAAAAATAAAATAAAATTAATAAAAGTACAACAAGGTAAATAAGGATTTTTTAGTTTTTTATATTTAAGTAGACCCGAGGGGCCATAGTTTTCACTAGAGGTTGCTCTCTCGAAGAAAGCATACGGTGGGCAAACAAATTACTGTTGGCCAATTGATAGAAAAGCGCGTAGTTATGACATGTTATTCAAGGCAATGATCATGTATATAGGCATCACGTTCGTAAGCAAGTAGACCGACTCCTGCCTGCATCTACTACTATTACTCCACTCATCGACCGCTATCCAGCATGCATCTAGAGTATTAAGTATGAAACAGAGTAACGCTTTGAGAAAGATGACATGATGTAGACAAAGTAAACTCAACTAATATGAATAAACCCCATCGTTTCCCCCTTAATGGCAGTAATACAATACGTGTCTTGACCCCTTCTGTCACGAGGATAGAGCACCGCAATATTAAACCCATCACAATGCACCACTCACACTGAGGATAAATCAATCTAGTTGGCCAAACCAAACCGATAGATCGGAGAGAAATACGAAGCTATAACAATCATGCATAAAAGAATTCAGAGAAGACTCAATTAATACTCATGAATAATGTTATCATAAACCCACAATTCATCGGATCCCAACAAACTCACCGCAAAGAAGATTACATCGAATAGATCATCGCAAAGATGCGATGAACTTTGTATTGAAGATCATAGAGAGAGAGAGATAGCCATCTAGGTACTGGTTATGGACCCGTAGGTCTGTGGTGAACTACTCACACATCATCATGGGAGCAACAAGGTTGATGTAGAGGTCCTCCGTGATCGATCCCCCATCTGGGAGAGCACCAAAATAGGGCTCCTGATGGGCACACGGCGGAACAGAGACTTGCGGCAGCGAAAAACGGGTTTGAGGTGGCTCTTTGATGTTTTCCCGATTTTAGAGAATATATAGAGGCGGAGATAGGTCAAACGGAGCCACGAGGTGGTCCCAAGGCAAGGGCCCCCCGGGGCGCGCCGTCTTGCCTTAGCACCGCCTCGTGCGGCCTCCGGACCCCCTCCAAAGCTTCCAAGTCTTATTTTTGTCCAGGAAAATCATAAAAAAGTTTTGGGTCATTTGGACTTCGTTTGGTACTGGTTTCCTGAAAGGCCAAAAACAAGCAGAAAATAGCAACTGACACTGGGCACTAGGTTAATAGGTTATTTCACCAAAATGATATAAAATAGCATATAAATGCATATAAAATATCCTAGACTGATAATATAATAGCATGGAACAATCAAAAATTATAGATACGTTGGAGACGTATCAGCATCCCCAAGCTTAATTCCTGCTCGTCCTCGAGTAGGTAAATGATAAAAACAGAATTTTTGAGCTACATGCTACCCAACATGTAATCTCTTTTACGTATGATCTTTGAGAAATGATGAACTAATAAACATCAACATAATAATATCCATAAACATAAGTAACATAATCATTAATTTCAAAATATATGATCCTTAAAGAACGTTACTCCCCACTCATTTTATCATATTAGCATGGCATGACTCCGTCTTCACCACATAAGTATAAATCATGAGCACCATGGTGTCAAGTCAGGCAATTGGATCGTACTTCTAACGCGCTTCAGCATTTTCAACCTCACTTAATACATGAACATGAACCATGGATATAGCATATGGGTGAAATAGAATATGGTGGTAGATATCAAAGGAGTGAAAGTGGAAAGAAAGTCTCGCATCAACTAGGCATATCAACGGGCTATGGAGATGCCCATTAATAGATATCGATGCGAGGAGTAGGGACTGCCATGCAACGAATGCACTAGAGCTATATGTGTATGAAAGCTCAACGGAAGCTAAGTGGGTGTGCATCCAACTTGCTTGCTCAAGAAGACCTCGGGCATTTGAGTAAGCCCGTCATCGGAATATGCAAGCCAAGTCCTATAATTAAAAATTCCCACTAGCATATGAAAATGACAATTCGGGAGATTCTCTATATGAAGAACATGGTGCCACTTTGAGGCACAAGTGTGGTAAAGGATAGTAACACTGCCCCTTCTCTCATTTTTTTTCCATTTTCTCCTTTTTTCTTTCTCCTTTCTCTTTTTTCTTTTTTCTTTTTCTTTTCTCTTTTTTTGGTGGGCTCATTTAGCCTCCCCCATTTTTTTCATTTTTCGTCCGGAGCTCATCCCGACTTGTGAGAGAATCATTACTCCAGCATCCTTTCCTCACTGGGACAATGCTCTAATAATGATGATCATCACACTTTTATTTACTTACAACTCGATATAACAAGTCACATAGAACAATTATGAATCTATATGAATGCCTCTGGAAGTGTACCAGGATGTGCAATGATCTAGCGTAACATGTAAACAATGATGAACGGTGGCTTTGCCACAAATACTATGTCAGCTATATGATCATGCAAAGCAATATGATGATGAACACACAAGTCATGTGATGTAACGGTGGAATTTGCATGGCAATATATCTCGGAATGGCTATGGAGATGCCATAATAGGTATGTATGGTGGCTGTTTTGAGGAAGATATAAGTAGGTTTATGTGTGATAGAGGGTATCATATCATGGGGTTTGGATGCACCGGCGAAAGCTCCTCGAGGTGAGAATCGGCAATGCACGGTACCGAACAGGCTAGCAATATGTGGAAAGGTGAGTGTGTGTATATCCATGGATTCACATCAGTCATAAAGAATTGATATACTTATTGCAAAGCCTTATTAGCTCCCTCGAAGCAAAGTACTACCGCATGCCCCTAGGGAGGAGGTTGGGAGGAGTTAACCATCGCGCGCCTCCGACCCGAACAACACTAGGATTTCAACGAGGAATAAGAATGCTCACACATCATCACCATGCCATAACCAATATTTAGATGAGCAACAGGAAACAAGCTTTAACTATAGATATTTCTACTAACCAATAATCATGTACTCATGCGCTTTCACATTACTACATCAATATTATTAACCCGCAGTTTCTTCTTATAGTGAGCTACATGAAGGTTTTATTATACACTCCTTGAATACCTATCCTTTTTGGACTAGTCTTATAACCAGTGAAAATTACCATTACTATTTATTTAGACTCTCAAACAAATTTAGATGAAGCATGAGAGTTCAATTATTTCTATAAAATCTACACGCCACCATTCTCTAAAAGATATAGGTGAAGCACTAGAGCAACTACTAAGCTCAAAAGATATAAGTGAAGCACATGGAGTATTCTAACAAATCATGATGAACATGTGTCTCTCTCAAATAGGTGTGTCCATCCAACAATGATTGTGTAAAACTAAAAATAAATCAAACTATAATACATGACACTCCAAGCAAAACACATATCATGTGATGAATAAAAATATAGGTCCAAGTGACATACAAATGGAATGGAAACGAAAGAGGGGATGCCTTCCGGGGCATCCCCAAGCTTAGACGCTTGAGTCTTCCTAGAATTTTATATTAGGGTTCCTTGGGCATCCCCAAGCTTAGGGTCTTGCCACTCCTTATTCCTTCATCCATCGTGGTCTGACCCAAAACTTGAAAACTTCAGCACACAAAACTCAATAAAATCTCGTGAGATCCGTTAGTATAATCAACATATCAAATACTTTAGGTACTGTTATAAATTGATTCATATTTAATTATTTCATAATAGTTACTATACTAACTTCTCCATGGCTTATACCCCCCGATACAATCCATAGCATCATCAAAACAAGCAAACTATGCAAGCAAAAACAGAATTTGTCTAAAACACAACAGTCTGTAAAGATCTGTAGAAAAACTATACTTATGTAGGTCCTAAAATTCTTAAAAATTAGGAAATCTTAGGATATTTTTATACGAATACTGCGTAAAAATTTCATATCAAAAAGACGTTACGGTAAAATCAGAGAAATTCTGCACTGGACGCAAAAGTTTCTGTTTTTGCACCATATCAATTCTACTATCTTCCAAATCATCCCAAAGGCTTTACTTGGCACAAACACTAATTTAAACATAAAAACATAATCATTACAGTAGAAATAATCATTTCAACACACCAAAGCATAAGGTAAAACAAAAATTTAAAGATAACTATTGGGTTGCCTCCCAACAAGCGTTATCGTTTTATGCCCCTAGCTAGGCATAATGCATAGTATCAAGTGTTGTCATCCTTGATTTTTTCCTCTTGGGATGTGTGTTTATCGGGTCTCTTTTCAAAAACAATGGGAAACACATCATCTATTAAAATCTTAGCATTTTCAAGGCTATTTTCCTCAAACCCTTGTTGGTCCCCCTTCACTACCCAAGAATATTGTTGATTAATACCATTGAAAATTGGTTGGATAATATGCATAGGAGGAACTTCCTTTTTGGTATTTTCATCAAAAGTATGATTATCCCGAAACACATATCTCCTCAAATAATCCTTATCATATAAAATTTCATCTATCACAGGGTGCTCATGGCTCATATTATAAAAATCAAAGATCTCTCGAGCCTCACGCACTATATAGTCATACTCATTCATGAGGATAAGAGTAGCTATGTTTTTAGCCTTAGGGTTATTTATAACAGGTAACTCATAGAAGAGTCTTTGCAAAGTGGGATGAGTACGCAGAAATCTTCTTCCGAGCGTAAGAAGAAGCGCTAAAATAGCTTCGGAGTAACTATTGCTTCTTTTAAGAATAGTAATGTCATTGCAAACCAAAGTTCCTGTACACTTAAAGAATTCCTGAATAATGTTTTTCCCTATGATATTCCCACTTCCCATCACTATTTTTGTATCTAAATTTGAGGGAATTTCTATCTTGGGGGTTTCATCACCCTCACTTTTCTTGATGACAAACTCAGACATGATAGCAACTTCAAACAAGCAAGCAAACGAGTAAACTAGATAACTAAGCAAACAAGCAAATATAAATTTTTTTGTATTTTTGATTTTTATATAAAGTAAAATATAACAGCAAATAAAAAGTAGAACAAGTGAATGACAATTTGTGTATAGTTACCTAGTGAGAAATTTGATGATGTCTCCCCGGCAGCGGCGCCATAAATTCTTCCTGCTACTTGTAAACAGCGTTGGGTTTTTCCCCGAAGAGGAGATGAGATGCAACACAGTAGAGATAAGTATTTCCCTCAGTGAGAACCAAGGTTATCGAACCAATAGGAGAATCACCCAAACCCTCCTCAACAGCACATGCACACAAAGAATAAAACACTTGCACCCAACACAGGCAAGTGGGTTGTCAAGCCCCTTGAACTCGTTACTTGCAAGGATTAAATTTTGATAGATAGATATTGTAAATGAAAAATAAATAAAAAATAATAAAAGTACAGCAAGGTAAATAAGGATTTTTTAGTTTTTATATTTAAGTAGACCCGGGGGCCATAGTGTTCGCTAGAGGCTTCTCTCTCGAAGAAAGCATACGATGGATAAACAAATTACTGTTGGGGAATTAATAGAAAAGTGCATAGTTATGACAAGTTATTCAAGGCAATGATCATGTATATAGGCATCATGTCTGTAAGCAAGTAGACCGAGTCTTACCTGCATCTACTACTATTACTGCACTCATCAACCGCTATCCAGCATACATCTAGAGTATTAAGTATGAAACAGAGTAACGCTTTGAGCAAGATGACATGATGTAGACAAAGTAAACTCAACTAATATGAATAAACCACATTGTTTTTATCTTTAATGGCAGTAATACAATACATGTCTTGACCCCTTCTGTCACGAGGATAGAGTACCGCAAGATTAAACCCATCACAACGCATCACTCCCACTAAAGATAAATCAATCTAGTTGGCCAAACCAAACCGATAGATCAGAGAGAAATACGAAGCTATAACAATCATGCATAAAAGAATTCAGAGAAGACTCAATTAACATTCATGAATAATCTGATCATAAACCCACAATTCATCGGATCCCAACAAACACACCGCAAACAAGATTACATCGAATAGATCATTGCGAAGATGCGTTTAACTTTGTATTGAAGATCATAGAGAGAGATATCCATCTAGATACTAGCTATGGACCCGTAGGTCTGTGGTGAACTACTAACACATCACCATGGGAGCAGCAAGGTTGATGTAGAGGCCCTCCATGATAAATCCCCCCTCCGACAGAGCATAGGAACAAGGCTCCATATGGGCACACGGCGGAACAGAGACTTACGGCGACGGAAAAAAGGTTATGGGTGGCTCTGTGATGCTTTCCTGATTTTAGGGAATATATAGAGGTGGAGATAGGTCAAACGGAGCCACGAGGTGGCCCCAAGGAAATCCTCCCCCTTGGGGCGCGCCCTCTTGCCTTGGCACCGCCTCGTACGACCTCCAGACTCCTTCCGAAGCTTCTAGGTCTTATTTTTGTCCAGAAAGAATCATAAAAAAGTTTTGGGTCATTTGGACTTCGTTTGGTACCGGTTTCCTGAAAGGCCAAAAACAAGCAGAAACCAACAACTTGCACTGGGCACTAGGTTAATAGGTTAGTTCACAAAAATGATATAAAATAGCATATAAATGCATATAAAGTATCATAGAATGATAATATAATAACATGGAACAATAAAAAATTATAGATACGCTGGAGACGTATCAGAGAGATGTTCGCCCGGACATCCATGTTGATGCCCGTTGTGAGTTTTTTCACATAAGAGCGGACGAACTCTATCCCGCTTCAATACAGGCATGTTTCATTAGTTGCACCTATTTTGCATGCATTTCATGTGCTTCTCTAATGGGACTTGATAACCCACAAGTGTAGGGGATCGTTTGTAGCCTTTTTCAATAAATAAGAGTGTCAAACCCAACGAGGAGCTAAAGGTAGAACAAATATTCCCTCAAGTTCTATCGACCACCGATACAACTCTACGCACACTTTAACGTTTGCTTTACCTAGAACAAGTATGAAACTATTTTGTAGGTGATAGGATAGTTTGCACGAATAAAACAAGAAGTACTTTGCGGGAATAAAACTACGAGTAAATTGCAAGATAATAAAAGTTAGTTGTTTAGTAGAAAGCTTTTTTAAAACAAGAAGGTTATTTGTCCCTAGGCAATTGATAACTAGACCAGTAATCATTATTGCAGTTTTATATGAGGGAGAGGCATGAGCTAACATACTTTCCATACTTGGATCATATGCACTTATGATTGGAACTCTAGCAAGCATCCGCAACTACCAAAGATCATTAAGGTAAAACCCAACCATAGCATTAAGTATCAAGTCCTCTTTACTCCCATACGCAACAACCCACCTACTCGGGTCTGTGTATTCTTTCACTCACGCCACCCACCATAAGCAAGTTATGAACATATTGCAACACCCTACAGCGGGGATCCCTCACGTTTGCGCGACACGGAGGGCACCATAGGACAGCACCAAAATAAAACATACAACTCATACCAACCACGATCATCAATTAGCCCATAGGACAAAACGGATCTACTCAAACATCATAGGATAGCCACATATCATTGGGAAATAATATATGGAGTTGAGCCCCATGTTTAAGTAGAGATTACAGCGGGGAAGAGAGGTGTTACACCGCTGCATAGAGGGGGAGAGAGTTGGTGTTGACGGCGGCGAAGTTGTTGATGTAGATCGCCGTCATCATGATTGCCCCGGTGGCGTTCCGGCGCCACCGAGAAGAGGGGGAGAGAGCCCCCTCCTTCTTCTTATTCCTTGGCCTCCTCCCTAGATGGGAGGAGAGTTCCCCCTCTGGTCGATGACCTCCATGGCAGCGGAGGGGCAGGAGCCCCTTCGAGATTGGATCTCCCTGTCTGTTCTCTTCTGTTTCGCGTTCCTGTTTTTCTGGCCGAAAACCGTTCCTTATATTCCCGGAGATCCGTAACTCCGATTACACTAAGATTTTAACACGATTTTTTTCCGGGATATAAGCTTCCTTGCACCCGAAGTAGAGCTCCAACCGACTTACGTGGTGACCACAACCCACCACCACACGTCTGGGCCTTGGGGCACGCCCTGGTGTCTTGTGGTGGCTGTGGGCCTCCTTTTGCGTTGATTCCACCTCCCAAAAATCACAAATATTCCAAAATAATTCTCCATAAATTTTTATCGCGTTTGGACTTCATTTGATATGTATATTCTGCAAAACAAAAAAACATGCAACAAACAGGAACTGGCACTGGGCACTGGATCAATATGTTAGTCCAATAAACAATATAAAATGTTGCCAAAAATATGTGAAAGTTGTATAATATTGGCATGAAACAATCAAAAATTATAGATACGACGGAGACGTATCAGCATCCCCAAGCTTAATTCCTGCTCATCCTCGAGTAGGTAAATGATAAAAAAGATAATTTTTTATGTGGAATGCTACCTAGCATAATCTTGATCATATATCTAATCATGGCATGAATATTAAGACATGAGTGATTCAAAGCAATAGTCTATAATTTGACATAAAGACATTAATACTCAGGCATCCCAACAAACAATCATGTCTTTAAAAATATCAAGGCTAAAGAACGCTATCCCTACAAAATCATATAGCCTTGTCATGCTCTGCCTTCTTAACACGAAGTATAAATCATGTACTACCCCGGTGTCAGCCAAGCAATTGGTTCATACTTTTTAATGCGCTTCAGCATTTTCAACTCTCACGCAATACATGAGCGCAAGCCATGGATATAGCACTATGGATGGAATAGAATGCGGTGGTAGACATTAATATAGAGAAGACAAAAAGGAAGATAGTCTCACATCGAAGCGGCTAATCAACGGGCTATGGAGATGCCCATCAATAGATACCAATGTGAGGAGTAGGGATTGCCATGCAACAGATGCACTAAGAGCTATAAGTGTATGAAAGTTCAATATGAAAACTAAGTGGGTGTGTGTCGGCGTTCTGGGAACGGGGGTACCCAGACCTGCCTGCCTGCGGCTCAAGGCATGGCCCACTTCGTCAACCAGACACGGCCTGGCGCGGCTCCACTCAAGACAAGGCCCTCGCGAGGCCCCTAGGCTCGCGAGGAGGAGCGGTGTCAAGACCGGCAAAGGATGGGCCTCCTCAGGCCCCCTCCGGAGCGGTGGAGAACTCTATGCAAAGCCCGGCCTCAGGAGTCAAAGATGACGCAAGGAAGGACAGGCGGGCGCCAGCGCGCCAGGCGGCGCAGTTTCCTCTTTGGTGCAAAGCGAGCGAGGATGTACGCGGGTTCCCAAAGCACCCCCCAAAGGTTTCCATTCCGGTGCAACAAGACCACGACCACGAGCCCTGCAGGACGGATGTCATCGCCGAGCCCACCTCTGCATCATCGACAGTTACTTTGCAGGCGAAGACCGCCTTTGGGCAGGGCGGGCATGTACTCCTATCCCCCTTCAAATTTGGCCATTGTGGGATCCCTTCCCGCCATTGCGATAAGGGAAGAGGACCCGGGCCGCCGCTATATATAGAGGCTAGGCTGCACCGTAGAGGAGGACGAACCCACGAACCGGATCCAAAACCGGACAATTCACTCATCCACCACCAAGCCGAAGGAGGGCCAAGAACACCTCAGGAGCGCCCTCACGAGGCTCCGAAACACTGTACTAGTTCATCCATCACACCTCCTCGAGAGGCAATCCACCAAAGCAGGAGTACGGTATTACGCTTCGCAGCGGCCCGAACCTGGGTAAACCACCGTGTTCATCTTCTTCCTCGTCATCGTGCGAGTTCGTCGTTCGGTCCATCGAGTAGCGAGCTAGGTTGGGCAAGGCTGCAGGGGATCTTTGCACACGCCCCTGTGTTTGAATCTTAAGGGTTTTGTGGAGCCCGAAATCCGACATTTGGGGCGCCAGGTAGGGGGCGTGTCGGAGTCTTCCTCGAGCCAAGCTCTTCTCCCACCTCGCTGCTCTGATGTTTGACGCCCGTCGAGCTCGCGCCGAGCGCCGTGCTGCCCGCGTCGCCCAGACGGCGCCCGTGGGCCGCACCGGCACGCGCCAGTCCCCGTCACCGGTGGCCAATGCCGCCATGGGCCCAGATGCCCACGAACAACAAGATTCCTCCCAGCCGGTCACCGCGCGACGCGACGGCCAGACCGCAACTCCGTCGATCGTTCCTCCTACCGGGTCGTCCTCCCATGTTCGGCCGGGCCGGCGCATGGTTCGGGCACGCTCGCCATGGCGAACGAGTTGCTCCGCTACCGTCCCTCCCCCGACCGCTACGACGACTGGCTTCGGCTTATCGCGGAGCTCGTCAGTGCTGCCGGCGACGCTTCAACGCTCTCCTACTCGCTTCGACCCCGACCTTCCCTGGCAGACAACGTGGCCCACGATGCGCCACCGCCTCCTCCGCAACGCGACGCCGACCCCGAGCCCAGGCGTGAAGCACGCCCGTGCGGCCTGCCCCGCGAGCCGCAGGCAAGGGCAAGAGATGAAGTGAGCTGCCAGGTGGTGCCCCGGCCGCGCGTCGACGCACGTGCGTCCCCGCACTGCCGAACCAGCGTCGCGACCGGGCACCGCTCGAGGCGGCCCCTCAAGAACGTCAAGACCGGGCCCCGCCCGCGCACGCAGCACCGCTCGAGCCAGTGGGGTGCCTCGCCATCGCCCCGGAGCTCCACCCTACCATGTGGCCCTGCAAGTTCAAGCCCGACCTACCCCCTCGCTACGACGGCACCCCGGATCCCGCTAAGTTCCTATAGCTTTACTCCCTGAGCATCCGGGCGGCTGGAGGAGACGACAAGGTCATGGCGTGCTGGTTCCCCATGGCGCTCAAAGGCGGCGCACTCTCCTGGCTCCTCAACCTCCCAGAGGCATCAATCACCTCCTGGGATGGCCTGCGCAAATGCTTCATCACCAACTTCCAAGGTACCCGCGACCGCGCGCTCACCGTGAACGACCTGCGGCGTATCAAGCAGCGGGATGGGGAGACCCTGCACAAGTTCATACAACGCTTCATGACTACGCGCCTCAAGGTCCCGAAGGTGTCGGATGAGGCTATCATCTCCGCGTTCACCGACGGCGTCACAGACCTCAAGATGAAAGAGGAGCTTGCCATGAATGACGAACTGTGCTCAGCCCTGGAGATGTTCAACCTGGCGAACAGGTGCGCCAAGGCTGAGGAGGGCTGCCTGTCACTCCGCGGGCCTCCGGCGGCCAAGCCGGAAGAAAAGAAGACCAAGGCCAAGGAGGTGAGGCGCAAGGCCCCTGCGGTGCTTGCGGCCGAGCCTGAAGCGAAGCGCAGCCGGGGTGAGGAGCACCCCGCAGGAGGAAGACCGACCTGTATCTTTCATGGCACCAACAACCACGACACCGCCGACTGCCAAGAACTCAGGCTGGTCCGCGCCGAACACTTCGGCCGGCACCATGGACGCGTCGACCGTGGCTTTGGACGCGGCGGAGGCCGCGGCGGAGGCCGTTGGGACAACCGGGAGCCACGCCAGGGGTGGCGCAACCAGCCTCAGGAGGACCGCTGGCGCGATCAGGCTCGGGACGACCGCTGGCGCGATCAGGCTCGTCAGGACCGCTGGCGCGACGACCCTCCGGAGGGGTCACGACGTGGCCAGCCTCGTGAGATCCGCCCTCGCGAGGCCGGCCTTCCGCCGCTGCCACCACCACCCAGAAGGAAGGAAGAGGATAGGCAAGACGATGGGGCTGGGGGCTTCCAGGAGGTCAGGGCAGTGGCCTGTATCCTGGGCGGCTCCCAGGCCCCGGCCTCCAACCGCGTCTTCAAGCAGTTCGTGCGGGAGGTGAACGCGGCTCTCCCAAAACCCGAAGCAATGCGTCCCCTCAAGTGGTCCCAGGTGGCCATTACCTTCGACGCGAGGGATCAGCTCATGTGCTCGGCCGTGGCCGGCAAGCTCCCTATGCTGTGCACTCCAACCATCAGCAACGTCCTTGTCACCAAGACCCTCATCGACAGTGGAGCGGGGCTCAATGTCCTCTCCATTGAAACCTTCGAGACGCTCCAGGTTCCGTACGAACAGCTCATGCCTACCAAGCCCTTCTCGGGGGTCACCGACGGGTCCACCGTCCCCATCGGGCAGGTGCGCCTGCCTGTCACCTTTGGCGGGCGCGAGAACTACCACACCGAGATCATCGTCTTTGACGTCGCGCACATCCACCTCCCGTACAACATGATCCTTGGGTACCCGGCCCTCGCCAAGTTCATGGCGGTGACTCACCACGGCTACAACATCCTCAAGATGCCGGGGAGTGGAGGCGTCATCACCGTTGCTTGCGATGAGAAGGATGCTGTCTGCTCCCTCGAACGAGCTTACCGCGCCGCGGCGGCCGAGCACTCAGACGACGAGGAGGATGCCCTGCCTCGTGAGGACCCGCACAAGAAGAAGAAGCAGCTCTTCCCCGCGGGGCGTCCTGGAACCTCGAGCTCCGCGCCCAGGGACGGGGCCCCACCTCCTATCGCATAGGAAAGCGCGCTCGGCGCCCCTCTTGGGTCGGGCCCGGGGGCTCCCATCCGGGGAGTTTCTGGCTCGGCCAGTGAAACAAGAGTGGCGCTCGAGGACGACCCGAAGGCGCGTCCTGACGTGCGTCAGCTCGAGCTGGGAACGCGGCGCGTGGCGCCAAGCTCGCAAGAGTCCGTCATCCGAGCAATCGAGGAGCTTCGAGAAGCGCAGGCTGTGCAAGGCGGGGACTGCCCAGCACCACCAATCGCAGCCGCCGTCATCGGCACGGTCGACCAGCCGTGCGTCTGCATCAACGCGCTTGCGATCAACAGGGCCGCGTCCCAGGGCCCCTTCTGGCCAGCGCGTGCCGATCATGGATGGGTCTACCCGAACGCTTACGTCCGCATGCCCTTCGGACTGGCGAACGCGGGCGTCACGTTCCAGCGCCTTTACCGAGCCATGCTCATGCCTGGCCTGGCGAGGTGCGGCGAGGAGTTGGAGGAGATGCTCGGACCAAGTGAAGGTCCTGAGCCTCGGGAGATGACGGACCCATGAGGGTCGCGCTCGTGGAGGTGCAAGATCAGGCTATGACGGCAACTTTGACTCGTTGGCGGCATGGCTGCCAGGTGACTTTTTGTTGGCTGCTGCCAGGTAACTTTTTGGTTCACTCCGTCTGAGGGCGCCCACCGGGCCGCATTATCCTCAGGTGATCAGGGCACACCCCTGCAGCCGCCTCGTTTATGCATATTTCAATAGTTTCTCATGCATCTAATCCGTTTCCTGACGTTTTACCTTGCCTACATGGCTCCTTGCTGGTGTGAATGCCGCCGCACCAACCTTTCTGAGTTGGTGTTACGCAAGGGGCCATGCGCTACGGTCCCTCCCGGGGCACCTCGGAACTGGGATGCAAGGCCCTGTCGCCTCAGGGACTTGCATCTTTTGGCGGTCGACCCCCGCTCGGGGGCTCCGGCCACAGCACGGTGCCTCGGCATGGAGTCTTGGGAGGCCCCCACGGCCTCCAGAGGCAGCAGCCGGGAGGATAGAATGGGGGTCGCTCAAGCGTCAAGGGGGGCTCCTGAGCATTGCGATCAGGAGCCTTACCGGTCATATAGCCACTCGCTCCTTGATGTCGTCCTTGGTGATCCGGTCGGCATCAAGGGTGTCGGGGCCTCGCCCCGTAGTTGCGTCCTTGGTGATCCGTTCGTACGCTACGGTGGTAGGGAAATGTGCGGGACCGGGACCTGCCGACGTAGAGCCGCTTGAGCGTCAAAGGGGGCTCCTAAGCAATGCGCCTCAGGGGCCTTACTGGTCATAAAGCCACTCGCCCCTTGATGTCGTCCTTGGTGATCCGGTCGGCGTCAAGGGTGTCGGGGCCTGACCCCGTAGTTGCGTCCTTGGTGATCCGGTCGTACACTATGGTGGTCGGGAAATGTGCGGGACTGGGGCCTGCAGACGTAGAGTGCCAAAAGGACTCCCAACATGCCTCACTCGTGAAGAAGAAGAAGTCAGCTGGGCCTTAGACGGCCCCACCTACGAGAAGACCCAGGCGCAACCCGCCTTTGAGGTAGGGACCTCACGAGGCCAAAGCTCCCTCGCGAGCTCCCAGATACACCTCCCAGTTCTGCCGTGCTAGCCACGCGTACGAACTCTATGGGCTGTACACGCCCGGAGCCCCCCAAGGACGCGGAGGGGTTCCTTCCCACGTAATGTGGAAGCCACAACTCCGCGCTGGCGGAGAAGTCAACACGGTCCACCAATGACTATGCCCACGCAATGTGGAAGCCACAGCTCCGTGCTGGCGGTCAACACGGTCCACCAATGACTATGCCCATGCAATGTGGAAGCCCCACGCCCGGTGCGGGGGGATAAACAACTGAGGGCACCCCAGCGGCTGCATTCAACCTCAGGAGGGTCCCTAGAGGCCCCCTTCTCACTGCGTTCCCCAGGGATGTACGCGTGAGGGGGCTGCATGGGGGCTACTACCCAGCCAAGCCTGGTACACGCCACCTTCTCAGGTCTGCCAAACCTGGTCTTCACGCACCCATCTCCGGAAAAGCTGGCGAGGAAAGGTATGGGAGCCGCTCGTACGTCAAGGGGGACTCCTGAGCATCGCGACTCAGGAGCCTCACTGGACCCGTAGCCCCTCACCCCTTGGACCGTCCTTGGTGATCCGGTCGGCCCAACGGCGGTTGAGGTATGCGCGGGCCGGGCCCTGCCGACGCAGAGCTCGAAGCGCTCACAAAAACTGCTCAAAAACCCTTAAGGAGGACGCTAGAGCTCGTACGTCAAGGGGCACTCCTGAGCATCGTGACTCAGGAGCCTCACTGGACCCGTAGCCACTCACCCCTTGGACCGTCCTTGGTGATCCGGTTGGCCCAACGACGGTTGAGGTATGCGCGGGCCGGACCCTGCCGACGCAGAACCCCAAAGGTGTTCGAAATTTTTAAGTCAATGCAATCTTTGCCATGTTCCCTTCATGAGGGCTGCTCGTACGTCAAGGGGGACTCCTGAGCATCGCGACTCAGGAGCCTCACTGGACCCGTAGCCCCTCACCCCTTGGACCGTCCTTGGTGATCCGGTCGGCCCAACGGCGGTTGAGGTATGCGCGGGCCGGGCCCTGCCGACGCAGAGCATCACAGCAAGCAAGAAGGAAACAAGGCGAAGAGAGCAATCACACAGTTTAACAGTTATTACAAGCATTAAAAGTTTTCACGAACACAAACAAGTTTAACGCCTCCATGAGGTACGATGGGCATTGCAGGAAAGGAGCAGGGGAGAGGAATCAGGAGGAGCCGCCGCCACCACTCGTCCCGCCCTCAGGGAACTCGTCGTCGACATCGTTGGCGTCGTCTTCTTCGCCGCCAACCCCAGCAGCATCAGGAGGCGGAGAGACCGTGACGCGGGTGAACCTCTTCACCAGCGTCTCCACGGCGCCCTTCACCGCCGCCGCAACGCTGGCGCGGACCTCGGGGGCGACCGGGCGGATCACGGAGTCGAAGTCGAACCCCGGCTCGCGAAGATGAAGATGGCTGAAGACGCATGTTGCGGCCTCAGAAAAGAGGTCGCGACAATCGCTCTCCAAGACCCGCTCCACCTTGACAACGGCGCCCTCCAGTGCCTCGACGAGCTTCGAAGCGAGTACCGCGAAGCCACTCTCTGGAGCCGCCAGGGGCTCCATGAATCCATCCCGGCAGAGGGAATGGAGTGCTCGGCGAAGCTTGAACTCGACGGTGGGAAAGGCGCTCAGCTCAGCAGCCTTTTTCTCCTCAGCCGTAGCAAGAGTTTTCTCCCTGGTGTCAAGCAAGGCCTTCTCCGAAGCGACTTCCTTCTCCTACGCGTCCAGGCGCTTCCGCTCCACGGCCTGACGGGTCGCCACTTGGGACAGCTCGGAGTCCCGAGCTGCGAGTTTGGCCTCGCGGGCCTTGAGATCTTCCTCCTGCTGACGCAGCCGCTCTGCAAGCTCGGACTTCTCCTCATGGAGGGCCTTCAGGTTGGCCTCCACCTCTTTACAGCGCCAGGTGGCAGACGCCGCCTCAGCTAGTGCCTCCTCGCGGGCTGCCCTGGCGGACACAACTTCCTCCTCACTCTTCACCACGGCAGTCTCGGCCTGACCCCAGACCGCCATGGCAGAGGCGTCGGCTTGGAGCCACCCGGAAAGGAGCCCCAGGCGCCCGCTCGTGAGGCGATCATCGGTACCCACGAGGGCATCCCGAACTTGGCCCAGAACAGCGAAGGCCCCGTCCAGAGCGTCAAGGCCGCGTGATGAAGGCATCGAGTCCTCTTCCGAAGGAGTCGCCTGCGCGGTCACAGGCGACGACTCCTGGGAGGCAGCGACGCAAGGGACAGGTGGCTCCGGAGGCTGTGCGGCGATCACAGGCGGAACAGATGCAGGCAGATCGACGGGCGGCTGGCCCCCCGGGACTGGCCCTCCGGACAGCGGCACAGACGCCCCCTCGAGGGCAGAAGCGACCACACCAACGGGCCTCGGGGGCTCAGGGGGCTCCGCGGCGGCAACCGGGAGGGTTGCCTCGTGAGCCCCCGCCCCCTCGGCGACAGGCGCCTTGTCGGGCGACGGCAGGACGACAGGAGCGGGCGCCACGTCGGAAGACGCCTTCGGCTTGACGCCCGCTTTCTTCTTCCTCATCTTCAGCGCGGCGGCATTCCTGGTTACCAAGCAAAGGGAAATCATCAATACCCAGGCTGCAGGCAGACGACCGAGGCCGAGCCGAACTACTTACTCTTCAACGTCGACCCACTTCCTCTTCCTCTTCGCTCCGGCAACGACGGGGGCGCCCTCGCCCTTCTCGGTGAGGGCATCGCCATGCAGGGGAACGGAGGCGCTGTCTGCAAGGGCGGCCGCCGAAGGGATTGCCATGGCCCTAGCCTCGCCCACCTTGCCTGCGAGTTGCGATTCGGGCGGAGGCGAGGCCGGCGCTTCAACCGCCTTGCCGGCGGAGGCAGGGCGCGCCGGAGGAGACTCCGCCCCGCGCTTCCTGGGAGTCGACACGCAGGCGGACCGCGTGGCACGAGGGGCCGGCCCTAGCCCCCTTGGGGCCTTGGCGGCGCGTGGGGAGCCCGCAGTAGAAACTTCACCAACATCGTCGTCATCCTCGAGCTCGCGCAGAAGGGTGCCCTGTGACGGGGGAGACGCCCCCGCCGGGCCGCCGTCGGCGGTCCTCTCCGAATCCTCCCCGCCCGTGGTGTCGCCGGAGGACACCATCACCGGGGAACCAAGGCCCTTAGCTGGGAAAAGCCCCAGTTCGTTGAAGACGGGCATCTCGGCGACCAAATCGGCCACGTCGTCGTGGCGGTACAGCGGGGCATAGGCCTCAGGGAGATCACCAGGGTCGTCGTTGAGCAGGACTGTCACAGCCCTGTTTAGCTCCTCGGGGGATATGTGGGCGGCCCGAAGCCTGAGGTTGTCACCGCTGCCCTGATAGTCCCACAAGGGCCTAGAATGGGACTGGAGGGGCGCCAGGCGCTCCGTCAAGAACTCCTTCACTATCATCCCCCCAGTCAGCTTCTTGGCGCTGATATCGCGAGAGATCCGATCCAGGACTGGCTTGGCCCGAGGGTCCGAAAGCTTCGCGGAGCTCCATGCGGAGGTCTTCTTCGGCAGCCCCTTCGGCAGATCCAGGCGGGGGTTGGAGCTGCCAGGATCCATGAAGACCCAGCGGTGCCTGAAGTTCTCCACCTTCTTCCCGGCCTTTAAGAGCATGTTACTGCTCTGGACCGCGACGAAGGAGACGCACGCCAACCGTTGAGCGCCGTCGTGCACGCGCAGGCTGAAGAAATGTCGGAAGAGGGCCACCGAAGGCCTTACGCCCACGAAGGCCTCACAGTAGAAGGCGAAGACGGACAAGAGCAGGTTGGAGTTGGGTTGGATATGAAGAGCCTGGATCCCGTAGTGGTCGAGGATGGCATTGAAGAACGCGGAGAAGGGCGGGACGAGCCCGGCGTAGATGCTATGAAGAAAGAAGGGGTAGGCCGACCTGGATGAGGGCCGCTTCGCCGAGGAGCCGCCCCATATCAAGGTCCGACCGCGCTAGTTGGTCTCGTCCGCCGTCGACGGAAGCACCGGGACGAGGTCTCCGTCCTTAGCAATGGCGGATTCCAAGAGCGCCGGTGAGCTGGGAGCGGAAGCTGAACTCTGGGCCTCTGACTTCGGCTTGCCGGTGGGAGCCATCGGGAAGCTCGCGGAGCCAAAGCGGCAAGGAGGAGGACGGAGCGGCACCGGATCTGGAGAGGCCTCTGCTAGAGCCGGGGACCTGGAGAGCAAGAGCAGGTGCGCAAGAAAGGAAAGCAATAATGGCCAGCGCTAGAAGTCAGGCTCTTGTCGATTCGGGCGGTGGCCGAAGGGACAAGGGACGCACAACATCAACTGCACAACGCACGCCAGTCCTGGCCCGTAGGCATTTGGGGTCCGCGGCGCTTCGGGCCACCCTCAAGGCTTTGCCCAGAAGCCAGCTCGAGCACGCCTTGGGCCCGGGGGCTACTGTCGGCGTTTTGGGAACGGGGGTACCCAGACTTGCCTGCCTGCGGCCCAGGGCATGGCCCACTTCGTCAACCAGACATGGCCTGGCGCGGCTCCACTCAAGACAAGGCCCTCGCGAGGCCCCTAGGCTCGCGAGGAGGAGCGGCGTCAAGACCAGCAAAGGATGGGCCTCCTCAGGCACCCTCCAGAGTGGCAGAGAACTCTATGCAAAGCCCAGCCTCAGGAGTCAAAGATGACGCAAGGAAGGACAGGCGGGCGCCAGCGCGCCAGGCGGCGCAGTTTCCTCTTTGGTGCAAAGGGAGCAAGGACGTACACGGGTTCCCAAAGCACCCCCAAAGGTTTCCATTCCGGTGTAACAAGACCACGACCACGAGCCCCGCAGGACTGATGTCATCGCCGAGCCCACCTCTGCATCATCGACAGTTACTTTGCAGGCGAAGACCGCCTTTGGGCAGGGCGGGCATGTACTCCTGTCCTCCTTCAAATTTGGCCATTGTGGGATCCCTTCCCGCCATTGCGATAAGGGAAGAGGACCCGTGCCACCGCTATATATAGAGGCTAGGCTGCACCGTAGAGTAGGACGAACCCCCGAACCGGATCCAAAACCGGACAATTCACTCATCCACCACCAAGCCGAAGGAGGGCCAAGAACACCTCAGGAGCGCCCTCACGAGGCTCCGAAACACTGTACTAGTTCATCCATCACACCTCCTCGAGAGGCAATCCACCAAAGCAGGAGTAGGGTATTACGCTTCGCAGCGGCCCGAGCCTGGGTAAACCACCGTGTTCATCTTCTTCCTCATCATCGTGCGAGTTCGTCGTTCGGTCCATCGAGTAGCGAGCTAGGTTGGGCGAGGCTGCAGGGGATCTTCGCACACGCCCCTGTGTTCGAATCTTAAGGGTGTTGCGGAGCCCGAAACCCGACAGTGTGTATCTAACTCTATAATGAGAAATTCCCACTAGTATATGAAAGTGACAACATAGGAGACTCTATATATGAAAAACATGGTGCTACTTTGAAGCACAAGTGTGGAATTAGCATGCCCCTTCTCTCTTTGTCTCTCTTTTTTTCTTTTTTTTTCTTCTTCCTTTTTCCTTTTTTTCTTTTTATATTTGTCCGGAGCCTCATCCCGACTTGTGGGGGAATCATAGTTTCCATCATCCTTTCCTCACTGGGACATGCTCTAATAATGAAGAATGATGATCATCACACTTCTATTTACTTACAACTCAATATTACAACTCGATAGTAGAACAAAGTATGACTCTATATGAATGCCTCTGGCAGTGTACCAGGATGTGCAATGATCTAGCATAGCAAAGATATCAAAAAAGGGACAAGCCATGGAAACATCATGCTACCTATCTTACGATCATGTAAAGCAATATGACAATGAATGCTCAAGTCATCAAAACGGAAGCGGTGGAAGTTGCATGGCAATATATCTCGGAATGGCTATGGAAATGCCATAATAAGTAGGTATGGTGGCTGTTTTGAGGAAGATATAATAAGGCTTATGTGTGATAGAGCGTATCATATCACGGGGTTTGACCGACGAAGTTTGCACCGACTCTCGAGGTGAGAAAGGGCAATGCACGGTACCGTAGAGGCTAGCAAATTGCGGAAAGGGAAGAGTGCGTATAATCCATGGACTCACATTAGTCATAAAGAACTCACATACTTATTGCAAAATTTTATTAGCCCTCAAAGCAAAGTATTATTACGCATGCTCCTAGGGGGGAGGTTGGTAGGAGTTAACCATCGCGCGCCCCCAACCTTCACACAAAGATAGACAATCAAGGATAAACTGTGCTCCAACTTCCTGGCATAACGGGAGACTATACGTGCATGTTTCGGGAATCACAAACCTTAACACCAATATCTTACTAAACACGATCATCCACTAGTACCTCCCACATATTATCATCTCTATATCGCAAAACTATTGCAAGGAATCAAACATATCATATTCAGTGATCCATAAGTTTTATATATGATTTTATGACTAACCATGCAAATGACCAATTCCTGTTGACTCTCTAAATAGATATAAGTGAAGCAAGATAGTTTAATTCTTTCTAAAAAAGTCCATGCTCTAATAAATATAAGTGAAGCAAAAGAGCATTCTACAAATAACGGTTTTCTATGTGAAGAGAAACAAGCAATCCAAACTTCAAATGATATAAGTGAAGCACATGAAGCATTCTATAAAGCCATACTCAAAAGATATAAGTGAAGTGCAATGAGAATTCTATAAATCAACCATGGAATATGTCATACCAGCATGGTGCATAAAATAAAAGTGAAAACTAAACACAAAATACACTCCAAGATTTACACATATCACATGAACGAAACGAAAATGAAAACAAACCGATACTTGTTGAAGAAAGATGGGATGCCTTCCGGGGCATCCCCAAGATTAGACGCATGAATCTCCTTGGATATTTACTTGGGGTGCCTTGGTCATCCCCAAGCTTGAACTCTTGCATCTCCTCCTTCTCCTCATATCGAGACCTCCTCGATCTTTGAACACTTCATCCACACAAAACTTAACAGAAAACTGGTGAAATCCGTTAGTATAATAAAGCAAATTACAACTTTAAGTACTGTTGCAAACCCATTCATATTTTATATTTGCATTATACCTGCTGTATTATAACTTCTCCATGGCTTATACCACCGATAAAATCGATAGTTTCATCAAAACAAGCAAAACAATGCATCCAAAACAGAATCTGTCTTAAACAGGACAGTCTGTAGTAATCTGAACTTTTACGATACTTCTGTAACTCCAAAAATTCTGAAAATTAGGAAGAGATAAAAAATTGTATATAAATAATTTGTAAAAAATTCAGAAACTTTTGACGTTCCAGTAAAAAATGTAAATTCACGCACTACAGCCAAAGTTTCTGTTTTTACACCGCACATACCAACAAGCAATCTAATCATCCTAAAGGTAAATATTGGCACATTATTTTTATAATACAATGTATTTATACAAGGGTATAATTATTTTTGTTGAATTTTTTTTTATTCAAGATTCACAAAGTTTCCATGGGCATGAACAAAGATCAAGGGTAGCCCCCATTTCAACGATGATCATCATCTCTCTCACTTTCACTTTTCTTTTTGTGAAGTTTTAGGTTCCCCTCTATATTTTTTTTGTTTTTAAACTTTATAAAACCACTCAACAGAATAAAATGACTCTCTAAAACTTCGGGGTTGTCTCCCTGGCAGCGCTTTCTTTAAAGCCATTAAGCTAGGCATAAAGTGCTCAAGTAATGGATCCACCCGGATCCCAAGGTATATCAAAGCCAATTTTAATGAACAATGATTTTTAATTTAGTAGTGAGTACAAAGCAACATATATAATGCAATGAAGAAGTCTAACTCTCTTCCTATGCATCGGCATGTCATGCAAGAACAATTCATTCACACAAAGTAAAGGCCAATTCATAGCATAAGTAGTTTCTTGCAATTTTATCGTATTGGAAACATAAAGAGGTGGAGATGTAGTTCCTCTCTCATAATAATTGCAAGTAGGAGCAGCAAGCATATGCATATTATATTCATCAAAATGATCATGTGTAGTAGCAAAACACAACCCATCAATATAATCCTTAATAACAGCAAAATTCTCCGATATAGTGTAGTTTGGAAAATTTAAAAAGATAACAAGACTATCATGTGTGGGTGCAATAGCAACAATTTCATTATTAACATAAGGAACTATAGTAAATTCATCTCCATAAGCATAATTCATATTGGCATCTTGGCCACAGACATAGCAAGCATCAAGTTCATCAAAAAGGGATATTTCAAAAGAATCCACGGGATCATAGCAATTATCATAGCATTCATCCTTCGGTAAGCACGAAGGGAAATTAAATAATGTATGAGTTGAAGAGTTACTCTCATTATAAGGTGGGCATGAGTAGCTAATCTGCTCTTCCTCCTTTTGTTCTTCGCTCTCCTCCTCATCTTCTTCATCTAATGAGCTCACAGTTTCGACAATTTCCTCTTCCATAGATTCCTGCAAAATTTTAGTGTCTTCCAAGGCAGCGGACATTCTCTCAATAAATTCAATAATATCATAGTTGTATTCATAATTATCATAGCAATATTGAAGTATGGATAAATTTTCAGATTTGTAAGGAACATCATCATACTTTTCAAGCAAAGAAGCAATTTCATAAGCACCTTTAAAAGCAACAAATTCTTCTATTCGTTCCAAGGTTTTATTATCGTTAAATTTACATTGAAAGGGAAGGTGAAGACCCTCAATCTTAGAGCAACAAGTGTAATCACATTTTAAACATGCATCCCAAGCAAACCATTGCAATATTCTAATTTGATCCCATAAGTGTTTCCCTTTTTGAGATAAGCGATAATCCCTAAAGTACTCACGTTGATCCAACGTGTCTCCCATTATAAAGTTCAATGAGGATTTCTCAGGATTATCAAAGGAGTAATTAACATGTTTCACATAACTAGCATCGAGGGTTTTAGGAGGTTCCCCATCTCCATCAGTAGCAAGTACCACTAATTTTTTGGGTGTTTCGTGCTCCATATCCATAACTAAAGATATAAAACAAATAATAACAGAAAATAAAAATTACTTAGTGATAAAGCAAACAGGCACACACGAAAATATTCACCCCACGTTATTGCTCCCCGGCAACGGCGCCAGAAAAAGGTCTTGCTAACCCACAAGTGTAGGGGATCGTTTGTAGCCTTTTTTGATAAATAAGAGTATCGAACCCAACGAGGAGCTAAAGGTAGAACAAATATTCCCTCAAGTTCTATCGACCATCGATACAACTCTACGCACACTTTAACGTTCGCTTTACCTAGAACAAGTATGAAACTATTTTGTAGGTGAGAGGATAGTTTGCACGAATAGAACTAGAAGTACTTTGCGGGAATAAAACTACGGGTAAATTGCAAGATAATAAAAGTTAGTTGTTTAGTAGAAAGCTTTTGTCAAACAAGAAGGTTATTTGTCCCTAGGCAATTGATAACTAGACCAGTAATCATTATTGCAGTTTTATATGAGGGAGAGGCATGAGCTAACATACTTTCCGTACTTGGATCATATGCACTTATGATTGGAACTCTAGCAAGCATCCGCAACTAACAAAGATCATTAAGGTAAAACCCAACCATAGCAATAAGTATCAAGTCCTCTTTACTCCCATACGCAACAACCCACCTACTCGGGTCTGTGTATTCTTTCACTCACGCCACCCACCATAAGCAAGTTATGAACATATTGCAACACCCTACAGCGGGGATCCCTCATGTTTGCACGACACGAAGGGCACCATAGGACAACACCAAAATAAAACATACAACTCACACCAACCACGATCATCAATTAGCCCATAGGACAAAACAGATCTACTCAAACATCATAGGATAGCCACATATCATTGGGAAATAATATATGGAGTTGAGCACCATGTTTAAGTAGAGATTACAGCGGGGAAGAGAGGTGTTACACCGCTTCATAGAGGGGGAGAGAGTTGGTGTTGACGACGGCGAAGTTGTTGATGTAGATTGCCGTCATGATGATTGCCTCGGCGGCGTTCCGGCGCCACCGGGAGAGAGGGGGAGAGAGCCCCCCTCCTTCTTCTTCTTCCTTGGCCTCCCCCCTAGATGGGAGGAGAGTTCCCCCTCTGGTCGATGACCTCCATGGCGGCAGAGGGGCAGGAGCCCCTCCGAGATTGGATCTCCCTCTCTGTTCTCTTCTGTTTCGCGTTTCAGTTTTCTGGCCGAAAACCGTTCCTTATATTCCCGGAGATCCGTAACTCCGATTGCGCTGAGATTTTAACACGATTTTTTTTCGAATATAAGCTTCCTTGTGCCTGAAGTAGAGCTCCAACTGACTTACGAGGTGACCACAACCCACCACCACGCGCCTGGGCCCTGGGGCGCGCCTTGGTGTCTTGTGGTGGCTGTGGGCCTCCTTTTGCGTTGATTCCGATTCCCAAAAATCACAAATATTCCAAAATAATTCTCTGTAAATTTTTATCGCGTTTGGACTTTGTTTGATATGGATATTCTGCGAAACAAAAAACATGCAACAAACAGGAGCTGGCACTGGGCACCGGATCAATATGTTAGTACAATAAATCATATAAAATGTTGACAAAAATGTGTGAAAGTTGTATAATATTGGCATGAAACAATCAAAAATTATAGATACGACGGAGACGTATCAGGCCTGCCTGAGGAGAAATAACCAAAAAACCACCATCTGCATATAGTTCGGTCGCCCGTCTCTAGGCTGGCTGCATGAGGGAACTAATTTTGACCCATCGTTTGGTTGCCCGCGTTGTAGTAGGTGCATAATACTTGTGATCTGCGTTGGGTTTTCCGTGAAGAGGAATGGGTAATTGCAGCACAATACGGATACGTATTTCCGTTAGTTAAGAAACCAAGGTTTATCGAACCAATAGGAATATCAATCCACAACCACACTAGTAGAGAAATGGCTAGCCACAACTCCTGTTGGTGGCGCGCCGTTTCCCGCCAACGCCAGCACTAATATTTTCAAATAGTGTTGGTGTTGCCTAAATTCGTACGTTATTGGTACACACATAGTGGTGGCGTTCGAACTCGACCGAACGCCACTTGTATGTGGACCCCAACGCTCCCCCCTTTCACATATTATTGTTGGCGTGGCTAATGTTTTCTCGCCAGGACGATGCATTGTACTTGTGTCGTGCAACTTATACGACACGCCGTAGGTATATTTTGTGGAGCCCACAAATATTGGGGCGGCGTTTGTAAATGTAGAACGCCATTAATTAGTAGTTGCACCTCTATATATAGCTGACCCGGCCGACCTGGTTTATCATAGGCAATCTCTTAACGGTACTCTCACATATATGTGTGTATAGAGATACACGACTGGCGGACTCTTCCTTCGATCCATTGAGAGAACTAGGCGACTGTTTTTTGTGTGTATATCATTAATTTAGGTATGTAATGCCCGCATATGTGTGTGTATATATATAGTACATAATATGCTGAAATTGTTTTTGACCTTTTTTTTGTAGGCACTGTGGAAGTGAATGATTTATGCTAGAATATATATATGGATCGAACTACAAATGGGTTCTTCAAGGTCGCGTTGGAAGATATGAATCGGAAAGGGGAAACAAAAATATTATGTCCATGTAAGAAGTGCGAAAACATAGTTTTGATTGACCCTTCTACTGGTCGTGTGAAGATGCACTTGTTGAAATATGATTTCATGCCTTGTTACACACAGTGGACAAGTCATGGTGAGGAAGAGAAGGATGTTGAAGTCGAAGGGAAGGTACATGATGATGAGCTAGAAGGAGGTGTGAAGAATGTTGCAGAACATGAAAATCACCTCGACGGGCAGAAAGAACGCAACGGTAAAGAATTGTCAAAGGAAGATCTAGATGACTTTGACCAATCTGGCATCTATCAAGAAGAAGATGACGTTATTCGGAAGGAGAAGTGTAAGAAAAGACGTAGAAGCATGTCGGATGCAGAAACTTCCGTTGAGAGCCCCCGCAAAAATAAGAGAAAAGCTTCCGTTGAGAGCCTCCGCACAAACAAGAGGAAAATATCGGTTCAGAGCCCCCGCACAAACAAGAGAAACTGAGAAACAACGTCGTAGTTGATTTTATCTATCTTTTAATTATTGTTAATTCGGCAGTTCGATCATATTTTAATATTGATGCGTATGTGTGCAATCTTCTTTCGGATGTGACCTTATCGAACCCCTTTTAATATTTTTGTCTTGAATGTATTTTATTATTCTACATTTGTAAGTTTGGAAGAAAAATAACTATGGCGTTGTTGACATCACCAACGACATAACTAATATATCTATGGCGTTGCATACGTCACCAACGCCATAGCTATTTTTTGCATTGTCTTTGCCCGTTTGGGGGGAAGTGTTCACCGCAAACTTTCGTTTCGCGTGCTCGTACACCCTCCGCTCCGTGCGCCGCCGCCGCCACTTTCGTCGTCGTCATCGCCACCCCCCTCTCCCGGCACCGCCGCCACCTTCGTTGTCATCGCCGCCACCCCCCTTCCTTGCGGCCGTCGCCCACCTTCCCCTCCGATCGCCGCTCCTCGACTCGCCGTCGACCCCAATCGCCTCGACCTCGCCGTCCGCCCCCAACCGCGTCGACCTCGAGCCGCCTTTATCCCCTCCCGCCGCCGTCCGGTCCGAACGACCTCAACCTCCCCTGCCGTCGACCTCAACCTCCCCTGCCGCCACCTCGATTCCTCAGGTAAGTGCTCGAAATGTGTTTGAGGAAATGTGGTTCAAATTTTGTATCGATGGAAATGTGGTTTCTTGTGTATTGTTTGCAAGGAATGCATAGGGTTGCCAATGTTTTGGCGAAACGTTGATTAATTTCCGTTTCGTCAAATTTCTGGCAACCAATATGTCCTATTTTTAGCAAAGGTCATGCCAAAATTTTGTATTTTATATATGAATTAATAAGGTTGCCAATGTTTTGTTTTTGTAGATGTCCAATCAAACGAACGACGTGCGGGACACTTCTTCGACACATTCGGCACACGACGGTGATGCATTTACGGACGCGCAAGGACAGGAAGATTATGATGATGAGATTAATCCAGATGAGTACTTTATGAGAGGCAGAGGCTACATTGTTCCTCCTGGTGCAAACAGTAATCTTGATATGGACACTGATGGAGAGGACACAGAGGAGTATTCTTCCGCGGAAGAGGTGGATGTGGAGGTCGACGAACATGTTTCAAAATCCAAGAAGCATCGAAAACCTAGGAGCCAAAATGCTATAGGTACCGACAGGCTCGTCGTCACACGAGTTAACGAGACTGGTGAGCCTGTTAGTCCGCGGAAAGCCCCTGCTCACTATGGCAACGCCCTAGGTGTTATCCTCCGAGAAGTTTGCTCCATCAATGAGACAAATTTAAGGGATATGGACAAAACTAATCTGCGAGAACTCCTCATAAGAAGGGTGCACGCAAGATTCAAGTTTCCCGAGGAGTATGACAACCTATCATCCCCAAAGAATAAGGTAAACAACCATGCAATCCATAAGTTCTCGAAGAATTTGAGTTCTTGGAAATCTGCAGCAATAAAAGATATTGCAACGAAACCCGACATAGGTATCTCCGAGATCCAGCAGAAGTGGCCAACCATTAGTGTAGATGACTGGAACATTTTCAAGATGCAAAATCAGGAGACCTCAGTGATGACCCAGTCGTCATGGGGGAAGGAAATGCGATCGAAGACATTAAGTAACCACACCCTCGGTAGCCGTGGTTTTGTTGGGAAGAAGCCCGGATGGGACAAGCAGGATGCTGCACTTGCATCAAAGGGCATCCCAAACCACTTCGTGCAATTCAAGGACCCCCTTGAATATAACTATGTTAGGGGTCGGTACCATTATGATCAAAAGACAGGGGAATTTACCACGGATCACCAAACAAGGAAACTAGAAGAAGAACTGGCAAGGCAGCATGCAGAACCTCATAGCTCGCAAGGGTCATCGACCAGGTGGAACACTCCTCTTAACCGGTCGATCAACATTACCCTTGGCAAGGAGCCGTTAGCACCGCCAGCGGGTGGCCATGTGAATGGTGCTGGATGCGGTGCCAAATGGGATTATCATTATCCCGAAGACCGGGAGCTGCAACGGCAGAGAAGGAGAGCCAACAAGCGGAGCATTGAACGACAAATAATGGAAGCCACGGCCGCAGCCACCGCCGCAGCTACAGCCAACATCGAAGAACGCATCAACATTCAAAGCCAAGCCCAAGCCCAAGCCATCCTGCCTTCAATAATCGGGAGCGTGAAGAATTGGATCAAGAATGGCAAACTAGGAAACATTGTGATCCAAACTAATTCAGCCAAGGATAGCAACCAGCATTCTGTCACTTTCATTGGTAAGCCATCAACAATGGATGCTCTCAACGCTCTTATTGAAGACACTCCATGCAGTCTCTTAGCTTATGTGCATGATGAACTGGTTAAAGTTGCAATTGGGTCGATCATTCACCCCAAAGATACCATGATGCACGGAGTGCCCATTCCTGAGGGGGTCTTCAAAGTTGAGGTGTCTATTGTCATAAGGGATTTCGAAGATATTTCTCCTCCGATACAACCTCCGGGTGCGGATAGCCAGTTGACCCTCTCAGAATGTTTGGGTTGGCCAATGCAGTGGCCGAAGAATCAAATTCAGCTAGGAAACATCCAAATCTCCCCAACCTTGCAGCAGATGAACAATGACAGCACACGTGGGCGAGGACCATCTCCTTTGGGTCAGATTCAACATGAAGTTTGTAACAACTACAATGTGCATGTCGGTGAGGACCACGACAATGCGGTTGTCGGCGGTGAGGACCATGTCAATGCTGGTGATTTGGGCGGTGAGGACCATGCTGTCAATGGTGGGGATTTGGGCAGTGAGGGCCATGTTAATGGTGGTGATTACGGTGGTGAGGACAATCTACTTGTTAATCGATACTTCCTTATTGACGAATATCAGAAATCAGCTCCCGACATATGCAATCTTGATGGACCTATGTCTGCTGGTCCTGCTCTTGGATTCTCATCTATGCCTCCGCTTGCTCAACAGGAACGTGTTGTTCCTTGCCAGAAGAGTCTTTTCAATGAGGACTTGACACCACCAGACACACAGGTGCCACCACACAGGGGAACATTGCTGAGTCCAAATACACTCAATGCGACGGTCGCAAATGCATTGCCAGACAATATAGCCAGCCAGCCTAACCCGACACACAAGAAGAAGAGAAAGAGACCAGCAGCTGGTAATAAGACGAAGGCACATGCTGCTAGCCAACCGGTTCAAACAAGTAAAGAAGTTCGGCATGTCGTTCAATGGCGGAATTACCATTCCCCAGGTGATCCCATCCTTCCGAAGGAGCTCAGCAATCTTCTGCAGGCAGAATTGAGGATTCTGCATGACACAATTCTATCTAGGGAGAAGTATGCATTCTCTATTGGAGGTGGGTTTCGCCCTGTTTATTCAGTGATGGTTCCACGAAATCTTGGTTTGTGGGACGATTTCCCTGCGGAAATATTCTATGTGCTGTTGAAGACATCTTCAACATGTTCCGTCTAATGAAGCTTAGTTCTTCCTTAGTACGCCTATGGGCAATCAATGCTGCCTACACTGAAAAATGTGAGCTCAACAAGGATGTCACGGTAGCGGACCCGTACCTCATGCACGAGACCAACACTAATCACCCTGAGCGCCGACAAGCTATGCGGAAGTGTTTGACAGACTTCATGATTGCCAACATGGACAAAGACTGCCTTCTCGTGCCCTACTATCCGAAGTAAGTCATTCTGTCTAGCTAGATTACTATTTCGTACAATCTCGTTATGCATGCTTCCACGTAACACCATTAATTAACTCGATCGACTTTGTATGCAGAGAACGTTGTGTCCTCATCGTTATTACCCCGAAGTTCGCCGAAACTTATTTCTTGGATTCGACGAGGAAAGTGAAAAAAGACTACAGAGGCATCAAGAAGGTCCTGGATGAAGCACTTTTCGAGTATACCAGATGGGAAGGAGTGATCAGAGAAGGATATCGCAAGTTTGACAAGTTTAAAGCGGTACGCTTCGGCCACAAAATTGACTTTTGTTGCATGCAGCAGCCGGAAAACAGTGATATAGACGGCTACTACGTTGTCCACCACACGGAGGAGTAGATACGGGAGGGAGAACGCCTTAAAAAGAACTCGGACGTCATCGCATGGGGGAAGAAAATGGAGGAAATTAGCCCGGGAAATAACATAGATGAATTCAGACGCATCTAGGTGAAGTTTGCTACCATCCTCAACAAGGATGTCATCGACCATGCCGGGATTCTCAACGGCGGCGCACCTTCCGGCCCGGAGGAGATAAAAGCTCGCCTTCGGAAGCAGGGGCTTGATGCTGATGGTCCTGTGTCTATCGCGGATCCGGCGAAGAAATATGTTAATGATCCTTATGCCGATATGTAATAGGATAGTGTCAGCTACCAATGTTGTTGGTTCTACAATACTGCTAGCTTGATCAACTACATGTTCGTCTGGTTTTGTGTTATAGTACTTTAAAACTTGATCACTAGCTATCGTAACTAATTATTTAAGCACTATCTATGAATCTAAAATGTCTTTCAATTGCCTTTATTTGTTACCTTATTCTGCCAGGTGCCCTTTCCCGCTGTCGTGGCAGTGACTTTCCGATGCTTACAAATTAAGTAATGGCATGCTGAGAAGGTACAACGCCTGTAATGTTTTTTAGTTATTTGTGACTTTGGAATAATGTGTACGCCATAGATATAGGTCATAATGCCGGCGTACAACATAATCCGACGCCATAGGTATTCTAAATACTGCTAGCGTAGGCTCCAACACCGCCACAGTTTTTTAACTATGGCGCCATATTGCTGGCGTCAGGTGTCTACGGTACCAAGGCCCTTTTTTACACATCATAGCTAGGCTTTTCTGCACTAGTGCCATCTTCAGCGCCTGCACACAAAAGAGCAAACACTTGCACCAAACGCGACAAGAGGGTTGTCAATCCCCTTGATCTCGTTATTTGCAAGCAAGTGAAGTGTGTAGATAATAGTAGATAATTGTAAATTGCAAAATAAAATAAAAAGTAAATAATGGCAGCAAGGTAATGATAGGTTTCATAAATATATAAGTGAATAGACCCGGGGGCCATAGTTTTCCCTAGCGGCATCTCTCATGTAGGCAACATACGGTGGGTAAACAAATTACTGTTGGGCAATTGATAGAAAAGCACATAGTTATGTGATATTCATAGCAATGATCATGTATATACAGGCATCACGTCCATAAGCAAATAGGCCGACTCCTTCCTGCACCTATTACTATTACTCCACCCATCGACCGCTATCTAGCATGCATCTAGAGTATTAAGTAAAACAGAGTAATGCTTGGAGAACATTGACATGATGTAGACAAAGAGAATTCAATTAATATGAACTAAACCCATAGTTTTATCCTTAGTGGCAACAATACAAAGACATGTCTTGTCCCCTTCTGTCACTGGGATATAGAGCACCGCCAGATTGAACCCACTACAACGCACCCCTCTTACTGAAGAAATATCAATCTAGTTGGCCAAATTATTTCAATAGATTGGAGAGATTTACGAAGCTATAATGATCATGCAAATAAGAATCATAATATTCAAAGGTGACTCAAATACTTTTGATGAATAATCTGAAACATAAACCCACAATTCATCGGATCCCAACAAACACACCGTACAAAAGAATTACATCGGATAGATCAAATCGAATATGCGATGATCATTGTATTGAATATCAAAAGAGAGAGAGATAGCCATCTAGGTACTAACAACGGACCAGTAGGTCTGTGGTGAACTACTCACACATCAGCATGAGGGCAGCAAGGTTGATGAAGAGGCCCTCCAAGATCGATCCCCCCTCCGGCAGGGTGCCGGAACGGAGCTCCAGATGTGATTGCGGCGGAATAGAGACTTGCGTTGATGTAAAAAGTGTTTCGGGATGCCCCCTAGGGTTTTTGGAATATATGTGAATTTATAGGCCAGAGAACGGGGGTAGGAGGGCCACCAGGGAGGAACAAGCGATCAGGGCGCGCCGACCCCCCTAGGCGCGCTCTGTTGGCTTGTGCCTCCCTCGTTTGGCCTCCGGTCTTCTCCCGAAGCTTCCAGGTCTTCTTTTGGTCCAAAAAAATTCATAAAAAAGTTTCGGGGCAACTGGACTTCGTTTGGTACTGTAAACCTGAAAAGTAAAAACACGCATAAAACAACAACTGGCACTGGGCACTGGGTCAATAGGTTAGTGCTCAAAATAATATAAATTGGTAAATTATTACTCAAAAAGTATCCTAAAATGATAATATAATAGCATGGAACAATGAAAAATTACAGATACGTTGGAGACGTATCAACATCCCCAAGCTTAATTCCTGCTCGTCCTCGAGTACGTAAATGATAAAAACAGATTTTTTGATGTGACATGCTACCCAATATGTAATCTTTTGCATGTATGCTCATTGAGAAACGATGAATTAACAAACATCAACATAGTAATATTTATAGGCACAAGTAGCAAAATCATCAATCTTTCAAAGTATACGATCCTAAAAGAATGTTTACCCCCATTCATTTTATCATATTAGCAAGGCATGGCTCCGTCTTCACCACATTAATATAAATGTCATGCACCACGGTGTCCATGTCAGGCAATTGGATCGTACTTTTTCAATGTGCATTAACGTTTTATTCTTCACGCAATGCATGAGCATGAACCATGGACATAGCATAAAGGTGGAATAGAATATGGTGGTAGATATCAAAGGGGTAAAAAGTGGAGAAGAAAGTCTTGCATCAACTAGGCATATCAAAGGGCTATGGAGATATCCATCGACAGATGTCAATGCAAGGAGTAGGGATTGCCATGCAAATGATGCACAAGAGCTGTAAGTGTATGAAAGCTCAACTAAAGCTAAGCGGGGTGTGCATCCAACTTGTTTGCTCATGAAGACCTCGGGCATTTGAGGAAGCCCGTCATCGGAATATACAAGCCAAGTTTATATTAATGAAAAAGTAATTCCCACTAGCATATGAAAATAACATAACATGAGACTCTCTATATGAAGAACAAGGTGCCACTTTGAGGCACAAGTGTGGTAAAGAATAGTAGCAAAGTCCCTTCTCTATTTTTCTCTCATTTTTATTTATTTTCATCTTTTTATGGTGGGCTCATTTGGCCTCCCCCATTTTTATTTCCTCACTGGGACAATGCTCTAATAATGATGATCATCACACTTTTATTTACTTACAACTAAATATGAAAACTCAATATGAAGAACCATGAAACAATATGACTCAATATGAATGCCTCTGGCAGTGTACCAGGATGTGCAATGATCTAGCGTGACATGTATCAAAAATATAATGAACGGTGGCTTTGTCACAAATACTATGTCATCTCTATCTGATCATGCAAAGCAATATGATGATGAATGAACTAGTCATATGATGTAACGGTCGAATTCGCATGGCAATATATCTTGGAATGTCTATGGAAATGTCATAATAGGTAGGTATGGTGGTTTTTTTGAGGAAGATATAAGAAGGCTTATGTGTGACAGAGCATATCATGCCACGGGGTTTGGATGCACCAGCGAAGTTTGCACCGATGCTCGAGGTGAGAATGGGCAATGCACGGTACGGAAGAGGCTAGCAAAATATGAGGTGGTGAAATTGTGTATGTCCACGGGTTCACATTAGTCATGAAGAACTCATATACTTATTGCAAAGTTTTATTAGTTTTATCACAAATCGACGTACTACTCGCATGCCCCGAGGGAGGAGGTTGGGAGGAGTTAACCATCGCGCGCTGATACGTCTCCAACGTATCTATAATTTTTGATTGTTCCATGCTGATATATTATCATTCTAGAATACTTTTTGGGTCTTTATTTACCAATTTATAATATTTTTGAGCACTAACCTATTAACCCAATGCCCAGTCCCAGTACCTGTTTTTTGCATTTTTTTTTACTTTTCAAGTTTACAGTACCAAACGAAGTCCAATTGCCACGAAACTTTTTGATGATTTTTTCTGGACCAAAAGAAGACCTGGAAGCTTCGGAAGGAGGCCGGGAGCCGCACGAGGGCCGCACAAGCAAACAGGGAGCGCCCTGGGGGGCACGCCCTCATGGTTTGCGACTACCTTGGGCGTCTCCCGACGCCCCTCTCTGGCCTATAAATTCTCATATATCCTAAAAACCCTGGAGGCAGTCCCGAAACCCTTTTTCCGCCACCGCAAGTCTCTATTCCGCCGCGAGGCCATCTGGAGCTCCGTTCCGGCACCCTGCCGGAGGGGGGATTGATCACGGAGGGCCTCTACATCAACCTTGCTGCCCTCATGATGATGTGTGAGTAGTTCACCACAGACCTACGGGTCCATAGCTAGTACCTAGATGGCAATCTCTCTATCTCTTGATCATCAATACAATGATCATCGCATCTTCGCTTTGATCTATCCGATGTAATCCTATTGTGTGGTGTGTTTGTTGGGATCCGATGAATTGTGGGTTTATGTTTAGATTATTCATGAAAAGTATTTGAGTCACCTTTGAACATTATGATTCTTATTTGCAAGATCATTATAGCTTCGTTATGCTCTCCGATTTATTGATGTGCTTTGGCCAAGTAGATTGATCTATCTTCAGTGAGAGTGGTGCGTTGTGGTAGGTTCAACATGACGAGTTTCTATATCCCAGTGACAAAGTAGGGGACAATATGCGTCTTTGTGTTGTTGCTACTAAGGATAACACGATGGGGTTCATTCATATCGCTTGAGTTTACTTTGACTACATCATCTCATCGTTCTCCATGCATTATTCTATTTTACTTAATACTCTAGATGCATGTTGGATAGCGGTCGATGAGTGGAGTAATAGTAATAGGTGCAGGCAGGAGTCAGCCTATTTGTTTATGTACGTGATGCCTATATACACATGATCATTGCCGTGAAAATCGCATAATGACGTGGGTTGAGACTGCGTCGGTATTTCCCCAAAGAGGAAGGGATGATGCAGCACAGCGACGGTAAGTATTTCCCTCAGTTATAAAACCAAGGTATCGAACCAGTAGGAGGATGACCACCACCTAATAAGCAGCACCTACACACAAAGAACAAATACTTGCAACCCGACGCGAAAGAGAGGTTGTCAATCTCTCTACGGTAAAAAGATAGATTAGGTAATGATAGATTGGAGAGATAGATCTCTCAAGAACACAAAATAAAAAGAGCAAATAAAAAGTGCAGCAATATATTTTTGGGTTTTTGGTTTAGTAGATCTGAAAGCAAAGCGGCAAAAAGATAGATCGGAAAGCAATATGTTGGAAAAGTAGACCCGGGGGCCGTAGGTTTCACTAGTGGCTTCTCTCATGAGTATAGCACACGGTGGGTGAACAAATTACTGTTGGGCAATTGATAGAAGATCAAATAATCATGACGATATCCAAGGCGATGATCATTATATAGGCATCACGTCCAAGATAAGTAGACCGACTCCTGCCTGCATCTACCACTATTACTCCACACATCGACCGCTATCCAGCATGCATCTAGTGTATTAAGTTCATGGAAAAAACGGAGTAATGCAATAAGAACGATGACATGATGTAGACAAGATCTATTCATGTAGGAATATACCCCATCTTGTTATCCTTAATGGCAACGATACATGCGTGCCTTGCTGTCCCTTCTATCACTGGGAAAGGACACCGCAAGATCGAACCCATCACAAAGCACCTCTTCCCATGGCAAGAAAAATCGATCTAGTCGGCCTAACTAAACCAAAGATTCAAAGAAGAAATACGAGGCTATAAGCAATCATGCATATAAGAGATCATAGAAGACTCAAATAATATTCATGGATAGAAACTGATCATGAACTCAAAATTCATCGGATCCCAACAAACACACCGCAAAAGTTTACATCAAATAGATCCCCAAGAGACCATTGTATTGAGAATCAAAAGAGAGAGAGGAAGCCATCTAGCTACTGCCTACCGACCCGTAGGCCTATGGTGGACTACTCACGCATCATCGGAGAGGCACCTATGAAGAAGATGAACCCCTCCGTGATGCTGTTAGATTGGATCTCGAGGCTCTGGAACTTGCGGCGGCTGGATATGTTTTTCGTCGACTCCCCTAGGGTTTTCTGAATATTTGGGTATTTATAGGCATCAGAGGCGGTGGAGGAGGGCCCCGTGGAGGGCACAACCCAACAGGGAGCGCCGGGGGCCCCCTGGCACGCGTTGGTGGGTTGTGGCTATATCTGGCCATGGGCCGGGACGGGCCGGGCTTGGGCCGGGCCAAAAAAAGCCCATGGCAAAAAACTGAGGCCCAGGCCCGGCCCAGGCCCTGTCATCGGGCCTACTTTGAAGCCCAAGCCTGGCCCATATGTTGAAATGCCCGCCGGGCCTGGGGCCGTGGGCCGGGCCTCTTCCTTAAAATCCTAATATACCAAGCCCAAGCCCGGCCTGGCCCTGCTGGTGGGCTCAAAACTCAGGCCCAAGCCCGGCCCACGAGCAAGCCCGTCGGGCCCAGGCCCTGGATTTTGGGGCCGGGCCTGGGCGGGCCGGCCGGGCCGGGCCTGAGATGCCCAGGTATAGTTGTGGCCTCCACAACTCACCTCTCTTTTCCACCATAGGCGGTTCCCAAACAGAAAATAAAGTTTATTCCCTTTTCCACCATTCTTTCACATTCCATGGCGGGTCGTATCCACGGTTGCCTTCCATACCAATACTTTCCAAGGAATTTATTATTTGACAACATAAAGTAAATATTTTTTTCTTTTTCATTTCGGGAATGGGCATCCCTATTACCGCCGCACTCTTGTGAAATGACAAGTGAATAAACACTCATCTCGAGAATAACACATCTAGCATGGAAAAATATTGGACACTCCCCACCGTTTCATGAGCGGTACGAGCACACAAAAGACAAGTTTATTTTGAAAAATTAGAGATGGCACATACAAATTTTCTTGGAACGGCATGGAAGTACCGCATATAGGTAGGTATGGTGGACTCATAAGGCAAAACTTGGTTTAAGGATATTGGATGCACAAGTAGTATTTCTACTTAGTACAAATGGAGGCTAGCAAAAAGATTGAGAAGCAACCAAACCAAGAAACGAAAATTCACATAAGCGAGCATTGAGCATAACTAACACCGAATAATGCACCACAAGTAGGATGTAATTTCATTGCATAACTATTGACTTTCGTACTTGCATAGGGAATCACAAACCTTAACATCAATATTCCTACTAAAGCATGATTACTCACTAACATGACTCACATATTACTATCATCATGTTTCAAAAACTATTACAAAGAATCAAGTTTAATTTGTCCAATGATCTTCATGAAAGTTTTATTATATCCTCCTTGGGTATCTATCACTTTGGGACTAGTTTCATATATTGCCATTGCTTTTTGACAAGCTCAAACAGATTTAAGTGAAGCACATGGGCTTAGAGTTTTCATCTCTCAAAAAGGTATAAGTGAAGCATGAGAGGGTTTCTTCAAAATTTACTAACTCTCAAATTAATCTAAGTGAAGCATGAGAGTATTTCTACAAAAATTTCCAAGCACACCGTGCTCAAAAAGATATAAGTGAAGCACTAGAGCAATTCTATAGCTCAAAAAGTTTAAGTGAAGCATAGAGAGCAATTCTAACAAATCATAGCATAATTTTGGCTCTCCCAAATAGGTTTGTCCAGCAAGGATAAAAGTGACAAACTAACAAGCAAAGCAAGCAAAGACTCAAATGATACAAGACGCTCCAAGCAAAACTCATGATATGTGACGAATAAAAATATAGCTCCAAGTAAAATACTGATGGTCGTTAGAATAAAGAGGGGATGCCACTCGGGGGCATCCCCAAGCTTAGTTGCTTGTTTCTCTTTGGATATACCTTGGGGGTTCTGTAGCATCCCCAAGGTTAGGCTCTTTTCACTCCTTATTCCTTCATCCATCGTGATCTCACCCAAAACTTGAAAACTTCAATCACACAAAACTCAACAAAATGTTCGTGAGATCCGTTAGTATAAAGCAAATCACTACTTTAGGTGCTGTTGCAAACCCATTCATATTTTGTTATTGCATTATACCTACTGTATTTTAACTTTACCATGGCTCATACCCTTCAATATAACCCATAGATTCATCAAAATAAGCACACAATGCATCGAAAACAGAATCTGTCTTAAACAGAACAGTCTGTAGTAATCTGTACTACAACCATACTTCTGTAACTCTAAAAATTCTGAAAAATTAGGATAACGTAAAGAATTTGTATAGAAACACTTTGTTAAAATTTCAGCTCAAGATCACATTCCAGTAAAAAATGAAAATTCGATCACTGGACGCAAAGTTTCTGTTTCAGATTCAGCATCGCTTCAACTCATCTTATGAATCATCCTAAAGGCTCTACTTGGCACAAACACTAAATAAACCATAAAAACACAATCATAACAGAGGCGTAATTGTGTCAACACTCAAAAACAGAAAGGAAAAAGCAAAAATAAATTTATCCATTGGGTTGCCTCCCAACAAGCGCTATCGTTTTACGCCCCTAGCTAGGCATAACGCATAGTTTCAAGTATTGTCGTCTTTGGTTTAGGATCCATAGGATGCTCTCATGATTGATTCATATGGTGGCTTAATTTTTGTTCTAGGGAAGCGTTCCATACCCTTTCTTAGTGGAAACTGAAAACGAATATTGCCCTATTTCATATCAATCACGGCACCTATAGTGCGTAAAAACGGTCTACCATGTATAATGGGACAAGACGGATTGCAGTCAATATCAAGCACAATAAAATCTATGGGCACATAGTTCCTATTTGCAAGAATAAGAACAACATTAATTCTTACCAAAGGCTTTTTAATAGTAGAATCCGCCAAGTGCAAATTAAGAGAACATTCTTCAATATTGGTGAGACCAAGCACATCACATAAAGATTTCGGAATCGTGGAAACACTAGCACCCAAATCACACAAAGCAAAGCACTCGTAATTTTTGATTTTGACTTTAATAGTAGGAGGTTCCCACTCATCTTGTAATTTTCTAGGAATAGAAATCTCCAACTCCAACTTTTCTTCAAAAGATTTCATCATAGCATCAACGATATGTTTAGTAAAAGCTTTATTTTGTTCGTAAGCACGGGGTGAATTCAACATGGATTGCAGCAAAGAAATACATTCAATCAAAGAGCAACTATCATAATTAAAGTCTTTGCAATCCAAACCTTGATTATATGAGACCAAAAAGAAGAAATGACACACGGGTTCTATATATAGATAGAGAAAGAATAAGAAAATTATGATGTGGAAAAGAAGACAGGAATTGTGTAATAGCGGGCACATCACTAGTTAAAGTTTTGACCTCCTCAAACCCATTTTTATCAAAATTTTCATCAAGATTTTCACCCTCCAAATTATTGGGACGCCTTCTAGCTAAAGTTGACTCTACTTCAATCCCTTTATCATCAATCTTAATATTATTAAACAAGGAATCCATAGTAGAAACACCAATCACTTTAAGATCTTCATCATTTTTATGAAGGCAATCACTAGAAAATGATTTTTGTAAGATTTCTCTTTTAGCTCTAAGCATAGCGGTTCTTTTCTTACTTTCATCCATAGATACATATAAAGCTTTAATTGATTCATTAATCTTAGGCATAAAAGCTTTCAACTTGAGATTTTCAACATCATGAGAAATTCTATCAATGCTTCTAGACATATCATCAATCTAATTCAACTTTTCTTCTATCGTAGTATTGAAAGCCTTTTGCGCATTGATAAATTCTTTAATATTACTCTCAAGATCAGAGGTGTTCCTATTATTATTATAAGAGGAATTACCATAGGAATTACCATAATTATTAGAGGAATTTCCAGGAAAAGGCCTAGGTTTAAAATTACCTCTATAAGCATTGTTATTGAAATTGTTTCGCGAGACAAAATTCACATATATGGAATCACTATTTTGCTAAATAAAAGTAGACAAAGGCACATCATTAAGATCAATAGGAGTATTTTTACTAGCTACCAATTTCATCAAAACATCAACCTTATCACTCAAAGTACTAATTTCTTCAACCGAATTAACTTTTTTACTAGTAAGTGCTCTTTCGGTATGCCATTGTGAATAATTTGCCATAATATTGTCTAGCAATTTAGTAGCTTCACCCAAAGTAATTTCCATAAAAGTACCACCCACGGCGGAATCTAAAAGATTTCTAGAGACAAAATTCAATCCCGCATAAAAAAATTGTATGATCATCCAAAGATTTAAACCATGAGTAGGACAATTTCTTAGCATCAATTTCATTCTTTCCCAAGATTGTGCAACATGTTCATTCTCAAGTTGCTTAAAATTCCTAAGGGAAATATTTTTCGCGGGCGGAAAATACTTAGTGATAAAAGCATCCTTGCACTTATTCCAAGAATCGATACTATTGCGAGGCAAAGAGGAAAACCAAATTTTTGCACGATCCCGCAAGGAAAAAGGAAATAACTTCAACTTCACTATATCATTGTCCACATCTTTTTTCTTTTGCATATCACACAATTCTACGAACGTGTTTAGATGGGACGTGGTATCCTCATTTGGATTACCGGCAAATTGATCTTTCATGACAAGATTCAACAAAGCGGCATTAATATCACAAGATTCCGCACTAGTGGCGGGAGGAGCAATAGGGGTACTAATAAAATCATTGTTATTAGTATTGGAAAAATCACACAACTTGGTGTTTTCTTGAGTCATCTTGACTACGCAAAAAAGATTGCAAGCAAACAAGAGATCTGACGAGAAAAAGGCAAACAAAAAAGAGGGTGAATAAAACGGCAAATTGGTGAAGTGGGGGAGAGGAAAACAAGAGGCAAATGGCAAATAATGTAATTGCAAGGAGATGAGATTTGTGATTAGGAACCTGGTAGATGATGATGGTGTCTCCTCGGCGCCAGAGATTGGCACGTAGAAGAGACCGCTTCGTCCCCGGCAATGGCGCCAGAAATTCCTTTGACGTGGCTTGAGACGGCGTCGGTATTTCCCCAAAGAGGAAGGGATGATGCAGCACAGCGACGGTAAGTATTTCCCTCAGTTATGAAACCAAGGTATCGAACCAGTAAGAGGATCACCACCACCTAATAATCAGCACCTGCACACAAAGAACAAATACCTTCAACCCGACGCGAAAGAGAGGTTGTCAATCTCTCTAAGGTAAAAAGATAGATTAGGTAATGATAGATAGGAGAGATAGATCTCTCAAGCACAGAAAATAAAAAGGACAAATAAAAAGTGCAGCAATATATTTTTGGGTTTTTGGTTTAGTAGATCTGAAAGCAAAGCGGCAAAAATATAGATCGGAAAGCAATATGTTGGAAAAGTAGATCCGGGGGTGTAGGTTTCACTAGTGGCTTCTCTCATGAGTATAGCACACGGTGGGTGAACAAATTACTGTTGGGCAATTGATAGAAGATCAAATAATCATGACGATATCCAAGGCGATGATCATTATATAGGCACCACATCCAAGATAAGTAGACCAACACCTGCCTGCATCTACCACTATTACTCCACACATCGACCGCTATCCAGCATGCATCTAGTGTATTAAGTTCATAGAAAAACGAAGTAATGCAATAAGAACGATGAGATGATGTAGACAAGATCTATTCATGTAGGAATAGACCCTATCTTGTTATCCGTAATGGCAACGATACATGCGTACCTTGCTGCCCCTTCTGTCACTGGGAAAGGACACCGCAAGATCGAACCCATCACAAAGCACCTCTTCCCATGGCAAGAAAAATCGATCTAGTCGGCCTAACTAAACCAAAGATTCGAAGAAGAAATACGAGGCTATAAGCAATCATGCATATAAGAGATCAAAGAAGACTCAAATAATATTCATGGATAGAAACTGATCATGAACTCAAAATTCATCGGATCCCAACAAACACACCGCAAAAGTTTACATCAAATAGATCTCCAAGAGACCATTGTATTGAGAATCAAAAGAGAGAGAGGAAGCCATCTAGCTACTGCCTACAGACACGTAGGTCTATGGTGGACTACTCACGCATCATCGAAGAGGCACCTATGAAGAAGATGAACCCCTCCGTGATGGTGTTAGATTGGATCTCGAGGCTCTGGAACTTGCGGCGGCTGGATGTGTTTTTCGTCGACTCCCCTAGGGTTTTCTGAATATTTGGGTATTTATAGGCATCAGAGGCGGTGGAGGGGGGCCCCGTGGAGGGCACAACCCATCAGGGCGCGCCGGGGGCCCCCTGGCGCGCACTGGTGGGTTGTGGCCTCCACAGCCCACCTCTCTGGCACTTCTTTGGCCCACTGGGTGTCTTCTGGTCCAAAAAAATCTCCAAAAAGTTTCATCGCGATTGGACTCCGTTTGGTACTGATATTCTGCGAAGTAAAAAAACAAGCAAAAACAGCAACTAGCACTTTGGCACTATGTCAATAGGTTAGTCCCAAAAAATGATATAAAGTTGCTATAAAGTGATTGTAAAATATCCAAGAATGATAATATAATAGCATGAAACAAGCAAAAATTATAGATACGTTGGAGACGTATCACATAACTATCTGCTTTTCTATCAATTGCCCAACAGTAATTTGTTACCCACCGTATGCTGCCTACATGAGAGATGCCGCTCGGAAAAACTATGGCCCCCGGGTCTATTCACTTATATATTTACAAACGCTACTATTACCTTGCTTACTTTATTTACTTTTTATTTTATTTTGCAATTTACAATTATCTACAATTATCTACACAACTCATTTGCTTGCAAATAACGAGATCAAGGGGATTGACAACCCTCTTGCCCGCATTGGGTGCAAGTTGTTTGTTCATTTGTGTGCAGCCGCTGAAGACGGTTGAGGATTGATATTCCTATTGGTTCGATAAACCTTGGTTTCATAACTGAGGAAATACTTACCCACTTTGTGCTGCAATCACCTGTTCCTGTTCATGGAAAACCCAACGCAGATCACAAGTATCAGGAAGGATTTCTGGCGCCGTTGCCGGGGGATATCATCATCAACTATCAAGTAACTTCACACAAATTTTCATTCACTTGTTTATCTTTTTATTTGCTGTTATATTTAGTTTTTCTCGTAAAAATAAAAAATACAAAAATAGTTATATTTGCTTGTTACCTTGCTCGCTTGCCTAGCTATGTTATCTTTATCTTTATCAAAAACAAACAGAAAGTAAAAAGTAAAAAAAATAAAGACTTATGGATCCACATAAAGTTCTCTACTTGGGTCATCTTCGATCCATTTGTGCTCGTGCGGAAACCCCAGCTAGTTTAGTTGAGGGGAAATCATTAGATGATCATGCTTATTTTGTGAGTCACCGGTTGTCTCAAGAGGGGAAACTTTTATGCCATCAAATAAAATGTTTGATGTGCTATGCTTGGAATCTGTGTGAGCTTTATGACTTTACTTGTTGCTCCGAGAACCCTGAAAAACATCTCCCCTGCCTATGTGAGTTTAATGATAATGAAATCTTATCTTCTTATTCCAAGGGTGTTTATAGTTACTATGATATCGAACAAATTGAAGAATTTGTTTCTTTTAAGGGTGCTTATGAGATTGCTTCTTTGATTGAAAAGTATGATGCTACTTTCTACAAATCTGAAAATTTTGCCATACTAAATATTGCTATGAAACCTATACTTCTAATGCTTACATTAAAGAATTTATTGAGAGAATGTCTGCTGCGTTGGAAGAAAATTATGATTCCATTGATTCGTTGAAATATCCCCTCTTGATGAATGTGATGCTTGATATTCTTGTGGCCACGATGCCAATATTAATGATGCTTATGGAGATGAACTTGCTATAGTTTCTTATGTCGGAAATGAAATTCTCGCAATTGCACCCAAAAAGCATGATTGCAATGATGTTACTATAAATTCTATTAATGCCAATTGTGCTAGCGATATGCAAAGCTACAAGCTTGGGGATGATAGTTTTGTTATATCCACTACTTATTGTAATGATCATGATTAGGGTGATGATGTTTCTTTTGATCTTGAAAATTTATTTAAGCCTCATGATGAATAAGTGATGGATAATAGCGTTTGCAATAATATTGAAAGTGGGGTTGGAGAGGTCATGACTTTAGTTAATATTGATCCCATAACCTTGGAAGATTGTAAAACTCTTGTGCATGTGGATCATAGAGAAAATATCTTATATGACAGCTATATTGTTGAATTTGAATATGATCATACATGTAATTATTATGAGAGAGGCAAATATGGTTATAGAAATTTTCATGTTACTCACAGACCTCTCATTGTGTTGAAATTCTTAATGCTTCACTCTTCCTATTTGCATATGCAATATTTCACTTGTCTTGAGAATTTGTTTTCCTATAAAATGCCTGTGCATAGGAAGTATGTTAGACTTAGATGTGTATTTCACATGCTGTATGATTCTCTCTTTGTGCTTCAATTATTATCCTCTATATGAGCATCATTGAAATCTCAAGCCTATCTTGATGGCTATAAAGAAAGAGCTTGTTGGGAGACAACCCAATAGTTATCATTTCTTTCTGTTTGTTTTTGATAATATGATTATTGACTATATAATAAATACTTTTTTGTGTTTAAATTAGTGTTTGTGCCAAGTAAAGCGTTTGGGATGACTCACAAGATGAGTAGAATCGATGCTGAAACAAAACAGAAACTTTTGACTCCAGTACAAAAAGTTTAATTTTTTACTGGAGAGTGATAATGATCTAATTCTTACACAATATTGCTATACAAATTTTCGAGGCTGTCCTAATTTTTCAGAATTTTTAGAGTTACAAAAGTATAGGTTCTCTACAGATTGCTACAGACTGTTCTGTTTTAGACAGATTCTGTTTTTGCTTGCATAGTTGCTTGTTTTGATTATGCTATGGATTGTATCGGGGGGTATAAGCCATGCAGAAGTTAGGACATAGTACCTATTATGCAATTATTAAATAAGAATCATTTTATAACAGTACCTAAAGTATTCAATATGTTTCTTATACTAACGGATCTCACGAAGTTTTGTTGAGTTTTGTGTGATTGAAGTTTTCAAGTTTTGGGTGTTATCACGATGGACAAAGGAATAAGGAGTAGCAAGAGCCTAAGATTGGGGATGCCCAAGGCACCCCAAGGTAATATTCTAAGGAAGACTCAAGCGTCTAAGCTTGGGGATGCCCCGGAAGGCATCCCCTCTTTCGTCTCAATCCATCGGTATGTCACTTGAAGCTATATTTGTATTCGTCACATGATATGAGTTTTGCTTGGAGCGTCGTTTGCTTTTGTTTGCTTTTACTTTCAGTTTGCCACAATCATTGTTTTCTGGACACACCTATTTAAGAGAGACACACCTTCATCATAATTTGTTAGAATACTCTATGTGATTCACTTATATCTTTTGAGCTTAGCAGTTGCTCTAGTACTTCACTTATATCTTTTTGAGCACGGTGGCGTGTAGATTTTATAGAAATAATTCAACTCTCGTTCTTCACTTATAATTTGTTTGAGAGTTAATAAAATAGTGACGGTAATTTGCATGGGTCATAAGACTAGTCCAAAAATATTAGGTATTCAATGAGTGCTAATCAAAACCATCAAGTAGCACATATAGAGAAATTGTGGGTTAATGATATTGATGTGGTAATATGAAAAAGGTGTGAGTTCGTAATTGCTGATCCGTAGAAGTGTCGATATTAAGAAACGTTAACTTTTTGTTCATCTAAAAATTAAAGAGGCATGGTTATGATGTGTGAGCATTTCTATTCCTCGTTGAAATCCTAGTGTTGTTTTGGGTCGAAAGCGCGCGATGGTTAACTCCTACCAACCTCTTCCCTCGGGGCATGCGAGTAGTACTTTGATTTATGATAAAACTAATAAAACTTTGCAATAAGTATATGAGTTCTTTATGACTACTGTGAAACCATGGACATACGCAATCTCACCTTCTCATATTTGCTAGCCTCTTCGGTACCATGCATAGTCCATTCTCACCTCGAGGATCGGTGCAACTTTCGCTGGTGCATCCAAACCCCGTGACATGATACGCTCTGTTGCACATAAGCCTCATTATATCTTCCTCAAAACAGCCATCATACCTACCTATCATGGCATTTCCATAGCCATTCCGAGATATATTGCCATGAAAATTCCATCGTCACTTCACATGACTAGTTTGTTCATCATCATATTGCTTTGCATGATCATATAGAGCTGACATAGTATTTGTGGCAAAGCCACCGTTCATCATATTTTTCATACGTGTCATGCTAGATCATTGCACATCCTGGTACACTGCGAGAGGCATTCATACAGAGTCATATCTTCATATTAGTTCTCCATATCGAGTTGTAAGTAAATAGAAGTGTGATGATCATCATTGTTAGACCATTGTCCCAGTGAGGAAATAAAGATGGGGGAGGCCAAATGAGCCCACCATTCTGAATCAAAAAAAGGAATGAGAGAAAATGAGAGAAGGGACTTTGCTACTATCTTTTACCACACGTGTGCCTCAAAGTGGCACTATGCTCCTCATGTAGAGAGTCTCATGATATGTCATTTTCATATGATAGTGGGAATTACCTATTCATTATTACAAACTTGGCTTGTATATTCCTATGACGGGCTTCCTCAAATTCCTGAGGTCTTCATGAGCAAGCAAGTTGGATGCACACCACACTTAGCTTCATTTGAGCTTGCATACACTTATAGCTCTAGTGCATCATTTGCATGGCAATCCCTACTCCTTGCATTGACATCTATCGATGGGCATCTCCATAACCTGTTGGTACGCCTAGTTGATGTGAGACTATCTTCTCCACTTTTTACCCCTTTGATATCTACCACCATATTCTATTCCACCTAAATGCTATGTCCAATGGCTCACACTCATGTATTGCGTGAAGAATAAAAAGTTGATGCATATTGAAAAAATACGATCTAATTGCCTGACTTGGACACCGTGGTGCTTGACATTTGTATTAATGTGGTGAAGATGGAGCCATGCCTTGCTAATATAATAAGATGAATGGGGGGTAAACATTCCTTGAGGATTGTATACTTTGAAAGATTGATGATTTTGATTCTTACACTTTAATTATTGCTATGTTATTATTTGTTGATTCATCATTTCCCAATGAGCATACATGCATAAGATTACATAATGGATAGCATGAAACATCAAAAATTCTGTTTTTATCATTTTCCTACTCGAGGACGAGCAGGAATTAAGCTTGGGGATGCTTGATACGTCTCCAACGTATCTATAATTTTTTATTGTTTCATGCTGATATATTATCATTCTAGGATACTTTTTGGGTCTTTATTTACCAATTTATAATATTTTTGAGCACTAACCTATTGACCCAGTGCCCTGTGCCAGTTGCTGTTTTCTGCATGTTTTTCAGTTTTCAGGTTTACAGTACCAAACGAAGTCCAATTGCCACGAAACTTTTTGATATTTTTTTCTCGACCAAACGAAGATCTGGAAGCTTCAGAAGGAGGCCGGGAGCCGCACAAGGGCCGCACAAGCCAAAAGGGTGTGCCCTGATGGCTTGTGCCTCCCACGGGCGTCTCCTGATGCCCCTCTCTGGCCTATAAATTCTCACATATCCTAAAAACCCTGGAGGCAGTCCTGAAACCCTTTTTCCGCCGCCGCAAGTCTCTGTTCCGTCACGATGCCTTCTGGAGCTCCGTTCCGGCACCCTGCCGAAGGGGGGATCGATCACGGAGGGCCTCTACATCAACCTTGATGCCCTCATGATGATGTGTGAGTAGTTCACCACAGACCTACGAGTCCATAGCTAGTACCTAGATGGCAATCTCTCTATCTCCTGATCTTCAATACAATGATCTTCGCATCTTCGCTTTGATCCATCCGATGTAATCCTATTGTGCGGTGTGTTTGTTGGGATCCGATGAATTGTGGGTTTATGTTCAGATTATTCATTTGAGTCACCTCTGAATATTAAGATTCTTATTTGCATGATCATTATAGTTTCGTAATGCTCTCCGATTTATTGATGTGCTTTGGCCAAGTAGATTGATCTATCTTCAGTGAGAGGTTGTGGTAGGTTCAACCTGATGAGTTTCTATATCCCAGTGACAAAGTAGGGGACAAGATGCGTCTTTGTGTTGTTGCTACTAAGGATAACACGATGGGGTTCATTCATATTGCTTGAGTTTACTTTGTCTACATGATGTCATCGTTCTCCATGCATTACTCTGTTTTACTTAATTCTCTAGATGCATGCTGGATAGCGCTCGATGAGTGGAGTAATAGTAATAGGTGCAGGCAGGAGTTGGCCTATTTATTTATGGACGTGTGACGTGGCTTGAGACTACGTCGGTATTTCCCCAAATAGGAAGGGATGATGCAGCACAGTGATGGTAAGTATTTCCCTCAGTTATGAAACCAAGGTTATCGAACCAGTAGGAGGATCACCACCACCCAATAAGCAGCACTTGCACACAAATAACAAATACTTGCAACCCGACGCGAAAGAGAGGTTGCCAATCTCTCTACGGTAAAAAGATAGATTAGGTCGTGATAGATAGAAGAGATAGATCTCTCAAGAACACAAAATAAAAATAGCAAATAAAAAGTGTAGCAATATATTTTTGGTTTTTTGGTTTAGTAGATCTGAAAACAAAGAAGCAAAAAGATAGATCGGAAAGCAATATGTTGGAAAAGTAGACCCGGGGGCCGTAGGATTCACTAGTGGCTTCTCTCATGAGTATAGCACACGGTGGGTGAACAAATTACTGTTGGGCAATTGATAGAAGATCAAATAATCATGACGATATCCAAGGCGACGCTCATTATATAGGCATCACGTCCAAGATAAGTAGACCGACTCCTGCCTGCATCTACCACTATTACTCCACACATCGACTGCTATCCAGCATGCATCTAGTGTATTAAGTTCATGGAAAAATGGATTAATGCAATAGGAATGATGACATGATGTAGACAAGATCTATTCATGTAGGAATAGACCCCATCTTGTTATCCTTAATGGCAACGATACATGCGTGCCTTGCTGCCCCTTCTGTCACTGGGAAAGGACACCGCAAGATCGAACCCATCACAAAGCACCTCTTCCCATGGCAAGAAAATCGATCTAGTCGGCCTAACTAAACCAAAGATTCGAAGAAGAAATACGAGGCTATAAGTAATCATCCATATAAGAGATCAAAGAAGACTCAAATAATATTCATGGATAGAAACTGATCATGAACTCAAAATTCATCAGATCCCAACAAACACACAGCAAAAGTTTACATCAAATAGATCTCCAAGAGGCCATTGTATTGAGAATCAAAAGAGAGAGAGGAAGCCATCTAGCTACTGCCTACGGACCCGTAGGTATATGGTGGACTACTCACGCATCATCGGAGAGGCACGTATGAAGAAGATGAACCCCTCCGTGATGGTGTTTAGATTGGATCTCGCGGTTCTAGAACTTGCGGTGGCTGGAATTGTGTTTCGTTGACTCTCCTAGGGTTTTCCGAATATTTGAGAATTTATAGGCATCAGAGGCGGTGGAGGGGGGCCCCGTGGAGGGCACAACCCATCAGGGCGCGCCGGGGGCCCCCTGGCGTGCCCTGGTGGGTTGTGCTCTCCACACCCACCTTCCTGGCACTTCTTTGGCCCACTGGGTGTCTTCTGGTCCAGAAAAAATCTCCAAAAAGTTTCGTCGCGATTGGACTCCGTTTGGTACTGATATTCTACGAAGTAAAAAACAAGCAAAAACAGCAACAGGCACTTTGGCACTATGTCAATAGGTTAGTCCCAAAAAATGATATAAAGTTGTTATAAAATGATTGTAAAACATCCAAGAATGATAATATAACAGCATGGAACAAGCAAAAATTATAGAAACGTTGGAGACGTATCAACTTGATGCCTATATACACATGATCATTGCCGTGAAAATCACATAACTATCCGCTTTTCTATCAATTGCCCAACAGTAATTTGTTACCCACCGTATGCTGCCTACATGAGAGATGCCACTAGGGAAAACAATGGCCCCGGGTCTATTCACTTATACATATTTACAAACGCTACTATTGCCTTGCTGCCTTTATTTACTTTTTATTTTATTTTGCAATTTACAATTATCTACATAACTCATTTGCTTGCAAATAATGAGATCAAGGGGATTGACAACCCTCTTGCCCGCGTTGGGTGCAAGTTGTTTGTTCATTCGTGTGCAGCCGCTGAAGACGGTTGAGGATTGATATTCCTATTGGTTCGATAAAAGTTGGTTTCATAATTGTGGGAAATACTTACCCACTTTGTGCTGCAATCACCCGTTCGTCTTCAAGGAAAACCCAACGCAGATCACAAGTATCACGCGCCTCCGACCCGAAACAACACTAGGATTTTAACGAGGAATAGAAATGCTCACACATCCCCACCATGCCTTTTTAATATTTAGACAAACAGGAAATTAACACCTCTTAATACCGATACTTCTAGGAATCAACAATGATGCACTCACACCTTTTTCACATTACCACATCAATATCATTAACTCACAATTTCTCTCTTATGTGCTACATGATAGTTTTGATTATCACTCATTGAATACCTATTATTTTTGGACTAATATTATAACCTATGCAAATTACCATCACTATTTATTAACTCTCAAACAAATATAAGTGAAGAAGGAGAGTGCAATTATTCTATAAAATCTATACGCCACCGTGCTCAAAAAGATATAAGTGAAGTACTAGAGCAACTGCTAAGCTCAAAAGATACAAGTGAAGCACATAGAGTATTCTAACAAATTATGATGAAGGTGTGTATCTCTCAAATAGGTGTGTCCAGCAAACGATGATTGTAGAAAACTAAAAATAAAAGCAAACAAAAGTAAACGACGATCCAAGCAAAACTCATATTATGTGACGAATAAAAATATAGCTCCAAGTGACATACCGATGGATTGAAACGAAAGAGGGGATGCCTTCCGGGGCATCGAGGGCATCCCCAAGCTTAGATGCTTGAGTATTCCTAGAATATTACCTTGGGGTTCCTTGGGCATCCCCAATCTTAGGCTCTTGCTGCTCCTTATTCCTTCGTCCATTGTGATAACACCCAAAACTTTAAAACTTCAATCACAGAAAACTCAACAAAAGTTCGTGACATCCGTTAGTATAAGCAACATATCAAATACTTTAGGTACTGTAATAAATTGATTCATATTTCATTATTGCATAATACTTACTGTATTCTAACTTATCCATGTCTTATACCCCCCCCCCCGATATAATCCATAGCATCATCAAAACAAGCAAACTATGCAAGCAAAACAGAATCTGTCTAAAACAGAATAGTCTGTAAAGATCTGTAGAGAACCTATACGTATGTAACGCTAAAAAATCTGCAAAATTGGGACAACCTGAAGAATGTGTATATCAATACATAAGAAAATTGTCAAATCAAAAAGACATTCCAGTAATATCAGAGAAATTCTTCACTGGACGCTAAAGTTTCTGTTTTTGCACCATATCAATTCTATTCATCTTGTGAGTTATCCCAAAGGCTTTACTTGGCACAAACACTAATTAAAACAAAAAACGCAATAATTTCAAAGGAAATAATCATTTTATCACACACAAATAGAAAGTAAAAGGAAAAAATAAATATAACTATTGGGTTGCCTCCCAACAAGTGCTATTGTTTTATGCCCCTATCTAGGCATAATGCATAGTTTTAAGTGACATCATCCTTAATATTCTCATCTTGCGGAGGAGGCTTTTCAAAGAAAATTGGAAACACATCATCAAGTAATATCTTGGCATTATTAATACTACTCTTCTTAAAGCCTTCCGTATTTTCTCTTACTATCCAAGAATATTGCTTATTGATAGCATTGAAGACTTGTTGGATAATATGAATAGGAGGAACTTCTTTGCTAGTATGGTTATCACGAAACACATACCTCATCATATAGTCCTCATTATATAAAATTTCAACTATCACAAGATGTTTAAAACTCATATTATAGTGTTCAAAGATATCCCTAGCCTCTTGTACTATATAGTCAAATTCATGCATGAGAATGAGAGTGGCCATCTTCTTGGATCTAGGGTCTTTTATGACCGGTAACTCATAGAAAAGCCTTTGCAAAGTGGGATGAGTATGCATAAATCTTCTTTCAAGCTTTAGTATGAGAGAGGAAATAGCACCGGCATAACTTTTAGTTCTTTTAAGGATTGACGTATCCTTACAAGCTAAAGTACACTTGCAATTAAAGAATTCTTGATTAATGCTTTTCCCTATGATGTTCCCCTTCCCCGCAACAAAAACTTTTATATCTCGTTATGGGGGAGTTTCCTCTTTGGTTATTTTACTTCCATCATCCATTTCAATAATAAAATCGGCCATGGTAGCAACTTCAAGCAAACAAAAGAAGTAAACAAGTAAACTAGCAATCAAAGAAGTAAACTACTAACAAGCAAAGATAAACATTTTTGTTTTTTTGATTTTTATGAAGCAAACTGAATATAACAGCAAATAAAAAGAAGAACAAGTGAATGATAATTTGTGTGAAGTTACTTGATAGTTGGTGATGATATTCCCTGGCAACGGCGCCAGAAATCCTTCCTGATACTTGTGATCTGCGTTGGGTTTTCCGTATAGAGGAACGGGTAATTACAGCACAATACGGATAAGTATTTCCCTCAGTTAAGAAACCAAGGTTTATCGAACGAATAGGAATATCAATCCAGAACCGTCTTCAGTGGCTACACACAAAAGAGCAAACACTTGCACCCGACGCGGCAAGAGGGTTGTCAATCCCCTTGATCTCGTTATTTGCAAGCAAGTGAAGTATGTCGATAATAGTAGATAATTGTCAATTGCAAAATAAAATAAAAAGTAAATAATGGCAGCAAGGTAATGATAGGTTTTGTAAATATATAAGTGAATAGACCCGGGCGCCATAGTTTTCCCTAGCGGCATCTCTCATGTAGGCAACATACGGTGAGTAAACAAATTACCGTTGGGCAATTGATAGAAAAGCGCATAGTTATGTGATATTCACGGCAATCATCATGTATATATAGGCATCACGTCCATAAGCAAATAGGCCGACTCCTGCCTGCACCTATTACTATTACTCCACCCATCGACCGCTATCCAGCATGCATCTAGAGTATTAAGTAAAACAGAGTAATGCTTGGAGAACATTGACATGATGTAGACAAAGAGAATTCAATTAATATGAACTAAACCCATCGTTTTATCCTTAGTGGCAACAATACAAAGATGTGTCTTGTCCCCTTCTGTCACTTGGATATAGAGCACCACCAGATTGAACCCACTACAACACACCCCTCTTACTGAAGAAATATCAATCTAGTTGGCCAAACTATTTCAATAGATCGGAGAGATTTACGAAGCTATAATGATCATGCAAATAAGAATCATAATATTCAGAGGTGACTCAAATACTTTTCATGAATAATCTGAAACCTAAACCCACAATTCATCGGATCCCAACAAACACACCGTACAAAAGAATTACATCGGATAGATCAAAGCGAAGATGCGATGATCATTGTATTGAAGATCAAAAGAGAGAGAGATAGCCATCTAGGTACTAACTACGGACCCGTAGGTCTATGGTTAACTACTCACACATCATCATGAGGAAAGAAAGGTTGATGAAGAGGCCCTCCGTGATCGATCCCCCCTCCGGCAGGGTGTCGAAACGGTGCTCCAGATGGGATCGCGGAGGAAAAAGTGTTTCGGGATGCCCCCTAGGGTTTTTGGAATATATTTGAATTTATAGGCTAGAGAATGGGGGTAGAAGGGCCACCAGGGAGGGACAAGCCATCAGGGTGCGCCGACCCCCCTGGGCGCGCCCTGTTGGCTTGTGCCTCCCTCGTGCGGCCTCCGATCTTCTACCGAAGCTTCCAGGTCTTCTTTTGGTCCAGAAAATATCATAAAAAAGTTTCAGGGCAATTGGACTTCGTTTGGTACTGTAAACCTGAAAAGTAAAAAAAACACAGAAAACAGCAACTGGCACTGGGCACTAGGTCAATAGGTTAGTGATCAAAAATAATATAATTTGGTAAATTATTACTCAAAAAGTATCCTAGAATGATAATATAATAGCATGGAACAATCAAAAATTATAGATACGTTGGAGACGTATCAATGCACATATGACACACTGTTTGGTTGCAACCTGCATAAGGTGTTCTCACCACTTCTCACTAGTGGTGACCTTACCACACACGATCTAAACATAGTTTCAGTCCTAGTTACGAAACAAATTCCAGTTCATCCTAGCTACTATCAAATGGCAGTACACATTATTAAGCGACATATGATTGAATAGGGGAAGGTTCATCATCAATGCTAACTAGGTGGAAGTCCATCCTCTATCGATGCTTCTTCTTCCTCTTCATGTGTTTCTTCTTCTACTACTACTTCTTCTTCTCTCTTCTGCTGCTTCTTCTCTTCTGATGCTGCTCTTGCTCTTCTTCTTATTATTATTATTCTTGGATCCTTGTCTGACCTCTGTTATCCCACATTGTCTGTGCCCACTCCATCCTTTTGTTCTTCCAAGCTTCGTTGTCAAATTCCTTCACACCGTGGCCAGAGCTGACAACATCGCCACGCGTCACATCTTCCTCCTCAGGCACCAGTTCATCACAACCCCATTGCAGGATCCAGGCATGCACAATGCAATAGGCAAGAACACGCTTAACCTGAGTAGGGTAAGTGTGGAATGGATTATGATCTAGGATCTTGAACCTGTTCTTCCGAGCTCCAAATGCCCTCTCGATAGTAACTCTAAGGCTGGAGTGTCTAAGATTGAACACTTCTTTTTTTGAAGCTTAAGATTGAACAACTCTTGTGGAGTCCTAGGATAGTTCCTACCAGTGAACTCGTTCAGATGGGACATGGTTTTCCTGGAGGGTGGAAAGAACACCTAGCCGACATGCATAGCCAGCATATCCTAGGTAGAACTTGCCATCGGGGGTGTTGATGCCATCAGGACGACTCAAGTTGTCACGGAGAATGTTAGCATCATGTGCCGACCCTTCCTAGCCAGCCAACACATATGTTTACTTCAAATCGAAGTAAACAGCAGCAAGCACATTCTGGCTTGTGTAGTGCTTTCTACCCCTGTATGTTGCAGATTGTGACCTCGGCACTCTAGTAGTGACATGAGTACCATCTATTGCCACAATGCAATCCTGAAATGGCATTACAAGATTGTGTTAGTGCTCACCTTGAACAATACAAACATATCAAGCCATGAACTACATACTGTCAGTGCTCACCTTGAAGTATGGCTACCATCTTGGGTTAGTGCAAATCTTGGTAGGAGTCCGGTCGGTTGGTGACACGGACATCTCTCCTCTGAGTTCCCCAACAACATACAACACTTGCGTGAAGTACTTGGAGATGGTCTCCATTGATCTCCTGAAGGTGTTGTGCATAACCCTAAACCTCTGATTATGGCCAACAACATGGAGGAACATGACCACTTGCTCTTCCACACTGGTGTGGATGCTATCTTGTAGTAGACCCCTGCTCCTGAAGGTCGACACAAGCCTGACAAATGGTGCTCTTTTCATTCGAAGCATCCACAGAGCCTCTGTGTCGTTCTAGTTGTAGATGTAGTTCAGATTCGCCATCCTCTCTTGACCCCGGATAAGCATTGGATCATAACGAATGGCATGCCTCTCACCATGATGAACAACTCTCTTGTGCATAAACATGAGCCATGCCTGAATCACAGCCATCAGTGATGCAGCCTGAACTACCAGCCTCATCCGTGCGTCCATAACCTAGTCCACATCGAGGGTGCGTTGAGCAATGGGGAAATCGATCCTACACCTTGCCTAGTGGCCTAACAACCAACCTAACATAGGGGGAGGGTGTTGCTTACCGGCATCAAAGACGAAGACGGCGGAGGGGGAGGCATGGCTAAGTCAAGGACGACCAGACAGTGGCCAACAGGGAGGGGAGCAGCAACTCCTGCTGTCGGAGAGTGATGCTGCCGCGTCCGCCGCCTCCTCCGTCGTCGCCACGTGCGCAGATCCGAGTCGTCGCTGCTCTTGATGGTGAGGCTAGAGGAAATGCTTGTCCTAGAGCTAGTGGTGACCAAGTAAATGGGGGGAGGGGTGAGGCTAGATTTGGCGCTGTCCCGCCGCGCCCGATTTCCATCTCCCGTCATCCCCACTCGATTTTGACTTGCTCCCACGCATGCGAGCTGCATCGCCTTTGCGTCGCACTCAGCCTGGCTCACTGGAAACTGCTGATTTGAGGGTTTCCAGCGAGCCAGGCTCTGGGATGCTTTAAGATTCGTGCTGATGCGAGCCAGCCCGACGCGTATGCAACCAAACATGTTTTTCTTGGCCCAAATCGGTTCCGTTGGGGTGTATACGGGCTACCAAACATGCCCTATGACTTTGTACATGCTCTAGTATGGGTGTGGGAAAGTGGTCGCTGCTTCTCGGCTTGGACGGGCCACTGGGCTCTTTTTGGTGGACATGTGGCAGCAGCAGGCGCAGATAAAATTCCGCGCTCACGTACACCCATGACATGCAAGATGGTCGCTTGGTTATCCCTGCAGGATAAGTGATGAACTTCTCCGTAGAAAAAATAAGTGATGAACTGCCAAGATATTGCAACGGTGGGGTCTGTCCCTCCCAGGCTTGCCCCTTCTGCAGTCACGAACTGGAGACCCTACGACATATCCACCTTGGATGCATGCTCGCACGTCAAGTTTGGTATGTCGTTCTGGCAAGATGGGTCTCGGACACTGAATGCCCACACCTGACGATGATTTGTTGTAATGGTGGTCTTCCAAGATTTCATACTAGTCACGAGGACACTTAGGACACAACGAAACGATGTGGTCTTCAATAGGATCCCCCCCCTCTGCGGCGCATCGATGATGAGGGGATCAACTGCAGTATCGCATCTCTGTTTAATGACAGACAACTTTGCTTCTATGCTCATGATACGTCCTTGGAAAAACTCTCATGGCTTTCCCATATTTCATGTATAATTTTTAACACGCACAATCGCGGATGCTCATACACACACGCAAACACTCATCCTTATGAACGCACACATACTCTACACGCATGAGCACCTCCGAGATACTGAGCCACACAACATATTTAAATTGACGAAGTTACCACAGACGCCTCGTAGTCGATGGGAACATCTCCTCATTTCCTTATTCATTAACATTGAAACTTCCAACCTTTCCCTCATTTCCTTGCATTTCATAAGCAATTTGGGCTAGATGTATCCTACTTTTGACAATGAAGTAAGGCTGCCGATGCGAACGTTGTTACAAGGCATGGTTTGTGGTTGTAACAGCCTGAGACCGATGCTCCAGAAGATTCCCCTTTTATTCCGCTGTCATCATGTGTTTCGTCTGGTTGTCGCATTCATCATCGCATCATTCGCATCATACACATTGCATCAGCACTCGATCGCCGTCAGTTTTCAAAACTTGCACCCATTAGTAGTTGTATGTTCTCTCCGTTCTCGTCGATGATCGTTTCGAGGCCAACCACACACGCACGCGCCCGCGGCATCGATAAAATTTTGTTTAAAAGTGCGCGAAAAATATTCTCGGATTGGGTCGAAACTTGGCGTGCGGTCTTGTTTTATTGTAGGTAGACCGCCTGCCAAATTTCGTCGCATTCAGATGTCGTTTGATACCCGAACCGTTAAATATATAGCGGCAATATAGCGGTTTATTTGTCGGACGTGTCGGCATTTAAAAACATGTCATGGGCCCAAACCTCCCTCTCTTCTTAGCCCACCACCACTCTACACAGCCCAACAACGCACCTCCCCCTTCACTTCCGGACCGTCCGATCGAGATAGAACGGCCTCAAAACCCCCTCTTCTAACCCCTCCAAACAGCCCCTGCTATAAAAGAATGCCTCCCCTACCAGATCTGGCCTAACCTGAGCCTCCTTGGAATCCGTGCCCAACCAACAAGCGCCCCGCGCCGCCACCTAAGCCAGAACCATCTCCCACCTCGCACCGGCCCGCCCGAGCCCATCTGGGCCCGGGTCGCCCGAACCGCCGCCAGGGAGCTCTTGCTCCGCCTCTCCTCGCTGCCCCACCTCCTGGACCTTGCCGTCGCCGCGCCTCGCCCCTCCGACCACTGCCAGGTACGCCGCCGCCGGAGCCCCGACGCCGGCGAGCTGCTAGGCCGGACCCCGCGCCACCCCTCTTCTTCTTCCTCCCCATCTCTCCTCACCATCGGTCTGCCCTCTGCCTTCGCTGCAGGAACTGCTCACCGGAGCTCTGACTAGCGCCGCCATTGCCCGGATCCGGTGCAGGACGCCCGGATCTATCCGTTCCCGTCGGTCCCGGCCCCTCCCGCGTAACCTCCTGGCCGCGCCGCCGTCGACATCTCCTGCAACCGCCGCCATGGACTCCTTCCCGTGCGGGAACACGAAGGAGGCGAGCTCCGCTCGCGTTGACCCTGGCGACCGCGCCTCGCCTGGGCCACGTGGCCGCGCCCGGCCCACCAGCGAGTAGCCCAGCCGGCCTGTTGGCCCGGGGTGAGCTACCCGCAATGCCCCGCCCATGTGCGCTTTATATTACTCTGTGCTCATCCTGGTTAGACCCATGGACAGAATCGGCCCGTGCATTTTTTTTCCTTTAGACGATTTTAACAATTATCCGCTGCATTTCATAACTATAGAAAAAATTCATGTTTTTTTTAAATGTTAATATATATTTAACCGTGCATCATATCAATATATTTTATATATGTAAAACGTGTAGAAATTTGTGTAGATTCACAATATCCCACTTTCATGCAGGATAAAAAAGTTTAACATGTTGTTTTCTGGTTATTTGCTTGAATGTCATGATTTTGCATCGCTCATAAATAATTATCCGTGCATCATATGTAAAAACTATAGATATGTAAAATATGTAAAATGTGTAGATTAATTATATACCATTTTCATGCATCCTAAAAATGTTTAATGTGATGTTTGCATTTAATTTGCATAAATGATTTGCTAAAACGGTTTATGTCCTAATCTTGCATAATTGATGTGTCATTTTATTAAGTAAATATCCACAAATTATATATGTTTTCGGGGTAGAAAAATCCATAGAATATATCTGTGCAATTAGATTTCTCATTTGAGCAAGTTTGTGTGCATGTTATTTTTTGTGTGATGTTATTTTGTCTATTTTGTGTGAATTAATCCATGCATCTGTTGTAATAGTTGTAAACATGAGATATGCCCTTGGACATGTGTGCTAGTCCCTGATATTTTTGGTTGCTACAGAAATCCATGTTTAGGTTTTATTTTCTTGTTGCCAACATGCTATAAAAAGTTGTTGTTTTGAGATGCTAAAATATTTCTAAGTCTGAAAACTGTGTTATTTTGTTGATGTCTTGCCATGTGGTTTGCTATTGATCTATAGCTCCTTTGGTGTTGCCACAATGGGATGTATTGTAAAGCATGTTATGCTCTATCATGTTGTGCCAATAGTTTGCTTGAATAGGTTTTGCATCATAATTAATTCTGATGTCCAACATGTCAATCTGTTAAAAATTGCTGCTCATGTCTAGTCTAATTTTCACCAAGTGTGAGAATCTGTTTTCTTCAAATGCCATGTTGTGTTGATGATAGGCATGTTACTATGCATAATTAGATTTTGCCACTATGGAATGAATTGTAGTGCATCATGTCCTCTACCATGATGTAGACTTTCATGCCATGATATGCCCTGTAGCATATAGTTTTATTGTTGCCAATATGCCTTCATGATAAACTGCTATGCTAAAAACTGTTATTTTCACCCAAGTCCTAATCTGCTAAATTTTATAGTTGTCTTGTGAGCTCATTTCCTATTGATCCATGCTTCCATTCAATTTGCTGCAATGAGATGAATTGTTATGCATCATATAGACTTCATCACCATGTCCTTGTTGTGGATTTTAGATGGTTGTAGCTTGTTGATTTGTGGGTTGCAATATGTTATGTTGCTGTTTTGGGCAGATTTTAAATAAAACTTAAGTTGCTTGTTATTGTTGAACCGTAGCTCCGTTTTGAACATGTTGCACATGAAACTTGCTTAGAATCTCATGTAGTTTCATAATATCTTGTGCATCCATGATTTGACATGTTTATGGTTGTTGTTTGCATGCATTTTGCATTCATGTCAAGTTCATCTTGTGTGTGTCATAACTTCTAGACCGTAGCTCCGTTTCATATGATCCCTATATGTAAATCGACTAGAATGACGAGTAGAATCGCATTGTGCACTTTATTTCCCTGTTTAATAAATATAAAACATGGCTAGTTCAGATCTTGACCAATTTCGAAATTAACATATGGGATCGTTTCGGAAATACTATATGTTGTTTCCGACCTCATTTAAGATGTCTAGATAGTGTAGTTTCGTTATGCTTCACCTCTTGCCATGTTTAACAACATTTAATGTGCCATGTACCTAAACGGGAGTGAACTATGTAATTCAAATATGGAGTTCCGTCAATATGCTACTCGTTGCATATTGAGCTTCACTTAATGTGTAGAAGTTGATTGTTGTGCTTTGCCATGTCATGCATAACATGCATCATATTTGATATGCATCATGGCATGCATATGTTGTGGTGTTTATCATGTGTTGATTGTTGTTTCCGGATTGCTTCTTCTCGATAAAGTTCCGAAACCGATTCAGAGTGTGAGGATGCGTTCGTCTACGCCCGTTCGTCTACTTCATGGACTCGGTCTTCTTCCAAGCGGGATCTCAGGCAAGATGAACATTTCCCTGGATACTACTACTATCATTGCCATGCTAGTTGTCTTGTTTCTATCGCTATGTCTCGCTACCTACCACTTGTTTGACAAGCCTCCCGAAATGCCATGAAAAGCCTCTAACCCCTCCACACCCCAGCAAACCATTGTTTGGCTATGTTACCGCTTGCTCGGCCCTTCTTATAGCGTTGCTAGTTGCAGGTGCAAGTTGTTCCATGTGCCAACATGGATATCCTTTTTCATATATCACAATATTATTGCTATTTAATTTAATGCACATATATACTTGGTAAAAGGTGGAAGGCTTGGCCTTTTGCTCGGTGTTTTATTCCACTTTTGCCACCCTAGTTACTTGTGTACTGATGTTATGTTCCATATTGAGCGCTCCTAACATGCTCGGGGTTGTTATGGGGACCCCCTTGACTTTCGTTTTGGGATAAAACTCTTCTGGCAAGGCCCAACATTGGTACTACATTTGCATAATAACTAATAAAATGCATAGGAATCGGCCGGCACCCGCGGATAATTAATCAACAACCCGGGCCAGTGCTCCTCATGAGTGTTGGTCCAAAATAGAGCATTGTGTGGGGTCAACCCGGGGCAACTCAGGAGATTTCTATCAGGCCACTGTACGTGTAGCTCATCCGTCGTGTCCTGAGAACGAGATACGCGGCTCCTATCGGGTTCGTCGACACGTCGGGCGGCCTTGCTGAATTTGTTTTACCTTTCTTGAACGTCTTGTGCGCGGGATTTCGAGGACACTTCGGGCTATCTCGAGATTGAGATTTTCCATCGGGATTCCGCAAATACTACGGGTTATCTCGCGGTTGAGGAATTCCAACGCAGCTTGTGGTTAGTTTGTGATGGATGAGTTGAAGCACCCCTACAGGGTTAAATCTTTCATGAGAGCCGTGCCCGCGGTTATGTGGCAACTTGGAAATTTGTTTAACATCCGATCATAGAAAACTTAAAGTAAACTCAAATAAAATACACCAACCGTGTGCGTAACCGTGACTGTCTCTTCTCGTGAATTTCTAACCGAGAGAGAACACGGTGGGGTTATGTTTGAATGTAAGTAGGTGTTCAGGACCACTTAGTGATCATTACTAGTTCATGTCCGTTTTTGCGATGATCACCCCCCCTTATTCTTGTACTCGTAAGTTAGCCACTCAAATAAAATGCTTAGTGCTTGCTGCAGCCTCACCACTTAACCATATCTCACCCATTAAGCTTTGCTAGTCTTGATACCCTTGGAAATGAGATTGCTGAGTCCCAGTGGCTCACAGATTACTACAACAATAGTTGCAGGTACAGGTAAACCGATGCTTTGACGTGAGAGCGATGCTTGTTTGATTTGGAGTTCTTCTTCTTCTTCATCGATCATAGGATGGGTTCCAGGCCGGCAGCCTGGGATAGCAAGGATGGATGTCGTTTTTATCGTTTGATTTCGTCCGTAGTCGGACCCTGCTCTTCTGTATGATGGTGTATATGTTGTTGTATTGATGTGATCTTGATTTAGCTTGTGGCAAGTGTAAGCCAATTCCATATACTCATCTCCTCTTTACATGTACTTGTAACGATATCCATTCTTGTGAAACGACAAGATGTGCTTCTATCCCTATCGAGTCCCTCGAGCCAAAATAAGGATATGACCGCATCTTGGGCGTTACAAGTTGGTATCAGAGCAGTACCGACCTAGGAGCCCCTTTGATTGATCGAACTTGGCCGAGTCGAGTCTAGAAAGAAAAACTATTTTGAGTCTAGTTATATATCGGAGAGTAGGATTCTTTTTACTCCTCTTCTATGCTCTGGTGAGGAATGATACGTCTCCAACGTATCTATAATTTTTGATTGTTCCATGCTATTATATTATCTGTTTTGGATGTTTTATATGCATTAATATGCTATTTTATATTATTTTTGGGACTAACCTATTAATCTAGAGCCTAGTGCCAGTTTCTGTTTTTTCCATGTTTTTGAGTATTGCAGATAAGGAATATTAAACGGAGTCCAAACGGAATAAAATCTTCGGAATGATTTTTCTTGGACCAGAAGAAACCTGCCAGACTTGGAGATGAAGGCAGGAGACCTGCCGTGGCGTCACAAGCCACCAGGACGCGCCCTAGGGGGGGGGCGCGCCCTCCTAGCTTGTGGCCCCACGGCAGCCCTCCTAACCCTATTCTTTGGCCTATAAATTCCCAAATATTCCCTGGATACTAAAAAGAGCCACGAAAATACTTTTCCGCCGCCGGAAGCCTCTGTTCCCGTGAGATCCAATCTTGGAGCCTTTTTCGGTAATCTGCCGGAGGGGGATTCGATCACGGAGGGCATCTACATCAACTCCATTGCCCCTCCGATGATGCGTGAGTAGTTTACCACAGACCTTTGGTCCATAGCTAGTAGCTAGATGACTATTTCTCTCTCTTTGTTCTTCAATACCATGTTCTTCATGATCTTCATGGAGATCTATCCGATGTAATACTCTTTTGCGGTGTGTTTGTCGAGATCCGATGAATTGTGGGTTTATGTTCAGATTATCTATGAATATTATTTGAATCTTTTCTGAATTCTTATATGCATGATTTCATATCTTTGCAAGTCTCTTCGAGTTATTGGTTTGGTTTGGCCAACTAGATTGCTAATTCTTGCAATGGGAGAAGTGCTTAGTTTTGGGTTCAATCTTGCGGTGTCCGTACCCATTGACAAAGTAGGGGTAGCGAGGCACGTATTGTATTGTTGCCATTGAGGATAAAAAGATGGGGTTTTCATCATATTGCTTGAGTTTATCCCTCTACATCATGTCATCTTACCTAATGCGTTACTCTGTTCTTCATGAACTTAATACTCTAGATGCAGGCAGGAGTCGGTCGATGTGTAGAGTAATAGTAGTAGATGCAGAATCGTTTTGGTCTACTTGACACGGACGTGATGCCTATATGCATAATCATTGCCTTGGATATCTTCATAATTATTCGCTTTTCTATCAATTGCTCGACAGTAATTTGTTCACCCACCGTATTATTTGCCTTCATGAGAGAAGCCTCTAGTGAAATCTATGGCCCCTGGGTCTATTTTCCATATTATACTTTCAGATCTATAAACCAAAAATACCAAAAATATCTTGCTGCAATCTTTTTACTTTTAGTTTACTTTCCGTTCTAGCAATCCTATCTATCTATCTCTATCAGATCTCATCCTTGCAAGTAATCGTGAAGGGATTGACAACCCCTTTATAGCGTTGGGTGCAAGTGTTTGATTCTTTGTGTAGGTACATCTATTGGGGACTTGCTTGTATCTCCTACTGGATTGATACCTTGGTTCTCAACAACTGAGGGAAATACTTATCTACTTTGCCGCATCACCCTTTTCTCTTCAAGGGAAACCAACGCATGCTCAAGAAGTAGCAAGGAATCGTGACGTATGAATTTTAATTCTACCCCTCTTCTCACTCAATTTTTTTAGGATCACGCGGGTATTTTGGAGCCTCTATGATACCGATATGAGGGAATTCTGTACTTGGTGCCTCCTGTTTCCGAGGAGTAGAGCTCCAAGGGATTCATGACACATCGTTATCGTTCAGTTTCCTTAGTACCTCAGGACGGGGATGTTCGAAATTGCTTCAATACTATCCATGGTGCGAAGAGTGTGGTGGCACCCAGTACTGGGGAGCGGGATCACATGTACTGCCATGTTTAGTATCGTTGTGATTACGAGGGTCTGAGGTAGATGAATTTTCGAGGCCTCTGGTTATGTGTTGACGGATGTGATACATTGGAGAGTAGTATAACTGCTAGGAGTTGAGTGATGGATTTTACTCCGTGTATCCGTGGACCCGATTGCATAACCAAAGATTTCGGAAGTTCTTAGGTGGGAATTCAAGTAGTTACCTAGGATTATCTTCCAACAGATGCATGATGTGAGGTTGGGGTTCGACATCTAGTGGTTCGTTTGTTCACGGTCTTTTTTACAGAGGACAGTCGCGGTATGCTTCGTCAAGCCTTGTAGTTCACTACGCCTAGGGAGCATATTCGAGCATCATTTCAATATGACAATCCGATGTAGGATCGAGCCCGTGCGAGCCTTACCACGAAAATATCGGACAAAATCTCTGTCATGAGTTTGTTTCTGGCTTGTTTTAGAAGCCTCATCCTTTGTTTTGTTGGAATATAGTAATTCGAGTTGCTTCGATGTCAAACGTTGATTTCATATCTTTTCTAAGCGGTGTTCTCATAATTCTATGGGAATGCTAATCCTTTTGCTCAATCAAATTGTCATGTCAATTCCTTTCCATCCGGAGTGCTTCTCTCCAAGTGAATTCAATCCCTCTCCAATATTTGCAAGATTTATCCTCTGTTTCTTTCCGGAGTTCGTCTCATCTGTCTCAAGTTGTCTTTGTTTTTTCCACCCTCCCGCCCTTTTTATTCAATGATTAAATTCTCATCCAAATGTCTTTCTTTTCATCGATGCGTCCGCTATCTTCTCTTGTGTGTCGTATCTGGTGATTCATTGTGGAGATGCTCAAGTGCTAAGTTCATCATTTCTTCGTTCTTGTTTTTTTTCCCGGTGGATTCGATTCAAGCTGTCGGTGTTCTTCATATCCTTTTCATTCGTTCAATGTTTTCCCGTATTGGAAATTCTCATCCAAGCCTCTCTTGTTTATTCACCTCTTTATTCTATCCGGAGTGGCAAGATATCTCAGAAGACTTTCTTTTCCCTTCATATCCTCTTAAATTATTCGAGGTCTCACCTCATCAATTTCTTAAACTGTACCGGTGCAATCTCTCTTTCGAAGCAATCGCTTCAACGGTGTTTTCTTTTGAGTGGGCCCATAACCCACAGTTTTTTTTTCTTTCCAGGATCTTACTTGGCCCTTCTAATCTTTTCCAGAGACCTCAAGTTCTTTTCAATATGACGTAAGAATGAATTTCATCAGTCATATTCCTTCTCAAAGTTCGCTTTGAATTATTTTCATCGATGCCTCAAGATTTCCTTATTCATTGGTCCAGAGATCCCAGTAATTCGTGGTGGTGTTCTCGCCACCATTCTCTGCGCTGAAGACCGAAGGAGAGTTTCTCTTAAATCTTGGTCCATTCTCTTGAAGATTCGTGTTCCTAGCTTGATGCTATTCTTTCAAATTGTTTCCATTCGTGAGAAATTGTTTTCTTTTATATCCAGAGCATTTCAAAGTTGTTTTCATTCTCGATCCTCCGAAGGCCATCATTTCAGAAGATTTCTTCATTCTCAGCTTTCATCTTTCAATCTCAAATTCTTCTCAATTGATGTCTCTTCGTTCGTTTGATGTTTCCATCGTTCATTCTCAATTCTTACCGATGGTTCGTTCAAGACTTCTTCAAGCTTATGAATCTCTCTTCAATCTTTTCAAGAAGAATGAGTAATATGCCAAATCCGTTGCTTGTCATCAATTTAACTTGATGAAGGATAAGCATAACATAATTCTTATTCTTGTTTCATCAGTTGATTCCAAGCCTTCTTTCAGAGTTGTTCATGATATCAAATTCTCGATTATAGTTGCTTATCTTTTCTTTTCCGGAATTCCAAGTTTCTTCTGAAGTACCTCTTCGCGAAGCTTTATCAAAGTCTTGCAAGGTCATAATCTTATTCTTTTCAACCTTCATTTCCTTTTTGATCATCCTTTTGGTTACGGTGGTTCTTCAAGGATTTAATTCATTCCCAAAGTATTCTTCAAGATTCTTGTGGTAGTTCACCAAAAATTCTTTATCTTGCATTTCAAAGTGCAATTCATTCTCCCTTATCTTTTGAGGTGGTGTTATAGCATTCTTGATTCGTAAGGAGCCTCGAAGAGAATTAGTTTCAAGAATGAGATATTTAAGCCCACCAATTTCTTCTCTCATGAGATCTTTTCAACCCATCATTTCTTTCCTAAGGATTGTTGCTATCATGGTGTTTGTCAATGATCCAAGTTTTCTCTTATCCTCTCGGTGAAAGAAATTTTGCATATCTTGTTGCTCCCAACCAATTAATTATTTTCCATTTGTGGCTGGTTGTCAACTCATAATTTTGAGATGTTTTCCATAAACCCACAACAAGCCTATTCTTTTCGTTGTTGATGTTCCAACAACTCCGTACAATCCTTCCTTGTAAGGATGCTTTTCAAATTCAAATGCGGTAGGAATTGTCATTTTATTCTCTGTTCTTTTCCTTCCATCGATCTAGCTTCTATTCTTTCGTTTCGGAGGCATTGTGAGGTTGCTCTCTTCATCCCATCATCGCGTTTTATCAAGATCATGTTCTTTTCTTGCTTGTTCAATTAACCGGACTGTTGTGCCCTATTTTCAAGTTCTTTCATCTTATCTAGTTTTGCATCTCTTTTCTACTGAAGTGCTGCCCAAATTTATTTTGAATTCTTGCTTGTTTCTCATATCATCCTTCTTCTCAACCTCCAAGGTTCTATGGTTTCACTCGCTTTTCAAAGAAGCAACTAAGTTTACCTCTTCCTTTCCTCTTCCTCTTCCACTTCTCATTCTAAGATCTCGGGTCGAGATCTCTTGTAAGTGGAGGAGAGTTGTAACAGCCTGAGACCGACACTCCAGAAGATTTCCCTTTTATTCCGTTGTCATCATGTGTTTCGTCTGGTTGTCGCATTCATCATCGCATCATTCGCATCATACGCATTGCATCAGCACTCCGTCGCCGTCAGTTTTCAAAACTTGCACCCGTTAGTAGTTGTCTGTTCTCTCCGTTCTCGTCGACGATCATTTTGAGGCCAACCACACACGCACGCGCCCGCGGCATCGATAAAACTTTGTTTAAAAGTGCATGAAAAATATTCTCGGATTGGGTCGAAACTTGGCGTGCGGTCTTGTTTTATTGTAGGTAGACCGCCTGCCAAATTTCGTCGCATTCAGATGACGTTTGATACCCGAACCGTTAAATATATAGCGGCACTATACGGTTTATTTGTCGGACGTGTCGGCATTTCAAAAACATGTCACGGGCCCAAACCTCCCTCTCTTCTTAGCCCACCACCACTCTACACAGCCCAACAACCCACCTAGCAACCCCCCTCCGCTTCTGGACCATCCGATCGAGATCGAACGGCTCGAAAACGGCCTCAAAAACCCCTCTTCTAACCCCTCCAAACAGCCCCTGCTATAAAAGGAATGCCTCCCCTACCAAATCTGGCATAACCCTAGCTCCTCGGGATCCGTGCCCCGCTAACAAGCGCCCCGCGCCGCCACCTGAGCAAGAACCATCTCCCACCTCACGCCGGCCCGCCACGCCCGCGTAGGGGCCCGCCCGAGCCCATCAGGGCCCGGGTCGCCCGAGCCGCCGCCAGGGAGCTCCTGCTCCGCCTCTCCTCGCTGCCCCGCCTCCTGGACCTCGTCGTCGCCGCGCCTCGCCCCTCAGACCGCTGCCAGGTACGCCGCCGCCGGAGCCCCGACGCCGGCGAGCCGCTAGGCCGGACCCCGCACCGCCCCTCTTCTTCTTCCTCCACATCTCTCCTCAGCATCGCTCTGCCCTCTGCCTTCGCTGCAGGAACTGCTCGCCGGAGCTCCGACCAGCGCCGCCGTTGCCCGGATCCGGTGCGGGACGCCCGGATCTATCCGTTTCGGCCGGTCCCGGCCCCTCCCACGCAACCTTCTGGCCACGCCGCCGTCGACATCTCCTGCAACCGCCGCCATGGACTCCTTCCCGTGCGGGAGCACGAAGGAGGCGAGCTCCGCTCGCGTTGACCCTGGCGACCGCGCCTCGCCTGGGCCACGTGGCCGCGCCCGGCCCACCAGCGAGTAGCCCAGCCGGCCTGTTGGCCCAGGGTGAGCTAACCGCAATGCCCCGCCCATGTGCGCTTTATATTATTCTGCGCTCATCCTGGTTAGACCCATGGACATAATCGGCCCGTGCGTTTTTTTTTCTTTAGACGATTTTAACAATTATCCGCTGCATTTCATAACTACAGAAAAATGCATGTTTTTTTTAAATGTTAATATATATTTAACCGTGCATCATATCAATATGTTTTATGTATATAAAACGTGTAGAATTTTGTGTAGATTCACAATATCCCACTTTCATGCATGATAAAAAAGTTTAACATGCTGTTTTCTGGTTATTTGCTTGAATGTCATGATTTTGCATCGCTCATAAATAATTATCCGTGCATCATATGTAAAAACTATAGATATGTAAAATATGTAAAATGTGTAGATTAATTATATACCATTTTCATGCATGCTAAAAATGTTTAATGTGATGTTTGCATTTAATTTGCATAAATGATTTGCTAAACGGTTTATGTCCTAATCTTGCATAATTGATGTGTCATTTTTTTAAGTAAATACCCACATATTATATATGTTTTCGTGGTAGAAAAATCCATAGAATATATCTGTGTAATTAGATTTGTCAGTTGAGAAAGTTTTTGTGCATGTTATTTTTAATGTGATGTTCTTTTGTCTATTTTGTGTGAATTAATCCATGCATCTTTTGTAATAGTTGTAAACATGAGATATGCCCTTGGACATGTGTGCTAGTCCCTGGTATTTTTGGTTGCTATAGAAATCCATGTTTAGGTGTTATTTTCTTGTTGCCAACATGTTATAAAAAAGTTGTTGTTTTGAGATGCTAAAATATTTCTAAGTCTGAAAACTGTGTTGTTTTGTTGTTGTCTTGCCATGTGGTTTGCTATTGATCTATAGCTCCTTTGGCGTTGCCACAGTGGGATGTATTGTAAAGCATGTTATGCTCTATCATGTTGTGCCAATAGTTTGCTTGAATAGGTTTTGCATCATAATTAATTCTGCTGTCCAACATGTCAATCTGTTAAAAACTGCTACTCATGTCTAGTCTAATTTTCACCAAGTCTGAGAATATATCTGGCCATGGGCCGGGCCGGGCCGGGCTTGGGTCGGGCCTAAAAAAGCCCACGGCAGAAAACTAAGGCCCAGGCCCTGCCATCGGACCTACTTTGAAGCCCAAGCCCGGCCCATTTGTTGAAAAGCCCGTCGGGCCTAGGGCCGTGGGCCGGGCCTCTTCCTTAAAATCCCAATTTGCCAAGCCCAAGCCCGGCCCGGCCCTGCTGGTGGGCTCAAAACTCAGGCCCAAGCCCGGCCCACGGGCAAGCCCGTCGGGCCTAGGCCCTGGATTTTGGGGCCGGGCCTGGGCGGGCCGGGCTGGAGATGCCCAGGTATATGTGAGAATCTGTTTTCTTCAAATGCCATGTTGTGTTGATGCTAGCCATGTTACTATGCATACTTAGACTTTGCCACTATGGAATGAATTGTAGTGCATCATGTCCTCTACCATGCTTTAGATTTTCATGCCATGATATGCTCTTTAGGATATAGTTTTATTGTTGCCAATATGCCTTCATGAAAAACTGTTATGCTAAAAACTGTTATTTTCACCAAGTCCTAATCTGCTAAATTTTATAGTCGTCTTGTGAGCTCTTTTCCTATTGATCCATGCTTTCATTCAATTTGCTGCAATGAGATGAATTGTTATGCACCATATAGAATTCATCACCATGTTCTTGTTGTGCATTTTAGATGGTTGTAGCTTGTTAATTTGTGGGTTGCAATATGCTATGTTGCTGTTTTGGGCAGATTTTAAATAAAATTTGTGTTGCTTGTTATTGTTGAACCGTAGCTCTGTTTTGAACATGTTGCACATGAAACTTACTTAGAATCTCATGTAGTTTCATAATATCTTGTGCATCCATGATTTGACATGTTTATGGTTGTTGTTTGCATGCATTTTACATTCATGTCATGTTCATCTTGTAAAAAAAAGGCCACAAAATTATTATAAAAGCTATTCACACAGTTCTGTAATCACCCCAGATGCTAAGACAACCCATCTCTAGGGACTCAATTTCAACAACCCGTTTCGCTCACCCCAGATGCTAAGACAACCCATCTCCAGATGCTAAGACAACCCATCTCCAGGGAATCAATTTCAACAGCCCATTTCACCCGCCCGCCAACAGAAGTCCTGATGGTTACTGCTACATGTTTTTCAGGTGTTACATAGCACCTAGCTCATTAACAATCGATTATACAACCCCATACTAAAATGCCAATCTTCAGGAACTGAGTGACACTACACTGGCATTATGAACCTCCCACGCTATTTGATTTTACTACTTGGCAATTTGAAATCAAGTTAACGAACAGACATAGCATATCTTCTGGTTGCCATAGTTAATCGGGAATTGAATTTTAGATTCATAGACGATAATACCAAGAGCCCAGAGACAGCTTAACATAAAGGTCTGCATTAAATTCAGCAAGTACAACAAAATACATCCATTTTTCTGTTCTAGCACCCACGCTAAGAAAAAAGAAGAAATGGCGCAAATTCTTAGCATGACTGCTTGTCCGAATGTAAGCACACAATATCACTCTTCCATTGCATCACCATCAGCGACCTCTGGCTTCAGCTTCAGCTGCGTGATCTTTGTAGACAATACCTCTGCAAACAAGACAAGGGATATCAAACTTCACAACGCTCAAGTATCACTATGTATGTGGCCTGCGACATTAATCAGTCACTTACCGGTATGGCCCTTGTTGAAGCTGTATCCCTTCGAACTGACAAAAGTCCTTGGGTTTGGTAACTCGTGGTTTCTCAAGTACTCTGTATTCCCCTGGAATTATCAAAAAGAAACTACATTAGCAAAGCAGCGAGGCCAAAAAATGCAGAGTCAGTTCGAACTAAAATAATAATACCCCCTCTGTTCACTTTTATAAGGCGTTGTGGATATTTCAGACAGCACCCAAAACAGTTCAATGTTAGCTGTCTGAAACATCTTATAAAAACGAACAGAGGGAGTACTATCTTCCGGTACTTCAATGAATGTTGGTACATTCAACTACTCCGATTCACATTACTTGTCTTAGATTTGTCTAAATACGGATGTATCTAGACACATTTTAGTGGTAGATACATGACAAAATTAAGACGAGTAATATGGATCAGAGGTAGTAGTACTTCTCTGAATATCATAGGCAGGAACACCTGCCCTTAATTGCCAAACAACTGCGTATCCCCTGCTAGTTACATACACTGACACCTTATAATTTTCCCAAAAACTAACACATGGTAGAAGAAACTTTATGTTGAGCTTTTACTTACTAGAATTTACAATGAGAAATATATGCCAGCTATGTGCAATGAAGGACCAAAACAGAAAATAGGTTGGAAGCTCATTATATAAACATCGAACATTTTTGGCCGCGTTTGCAAACACTTGTAATAGTGTTTGTCATCTCAGGTAACAGAAAAATTACATAATTACATACCTTGGTTATCACACAAACATCCACGTTGCTGCCACTTCCCAAGTCATTGAAGATACCAGCACGGATTGCCTCAGCTACAAGTGCAATTCCCTCCTCCCTCTGCAGGATAAAAGTAATCGGTTAGTACATATCGTTACGAAAAATGATACACAAAGAACAAGCACTGCGATCTGCTAAAGCAAAGTCACCACCGATGCAATACTAAGATATCCACATGGTCAAGTGCAGGAACTGTTGCGATTGTTCACTTACTGTGAGGCCTTCTCTGTACTTCGACTCAAACACTGACATTGCAGCAAGGGATCCAGAACCCATCGTGGCAAAAGGAAGAGTATCTGTGGAGCCATGCGGATAAACCTGGGGATTCAAAAGTTATTAAAACTAGCCCGAATTTCTTTTATCAGAAGACGGTCAAACAACTATACTCAGTTACTCACAGTGTGTAGATGTGGTCCAGTGACATCTACTCCGCCAAGAACAAGAGCAGCACTGACATGACCTTGGTAATTAAAAAGGTGTGTCTTCAGTAGTGTAAGAGCGGTTACAACTCTTGACTCACGGCTAGTAGCATAACGGTGAAGTTGCAGCTGGGAGCTGACCATATCTGGAGTAAAAGCACATATCATGATGTTTGTGTGGTAGATTCAGAGAAAAATACAAGGAAATAAATGAAGATTAATTTGGTTTCTTTCTGTCAGTAACTTCTTTCTTACCTGTCACAGCCTCTGTGTCAGCAGCAGTTCCAGCACCACAGCAATATATGTTTGGTGCCATAAAATGAATTTTCTCGCAGTTCTTATCAGCAACTATAGGACCCTCGGTTGCCCTTGTGTCTGCCCCAAGAACAACTCCATCCTAGACAGAAAACATGGTTCATCAACCCTTTATTTTCAGCAATTTATTCATGGAAACCACAAAATAATGCCAGATTTAAGCCATATGGCTCGATTCTCCATCCATTGTCAGTTACTAAGAACTACTGTGAGGGTCAGAGCTTTATAAACAAGAGATTGGCATGCAAGCTTCCATTAATTTTCGTCAAAACATACTCACATTACTCTAAAACGAAATATTTACCGTCGACATAACATGGGTATGTGCTGCAACATAAGGTAAAGTGATAATCCGAAGAAATTTCTCCCAGTGTCTGTCTAATTGCAAAGAGTGTTGTCGTCTAGAAAATCTTCAGCGGCAGCTAGTAACATGAGTGCATGACATACTAAACTGCCCCACTGTTAACGCTCATACATATAGTTTTCATATCTCAAACGTGAATCGTGGGGCACAAAGCACCAAAAGCGAGTAAGTGTAGAAGAGCAGTGCCTCACCGCAAACACGAGGCCGACGATGGTAGTCCCGGTCTTCCTGAACCCGGGCATCTTGTGGCCCGTCTTCTCCAGCATGGCGTTCCTGCGGCACAGGTCGAAGCTGAAGCCGCCCTTGGTAGGGAGTTCCATCGATCCGGCCATCCTGCGCCCACGCACACCACCAGACAGAAAACGAATCAAGATCGCACCGAACCAGCCCCACCGAATCAACCGCGACCCGCGCCGTATCCCCACTCCCCTGACCTCGGTTTCACACTACCGCAACGGCCGTCCCCGATCTAGCGAGAAACGGGTCCAACACGAGACTAATCGGGAGGAGAAACCGCGACAGCGGAAACCCTAGAAATCCTTCCCGCGGGGATTTCTTTGTGGCGGCGCGGGGGCGAACTGATCTCGCGGAAGCGCACGCACCGGGCGATCGAGTGGCGGCGGAATCGGGGCCGGGGGCGTACCTGATCTCGGATCGTGAGTGAGAAGGAGACGAGGATGTGGGGAGCTAGCTTCGTGTTCCTGTGCTTGGAGCTTCTTTTTGCGCTTCGGTAGGGGTATTTTGAGGAGTTGGGAGTGTTGTTGGATTGGGGGAGAAGAAAGGAAGGGACGGCGGCGCCAATATTCGTGCTGGGCTGGGAAGGAGAGGAAATTGTTCTAGGAGTCAAAGATGCCCGGCCCATTTAATGTCATCCTAATCGACCGTCACATGTGGGCGCCCACGCGACAACGCTAGTGGTCCGGCCCATATAGATTTCGCATTTTATTTCCCCTGGTTCGCCAGATCGCATTAAAAAAAGATTAAAAAAACGTGAATTCAAGTAAGATCGCATTTCAAAAAACAATGCATTTAAAAAAAAGTTCATCAATTTGAAAAAAAAATCATTGAATTTTATAAAAGAAAATCATTGGGTTTAAAAAAAGTTCATTGATTTTATGAATAGTTCATAATGTTTTTTAAAAAAGTTCATCAAATTTTCAATAAGATCAAAGATATTGAAATTAAGTTCATAGATTTGAAAAAAGTCATACATTTTTTAAAGTGCATAAAATGAAAAACGTTAACTATATAAAAACAAAAGTTCATCAAATTTGGATTTTTTTTCTTCTATTTTTTTAAAAAAGAGAAAACATATGAATGAAAAGAAAAAGGGAAAATCCAGATGAAGAAAGTATAAAAGAAGAAAAGGAAATTTATTCCCTCGTTAGCCTGGTTGGTTAGTGAGAGTTAAACAAAAGATGGAGATCACAGGTTCGAATCTTTAGCCACACATGTTTTCTGCGTATCTATACCTACTATTAAAGTATGAAGTGTTTCTACCCGTCCGTATGTTTTACCAAAAATCTCCTGATTTTTTTCTTTAAATAACACGCGGTCCAACATAAAGTGCCTTTTTTTGTTGGGCTTCGGTCCAATTGTGGTAGCCCCTATCTTACGCTTCTGGGCATTGGTTAGTATTTTGTGCATGTCCAGTTTGCTCTGTTTTCGGCCCGTTTAGGTCCCTGGTCTTTTATTATTTACAAAAAATATTTTAAACATGATCACGCTATAACTTTTCAACCGTAACTCGGAGTAAAATAATTTTTATATGTAATTTGATCAGAACAATATGTAGTTTCTAACCGTGCTATTATTTGTTCCAGTTAACCAGTTTAAGATTTTATTTAGTGCATAACCTTAATAAACCTAATTAATTACAATGGTGTATTTTGGAAAATACTATAAAAACACACAATATAAATTTTTATATAATCTTTATAAATATGAAGTATGTTAGAAGGGTCTATATGGATCGCAAGGAGTACGAATGATCGGTTCCAATGGGCATATGTTAGTAATAAAGAAAGGAGAGAATAACGAGTGTGAGGATAAAAAATGGAAGATTAAAAATATATAAAGGAAAGAATAACAAAAAGGAATTGGTATTAATATCAAGGGTATGACATACATGCAATGCAATAATGAAAAGGAATTAACCCTAAAGGACGTGGAAGGGGCAAGCAAATATGCGTTGTTGCGCAATGTGCGACTATTATGTGCAACTGTAATAACGCAATTAGGAAGGTAAGAGACACTTTGTGAGCATCGAGTTACATGCAACGACCTAGGGTCATTTCGCTCACACGTAGACAACTTTTTTTATTAATCTTTAAGCGTATGTGTATGCGGAGATGTGCTAAAACGCATTTACTAGAATCCTTTTATTGAGATTTTTCTCACGACTTGGTGTAAATATCGAACATTGCTTTAACTTACAAATAATGCCTTGGTATTAATAAAAATAAAAATCAGGCTCTTTAAGATCAGAATCGCCGTACCAAAAGTATTGTTTGTGTAGCATGCTTTTTAATGTACTGTCGATATGAATTTCTGCTAGACCTCAGTGTGCGTCTCTCTGCCGTGACCGGACACAATTCGAATGTTATTGAGCCGTGCTGACAGATATTTCACTGAACACGTTAACTTTATCCCCCACGCACAGGCATATGTGCTAGTAAACAATAAAAAGTGGAATATCCCAGTTTACGAAACGGCCTATAACTCCTGCCTGAAGCGCTAAATAGGAAAGGCCGTCTACTTCCAATAGTCGTCGCGACACGACACGGGCCGGCCCACTTCGAGCGAGCAACCAGTTTTCGGATCCTCATAGAAGGTTCCTTTTTTCCCTGTTGTGTTTATGTTACTGGCTTTTCTGGTTTTCTTGATCCTAATAGGAGCAGTTTTAGATTTTTTGTATCTTTCATTTATTTATTTTCTTTTATTTTTCATTTTGTTCATAAATTAAACACTTCGAAAAATGTTCAGGCTTTTATTTCATTTTTAACCTTCAAAAAGGGTTCATAATTTCAAATTTGTTCATATTTTATAAAAAATCATGTTTTTAAATTTTATTCATGTTTTAGAAAAATCACCGTAACAGTGATAAAATATTAACTGTGCATAAAACAATGTTCATCGTGTATAGGAAAAATGTTTAGTGTGCATTTGAAAAACAAATCACCGTATATTTTAAAACATGTTCAGTGTATATTTAAATAATTTTCATCGTATGCTAAGAAATGGTAGTGTGTATTTTTGTTCACAACTCAAATAAATTGTTCGAATTAAAAAAAAAACACAACTTTCTGATATATTTTGCTGACTTTTCCAAAAACAAATCATGTTTTAAAAAAATTCAGGATTTCAAGCTTTATACGTACTTTTTGAAACCACAATTTTCCAAGAAATGGTAGAAAAATTTCGAAAAAAAATCTACCGCACCATTTAGTCCTTAAATGTTCACCTCCTTTATTACCAACGCTCAACGGGTGGTAAGGAACATCTAGTCTCTTGCGTGGGGTATCGAGTTTGATTCCTCGACATGGTGCAGCTTTTTTAGCGCGGGGGGGGGGGGGGGGGGGGGTAGTCGCGGCTTGCTGTGGCGCCATTGAATGGGTTGACCCATTTGAATCACGGTTTGTGTGAAAGCGCTGATGTTTCACGCTTGTGAGCGTCAGCTAGGGACTCTCTTCTCACCAAAATTTTTTTTGTGGCAATCCAGTGTGTTCTATCTATTTTTAGCTAGGTCCAACTCTCGTGTCCTGCCCCTAACAAAAATCTCTCTTCTCATGGTCATCGTTAAAATTGAAATGAAAATAAAAACTATATTGATCACACAAAGCTCAAATAATTTGAAAAAAATAAAACTCAAATAATCGTGGTTTCTTGACGCTATATTTGTTTCTTTTGTCATTGTTAGCGTTTGCTGGTGGTCAAGATTTGGATGTGCACATCGGAATCATAGTGGCAATCTAGTGTGTTCTATATGTTTTTAGCCAGGTCCAACTCTCTCGTCCTGGCCCTGGAAAAAAACTCTCTCTCCTCATGGTCATGGTTAAACTTGAAAAGAAAAGAACAATTATGTTGATCACACAAAGCTCAAATAATTCAAACAAAATAAAACTCAAATAACCACGGTTGCTTGTTTCTATATTTGTTGCTTTTGTCATTGTTAGGGCTTGCTCATGGTCAATCTTTGGATGTGCACATCAGAATCATAGTGGTGATCGGCGACGATTGTAAAATGACATACACATACCAATGTCTGGTTAGGTAAAACACGGGGTAACGGTGGGAGCTATTGTCACCATAAGGATTTATGGTAGAGGTCAAGGTTTATATATGATTGTTGCACCTAGGGTAGAGATCAACAATAATAGAGCGACGGACCAGCAATGGAAGTGGTTGAGGTAAAGCAATGCAACGAGAAGAGGCGTGAAAGTCGTCGGTTACGGTATGTGAGGTGAATCCCCCATGTTGCGTTCTAACTAAAATTTGGTGGTGGATGCATGGAGATACATGAATGGTAGCCGACTCGGAGGAAGTAGAAGGTGCGAAACATCACGGCGAGCCCTATTGTTAGCATGAACGGTAGCAGAAGAAGGAATATGGATGACAGGGTGGTGCGCCAATGAAGGGAGGGGCTGGGGTGGAGGAGGTGAATCGAATCCCACCTTGGCTAAAAAAGTGAAACACGTGCCATAAGATATCTTGGGAGATACATTTGAAGGATGGGAGGAGTTAAAGGGAGTAGTGGTGCTATAGGAAAGAAGAGAAGTTAAGGCCCCGATTCTCGATCAGATTGCTAATTTTGATCACACGTATGAAAAGTTTGATGGGTAATAGGGAAGGGAATTAGTCCTCATGCAAACTTGCATGATATTTCTAGACGCGCGAATAATACTCCTTATGATTACCCATGTCGAGTTTTTATAGTCCTTCCATCTGGTTCACTACGTCACTAACAATGGAAAGGTTGAAAGCGGATAAGATATAATGATAATGTTAGAGTTAGGGTTTATGGATGAGCTCGACAATCTATGGATTTTGGAGGTGACGAGAGGGTCTTTTGGTCGGGCAGTCACGCCTTCAGTTTGGCAGAGCAAGAGTAGCACTCGGGAGACATCTCCATTGTCTACTTTTAGATATCATGTTAATACTATGTCTCCAGAATCTTCGTTTTGACCATATAATGTACATTTTAATCTTTTTTGGAAAATTGATTTAAAAAAACATATAAGAGGTTTTTCTGGCAAAGTCATAGCAAAAAAATAGGGTGGCAAACGGAGCATGGTTTCCAGCCCAAAGAGAAGGGAAGTCTTGGATTATAAGATCTTCAAGCTAAAAGTTGTGTTTTACTCACCAAATGGCTTTATAAGCTTCTCACTTTGGAATGGTGTGGCAAACTCTCTTGTGTAATAAGTATCTACGCCCAAAAGTTGTGGCCCATGCATGCTGGAAACGCACTTTTGATTTGGTATGACGACTACAAAGAAGCACCTCTTTCGCCGCGAAGCCATCATGATCAACGATGACATTCGATTTCTGAAGGGTAAGTGGCTTGGAACCGCCAGCCTCCAGAATCAATATCCTGCATTATATCGCATTGTCCACAAAAAGAATGATAGCTTTGTGCAAGTGTTGAGCTTGTTCCAGTCTGATTTATCTTTTAGGGAAGACCTGGTCGACCATCGCCTTATGTCATGACACCACCTATTGGGATGCGTGAAAGACATCCATTGAACGCAAGGCCGGACGAATTATGTTAGAAACCACACACATAGTTTCCTCTTTTTGTGCTTGATTCTATGTACCAGCCACCCACACACTTTGAGTTTATAGTGCATGGCAATAAAAAATATAGAAGTTGAAGGTACCAGTGTATTTTGTAGAAACAAATGTGGTATATATCGAGGTGTGGCCCTAACAAAAGACAATCTCGCCCGCCAAAATTGACAAGGGAGTAAGAAATATTATTTTTGTCTTCGTGTTGAGATAATTGAATATATTTTCTCTCATAACCCTTTTGTGTGTGCTACATAGTCAATCATCCAAGTTGCGGCGAACTTATAGCCACCACGCAGTGATGCCAATACGTATGGTCAATGGCTAGATAGAATCCCATGTAAGTTAGTGTGTTAATAAGGGTAGAAGGTTTGCCTTGTTATGGTGTTGTAGGTATGTAGAATGACATCTACTCTGTACTAAAAGCAAAATACAGATCAAAATAGGAAAATAGGCTAGAAAACCCCACATTAATCAGAAATACTATAGTGTGTATGTGTTTGGAACAGACGGTCAGGGATGATTTTAACCAACATGGGCAGTGACATTGTCTACATGCCCTACCTTCTTCAGCCTAGTCTAGTTTCGTGCTCTTATCACTACTGGAATCAGGGAATTTGCCGTCTGCCAGTTCTTTGCCGTCAGCCAGCGGACGACAAAGAAGGCCATTGCTGTCTGCTGGCAAAAAGCGGATGGCAAAGAAAGGCCTGATGGCAAAGAATGAATTTGCCGTAGGCCAATTCTTTGCCGTCTGCTGGCAGACGGCAAAGGAGCCAGCTGGGCCCACTGGGCCTTGGACATGCTTTAGGTCAGATGGGTTATTTCTTTGCCGTCTGCCAGCAGACGGCAAAGAAAGTTTGCCGTCTGCTGGCAGACGGCAAAGGGAACGGACTAGTAACGGTCGTGCCCCGCCCCCACTCCACTCTCTCTCTCTCACTCCCTCTTCCTGCAACGCGCCCTCTCGCCACCCCCTGCGCCCGCCGCGCCGCCGCCAGCCCCCTCTCCGCCCATTCGCCGCCCCCGCCGCCGGCATCCCCTGCCCTCCCTCCCCGCGGCCCTCCTCCACCACCGCGCCCCCTCCCCGCCGCCACCCCCTGCTCCCGCCGCCGCCACCACCGCGCCCCCTTCCTGCGGCGAGCGCCCCCTTCCCGTGGCCCTCTCGCCGTCGCCACCCCCTGCTCCCGCCGCCGCCACCACCGCACCCCCCTCCCCGCGCCACCCCCTGCTCCCGCCGCCGCCACCACCGCGACCCCCCTCCCCGCGGTGAGCCCACCCTGACGGCGGCGAGCACCCCCTCCCCGCGGCCAGGCTCCACCACCGCGGCGTCCTCCCCGCGCCGGCCCTCCTCCCTGCGCCGACCCTCCTCCACCGGCCCTCCTCCGGTGAGTTCTTGCATCTTCTTTTTTTTTCTTTTTTTCATTTCATTGCCTCTGTTAGTTTAGGTTACTGTTAGTTTAGGTTACTGTTATAGTTAATTGGGTTAGTGTTAATTAGTTTAATTAGGTTAGTGCAAAAAAATAAGAAAAGAAGAATAAGTAGAAGAAGAGGGTAAAGGAAAAAAGGAAGAAAAGGAAGAAGAAGAGGAGGAGGAGGAGGAGGAGGAGAAGAAGAAAAGAAGAAGAAGAAGAAGAAGAAGAAGAAGAGGAGAAGAATAGGAAAAATGAAAAGAAGGAGGAAGAATAGGAGAAGAAGAAGAGGAGAAGAATAGGAAAAATGAAAAGAAGGAAGAAGAAGAAGAAGAATAGGAGGAGGAGGAGAAGAAGAAGAAGAAGAAGAAGAAGAAGAAGAAGAAGAAGAAGAAGACCCCCGACGCCCGACGCCACTAACCCCCACTGACCCCCGACCCCCGATGCCACTGACCCCCGACCCCCGACGCCACTGACCCCCGACCCTCGACGCCACTGACCCCCGACCCCCGACGCCACTGACCCCCGACGCCACTGACCCCCGACCACACTGACCCCCGACCCCCGACCCACGACGCCACTGACCCCCAACACCACTGACCCCCGACGCCACTGACACCCAACGCCACTGACACCCGACCCCGACCCCCGACACCTCTTCGGCCTCCTGTTGACCGAAAAGGTGCTCTTCGTCCTTCCAGAGGCCGACGGGGTCATAGTTTTGTGAATTATGAGTTAGGTCATATATATATTCCGATTTTGTTATAAAAAACATCATATTTGTGTTGATCGGGTGGATTTCAATGTGCAGTTGTTCGACGACCTCCCCGTGCGTTTGACGAGCTCCCCTGCGTTCGTGGGTGAGCACAAATGACATCTCCCCCCCCCTTAATTTGCTCTATTCCGGTCTTCGTGCCGTTGAAACTTGCTAGCTATAGGTGTCTTCAATCATCAGTATGCGTGACCAGTATGCGTCTCCCGTTAGAAAGGGCGGCATCTATAAATATGCATATCTTTGCATATTTATAACCGCCATCCTTTCAAATTGTCCAACGTTATCCATGGACAGCCCGAGTATGTGTAGATTGGGTTCGTTTTCCCTTATTTTCTGCTCCGGATCCGATGCGGAATTTCGTCAGTGCCTCCCTGTTGTTCTCCGGGTACACATCCTCTCTGCTTATTGTCGAGACGTGTATCATGAGAACAGCGGGGAGGTGCTGCCGAAATTCTACGTCGGATCCGGAGCAGAGCATGGGAAAACGAACCCAATATACACATACTCGGGTGGGATTAGGACCTATCTTTACCTATTAGCGTGTAGGTTGCATGGACGTAATAAAACTGACAAACTTGATTAACTGATGAATATAGATGATGAATTATATATATATTTCTTGTGTGTTTAGTAGGTAGGCAAGATGAGTGATCGTGCGTGGATGTACACCGGTCACCTTAGTCAGAAAGACATGACCATTGAATGGTTAACAAAAACCAAGGGGTTTCTGAGAGCCGCATTTGCAAATGGCCAGGAAATAACCTGGTGCCCCTGTGTCCGGTGCGACAACCATAAAAGGTGGACACGGGATGAAATGGGTAAACACTTGCAGAAGTGGGGTTTTACGCCTGATTATACGGTGTGGAGATTTCATGGTGAGTCTGCCCAACGTGCCAGAGCTGAGGTGGTTCATCGTCGCACCGACGAGCATGGTACCGGGATCAAAGACATGGTGCAAGACTTTGATGATGCTCGGGATTCGAACGATGAGATGGAGGAATCTGCAAAGGCCTTCTATGAAATGTTGGAGTCTTCAAAACGTCCTCTCCATGAGCACACAGAGCTTTGTCAGCTGGATGCCATCGCGCAAGTAATGGCTCTGAAGGCTCAGTTCAACCTGGGCAGAGAATGCTACGACACGATGATGACAATATTTGGACGCTTTCTACCCAAAGGCCATGTATTGCCTGCAAACCTGTACCAGTCGGACAAAATCCTACGTGCGCTTAAGATGCCCTATGAGAAGATAGATGCCTATGAGAATGGATGTGCCTTATTTAGGCTTGAGTATGTGGGCTTGAACTATTGTCCCATTTGCAAGTCTTCCAGGTATGTTGTGGTAGACAACGGTATGGGTGAGAAGAGTCAGACCAAAATCCCAGTTAATGTTCTTCGGTATATGCCAATCATACCAAGACTTCAACGTCTTTTCATGGTTGAAGAGACGGCCAGACAGATGACGTGGCACAAATTGGGCAAAAGAACCGAACTAGATGCAGATGGGAATCCGATGTTGGGACACACTTCAGACGCTTTTGCGTGGAAGCACTTCGATGCATTACATAAGGATAAAGCGGCAGATCCAAGGCATCCTCGAGTCGCCATCAGCACGGATGGGTTCAATGTGTTTGGTATGACGGCAACCCAATACAGTTGTTGGCCTGTATTTGTCATTCCACTCAATCTCCCCCCCGGAGAGATTATGAAAAGAAATAACATTTTCTTGACGTTGATAATTCTAGGGCCCAACTATCCGGGGAAGAATATGAATGTGTACATGCAGCCGCTTAAGGATGAATTGCAAGAAGCTTGGGATAATGGGATCAAGACATATGACGCTGCTACAAAACAAAACTTCAAAATGCATGTGTGGTACATGTACTCGACGCATGACTTGCCGGCGTATGCGCTATTCGTTGGCTGGTGTGTGCATGGAAGGTTTCCGTGCCCCACATGCAAGGCAGCTCTTTAGTTCTGTTGGCTGCAGGCGGGTCGCAAGTATTCTTGCTTCGACTTGCATAGACAGTTCCTGGATCCTCGTCATAAGTTCAGAAAAGACAAGAAGAATTTCATCAAAGGTAGAGTTGTCAAAAACTCTGCACCACCTGCATTGACAGGCCAACAGACCATGGATCAGTTAAACGCTCTCGAACCTGATCCAGCACGTCCAGGGTATTTCAAAGGGTATAATTCGGAACACGCCTGGACTCACAAGATATGCTTGTCGGATCTGCCTTACTTTAAAGACCTCCTTTGCCCACACAACATCGACGTGATGCACACTGAAAAGAATATCGCCGAGGCCCTTTTTGGTACATTGTTCGGCATAGAGGGGAAGTCAAAGGATAATCCTAAGGCTAGAGTCGATCAGGAGGCTGATGTCTACTACGCAACCTTCTTCTTGTAGACTCGTGTTGGGCCTCCAAGCGCGGAGTTTTGTAGGACAGTAGCAAATTTCCCTCAAGTGGATGACCTAAGGTTTATCAATCCGTGGGAGGCGTAGGATGAAGATGGTCTCTCTCAAACAACCCTGCAACCAAATAACAAAGAGTCTCTTGTGTCCCCAACACACCCAATACAATGGTAATTTGTATAGGTGCACTAGTTCGGCGAAGAGAGGGTGATACAAGTGTAATATGGATGGTAGATATAGGTGTTTGTAATCTGAAAATATAAAAACAGCAAGGTAGCAAGTAACAAAAGTGAGCAAAAACGGTATTGCAATGCTTGAAAACAAGGCCTAGGGTTCATACTTTCACTAGTGCAAGTTCTCTCAACAATACTAACATAGTTGAATCATATGTAAATCCCTCACGTGCGACAAAGAGTTCACTCCAAAGTCACAAATAGCGGAGAACAAACGAAGAAATTATTGTAGGGTACGAAACCACCTCAAAGTTATCTTTTCCGATCAATCTTATGAGCTATCCCTATAAGTGTCACGAACAGCCCTAGAGTTCGTACTAAAATAACACCTTAAGATACACATCAACCAAAACCCTAATGTCACCTAGATACCCCCAATGTCACCACAAGTACCCATGGGCTTGATTATACGATATGCATCACACAATTTCAGATTCATCATGTTCAATCCAACACAAAGAACTTCAAAGAGTGCCCCAAAGTTTCTACCAGAAAGTCAAGACGAAAATGTGTGCCAACCCCTATGCATAGATTCCCAAGGTCACGGAACCCGCAAGTTGATCACCAAAACATACATCAAGTGGATCAATAGAACATCCCATTGTCACCACGGATATCCCATCGCAAGACATATATCAAGTGTTCTCAAATCCTTAAAGATTCAATCCGATAAGAAAACTTCAAAGAGAAAACTCAATTCATCACAAGAAGATAGAGAGGGGAAAACTCCATATGATTCATCTATATCAATAAAGCTCGCGGTACATCAAGATCGTGTCATCTCAAGAACACGAGAGAGAGAGAGAGATCCAACACATAGCTACTGGTACATACCCTCAGCCCCGAGGGTGAACTACTCCCTCCTCGTCATGGAGACCGCCGGGATGATGAAGATGGCCTCCGGTGATGGTTTCCCCCTCCGGCAGGGTGCCGGAACGGGCTCCCGATTGTTTTTTCGTGGCTACAGAGACTTGCGGCGGCGGAACTCCCGATCTAGGTTTGTTTTTGGGGGTTTCTCTATTTATAGGAATTTTTGGCGGCGGAAACAAGTCGAGGGGGGCCACGAGGCGACGACAAGCTAGGGGGCGCGCCCCCTGGCTTGTGGTGGCCTCGTGGCTCTTCTGGCCCAACTCCAACGCTCCCTGGGCTTCTTCTAGTCCATAAAAAATCACCGTAGATTTTTATTCCATTTGGGCTCCGTTTGATATTCCTTTTCTGTAAAACTCAAAAACACAGAAAAAAACAGAAACTAGCACTGGGCTCTAGGTTAATAGGTTAGTCCCAAAAATAATATAAAGTTGTAGTAAAATGATTGTAAAACATCCAAGAATGATAATATAACAGCATGGAACAAGCAAAAATTATAGATACGTTGGAGATGCATCAGCATCCCCAAGCTTAATTCCTACTCGTCCTCGAGTAGGTAAACGATAAAAACAGAATTTTTGATGTGGAATGCTGCCTAACATGTTCATCATATTCTTTTCTTCTTTGTATAGCATGGACATTTGGACTTGTAAATGATTCAAAGCAATAGCCTAGTTTTAACATAATGACTTCAATACTCAAGCATGTCAACAAGCAACCATGTCTTTCGAAATATCAACACTAAAGAAGGTTATCCATAGCCCATCATGCTCAATCATTGATCCATTCATGAAACACACTCAAATATTAGCAATGCCCAATGCTCAAGTACGATCATAGTGCCCCCTAGTTGGTGCTTATAAGAGAAGATGGAGACTCAAAGCAAAAATAAAAATTGCATAAAGTAAACAGATAGGCCCTTCGCAGAGGTAAGTAGGGATTTGCAGAGGTGCCAGAGCTCAAAGTTTTAAATTGAGAGAGAAAAAATATTTTGAGTGGCATGCTTTTCCTGTCAACGAAAACAACAAAGTAGCTCACAATACTTTCCATGCTAGATAAATCATAGGCGGTTCCCAAACAGAAAATAAAGTTTTTACTCCCCCTCCACCAATCAATCACATTTCATGGCGAGCCGAATCCACGGGTACCGTCCATACAAACAACAATCCTGGGGGAGTTTTGTTTCATTAAATTTTGATTTGATTTTTGAGCATGGAACTGGGCATCCTGAATACCAGCCACTTTCTCGTGAATGATAGTGAATCAACACATATCGTGAGAATAACCCACCTAGCATGGAAAAATATTGGACACTCCCCACCGTTTCATGAGCGGTATGGGCACACAAAAGAGAAAATTTATTTTGAAAATTTAGAGATGGCACATACAAATTTGCTTGGAACGGCATGGAAATACCGCATATAGGTAGGTATGGTGGACTCATAAGGCAAAACTTGGTTTAAGGATTTTGGATGCACAAGTAGTATTTCTACTTAGTACAAATGAAGGCTAGCAAATAGATTGGGAAGCAACCAAACCAAGGAACGAAAAATCACATAAGTGAGCATTGAGTTATAACTAACACCGAATAATGCACCACAAGTAGGATGTAACTTCATTGCATAACTATTGATCTTCGTGCATGCATAGGGAATCACAAACCTTAACACCAATATTCCTACTAAGCATAATTACTCACTAACATGACTCACATATTACTATCATCATGTTTCAAAACTATTACAAAGAATCAAGTTTAATTTGTCCCATGATCTTCATGAAAGTTTTTATTATATCCTCCTTGGATATCTATCACTTTGGGACTAGTTTCATATATTGCCATTGCTTTTTCGACAAGCTCAAACAAATTTAAATGAAGCACATGAGCATAAATATTTCATCCCTCAAAAAGGTATAAGTGAAGCATGAGAGGAAATGACAAGCTACTCACAAAAGATATAAGTGAAGATCAATGAGTAGTCAAACAATTAAGGAGCTATGTGAGGACTCTCTCTCCCTCAATAAATATTTTCAGATCTGAGTATTTTATTCAACAGCAAGCAAAAGAAAAATAGCACTCCAAGAATAGCACGCATCATGTGAACGAATAAAAATTTAGGCTCACCATAGGCTAACCGATAATTGTTGATGAAGAGAGGTGGGATGCGTAGCATCCCCAAGCTTAGATGCTTGAGACTTCTTGAAATATTTACTTGGGGTGCCTTGGGCATCCCCAAGCTTGATCTTTTGTATCTCGTTCAATCCTCTCATATCATGGTTTCACCTATTCTCAAAAACTTCATCCACACAAAACACGAAAAGAACACGTGAGATAGGTTAGTACACATAAGAATAAATCAACACTTCATGTACTGCCAAGACAAGTTGCATAATAATTTTCAAACATTAGGTACTGTATACTATCATTTCCACAATTTATATCTACCAATATAGGCTATGGAAACTATAGGACAAGTAGATAACAAAACTATGACAGCAATCTGTCTAAACAGAATAGTCTGTAGCAATCTATTAAACCAGTATACTTCTGTAACTCAAAAATTATAAAAATTTAGGACATGCTAAATAATTTATATGAAATCACTGTGTAAAAATTTGAGAAACTTTCCACGTTCTAGTAAAATATGAAAATTCAAACACTACAGCCAAAGTTTCTGTTTTTACACAGCACTCATCAAAACATGCAATGCAAGCATCCTAAGGCAATTCTTGGAACTTTTTATTGAAAAACAAGATTATAAATAACACCTAACAGAGAACAAGAAAATAAAATGATGCTCCAAGCAAAACTCATATTATGTGACGAATAAAAATATAGCTCCAAGTAAGATATACCGATAGTGTTGAAGATGAAAGAGGGGGATGCCTTCCGGGGCATCCCCAAGCTTAGGCGCTTGAGTCTTCCTTGGATATTACCTTGGGGGTGCCTTGGGCATCCCCAAGCTTAGGTTCTTGTCACTCCTTATTCTCCTCATATCGGCGTCTCACCCAAAACTTGAAAACTTCAATCACACAAAACTTAACGGAACTTCGTGAGATGGGTTAGTATAATAAACAAAAGTCATTCACTTAGGTACTGTCAAGACAAGATTCATAATTGTTTCCACATGATACCTACTGTATTATATCATTCCCATAATTTATATCACTGAATATAAGCTATGGGAACACTAAAACAAGTAAACTATGCATGCAAAACAGAATCTGTCAAAAACAGAACAGTCTGTGAAGATCTGTAGTGTAACCATACTTCCCTGTCTCCAAAAATTCTGAAAACTTAGGAAAATCTAGGAAATTTATATATAAATCATGTGTAAAAAATTCAGATCAAAATTACGTTCCAGTGAATTTACAAAATTCCTGGACTGAGAGCAAAAGTTTCTGTTTTTGCACAGAATCAAGTCAACTATCATCCACACTATCCCAAAGGCTTTACTTGGCACTTTATTGAAACAAAAGCTATAAAACATGATTATACAGTAGCTTAATCATGTGGACACACAAAAATAGTAGGTATAAATATTGGGTTGTCTCCCAACAAGCGCTTTTCTTTAATGCTTTTTTAGCTAGGCATGATGATTTCAATGATGCTCACAAAAAAGATAAGAATTGAAACACAAAGAGAGCATCGTGAAGCATATGACTAGCACATTTAAGCCTAACCCACTTCCTATGCATAGGGATTTTGTGAACAAACAATTTATGGGAGCAAGAATCAACTAGCATAGGAAGGCAAAAGAAGCATAACTTCAAAACTTTGAACACATAGGGAGGAAACTTGATATTATTGCAATTCCTACAAGCATATGTTCCTCCCTCATAATAATTTTCAGTAGCATCATGAAGGAATTTCACAATATAACCAGCACATAAAGCATTCTCTTCATGATCCACAAGCATAGAAAATTTGTCACTCTCCACATAAGCACTTTTCTTCTCATTCATAATAGTGGGAGTATCATATGAAGCTCGAATACTAAAAATTGTTTCCACATTAAAAGAGTAATGTTCAGTAAAAGGATATTCAAAATTATGACAATAATTATCACTACTCTTTATAACATAAGTATCATCACAATGATCATCATAAGTAGCAACTTTGTTCTCATCATAGTCAATTGAAACCTCTTTCGAAATAGTGAAATCATTAATAAATAAAGTCGTGACCTCTCCAAATCCACTTTTATCATTATAATAAGATTCAACACCCTCCAAAATAATGGGATAATTATTATCTAAAGTTGACACTATTCCAAACCCACTTTCATAAATATTGCAATCATCATAAATAGGGGGTATGCTATCATGATAATAAATTTGCACATCAAAACTTGGGGGACTAAAAACATCATCTTCATTAAACATAGCATCCCCAAGCTTGGGACAAACATTAATTGCAGCAAATAAATTCTCAAAAATGTCATTCTCATCAAACATAGCATCCCCAAGCTTGTGGCTTTGCATAACATAAGCATAATCACTCTCATCATTAATAGTATGAATAGCACCAATCGTATAACAATTATCATCATCACAATTTTCTAAGTTGGTGCCAAAAAGATTTTCAAGATTATAAGGGGTGTCATTATTTGGGAGAGATACCTCTTTACCTTTACTTTTCCTTCTTTTCTTCTTCTTCACCACATTATGTGTGGGTTTATTTAATTCCTCCAAGCTTCTTTTTGAAGAGGTTGGTTGAATAAAAAGCTCCTCCTCGTTACCTGATTCATCATAAAAAAAATAGGAGGATATTGGGAAACCTCTTCCCCTTCATTAGTATTCTCTTCATCTTCTATTTGTTTTCTTGTCTTTAAGTAATTGGCAATATAAGGATTCTCAATGCAATTTACCACGCAATACATATAGATTTCATTTAGATCAAAATCAATCATTTTCATGAGAACCCAAGATGGAACATCCTTAGTTTTATGTTTCATTTCTTCATACCCCAAAAATAGACTAAGTTCATTATGATGCTCAAGGGTAATGAGGTTATCACAATTTTTGGACACAATTCGATCATGAAATAATTCACATTGGAAATTAAAATGACCACTTTCATTGCAAAGTTCACAAGGACGGCGAGAAATATTAAGTCTTTCAGCACAAACATATAGCCTCTCTTGCAACCCTAGGGGGGTGGGCGCGCCCCCTGGCTTGTGGTGGCCTCGTGGCTCTTCTGGCCCAACTCCAACGCTCCCTGGGCTTCTTCTGGTCCATAAAAAATCACCGTAGATTTTTATTCCGTTTGGGCTCCGTTTGATATTCCTTTTCTGTAAAACTCAAAAACACGGAAAAAACAGAAACTGGCACTGGGCTCTAGCTTAATAGGTTAGTCCCAAAAATAATATAAAGTTGTAGTAAAATGATTGTAAAACATCCAAGAATGATAATATAACAGCATGGAACAAGCAAAAATTATAGATACGTTGAAGACGTATCAGAGGCTCTATGTGATAGACCGTTACAAAACATGCAACAACCGAAAGGAAAGAAGAACTGGAGGAAGCCAAAGGCATGGTTCAATCTTGGAAGGCCAGCTATGAGGGAAATGATCTTGTGGGTGAAAATGCAGTTGATGTTCCCCGATGGGTATGCAACGAATCTAAAGAGGGGAGCGAGTCTTGACAAATTGAAAATATTTGGTCTCAAGAGTCATGATTGGCACATATGGCTTGAGCGGGTAATGCCGGTGATGTTGCGTGGCTTTATCCCTGAGGATGAATGGCTAGTACTGGCAGAGCTGAGCTATTTCTTCCGTGCTCTTTGTGCAAAAGAACTATCGCCTGACGTGCTAGATGAACTGGAAGAGTTGGCGCCCGAGTTGATCTGCAAGTTAGAAAAGATCTTTCCATCGGGCTTCTTTAATCCAATGCAACATTTGATTTTGCATCTCCCGACCGAGGCAAGATTGGGGGGGCCCGTGCAAAATCGTTGGTGCTTCGCAACTGAGAGGATGCAGAAGACGCTTCGAGCAAAATGTAAAAATAAACGTAGAATTGAAGCATCGATGGCCGAGGCATTCATTACTGAGGAGGCGGCAAACTTCGTGACAGCACACTACGAAGCCAAGAATCGTCATTTGCATAATCCGAAGCCTCGGTACAATGATGGCGACCGTGAAAAAGGTCGATCCAACCTCAGCCTATTCAAAGGGAAGCTCGCACCAGCCGGTGCTTCGAAAGCAATAGCGTTGGATGTCGAAGAATGACGGACCATTTCATTGTATATCTTCAACAACCTAACAGAAGTGCGGCCGTACATCGAGTAAGTTCTCGGTACATTATTTCGCAACTTCTAATTCCTTTGAACTGCTCTTATTCCCGGATATGTGATACAGTCGATACGTCGCCAAATTCTCGGATGGAGCGGTGATCCAAAAGGATTCCATCGAAGAGTATGAGCTTCTGGCAAAGCATGGAGGCGGCTATCCTGGTTTCATCTCTTGGTTCAAAAAAACGGTAATTTCCATTAGACCGTTTCATTTCTTCGTCTAGTTTGCGGCTAATGCAACAATCCTGTCGTATTAAACTTGTAGGCTAATTCAGAGTCTATGGACGCCGAATTGAGACAAGTCGCTAATGGTTTTGACTATAAGGTCCCTTCATTTGACAAATACGACATCAACGGGTATCGCTTTCGTACTTTTGGCAAAGAGCTATCTATGGCCGACCGAAAGTCTACAATTGTTGTGTCTCTGCTATCGGCGAAGGAGGTGTCGAGTATTATGGAAGAGTTGAAGCAATTTATGAACTTATATTCTTTGGTGAAAACCCACCAAACGTCGTAGTCTTCAAATGTTATTGGTTCCAGCCGAAGGAGACTAGAAGGACTCATGAACATATAGGGCTAGTCGAAATCAAACAAAGCACCCATTTAGATGTTCCCGATGTCTATATTACGGCTCAACAGGCGACCCAAGTTTTCTATCTACCGTGGGCCTGCCAAACCGATCCAAATCTGAATGGTTGGGATGTCATTTATGATGTGCCGCCACGTTTTAGACCACCTCCCCTCAATGAAGATGATTATGAACCTCACATTAACCCAGACACATATGAAGGAGAATTCTTCCAAGAAACACGTCTTTCCAAAAAACGTTTCAAGAACCGCTCTACTTCACCCCAAAACATTGAAGTAGACAGCGACAGTGAATCCGACTTCACCCCTGAGCCGGAACAAGAAGAGACGGAAGAAGAAGAGGTTACTGCTGTGGATGACCTCTCAATGCTTGACCGATTACATAAAGGAGGCCTTCCACATGTTGTTCCCGATAGTGATGATGATGATGCATTTATTGATGATAGTGATGATGATGATGCATTTATTGATCCCGGAGCATATATAGACGATGAAGATTATTATCAGTTCATGTCAGGTATTATTCATTTTTTATTATATACATGATGATGATACACTCAAATTATATATATACATATTATTATTCATGTCGGTATTCAATTTTTTTATGTTGTACTAATTTCGTTTACTCTTTGTCATTGTAGGTGTTGAAAGATGGTGGGCACGGGTCGAGAGCGATCCGAGGCTCCTTCGTCGGCGCGTGGTGGGAGGGGTACTTCCATTCCACCCCAAACTCTTCGGAGAGCGTTGTACGACAGTATTGGGACACCCGAGGGCGCTTCTTCGTCGGCGAAGTTGCCCACCGGGAGAGGAGGTCGGGGGAAGAAGAGAGCTCCTAAAGGTACACGTGGTGGCCGCGGGAGAGGTACGAAGGCTGCTACGCCTTCCTCGCCGCCACCCCCAACTGATTCACCCGAGCACAGGACTGCTACGGTGGACCCGTCTGAGGTGGAGGCTACAAGGACTCCTGTCCACGAGCCTCGGGTCGACGATCCTTCTGTCCCAGACGCTTCGACCCGCGAGACTCCTGTGCCAGACGCTTCGTCCTACGAGACTCCACACGCTTCCACCGGATGGGATACCTGGCCGGATCTGCATCAGCCGGAGCCGAGTGGCCATGCTGATGGTGGCAGGGATCAGTTTTCTGATAGCGGGGACGAGGTGGTTGAGGGGGCCACCGTCTACTAGCGTGGGTGTACACGGCTCCCGCCCGTGCCGGCGACCCGCGAGTAGAGGTGGCCAATTAGGCCTGGAAAGGAGAAGTAAGTGCATTTACTCTTTTTAAAATTTTTGCCTTCACGTTTCTTCACATATCTAATGCGTTGGCTTTGTCATACTGCAGGGGTTGGATTCACGCCAAGGATGTCCGCAGGCCCAACTCCATCCTTGGTGTGATTTTACGGCATAACTTCCCGGGGTTTGTCACGTTGCCCGGCGAGGGTAAGCTTCCAGAGTTAGGATTGAACTGGGAGCACTACTTGGCTGCCCCGGCCCCGCCGGAGGAGATTATCGACGATGTGTTGTGCCACACGAGGGCCGACATGGTGATCAGAAAGTTCTGGGTAATTTCTCCTTTACATAATAAAAAATCAATAATAGCTAGTTATTGTACTAATCAGTGTTGTCTCGTTTGATTGCAGACCTTCTACAGGTGTGAGGAGGGATACGAGGAGGCCGCGGCAAAGGTTATCGACGACTAGTGCAGGTGCCTACTACAGAACTTACGGCACGAGGCTCGGGTACAGGCTGTTCGAGACTACTACGCCCCGCGGCGTATTAAGAAGGACAAGTCGTCGTGCCGCGGAAAGTTTCTGCACAAGGAGCAGTACATGAAGGTAATTACCTATTCTTAAGGCCTTGTACTTAGTTTCCTTGCTTTGATTCGTAGGCGTAGCTCTCAAATTTCTCTTTACTAACTTAGGTGCCCCCGAGATGGTGTGTGGATAAGATGGATTGTTGGGAGGCGTTGGTGAATGAGTGGTGCTCTGACGAATGGCGAGCCGTCCACGACGATGCCAAGGAACGACGTGCCCAAATGGAAGGTGTGCCACACCATCAAGGCAGCGCCAACTTATTTCAGTTCGGGCGGAACTGGGTATGTGGTTTGCCTTCATGATTCCTGCAATTCATTCTTGATGCTAGCTTGACCCCTTTATTAATACTTTGTTCCTCTCTTGTAGGCACACTACAATAAGATGGAGGTGCCACAGGTGTACGACCTCTATGCCATGGCCCATACTGCCTCGTACAAGAAGGCCAAGGCATTCTCTGAGTCTAACCTCGATAATCCCCAGAACTTCACCAACATCTCCTCCCACAACAAGCTCGTGAGGTACAGAGATGTGGGGAAGGCGGTGAATGGGGAGGACTTCAACCCGAGCCAGCATCCTATTGATCCAGGGCTGGTGATGATAGCTGGCGGCGGGAGGCCCCATGCCATATAGCCATTGGAGATGGACTTATACAGTCTTCGCGCACTCTCCGACAGATCAAGGCGCGCCAAACGAGCTCCTGTCCTGAGATAAGGCCTCGTCCACGGCCAGTCGAGCTCGCCATCGAGGTTAGTCATACGGACTCAGATAGCTTTCCTCCATTACATTGTGTGTGCGAACAAAGATGATTACAATGCTAACGAGGAGTTGTGTTGCAGGCTGCTCTGCAGAAAGAGAGAGAGGCAACCCAGGCGCTTCTGGTGGAACAGGCCTGGCAGACGGCGGAGGAGAAGAGGGATTTGGAGGAGAGGACGGCTAGGTTGTTGGAGGAGGAGAGGGCACGGAACGATGCGTCTCACCGGGCCATGTACGAGCTCCTCGTGGTAAGTTTCTTCTTCATATTAGCCAAATCATGCACTACATGTTCGTTTCATTAATAACCAATATGATTGACTTGTCAAAACCAAATGTGCAGTCTTTGTGCGAGAAGACCGGCCAGACCCCTCCGCCGATGCCAGTCATTACCACGGCTGGAACGGTGTTTCATTTCAATGTTCATTAGTTACTAGTCTTAACATTTCAGCGTCATCATGCTAACGCAAATGATCTTTGGTACAGCATAACTCCCGAGCCGCATCGCACGATCCTTCTCCAGGGCCAAGTAGTGCTCCAGGTGACACCGGCCCGAGCAACCCCGGTGCTTCACCTCCGTGATGATGAGGACGGTAAGCCCTAATATGCCACTTACTTGGCTCATTTTCTCAAACAAAGACAAACTTAGCACTTAGACAAACTTAGCACAAAGACAAACTTAGCACTTAGACAAATGTCATATTTTACCTAAGTTAGCTTTGTTTCCTCTAAAAAGAGATAGTAAGCTTACTTACCTCCAAAATGACATATTGTACCTAAGTTAGCTCTAAAATGACCTATACTTAGCATTGTTTCCTCCACAATGACATAATAAGCTTAGTTAACTCAAAAATGTCATAATAGACTTGGTAACCTCATAGATGCCATAGACTTAGCTTATTTTCTTGCAAAATGACACAATAAGCTTAGTTAGGTAAAAAATGTGATAATTACCTAGGTTAGCTCTAAAATGATACAAATAAGCAATAAGAAGAAAAACAAGAGGAGAAAGAGAGAGAAGAAAAACGCTTCTTCATCATCTTCTTCTTCTAGATCTTCTTCTACTTCTAGATCTTCTTCTACCTCTTCTAGTATTCTTATTCTAACTTTCTTATTTTCAATTTTGCAGATTTGATTGAGTTCACGGCAGCTTGCTTTGATGTAGTGCTAGTGTTTACTTTCTGTTTTCATTTTGTATTGATGAACTTACGTGAAACTTTCTACCTATGTATGAGACTATGTATGTATGGATGAAACTATTGTAATATGGTGAACAATGTGACATTTGATACTTTTAATTTGGTATAATTGTTGGTTGATCATATCCATATGGCAGGGATATTGTTTCTGTGATATATATATATACATATCATATATTTGCCTGTGAAAATTGTTGAATATAACAAAAACAGGCAAAAAAGAGGCAATACAACCTCTTTGCCGTCTGCCCCGGACGGCAAAGACCTGTTTGCCGACGGCCACCGTCGGCAAAGCGGACACGTGGCAGCCACCTGTTAAACCTGGGAGCACCAGGCCTGGGGCCATTTGGCTTCTTTGCCGTCCGGGGCAGACGGCAAAGGGCTAGGTGGGGGGGGGGGGGCGTGAGGGGCAGACGGCAAAGGGCTGGGTGGGGGGGGGCGTGAGGGGCAGACGGCAAAGGGTTGGGCGGGGCCGTCGGGGGGCAGACGGCAAAGGGCTGGACGGGGCCGTCCGGGGCAGACGGCAATGGGCTGGGTGGGGGCCGTCAGGGGCAGACGACAAAGGACTGAGTGGGGGGCGTCCGGGGGCAGACGGCAAAGGGCTTGGTGGGGGCCGTTAGCCACCTAACGGTGCTAACGTCAGTACTACGCCGTCCAACCACGTTGCCGTCTGCAGGCTGACGGCAAAAAAACTTTGTCGTCCGCTGTGCCAAGGCAGACGGCAAAGAACCCCTTTGCCGGAATTTATTCAGCCCAAAATTTTGCCGTCGGCTGGCAGACGGCAAAGAGCCTGATTCCTGTAGTGTATAACTTTGTTGTGGTCTTGAGGTTGAATTTTTTTTGTGGCCGGTCTTTTGTGTTTTCTGTGCTTGTGTCTGTTAATTGTGTGCATCCTAATCGTGCAGATACGGGACGTAGGCACATAATGCGGTGTATCCTCTCGAGCCTACAATTTTTAGTTAATAGAAACACTCTATATGGGGAGAAAAATAATGTAAGAGTTCTGTTGTTGATTCTTCAGATAGAAAGAAGAATCTCATAGTATAGGAGCTTGGGAGCCCTGCAAGAATTTCATAAGAAAAATGTATTCCTTTATACGCAATTATTCCATTCCTATAGCCACAAGAGTATTACTGTAATTTAAACCCTCCCAGTCCCTTAGAATTCCGGTAGAAATTGAGTCCCATAAAATAATTTTAAGTTTTGAGTTTAATTGGGGCTGAAAATATCCATGCTTTTAAAAAAGTCAAAGGGGAATTTGGCATGAAAATGTTTTTGTTCTTATTAGTGAAAGAAAGGCGGAAGAACGACTACCGTGCCTCGGACGCTGGAGAAACTTTGATGCAAAGTTTGAACCCGCATTTTGTATTTTCTACATCTACAATTTGTAGAAAAGGGAATGCATTAGAGGAAACTAGTCCATTCTCTTTCTTTCTTTCTTTTTTGCTGGCGAAACTAGTCCATTCCTATAGCGCCAAAAGTAGTACTCCTATATGAGAAATTCCTGTATAATTTCAATCCTTCGGATCCCTAAAAAAATCATTTAGAACGTCGCATAAAATCCATACTTTAATTTTTTTGACTTCCTTTCACAGTCACAGGGTTGAAAAAGAAAATCCTTACTTAAGAGTTTGAAATTTCAAAAACATTTTGGCGCAGGGGATCCCCGGCCCGTGAGCTCGTTGCTCGCTGGCGCAAAACATGCCCGGAACTGTGGGTGCAGGCATCACGAGAAACTATGGCGCTAGCATTCATGATAACCCAGTTCAGCAAGCAACATCGCTGTACATGGGCACTGACCAAGATTCCCCCCTCACAGAGGCAGGAACAGTAGTCGATAAAAGCCAAACTTAGCATTCCTGCGCCGTTCCAAAAATCAACACCTTACGAGTTACGACACTGCACTAGATACATGATCCTAACAGTGGAAGCCAGGCCTACTCGATGATAGCAACATGACACGATGATAGCCAAGAGATCCGGGAAATTTATACAGATCGACAGCAGAAAGTCTAGCTAGCTCCAAGAAGAGTGCAAAAGGGATAGAAAACATTCCGATCGAGAGTGACATGTATTTCTCCCTAAATAAATGGCTCAGCACTCGGCCGCTCCCCTCTTCCGGCTCACCGCCGCTCGTAGCTGCGAACAAGAAGGAACGATAATAAGCAAGGATGAATCAGCTTGAAGTATGTGGAGAAAGCATCAGGACTTGCAGCTGTACTGACCGAAGACGCGTTGAGATCCGAGCTCCGCAGCACCCGCAGCCTCTTCGCGGTGGCGATGAACATGCTGCAACAACGGCAAGAGATCGTCGCCGGTGAGTTCAGAACGGGTCACGTTTCGTTCGCAACAAGAGGAGAAATTTGTTTGTTTGGAGGGGAAGATCGAATATCGAACTCACTCCCATGGGACGTCTCCAACCAGCATCTGGTCGCCCTCGTCGTCCTCGTACACCAGAGTGTACTCGCCGCTGCCGTCCAGCAGCCCCGTGATCGCCGCAGGCTTCTCCCCCGCGCAGGAGCTCTCGTCCCTTTGAGCTGCGGCGCGAACAGAGTGGACAGAGAAAGTTAACCGACGATCGACCAAAGCGCACGCACGCACGCAGTCGCTCATGGCAGTGCCGATTTGCGTGTATACGTACCAGCGAGGAGGCCCTGGAAGAAGTGGTTGACGGCGGCGGCGAGCTTGCCGTAGCTGCTGTGCGCCTTAAGGTCCACCTTCCGGCCGATGGGGATGCCGTCCATGTTGATCTTCACGAATTGGCCCTTGTAGACGCTGCCATCAGCCTTGCCGCCCGCGCCGTGGCGTGGCTCGGCGGGCGGCGGTTTGGACGAGGAGGAAGCGAGGTTCCGCCGGAAAGAGCGTACCGGAGGCCATCCCACGACCGGAGCGGCGGCCGCCGGCCTGCTGCACGTTTCAGAGACAAGTAGAACATGGATCCGTAAAATCTTTAATTATGTTCCACTTCCACACATTGCCGTCTCCACTAGTCGTAACAGATAAATTTTAGAGCTGCTGTTTGTGGCAGGGACAGTTTCTTGGAAGAACAGGTAAAATTGGCCCGACAAACACAAGGAAGGTAAAATCTCATATTTACTTCAACAGATTGGAGGAGCTAGTACCTTGGCTTGGAGCCGTTGCTTCTTTCCTTTGCTCCCGCAGCAGCAGCACCACGGCGGCCTCCCTTCTCCAAGCCTGAAACAAACAGCAAAAGACAAAGCATGAAGCTTTGAAGAAAGAAGAGGAATTGAGGAGCAAGAAACAATCATGCATGGCGCAGGCCGCAGGAGCTACCTTCTTGGCCTGGTGATCCGGAGAAGTAGCCAGGCAGGCCGAGGCTCAGCTCAAGCCCCCTCTCTTCCTCATCCCTCGACCCCTTCCAAGCCATCTCTCTCCCTCTTCCTACCTCTCTCTCTCTCTCTCGACCCTCTTTTGAAAGAACTGGTTACTAGACACAGACACAGCAGCCAGCTCTCTCTCTGTGGAGTCTGAAGCAGCAGGAAATGGGGGAGCTATATATAGAGGGAGGACAAGCTGGTGCTGTGCCCGAGAAGCAGGCACTGACCGGAAAGGCCAACTGAGGCTTGGAGAAGGGACAAGGATGGAGTACTGCATTTTCACTCTCTCTCTAGGTCTCCTCCCCTCTCTCTCTCTACTCTACAGAGGATCTGCACTCGATTACTATCTCCACTCCCGATGCCCCGTTGATCCTGCTCTACCCCTCTCACACACTCTCTCTCTCTCTGTAGCGGAGGAGAGAGAAGTATACGCCAACTCCTTCTGTCTTCGTATCTTTTTCATATGCTTCCATGTAAGATCACCTTTTGAAAATTCTGGCAGCCTTACTCTCTCTCTCCTGTATGCATTGCCTTTTCCGCTCTCTCTCTCTAGCGATGCAGTAAAGGAGCTGTAGGTGTGCAGTGCTGAGACGGGAATAAGCCAGGGAGGGATTCCAGGGCAGCGACAGAGCCCGGGAAAGGCAACGGAGAAAGCATCTACGCTGCTCACGCAGGATGGCGCAGCAAGCAAAGACAGCAAAGCACACAGAGAAATCACACCCAACACCCCTCTACCCCCCCTCTCTCTCTCTCTCATCTTGGGCGTGTTCGGGAGCCCTCCGTGGCCGAAAAATCCTCAACTCCAGCGACAGGAATCCTTCGCCAGCTTCTCACTCGCGATCCCGGAGCGAACGAACCGTTCGGCGACACGGCTTCTCGCTCGCACGAGGGAAGCCCATAAAATCGCTCCAATCTGGCCCATCCGGAGCAGGCTGCCATTCCAAACGGTGTGGGAAAGTGGGGTTGGGCCATTGGCCTGGTCGTTGTTTAGCGAGGGGTGGTTCGAGTCGAGGGGAGGAGAAGAATAGACGCTCGAACCGGTACGAGTTATCTCACTTGGCGGTGGCACAACAATGTAAATTCTGTCAACTCCAGCTTCTCAGAGAAACGGGAGCGCCGAAAACCCAGCTCCACAAATCCTCCATTTTTGCACTACGCTGCGCGCCAGCTTCTCGCCTTAAACTCCAGGAGTTGGAGCGTTCGGCCCAACTCCGAAAGTGGAGCTGCAGCAGCGAGGAGCTGGAGGGCTCCCGAACACGCCCTCAATCCTTGTCAAATAAGTTTGAGGAGTTAAAAAAACATGTTCCTAACCGTAACTCTTTAAACTTTCTAAAAATACATTTCTTTGCCTATTCTTCTATGTTTTGGTTTACATACTCCATTTGATGTGCTGCAAAGTGGGATCTTTTGATGCCTTGAGAAAGGATGGATTGTCTTACAATGTGGTCAATGGAGGATATATGCATTTGGTTGGATAGTAGCCCATCGTGTACGGATGACAATTGACAAAGTAGTTGCAAGGTGGAGCTTTTCTGACAGGAAGTCTTTTGAACAGTTATCTCTAAAGAACATTAAGGTCATTATGAGAGCCAACCAATCCAAAGTATGAATGCCAAAACCCATAGATCATGTGATGCAACTGCCTCAGAATGATGGTTGGATTTTTCGAATACCCTTTGTATTGACATTTTCATCCCCTGGGACAATTCTTTCATGCCCAAAGCATGCAATCAATTGATCTAAGCATTACTGGCCATATTTATTCTTCACTCAAACCCATGAGCCTTGTCGTGTCTTCGTCATTGGGCGCCCTCAGGTACTCCGGTCCATAGATCTCGATCACGACTCTATGAATCTTCGAACCGCCTCGAGGACTGTATCTTCCCTAATTCGGACCAATGGCGTCGGGTGAGAACCCACGAGCAAACACTCGGAGAGTCGTGTCACACTTCATCAATGGACTCACGCTAATTTCTCCCGATGCACTCATTCTCAATTTAAACCAACAATCATACCCTCAACAACTTTTGCAATGGTATTGAAGAGACTTCGGTGCATCCAAAATCACCGTCGAAAATACTTCTTTGGGTATGTTGCATTGACGCAAAGTAATCCTTCATAAGCTTGGCATGACCTTCTTCTATATCACAATTGATATACAAGTAGTCAAACCAAGGTCCTAGTCTCGATCTCCTAAAGTCCTCGTGAACGATAACGATGATGGTCGTCCCAAAATCATCATCTTCTTCTTCCTCCTCTACGGATAAAGATTCACCAAATAACATCTCCCCTAATCTCTTCATCTACCAATTGGAATGTTCAATGATGAATATGATTGAAATAACACTAAAGAAAACAAAGAAAATCAAATAAAATTACCTAGCGATTTGTCGAACACTTGGCGGGCGGAGGAGGTGAGAGCCACGTCGGGCGACATTGAAGATACAAGTGGAAGGCGGGGTTGAGGGGATGGTTTGTATGTGTCGAGGAGCTCAATTCCCCTCGAAGTCGTGCTCGGCCTTCGTCATGCAAGCCCGCCATGACTAAACTCCAGCCATAGGAAGGTCTCCGGTGTAAGACGTAGTGTAACACTTTTGTTTAAGTATCCCAATAGTTATCATTCCCAATGAAGATAGGAGGAGAGTATTATGAGTGACATTTCAGTCACACAGGTTGTCACCGCTCTTGTGCGAAGTAACTGTCTAAAATTTGTGTATGGTATTATTGCCCCTTGAAACAAATATGCCAGAGTTGTGAAAGAGTTGATAGTTGCGGCGAGAGTTATAAAGAGCTTAAAAGTAAATAACATAAAGTAAAAAGCCTAAAAGTAAACAGTTGTTGTCTGCAATAGAGAGGTTAGGCGCGAAGAAACTTTGGATCATGGTGTACGTCAATTGTGTCATTGCAACGACAATACCAGCTACTTTGTATTGTGATTCTAGTGCATAGATTGTCTGTTCGGTAGGCGAAGCACCCTTGAGTGTTCGAACTCATCCATGCTGGATTCATTCTCCCCTATAGCACTGCTTTGACGTTGCCATTACATGGTCGTCTCCAAAATTAAGGTCATGAGACCGGAACAACCCATTAGGTTATGTGGATCACCCTTATATCATATTGTCTTCGCTCCTCATATATATCAACACCTGTCACCTGGGGCTCGCAAATTCACTAAACAATATGTGTTGCTTGTGTAGGTCTTCGGATCATATTGCTTGGGTACTTAAATTGGACAACGCACATTACGTGCACTACAGATAAACAACTTACTAAATAATCATAGAACTATTATCACAAATGATGACATAAAGAATTGGCAGAAATGGATCTCACCAATCCCCTACATCTCCCACACCTTGGGGGAATTACTCACGCATGAGAGGGGGGTAACCAAACAACTCCGAGACCAGACAAAGCAAAATCATATCAATAATATTACAAAGATCAGCAATAAGATGAATGTTAAACAATTCTCGATCTTGAGATTAGTATGAAAAGTGTTGCAAACCCTACTTGGAATTCCTCTTCATATGGTGGTGTTACGATGAACAGAAAGGCATAACAGAAGGAATGGATCTTCGGCGGTTCATCTTCTCTGGATCTCTTCTCCCTCTATTCTAGACATGGAGGCAGAGACTCTCGCTAACTGATGATAATGATGCCTTCACAAAATTTACTTGTGTAGACAAGGTGGTGTTGGCGCCGCATGGTACGAGTGGGAGCGCTCATACCATGCATCATCTTGCGTGTTGGTTGCTCTGTTAAATTTCCGCCCAAAAGGGAAGTAGAGTTAGCGTTAGAAAGATGCGATAAATATCAAAAACCATGTGAAAATCACATCAAAACCCTCTTCCAAAAGTGATAATATATCGAGCCATCAACTCCCCGAAGCTTAAGTCTTGCTTGTCCACGAGCAATTTAAGAAATAAGAAAAAATATAAGGAGATTAAAAATTGAGTAAAAGGTTTTACGAGCTCATGAAGATGTAACATATCCATTCTCGCAAATCCTACAATCTTAATTAAGAGAATACTTGCATTCAAAAAAATTCACTTAAGCTCATTGCCTAGCCATAGATAATTTCATAGCTCTAGTTCAAGTGCACAAGTTAAACCTTGACAATTAACTAGGTACAGAGCAATCAAAAAAGTTTTCTCTCAAGAGAATGGATTTTGCATTTTGGAACTTTTCAAAACATAAACATAACTGAGGGGTTTTGGGTAGAAGAAAACATAGTATTTAAGTATCTCATTAACACCCACTAGTACCGCCTAATGATGTCCCAGGTACTTCTTTCAATCATTGTCCATAGGAACTTCTATCTTTGGTGACATGCTTATGCCAAGTAAATGATGCATGCAAATGGTGGGTTTTCCTTGTGGCTTAAGGTTGAATACTATGGACCAAAACTTTGACTCTTTCGAGCACAACAAGCAGCATTCGGTTTTTACCACATACACACACAATTAAGAGAAAGCCAAATAATATTTGCTGCAATGTTGCCACTCCCCATGTTAATAGACTCATAGCCGAAATCCAAGCCAAAACTCGGGTGGATTGTTCAGTGGTCAACGGAGACGTCATCATAAACTCAAGAGAGGTGACGAAGTCAGAGTTGCACATGTAAAGCAACATATAGTGACACAACCATGGAGCCAACAAGAAGTTGAAGTGTCATGTATCGCAAAACAAGTTTTTGACATTATCCCAATGACTTGAAATTTTTATTCATCTAAACAACTCTATCAGTAGGTACCATCAAGTCAATCAAATTAAGTCATATGGGGTTGAGTGTCTTAAGTGCTACTTCACTTGAAAATCAGAGCCTCAAGTTTCTTTTTAGAACTACTTCTTTCTTTCACCTTGGATTTTTCTTCCAAAACAATTCCTAACATCAAAGTTTTACTAGCAAGATCCGAAATGGGAACTGGAACTAAATGATATTCAACTAGCATAGGAACAAAGTTTAAGTGCAACCAAGCAAATAAAAGTATTACCTTAATTAAACTTACGATTGCGGAGATGCTAGCCCCCCTCAATGAATGCTTCATGGATGATGTAAGGTCTGTACCATGGGAAGGAGAGTTTGTTCATCCACGGATTCAACTTTAGGCGGAGGACAAGGTTGCCGGCACTGAACTCGCGAGCCTGAACATGTCGTCCTTGATAATGACACAACTTTTGCTAGTAAACAGTTGTGCGTTCGAGGTCTATGAGCATGGCTTCTTCTTTGGCGTCGACGTCGTCCTTACTAGATTCCTCTACGACCACTTCCTCGTATGCGCAAACATGTGAGCAGTCATACTTGATGTCACGAGGGAGCATTACCTCAGCCCCGTACACCATAAAGAACGGTGTGTAGCTGATATATTTGTTTGCATTGTTCGTAGGTGGATGGGAGCTAATCGACCCATTTCCCCTTTGCTTGGACCAAGGCGGTGATGAGGCAGGCTTCAGGCCTTGCATGATTAGACCGTTGGATCTCTTGTCTATTTGATTGTGGGTGTGCTACTCCCGAAGTAGTTGTTGGATTTACTCGAAGAGGAAAGGTGGTGTAGCACAAAAGCAGAAAGTATTTCCCTCACTTAAGACCAAGGTTTGTCGAACTAGTAGGAGGCACCACACTTACAAATTTAACATCACGTGCACACAAAAATTGCTTGCACCTAACAAAGGCGAGGGGGTCATCACTCACCTCGTCGTCGCCAGTTACAAGATTAAAAGCAAATAATGATAGTGATAGAAAAATAGTACTGGTAATTGTAGGAAGTAGCAAATTAACCGAATGGACCCGGGGACCATAGGAACACTACTGGCATCTCTCTCGAAAACAGAATAGCGAATGGTAAATAAATTATTGTTAGGCAATTGACATAATTGCACATAGTTATGAAGATCATCCATGGCATAATCATTACATAGGCATTACGTATTTGATAAGTAGACTGCTAAACTTACTGACGTCTACTAATATTACTCCACCCAAGACCACTATCCAGCATGCTTCTCAAGGTATCAAGTTCATAATAAACATAGTAGCACAGTAAGAAAGATGACATAATGTAGACAAAATAAAACCAGTCAATCTGATCAAACCCCATTGTTTTATCATTAGTAGCAACAACACAAATACGTGCCCTTATCTCTGTCACCAGACATGATCACCACAAGGTTGAACCTACTACAGAGCACCTCTCCCACTGAAGATAAATCAACCAAACTTCGACAAAGTAGACCGATAGATCGGAAGAAATACAAAGCTATAAAATTACGCAAATAGGTAGGCTTAGGAACTCAAAATAGATCAATGAGTAATATGATCATAAACACACAATTCATCGAATCCCAACAAAGACATCACAAACGATTACATTAGACTGATCTCAGAGAAGATCATTGTATTGAAGATTATATATATACATACACACATACATACATACATATATATATATATAAAAGAGAGACGGAGAGAGAGAGGAGGCAGGCTGGTTGATGAAGTTGGCCTCCCCGATGATTTCCCCCTCCGTCAGAGTACTGGAAAAGGGTCCAGATGGGATCATGGTGTCATGGCAGAACAACGGCTTGCAGCGACGATAACTTGTTTTGGGTCTCCCTTCAAGGTCAGGAATTTATAGGCCAAGAATTAGGTCAAACGGAGCACCACGCGGGGCACAAGCTTCTAGGGTCGAGCTGTTTTCAGTGATGATGTTGTGGGGGACTACAAATCGGTGAATAATGATAGAGATAAATTTGATCATTGTGTCGGCTTCTGTGTTGGTGACAGGTTCAGCTTCGATCCACTTCGTGAGCTTATCACATGCGGCAAGGAAGAACTTGAAGCCTCCTCGCACCGTGGCGAGAGGCCCGACCAGGTCCAGCCCCCATATGGAAAATGGCCATGCCTAAGGTATTGTGTGAAGTGGCATTGCTCACATATGTGATTTATGCGTGAACCGTTGACAACCATCATACTTCTGGATGATTTCTTTGACATCGCACAAGGCACGAGGTCAGAAGAAACCGTGTTGATAGGCCTTGCCCACTAGTGTTCTTGGAGTCACGTGATGACAACAAGCCCCTGCGTGAACTTCTTGTAGGAGACGACGACCCTCTTAACCGGTAACGCAAAGCAACGCTGAAAGATACATGTGACGCTTCTTTCTTACATCTTTCCCTGGATGATTGTATATGACTTGGACCACAATATAACGTGTCGTACTTTGTTCATGTCCTCCATGAGTTCCCCATTCAAAAGGTATGCGAGCCGTGGCTGAGTCCACATTGGGTGACCGCGAGAGCTTCTTCCGCAAATTTTCATGTTTCGGCTTCATCCTCTTTGTTCGCGGGCTCTGGGCTGACATAGTATACTGGGTGCTGGACCCACTATAACTTCCCTTGTTCTTCCCTTTCCACTATCATGACCACACTAACAACATGTGTGGTTGTTTATATGTAGATCAACAGAGGCTCCGATTGCGCCAGGGAAGCCAGCGCAGGGGGGGGGATTGTAGGAGACTGATAAGTCCCAAGTATAGGGATCGTTTGTAGCCTTTTTCGATAAGTAAGAGTATCAATCCCAATGAGGAGATAATGGTAGAATTAATATTCTCTCAAGTTCTATCGACTGCCGATACAACTCTACGCGCAATAATGTTCACTATACCCAGTACAACAAATAAACTACTTTGCGAGAATAAAACTAGAAGTACATTGTAGGTGTAAGAAGATAGTTTTGCAAGATAATAAAGAATGTGGAAATAAAAGTTAGGTGCTTTTTGAATAAAATAACAACAAAGTTAATATAGTGAGTGTGGAAAAGTGGTGGTTGGATTTGCGAGATTGTCCTAGGCAATTGATAAGTAGATCGGTAATCTTCATTGCAATTTTATATGAGGTAGAGGCATGAGCTAACATACTTTCCGTACTTGGATCATATGAACTTATGATTGGAACTCTAGCTAGAATCCGCAACTACTATAGATCATCAAGGTAAAACCCAACCATAGTATTAAGTAACAAGTCCCTTTTACTCCCATACGCAACAACCCCCTTACTCGGGTATAAGCTTCTGTCACTCTCGCTACCCACCATAAGCGAATCATGAATGTATTGCAACACCCTATAGAAGGAATCCCCCACATGTGCGCGGCACATAAGGCATCATAGGACAACACCAAAATAAAACAAGCAACTCAAACTAATCAAGATCATCAACCAACCCATAGGACAAAATAAATCTACTCAAACATCATAGGATGGTAACACATCATTGGATAATAATATGAAGCATAAAGTACCACGTTAAAGTAGGGGGTACAACGGGTTGTGGGAGAGTAGACCGCTGTAAATTGATGAGGGAAGGTGATGGTGGTGGTGAGGAAGATGGCGGAGTTGTTGGTGTAGATCGCCGCCACACTAGTTCCCCCAGCGGCATTCCAGCTCCACTGGGAGAGAGGGGGAGAGATCCCCCTCCTTCTTATTCTTCCTTGGCCTCCCCCCTAGATGGGAGGAGGGTTTCCCCTATGGTCCTTGGCGGCCATGTCTCCTAGAGGGGAGGAACCCCTCTGAGATTGGATCTTTCTCTATGATTCTCTTCTTTTTCGCATTCCTGTTTTCTGGCGTTTCACCGTTTCTTATATTCCCAGAGATCCGTAACTCTGATTGGGCGGAAATCTTGAGGGGTTTTTATCCGTATGTTAGCTCCTTGCAGCCGAAGGACACCCCCAACCGACCTCCAAGGTGCCCACGAGCCAGGGGGCGTGCCCTACCCCCTAGGGCGTGCCCTGGTGGCCCGTGGGCCACTCGGACATCGTCTAGCGTTGATTCCTTTTCCCCAAATCACATATATTCCAAAATAAATCTCTGTAAATTTTTATCGCGTTTGGACTTCGTTTGATATGGATTTCCGCGAAGCAAAAAACATGCAACAAACATGAACTGGCACTGGGCACTAGATCAATATGTTAGTCCAAGAAAATCATATAAATTGTTGCGAAAAAGTATATAAAAGTTGTAAAATAATGGCATGAAACATTCAAAAATTATACATACGACAGAGACGTATTAGAGGCACTTAAGGTCAGGGAACGCGGCCTTTGCGTCATCGCTCCAATATAACTTATGATTCTTGCGTAGGAGCTGGTAAGGCGGTAGGGCTTTCTCTCCGTGTCGGGATGTGAACCTGTTGAGGGTTGCGACACACCCAGCGATCTTATGGACCTACTGAATCATTTCTGGAGGTTTTAAGTTGATGATGGCTTCTATCTTCTTGGGTTTTGCTTTGATGCCTCACTAGGAGACTATGAAGATGAGGAGCGGTCCGGTGGGTTCTTCGAGGACATATTTTTCGGGGTTCAACTTCATGCCAAAACGACATAGGTTGGTGAAGGTCTGCTCGAGGTTGGAGAGGAGATTGGAGCCGCGCCTTGACATGATGACTACGTTTTCAACGTACACCTCAACGTTGATGCCGGTATGGTCGTGGAGGAATTTCTGTAGCGTTCGATGGCATGTTGCCCTGGTGTCGGTGCTAAATCCGGTGAATCTTGGGTAGGGGGTCTCGAGCTGGTGATCTGAGCTAGATGGTAACAGGACAAAGGGGGACACGATGTTTTACCCAGGTTCGGGCCCTCTCTAAGAGGTAAAACCCTACGTTTGTCCTGTATTGTATTGATTGTGGATGGGGTACAAAGTACATGATGGTCTACCTCGAGATCATATGAATGAGCTCTAGTCTAAAACCTTACCTCTACAGACTAAAACCCCTCCGCTTCTATAGGCACTCGTGGTATCTAGAGTTACATGTATGTCGGCTACAACTATGGATAACATGTTGAGCATTCAAATACGGCTTGAATTGTACACCAAGTCTTTGGAGGATTCCATATTGAGTACGCCGAGGGCCAGGGCATGTGTGATCCATCCTTTGGTTGTCGGGGTATCGTCGGCCCATCCCAATAACGGTAGACCGACGTGGTATGCATCCCCTAATCCAGGACACCGTCAGTAGCCCCTGAACTGGTCTTCAAGCCGAAGATTCTAGTTGTTTCTTGAGCACAATTTCATTGTCTTGGTCTTTGGCTTCGTAGGCGAGTTCTGTCTTCCACGTCGGCTGGCGGATCCGAGGATATATCCGGATCCAAAGTATTAGTAAGGGACCTCTTTTGACAAGACCTTCTTCAATTTTACTAGGTCCAATGTCAAATGTTCGAGGTTGATTCCTTATTAACCAAGTTTCACCTCTCCGAGGTTCTTCGACGACCCTTTGTAGTTTTGTGGTCCCACTCCTTGACCTATTCATCAAAAAGAGTCCGAGTGGGCCCGAAGAGCCACCATTAACGGGGCCTTTAACTATTCTTTCCTCGATCGTTCCCAAATAAGGCATAATTCCTGGGAAACATGTGGAGTAACTATTAGGGACTTCAAGCGTCCCATAGCAGCCTATTTTTATTATAGTAGAGAAAAGGCAGCAGGGGAAGCAACTTCTCCTTCCACCCTGCCCGCTTCTTTCTTGCCTTTACGCAATCCTCTCCACTCTTACTGCTTCTAAAGCTCCAACAATGGCAGTTTCCCCCGGCTCATCGACACACCCAAACAACCCTCTTAAAGGAGAATGGATAAGCTGCTCGGTCACCCGAGCACAACTGAATCGGCTCGCCACTGAGGGTACCTGCTAGATGCAAAGTTCGCGTCCACACGTCCTGGAGTGGTAACCATAGAGAAGAAGGTTCTTAGTGACAACTACCTGATACCCACAAGTATAGGGGATCAATCGTAGTCCTTTCGATAAGTAAGAGCATCGAACCCAACGTGGAGCAGAAGGAAATGACAAGTGGTTTTGGTATGGACGTTTCTGCAAGCACTGAAGGTTGTGGTGATAGATAGTTTTGTAACAAGGCATTTCGTACCAAGTAACAAGTAATAATAGTAGAAATGGTGCAGCAAGGTGGCCCATCTTTTTTGTAGCAAAGGACCAGCCAAAACATACTCTTATATGAAGCAAAGCGCTCTTGAGGACACATGGGAATTTTGTCTAGTCATGGTTCATCATGAGTTGATTCGCGTTCGCTACTTTGATAATTCGATATGTGGGTGGACCGGTGCTAGGGTGTTGTTCTTACTTGAACAAACAATCCACTTATGATTACCCCCTCTCGCAAGCATCCGCAACTACGAAAGAAGAATTAAGATAAATCTAACCATAGCATTAAATGTGTGGATCCAAATCAGCCCCTTATGGAACAACTCATAAACTAGGGTTTAAGCTTCCGTCACTCTCGCAACCCATCATCTACTTATCATTCCCCAATGCTTTCCTTTAGGCCCAAATATGGTGAAGTGTCATGTAGTCAACATTCACACGACAACACTAAAGGAAGAGCAACATACATATCATCAAAATATCGAATGAATACCAACATCACATGATTGTTTAAAACAAGACTTCTCACATGTCCTCAAGAACGAAAGTAACTACTCACAAAGCATCATCATGTTCAAGATTATAGGTGTAATGAATATGCATAAGGATCTAAACATATAATCTTCCACCAATTAAACCAATTAGCGTCAACTACAAGATGTAATCAACACTACTAGCAACCCACAGGTACCAATCTAAGGTTTAGTGACAAAGATTGAATACATGAGATGAACTAGGGTTTGAGATGAGATGGTGCTGGTGATGTTTTTGATGAAAATTGATCCTCCCACGATGGAGGAAGCGTTGGCGATGACGATGGCTTTGATTCCCCCTCCCGGAGGGAAGTTTCCCCGACGGAATCGCTCCGCGGAAGAGCAAAAGTGCTCCTGCCCAGGTTCCGCCTCGAGACGGCGGTGCTTCATCCCAAAAATATTCTTATGATTTGTTTCTAGGGAAACGGACATCATATAGGAAAAGATGGGCACCAGAGGCTTGCCAGGTGGCCCACAAGCCTAGGTGGCACGCCTAGGGGGGTAGGGCGCGCCCCTTGGCTCGTGGCCATCTGATGGGCCCCCTCGTGTTGATTCTTTCGCCAATAATTTTTATATATTCCAGAATAGTTCTTCGTCAATTTTCGGCTCATTTGGAGTTCCAGAGAATATCCAGCTCTTCGGTGGTCCTTTCGGGTCCAGAATTCCAGCTACCAACAATCTCCCTCTTTGTATGAAACTTGTAAAATAAGAGAGAAAAGGCACTAGAATTGCATCATATGGTGTAACAATGATTCAAAACATAGTAAATAACAACAGAAAAACATTATGCAAAATGGATGTATCACTACCCAATAATTCACGGGGGAGAGCGAGTCTGCTTTTGTCCCTTTCCTCCTTCGGGGTCTAGGTTTTCCAATCCATCCATTCCTTAGGGGTCTGCTAGAGTTCTACGGGATCCAACTCCACCACTTCATCCCGAATTCCGTCCTTCATATCTTGGGTTTTGTGGCTCTATGTGAGGCCTTCCTGGGCTAGAAATCCCACTTTGGATTATGGTGAAAGTATTTTTGCTTAACCCCTCGCTCCTGGAACGACTCCATCTTCGAGGTTGCAGGAGACGAAGTGTGCAGGATTGCTCGGGCATGTTATCTCTCTGGAACCCTGAAATAGGATGTCGAGACGTGGGCAACCGAATGGTTTTATATAACCGACATCCCACTTGAGGATCCTGTCCGACAAGGTCTTCCTCCCTTATCCCACACATAACCGAAAAAGAGATACAACTGGCGCCCGAGGAGTCACTCTCAAGAAGAATATGCCAAGGTTACCCGACTGGCCGCCCAAGTCACCTGCCTTGGCCACCACAAGCTTACCATCATTAACTTGATGGTTGTGTCTATAGGCCGAGGAGTTTAACCAATACAACAACACACTCATCCATTGTGGAGATACAATCACTCCGATGATGCCACCCGAGCCGTTAGAAAAGGCTTTGAGAACTAGGCCGCCCTGGCAGCAGCACTGGAGGCGATCTATAAATAGGAAAAAAGGATTTTGCCAAGAAAAAGATGTTGATGGTCTTTCTTGCCACAAACCCGCTGAAGCAATAAGTTCATTTATCCAATTACTGAGTTAATCGAGCGGTTCTTATACTCCTGACAAGTTATTCAATATATCCGAGAAAGGAAGGAGACGTTGGAATGATACGGTAAATTTTATGGTCCACGGCGGGAAGCTTATGCACGCGACGATGACCCAATTTTTATCAAGGGCCCTGAATTGTGGATGATTCTGAAGTAGCACTTCTTATGGGTCGTCTAGGGCTTTTGCCTTCCTCCTAGGTAAGCGTCCCTCATGCTTCTTCATGAAAATGATCAATCACTAATACCGCTGCAAGCAATTTAATTCCATCCAACATGGGTCGGCGATCCAAGCGCTATAAAAGCTCATTGGTCCCTCAAAAGAACCAACCGAGGGGTGGTCCTGATCCAGCCGTAAAGCGGGCATCCGAGGACACGGTCCGCGCTCCTCCTACTTCTACAGCTTAAGTGTCACTTTTACAATTATCTTTAACAAATTTCATATTGCTTTTATTAATTTAATAAGCGTGGGCCTTGTAACCCATAGGTTGTCATCCCGTGCGAATGCATTAGTGCCCACGGTCTCCGGCATTCCTGCCCCTATCCTTGAGATGGGTTCTCAACAGCCACCTTAATTCGAAGGGCCTCGTGGAAACCCTCTACCGGAGTCAGCGGCGCAATCCACAACTACCTCCGAGGCGTTGGTGAATCTGACATTTTGTGATGAGGAGTTCAACGCACTCTGAGCAGATGATCACCTCGGAGCAGCCCAGATGGGGCTTAAAGAGGCCGCCGACGTATTCGCGACAAGTTTGAAGGTATTTTTTTTACAAAGTACTTCGACTAACCCAGTAGTCCTCAAGGCGAACGTATATTTTACGCTCACATTCATATAGTGTGGTTGTCGATCTGCTCAAAGGCTCTTGAAATGCTTGGTCTAGCCGATAAGCTATTTAGAGCACGAAGCCCAGTAGCATCTTAGCCATTGGTCGGGTAGCCATTCTTGAGCGAGGGATCGGTTTATTCTCTTTACTAGATCATAATAAAATAAGCGCAAAGCCTAGTAGCTCCCGAGCCTTAATTTGGGCATAGGTGGCCGATTTAAGGATCTATTCTTTTGCTTTGCCCTACCCTGATGTAGACAACCCGACAAGAGAATGTAAATCTCTAGTAGAAGCTAAAGAAGGTAGAGGATGATCTAGCCGAGGCTAGAAAAGAAGTGACCGACTTCAAGAAATTCACTCGTGAGGCACAGGGTAATTTTTTTGAAACCACTATGTCTACTAGTACCGCTTGACCGCTAATTTGCTCGGCCTTTACTAGCAGCGGAGACCATATGAAAGGTTGAGAGTGATCTGGAGCAAGCTCGTGAAGTTGCTTGTTATGCCGAATCTCAGGAGGAAGCATGGCGGTGGGTTTATGCTCAAAAAATTGAGTAATATAATCATATGAAAGCCGAGAAAGATTGATAGGCGCAAGAGATCGAGTAGCTGAAATTACACCTTGCTACTGTCAAAAAGGAGAACATGGAAGCCTACGAATTTCTTGTCAGTAAGTAATTTATTTACTGTTTACCGTGCTCGTCCGCTGCTTTGCTAAAACCTTTGTGTTATTCCCATGTAGGTATTTTACCCGATCAGCCCGCGGAACACGACCCTACATCCCTGGCCGGTGTTGTGGTTGGCCTTAGTGGACTGCACATGCTCTCACAATACTCTGTGGAGAAGGACTTTCGAGCATTACGGCCTAAGGAAGTAGTGACAAAAGATATGACCGAACTTGCTCGGCGTCTCCAGTGTGACTGTCGTCGGATTTGGACGTGGAAGGTGTTGGTCTACCAAGAAGGTGCTCGAGAGGCATGGGTAATGGCCAAGACACACTATCATCTACTCGATACCAAAAAAGTTTCCAGGGTTGGCCCCTATGGGCCTTATGGAAAGGAGATCAAGGCCGAAGGCAATTATGAAAACGTCATGCCCGCTGCTCAACTACCGAGGAAGATTGTCTTCTTGATACCATTATCGATGGGCTTGAGTATTTCTGTAAATAGTTAAATGTTGTGTAATGACTTTTATGTATCCAAATACGTTTGCCATGCTATAATGCTCATATCCGCGATTTTAATGCTCTGTTAACCAACCATCGACTTCTACCTCCTCGGCCAAAGGACGAGGAGTGTTCCCAGCGTCGGCCTGAGACTTTAGGCAACATTTGTAGAGAATGAGGCAATTTGTCCATAAGGTAAAAACGCGAGTCATGCAGAGAGTTATGTTATATTGTTGTTTAACGCAAGTCACATCTTTGGCGAAAAATATTTCCTCTAATTGTTCCTTTTCCCAGGGTGTCATATTAATCATAAGTAGGTAACCGATATATTTTCTCCAAGGACTGGTCTCAAAGATATCTTAACATGTAGGGTTATAGACCCGACATTAGTACCTTTTGAATAGGTTTGTATTTTCACTTCCAGCGCTGGCTGACCAATTATGTTCTTGTGACTGGTAGCTTTTGCCTTCACTCGTCAGAGGTACTTACCAGGTTAACCCAAAAGTAACAATCACAAAGGTGCTCACTTTACACTCCTAGATGAGGTAATAAAAAACGTAAGAGGTAAGCACAGGAGCCAGACAACCCAGCTTGGCAAAAAATTGCAAGTCAAATTGATGCATATTATGGCTTTATAATGAATTATGGGAAGGCAGTGCTCGTCAGTTAAAATGAATGCTATAGATAGTATGGGTTCTTGAGGAGGCCCGAGGTTACCGAGCCGAGGTGTCTCGAAGAGCCCCCGGTGCGGTGGACTTGACTAGTTAAATTGTCTGAGCTTATTTTATATAAACATAATCGAGTGAAAGCACTACACATAGTATCACCATGAGCCATACTGTGCGTAGCGTGTCAATGTACAAAAAATGAGTGGAATAAAAGCAGCAATTATATCATTGCGATAATTTGAATCTAATAAGAAAAAGGTTACTGGTCCAGTAAGCATAAAAATATGAGGAAAACAAAAAGAAAAGAAACAAGTGGTGCTTCGTTTATCCGTGGAAATGGCGTAGCCAAGCAATGTTCCATGGGTGTGGCTCCAGGAGGTTGTCCTTGGGATCCTGAAGACGGTATGCCCCTCCAGCGAGCACCTTGTCGATGATGAATGGTCCGTCCATTTGAGGGATAGCTTGTGTTCATCCGGCTTATCTGGATGGTTTCATAGGACCAGGTCTCCAATGTTATATGTCTTCGCTCGGACTTCTCGGCTCTGGTAGCGCCTCGCCTACTATTGATAAAAAACGGAGCATGCTCTGACAACATCGCGTTCCTCGTCAAGGGGTCAAGGTCATCCTATCTATCTAGCTCGGCCTCGTGTTCTTCGTACATTCGTACTCATGGTGCATCGTGAATGAGGTCGCTAGGTATTATGGACCCGGCCACGTAAACCATGAAGAATGGAGTATAGCTAGTGTATTGATTTGGTGTAGTGTGTAAGCCCCATATTACGGAGTCAAGCTCCTCAACCCATTTGTAATCGACCGTTCACAAAGAGCGAACCAAGCGTGGCTTGATGCCACTTAATTTTAGGCCATTGGCATGCTCAACCTGGCCGTTGGACTGAGTGTGACAAACCGAGGCGAAGTGAAGCTTAATGCCCATTTTAGCGCACCAATCTTTTACTTTTTTGGCTCTGAAATTAGATCCATTATCCATAATGATGCTATGTGGTATGCCATAGCAATGCACGACCCTGAAGATAAAATCAATCATTGGTCTTGCTTTTGCTGAGGTAAACGGTTTTGCCTCTATCCATTTTGTGAATTTATCCACCACAGCAAGGAGGTAGTTTTTTTGATCGGACACTCCTCGAAGCGGGCCAACCATGTCAAGCCCTAGTCCACAAATGACCAGGTGATACAGATGGTTCACAGGGTTGTTGCTGGTATGTGGCTTTGATTAGCGAAGACTTGACAGCCAAAGCATGATTGCGGAATGAATTTTTGAGAGGAGTGCCTTCCCCTCCTCCTCGGATATACATTGTTGGAGCACACTAGTGACGCTATGCTTGTACAATTCCCATTCATAGACTTTGTGTGCATTGGATTGTCTAACAATTCGTCGTGCGTGTGTCTGGTCCTCGGGTAGTTCTTTGCGTATCAAGTATGCTAAGATGGGCTCAGTTCATGGTGCGATAACTGCCATGACTTCGTGTATCGAAGATGTTTCTTCTATTTCCGAGCCCCCAATTATCTCCCCGTCCATCTCAATGACTGGAGGGATGATCACGTCGGGAGTCACTTGGTCATCTGCGTGTGCTCCATCCTACCACACCACCGATGGTTTAAATAATTGCTCGAGGAAGGTGTTCTCTGGCACGGGGTCGCGTTTAGCTCCCATTCTTGCCAAGATATCGGCCGCCTGGTTTTTGTTCCGAGGAATGTGATAAAACTCCAGCCCCTCATAGCGGGTTGAGATTGTTATGACGGTGTTACGATAGGCCACAATTTTCGGGTCTTTAGCATTGAATTCCCCGTTAACCTGGGATATTGCAAGGTTGGAATCTCCTCGGACCTCGAGACTCTGGATACCCATTGAGATTGCTATCCGGAGACCGTGTAGTAATGCCTCATATTCTGCGGCATTGTTAGAATCCGTATACATAATTTGAAGCACATACCTGATATTGTTGTCGGTTGGCGAGGTGAGAACCACCACTTCTCCTAGCCCAGCGAGCATTTTGGAGCCGTCAAAATACATGGTCCAATGCGAGTATGTGCTATGCTCTCTAGGGAGCTCGGCTTCTACCTACTCGACCAGAAAGTCGGTTAGTACATGTGATTTGATAGCTCGGCGTGGTCCATAGGCAATTTCAATGGGTAAGAGCACAATATACTATTTCATGATTCTACCAGTGGTGTCGCAATTGTTGATGATAGCATTGGGTGGTACTTCGGAGGCGACGGTAAAGGAGCACTCTTGAAAATAGTGTTGTAACTTCCGAGAAGCCATGAAGACTGCATAGGCTATCTTCCAGTAGTGCGAATACCTGGTTTTACATGGTCTAAGCACTCCTCAAACGTAGTACACCGGCCTTTATACCCGTAATACATGACCCTCCATGCTTCAATCGACCACTAGAACTGCGCTGACAACTTGATTCGTCCCCGAGATGTACAACATCGGTTCGCGGAGGTGGGGAGAAGCCAATATTGGGTTGATGCAGAGGAGTGCTTTGATCTCTTCTAACGCGGCACTAGCCTCCTGTGTCCATTCAATTTTTTTGTTTGTTTGAGTAATTTGTATGGCGGCATGGCCTTTTCCCCTAACCATGAGATGAAACGACTAAGGGAGGCCACGCATCCTGCTAACCTCTGGACATGCTTAAGCTCTGTTGGCACTTCAAGTCATGCCAATGCTTTGATATTATCGGGATTTGCTCTATTACTCTGTGGGATACGATGAAACCGAGCAGTTTGCCAGATGGCACTCCGAATACAGACTTCTCTGGATTTAACTTAATGTTATATGCTCGAAGGTTACGAATATCTCCCACAGATCGCCAATAATTGTGTTGGCATGTTTGGTATTAAAAACTATGTCATCCACGTATGCCTCAACTGTTTTGCAGATATGGGGCTCTAGGCACATCTAAATCATGCGTTGGTAAGTCGCCCTGACGTTTTTCAAGCCGAAGGGCATTGTACTGAAGCAGAATGGCCCGTAGGGGGTGATGAAGGTTGTGGCCGCTTGGTCGGACTCCCATATTTTGATTTGATAGGCGTCCAGAAAAGAGAGTAAATCATCTCTTGTAGTGGCGTCAACTATCTAATCAATCTGAGGTAAAGGGAAGGGATCTTTTGTGCAAGCCTTGTTGACGTTCTTGAAATCGACACACATGCGCCATGATTTGTCCTTCTTTGGTACCATTACCAGGTTGGTCAGTCATTCGGGGTGCTTGATTTTGCAGATGAATCCGGCCTCCAACAACTTGGCCAACTCCTTGCCCATTGCTTGTCTTTTTGGTTCCGAGAACCGATGGAGCGCCTGCTTGACATGTTTGAACCCCTCTATTAGTATGAGGATGTGCTCCACGAGGTTTCTTGGGTTGCCTGGCATGTTTGAAGGGTGCCAGGCAAACATATCCCAATTTCCTGAATGAAAGCACGCAAGGCTTCATTGAGCGTTGGGTCCATCCATGCCCTAGTGGATTCGGTTTTAGGAGGGTCCTCGGGGTGCACCTGAAATATAGTTATCTCATCGGATGGTTTAAACAACATAGACTTGGACCTATTGTCGAGGATTATGTCGTCTTCGTCCATGTTTATGCGTAATGTTATTAGTTCTTCGGCCACCATGGCCTTGGCTTCTACCTCCAGGGCAAATGCAACCATTTTGTTCTCGGCTTTAAGAGATCTATCCGTATTGCTGGTCACCGTGATCACTCCATTTAGTTCCGACATCTTCAGCTTCATGCATGCATGGTGGGGTATGGCGTGAAACCTAGCGAACGTGTCTTGCCAAAGTAGAGCGTGATAACCACTTCAGAAGTGTACGATGTTGAAGATTAATTCCTCAATCCGGTAGTAGTCGGGAGTTTTGAACACTACGTCGAGCGCAACCCTTCCGCTACATCATGCCTCTTTTCCTGGAATGATCCGGAAGGGTTGGCTTTGTGTTTAATGAGATGGAATGTATTTAGCAAGGTTCGTCCAATATCGTATCCAACGCTGATTTGGTTCCTTTCTCTGTATGTTTCTTTTTCCGTATGGGCTCACCGACTCGATAGTCGGCCCAAGGGCATTTTGAGTGCCGTTCGAGACATCCGCACTTTTCGAATTTTCTTTGGATCGAATCCTTTTGTTCCTTCTCCGCTATCAAGGCATCTTCCATTATGCAATATCTTGATACAATGTCTGTTAGCTCTGGGAACATTCTGACACGTATCCATGCCAAGACATTATAGATGTTGGAAATATTCCCTAGAGGCAATAATAAATTAGTCATTATCATATTTCCTTGTTCATGATAATCGTTTATTATCCATGCTAGAATTTTATTGATCGGAAACTCAGATACATGTGTGGATACATAGACAACACCATGTCCCTAGTAAGCCTCTACTAGACTAGCTCGTTGATCAGAGATGGTCAAGGTTTCCTGACCATAGACATGAGTTGTCATCTGATAACGGGATCACATCATTAGGAGAATGATGTGATGGAAAAGACCCAACCGTAAGCATAGCATATGATCGTGTCAGTTTATTGCTACTGCTTTATCAATGTCAAGTATCTGTTCCTACGACCATGAGATCACGCAACTCCCTGACACCGTAGGAATACCTTGTGTGTATCAAACGTCACAACGTAACTGGGTGACTATAAAGGTGCTCTACAGGTATCTCTGAGGGTGTCTGTTGGGTTGGCGTGGATCGAGACTGGGATTTGTCACTCCGTATGACGGAGAGGTATCTCTGGGCCCACTCGGTAACACAGCATCACAAGAAGCTTGCAAGCAATGTGAATAAGGAGTTAGTCACGGGATCTTGTGTTATGGAACGAGTAAAGAGACTTGCCAGTAACGAGATTGAACTAGGTATGGAGATACTGACGATCGAATCTCGGGCAAATAACATACCGATGGACAAAGGGAACTGCATACGAGATTGTCTGAATCCTTGACATCGTGGTTCGACCGATAAAGATCTTTGTAGAATATGTAGGAACCAATATGGGCATCCAGGTCCCGCTATTGGTTATTGACCGTAGATTTGTCTCGGTCATGTCTACATAGTTCTCGAACCCGCAGGGTCTGCACACTTAACGTTCGGTGACGATTTGGTATTGTTGAGTTATGTATGTTGGTGACCGAAGGTTGTTTGGAGTACCGGATGAGATTCCGGACGTCACGAGGAGTTCCGGATTGGTCCGGAGGTAAAGATTTATATATGGGAAGTAATATTTTGGCGACCGGAAAAGTTTCAGGTTTTTTCGGTATTGTACTGGGAAGCTTCTAGAAGGTTCCGGAAACTTCCGGAGGAGTCCGGAAGTCCACCAAGGGTTCCACCACGTCCCAAGGATTTGCATGGGCTGAGGGGAGGCACCCTGGCCTTATTGGGCCAGGCGCACAAGTCCCTCAAGGCCCATGTGGCTTGGGAGAGGTGGAAAGTCCACCTGTTTATGGAAAGGGAGGGAATTGGACTAGGAGTCCAACTCCTCCCCCTTGGCTGCACCCTAGGGCTTGGAGGGGCTGATCTCCACGCCCCTCCACCTATATATAGAGGTGAGGGGGCGCCCCAAGAGTACACACGAAGCCCTTGATGCCCCTCTCTCTCCCTAGATCGTTTTCTCCTCCGTTCGCGGTTTCGGTAGCGCTAGGCGTAGCCCTGCCGGGATAGCACCACCACCACCGCCATCACGCCGTCGTGTTGCCAGAGAACTCATCTACTACTCCGACCTTGCTCACTGGATCGAGGAGGCGGAGACATCATCGAGCTGTACGTGTGCTGAACGCGGAGGTGCCGTCCGTTCGGCGCTAGATCAGGACGGATCGTGATTGGATCGCGGGACGGATTGCGATTTGGATCGCGAAGATGTTCGACTACATCAACCGTGTTTCTTAACGCTTCCTGCTTAGTGATCTACAAGGGTACGTGGATCCGATCTCCCCTCTTGTAGGTGCTCATCTCTATGGATAGATCTTGTGTGTGCGTAGGAATTTTTTTGTTTCCCATGCAACGTTCCCCAACAATAGATGCCTTCATCATGGCAATTGAAGCGGAAATGCCCCAGTGCTTTCACATCACAGCAATCCGGGATCTTATTTTTGACGAACAAGAATCTCATCCAAAACTGTCGAACTATTTTGTTGGGATTTTGTGTGACATGATCGAGATCCCAGGCATTTATCAACCCTAGACAATCGGGGTGATACACAACATGGGTCGTGGGTGGAAAAGAAATCTTGATCTCCGCCCGATTCAACATCGGTTTTCCGAGAAGATCCTCCAGAGGCTGGGTGATCACGTTGACCGCGTTATCCAGACATGAGTTTGGGTCCGAGCTCTAGGCTTGGTCTGATCGGCCGCAACTGTGATCTATCAAGTGCTGACCCGCTCTTGGGCGGTGACCTCCTGGGGGTCCATGGATATATCCGAAGGTGCCTCGAGGCGTCCGATCGCCAAGCATGACTCGTCGAATTTTAGGTCCTGACGATGGGCAGGTGCTCCTAAGTGCTCCTCATCTTCGGTTGAACCGAGGTTTCGGGTTTTCGATGTGAGATCTGATCGTCATGCGACATCTCCATCGAGCCTTTGTGACTAGACATGACCTGCATGGGCCACCAATGTCGGTGCTAAAACTGCCGGATCTCGGTTTAGGGTTCTCGAGTTGGTGATATGGGATATATGCTAGAGGACGACACGATGTTTTACCCAGGTTTGGGCCCTCTCTCGGAGGTAAAACCGTATGTCCTACTTTTATTGTATTAATTGTGGATGGGGGTGCAAAGTATAGGATGATCTACCTTGAGATCGTATGAATGAGCTCTAGTCTAAAACCTTGGTAACAAATTAAAAGCCCTCGGCTTACATAGGCACGGGGGATACCTAGGGTTACAAATATGTCGGCAGCAACTATGGATAACATGCTGATCATTCAAATACGCCTTGAAGTGTACGTCAAGTCTTCGAACGATTCCATTTTGAGTACGCCAAGGGCCAAGGCATGCGTGACCATTCGTTGGTTGTCGGCGTATAGTCAGCCCATCCCAATAACGACAGACCGACATGGTGTGCAACCCGTACTCTAGGATATCTTCACTTGATTGTTGATCCCAAAGGGCATGTTGATAGGATATAAAGGTTCGAAAGACATGATGAAGGAGGTCTTCTCCTGGTCGGACTCTTTCATGGTTGGACTCCTTCATGCGTATTTGATGGTAGACGGAGTAGGCGTCATGGAAACATAGGTGCTCACATCCCGTGGTGGAATCTATCACGTGGTCGATACGAGGTAGAGGGAGATGATCCTTTGGGCATGCTTTGTTGAGGACGATCTAGTCTACACACATGCGCTAGGACATGTCCCATTTCCGCAGAGTAACTGGGTTGGCGAGCCATTCATGGTGCGCGACTTCTTTGATGAACCCGACAACTAGGAGCTGGAAATCTTCTCACCGATGGGTCGCCATTTCTTGGTGGCAAAGCGGCACGGAGCTTCTTGACTTGTGATATGTCTCCAACGTATCTATAATTTTCTATTGTTCCATGCTATTATATTATCAATGTAGGATACTTTATATGCAATTGTATGCTATTTTATATCATTTCTGGGAACTAACCTATTAACCCAGTGCCAAGTGCCAATTGCTGTTTTCTGCTTGTTTTTTGGTTTTCCAGGAAATCTATGCCAAACAAAGTCCAAACGCTACGAAACTTTTTGACGATTTTTTTCTGGACAAAATAGACCCAGGAAGCTTCGGGAGGAGTCAGGAAGCCGCATGAGGAGACAAAAAGGCAACAGGGCGCGCCTAGGGGGTAGGCGCGTCCTGTTGGCTTGTAGGCCCCCGTGGCTCCGTTTGACCTAATTCCACTTCTATAAATTCTCAAATATTGGGAAACCATCAGGGAGCCACCCAAAACACTTTTTCCGCCACCGCAAGCCCCTGTTCCGACGGGAGGCCATTTGGAGACCTTTTCCGGTGATCTGCCAGAGGGGGAATCCATCACGGAGGCCATCTACATCAACCTTGCTGCCTCCATGATGATGCGTGAGTAGTCCACCACAGACCCACGGGTCCATAGCTAGTACCTAGATGGCTTCTTCTCTCTCTTTGATCTTCAATACAAAGTTCACCGCGATCTTCACGGTGATAATCTTGTTTTGCGGTGTCTTTGTTGGGATCCGATGAATTGTGGGTTTATGATTAGGTTATTCATGAAAAGTTATTGAGTTTTCTCTGAATTTCAATATGCATGATATTATAGTTTCGTTTTTCTCTCCGATCTATCGGTTTGGTTTTGGCCAACTAGAATGATTTATCTTCAGTGGGAGTGGTGCATTGTAATGGGTTCAATCTTGCGGTGCTCTATCCTCGTGACAGAAGGGGTCCAGACACGTATTTGTATAGTTGCCATTAAGGATAAAATGACGGGATCTAAACATATTTCTTGTATTATTTTGTCTACATAATGGCGTCTTGCTCCAAGCATTACTTCGTTTGTGAAGAACTTAATACCATAGATACATGCTGGATAGCGGTCGATTGGTGAAGTAATAGTAGTAGATGCAGAATCGTTTCGTTCTTCTTGTTTATGGATGTGATGCCTATATACATGATCATTTTCGTGAATAACATGTTGATGACCCACAAGTATAGGGGATCAATCGTAGTCCTTTCGATAAGTAAGAGTGTCGAACCCAACGAGGAGCAGAAGGAAATGACAAGCGGTTTTCAGCTAGGTAATTTCTGCAGGCACTGAAATTGTAGGTAATAGATAGTTTGATAGCAAGGTAATTTGTAACGAGCAAGTAACGGTAATGGTAAACAAGGTGCGGCAAGGTAGCCCAATCCTTTTGAGGCAAAGGACAAGCCAGAACAATCACTAGTAATAGGCAAAGTGTTCTTGAGGGTACACGGGAATTTCTTCTAGTCACTTTTATAATGTTGGTTTGATTTGTGTTCGGTACTTTGATAATTTGATATGTGGGTGGACCGGTGCTAAGGTGCTGTTCTTACTTGAACTAACAACCTACTTATGATTAACCCCCTCGCAGGCATCCGCAACTACGAGAAAAGTATTAAGACAAAGTCTAACCATAGCATTAAACATATGGATCCAAAGCAGCCCCTTACGAAGTAGCGCATAAACTAGGGTTTAAGCTTCTGTCACTCTAGCAACCCATCATCTAATAACTAATCCACAATGCATTCCCTTAGGCCCATGAATGGTGAAGTGTCATGTAGTCGACGTTCACATGACACCACTAAGGGAATCACAACATACATACCATCAAAATATCGAACACATATCAAATTCACATGATTACTCGCAACATGACTTCTCCCGTGACCTCAAGAACCAGGGTAACTACTCACAAATAATAATCATGCTCAAGATCAGAGGAGTAATGAATAGCATAATGGATCTGAACATATGATCTTCCACCAAATAAACCATATAGTAATCAACTACGCAAGGTAATCAACACTACTAGTCACCCACAGGAACCAATCTGAGGTTCCGGTACAAAGATTGAACACAAGAGATGAACTAGGGTTTGAGAGGAGATGGTGCTGTTGAAGATGTTGATGGATATTGGCCTCCCAAAGATGAGAGGGGTGTTGGTGATGGCGATAGCTTCGATTTCCCCCTCCGGGAGGGAAGTTCCCCCGGCGGAATCGCTCCGCCGGAGGGCAAAAGTGCTCCTGCCCAAGTTCCGCCTCGAGGCGGCGGCGCTTCGTCCCGAAAGTCCTCCTCCTATTTTTTTAGGTTTTTTGGGAATTTATACCAGAAGATGGGCACAGGAAGTGGGCCAGGCTGGGCACGATACACCAGGGCGCGCCCAGGGGGGCCTGGCGTGCCCTGGTGGGTTGTGCCCACCTGGGGGCCCTCCTGCGGTGGTTTTCAGCTCCAGTATTTTTTATTAAATACAAAAATAATCTCCGTAAATTTTCAGCTTCATTGGAGTTGTGCAGAATAGGTATCTCTGATGTGCTTTTCTTGGGTCCAGAATTCCAGCTGCCGGTATTCTCCCTCGTTATGTAAACCTTGCATATTATGAGAGAAAAGGCATTAGAATCACTCCCCAAAGCATTATTATTCAACAAAACAAAGTAAATAACAGTAGGAAATCATGATGCAAATGGACGTATCAACTCCCCCAAGCTTAGACCTCGCTTGTCCTCAAGAGAAAGCCGATATCGAAAAGCATGTCCACATGGTTTGAGAGAGAGGTGTCGATAAAAACAAAATACGGACATAGAAGCATCATGCTTATTAACATAACAGCAACAAACTCTAACATAAGAACATATTTCAATATATTTTTATCATAAGGCTTCTCATGAGCAAGTAACAATTCATCCCAACATAGAAGTATGAAGCATAAACCTTATTGGAAACCAACAAACTATGTTCTCAGTCAACTTTGCAATTACAATTCATCATATTTTTAGGAAGGGTCTCATGTCGGAGCCTTTTGGCAAGTCTACATACTCAACTATCATTTAGTCTTCTATGATTGCTAACGCTCACGGCATACCCATGAACAAAAAGTTTCAACCGGACACATAGGAAGATAGGGGCTTATAGTTTTGCCTCCCAACTCACTCACCTCAAGGGTGATGTCAACAATAATAACTCATGCCCACCCATATCCAACTGGATATATGTGCCTAGATCTTTCCTCACCACATGATGCTTGCAAAAGGAAAAAAAGGAAAAAGGAATATGGAGGAATACTTTGACTCTTGCATAAAAGTAAGTGCATAAAAGTAAAATATAGGCCCTTCGCAGAGGGAAGCAGAGGTTGTCATGCGCTTATTGGTCCGTATGCCCAATCCCTTAATATAAAAGAACGTCACGCTATATTGCCCCCTATGATAGCAACCTTTATTATGCAGTCCGTCGCTTTTATTACTTTTCCATCATAAGTTTGTATAACGCTCAATTTTCTCTTACACTAATTGATCAAAACACTTTTAGAAGCAATTTTTATTGCCTTGTTACACCGATGACAACTTACTTGAAGGATCTTTCTCGATCCATAGGTAGGTATGGTGGACACTCAAGGAAAGAGTTTGGGTTTGGGTTTTTGGATGCACAAGTAGTATCTCTACTTAGTGCGGAATTTTTGGCTAGCAAAGATATTGGGCAAGCACCACATGTTAAAGGATCTATGACAATATAACTTCAATGTGGATATGAACAAACATAAATCATTATGTTGTCTTCCTCGTCCAACGTCAACAATTTTAACATATAATATTTGATGGGGGCTCACAATCATAAAAGATGTCCAAGATAGTGTATTTGCATGTGAATCTTCTCTTCCCTTATTAATTTTTTCATGAATTGCATCATTGACCGATGCTATGTTTGTCAATCTCCAATAAATTTTACTACTTATACTTTTCCTTATGTGATGTCATTAGTCACCATGAGATTAGCATATGATTCTTTTATTTGCTTGTCTTTCTTTTATTTGATTCCAACCAGAAAGTAGAGAATCAAAAACTCAAACTAAACTTTATTATATAACTTTCACTTGATTACATAGATAGATAGGCCACGGAACTAACACACGAAAATAGATCATGCTAAACTTTTATTCAACTAAAGCAAAGGGAAACTAAAGATATAACCAAAACAGGTAAAGGTGAATAAAAAGTGGTGGTGATACGATACTGGGGTACCACCCCCAAGCTTGGCTCAAGACAAGGGGAGTGCCCATACCCGTGTGCTCAAGTCTTCTTTGGTGGTGGTGATGAAGAAGGTGGTGGTGTTGAGGTAGCCTTCTTCTTGAACTTATATTTAAGCATAAAGTTTTCCTCCCTTAGATCGTCATTCTCCAATTCAAGCTTTAATATCCTTTGGCATAGGGCCTCCTTGCTTTCTTGCAGAAAACGAGACGGGATAAATTGGACCTTAGATTTGTATCTTCTAGGGAGACTTGACTTCTTGAATTCCACATGCATGTCTCCAGGTTGAGGCAATGGATCATCCTCTTCCTCAGAGCTGTCATCTTTTGTCTCCTTCATGGTAGCATCTTCTTCCTCCTCCGAGGTCCATAGATAGGGGTAAATCTCCCTAAAGATCTTCGGGTCTGGAACATAGGGATCAACATGGTTCTCTCCATCTGAATCTTGAGACGACATATTTTTAGATCTGTAAGGAAAACAACACGAAACAAGAACATGGGATTTTTCTGCGACACGATCGTCAAAACAGTCGGGGGTATATATAGAGAATTTTTATTCTTGGGAAACAAGCATATGGAAGGAAAACGGAGTCGGGAAGGCATCCGAGGTGGGCACAACCCACCAGGGCGCGCCCTGGTGTATCATGCTCACCTCGATCACCTTCCGGTTTATTTTTTTATTTCCAAAATTATAAAATATTCCAAAACTGACAAAAAATATTTTTGCAGATTTTTTGGAGTCTGTTTACTTACCGTATCACATACCTCCTATTTTTAAGTATTCTGGAGCGTTCCGGAAGCTTTCTTTTATGTGTTCCTCTGGTGTCATGGTTTGGATAACATTGCTTTCAACGTTAATTGGCGTACCTGAGATAAATGCTTAATTCTTTGTCCATTGACCACCTTCGGGTTAGTACCTTCGGCGTTATTAATCTTGATAGCTCCAGAACGATAAACCTCTTCGATAATATATGGTCCTTCCCATTTCGAGAGAAGCTTTCCTGCAAAAAATCTTAAATGAGAGTTGAACAAAAGAACATAATCTCCTATTTTGAATTCCCGCTTTTGGATTCTCTTGTCATGCCGTCTCTTTACTTTTTCTTTGAATAGCTTGGCATTTTCATACGCTTGGGTTCTCCATTCATCTAGTGAGCTAATATCAAATAGCCTCTTCTCACCGGCAATTTTGAAATCATAGTTGAGTTCTTTAATTGCCCAAAATGCTTTGTGTTCTAGTTCTAGAGGCAAATGACAAGCTTTTCCATACACCATTTTATATGGAGACATACCCATAGGATTTTTATAAGCTGTTCTATAGGCCCAAAGTGCATCATCTAATTTCTTAGACCAATTTTTACGAGACCTATTGACAGTTTTTTGTAATATTAATTTTATTTCTCTATTACTAAGTTCTACTTGACCACTAGATTGAGGATGATAGGGTGATGCAATTCTATGGTTAACATCATATTTAGGAAGCATCTTACGGAAAGCACCATGAATAAAGTGTGAACCACCATCGGTCATTAAATATCTAGGGACTCCAAACCTCAGGAAGATAACCTCTTTAAGCATTTTAATGGAGGTGTGGTGATCAACACTACTAGTTGGAATAACTTCTACCCACTTAGTGACATAATCAACAACAACCAAAATATGAGTGTACCCGTTAGAGGAAGGAAAAGGCCCCATATAATCAAAACCCCAAACGTCAAATGGTTCGACAACAAGTGAATAATTCATAGGCATTTCTTGACGCTTACTAATATTACCAATTCTTTGACATTCGTCACAAGACAAGAAAAATTTACGGGCATCCTTGAAGAGAGTAGGCCAATAAAAACCAGATTGCAATACCTTGTGAGCAGTTCTATCTCCCGCATGATGTCCTTCATAAGCTTCGGAATGACATTTCCGTAGGATTTGTTCCTGTTCATGCTCAGGTACACAACGTCTAATAATACCATCTACTCCTTCTTTATAAAGATGTGGGTCATCCCAAAAGTAATGTCTCAAGTCATAGAAGAATTTTTTCTTTTGTTGATATGTAAAGCTAGGTGGTATATATTTAGCGACAATGTAGTTAGCATAATCAGCATACCATGGTGTGTTGTGTGAGACACTTATTGCAGCTAGCTGTTCGTCAGGGAAACTATCATCAATAGGTAGTGGGTCATCAAGAATATTTTCTAACTTGGATAAGTTATCAGCTACGGGGTTCTCAGCTCCTTTCCTATCAACGATATGTAAGTCAAATTCTTGAAGCAAAAGAACCCACCTAATAAGTCTAGGTTTAGCATCTTTCTAATCCATAAGGAATTTTATAGCAGCATGATCAGTGTGAACAATGACCTTGGAATCTACAATATAGGATCTAAATTTATCAAAAGCAAACACAACTGCTAAAAATTCTTTTTCAGTAGTAGCATAATTTCGTTGGGCACTGTCTAGAGTTTTACTAGCATAATGGATAACATTCAACTTCTTATCAACTCTTTGTCCTAGGACAGCACCAACAGCATAATCACTAGCATCACACATAATTTCAAAAGGCAAGTTCCAATCAGGTGGTTGAACGATAGGTGCAGAGGTTAAGGCTTTCTTGAGTGTTTCAAAGGCTTCCACGCAATCGTCATAAAAAACAAAAGGGATATCCTTTTGCAAAAGATTAGTAAGAGGCCTAGAAATTTTAGAGAAGTCTTTAATGAACCTCCTATAAAAACCAGCATGACCAAGGAAACATCTAATACCTTTAATATCTTTAGGACATGGCATTTTCTCAATTGCATCAACTTTAGCTTTATCCACCTCGATACCCCGTTCAGATATTTTATGCCCCAAGACAATACCTTCATTAACCATAAAGTGGCACTTCTCCCAATTCAAAACGAGATTAGTTTGTTCACATCTCTGCAAAACTCGATCAAGGTTGCTTAAGTAATCATCAAAAGAAGTTCCGTAAAAGGGAAAATCATCCATGAAAACCTCCACAATATTTTCACAAAAGTCAGAGAATATAGCAGTCATACATCTTTGAAAGGTAGCAGGTGCATTGCATAAACCAAAAGGCATACGTCTATAAGCATAGGTTCCAAAAGGGCAAGTAAAGGTGGTTTTCTCTTGATCGGATTGTGACACAGGTATTTGAGAGAAACCAGAATATCCATCTAGGAAACAAAAGTGCGTGTGCTTAGATAGTCTCTCGAGCATTTGATCAATGAAAGCTAAAGGGTAATGATCTTTCCTAGTAGCTTTATTAATTTTCTAAAATCAATTACCATTCTATAGCCAGTGACAATTCTTTGTGGAATGAGTTCATTCTTATCATTAGGAACAACAGTAATACCTCCTTTCTTAGGGACACAATGAACGGGACTTACACATCTACTATCAGCTATGGGATAGATTATACCTGCTTCTAGAAGCTTTAATATTTCAGTTCTTACCACTTCTTTCATTTTGGGATTCAATCGCCGTTGGTGATCAACAACGGGCTTAGCATCTGGTTCCATATTGATCTTGTGCTGACATAGAGTGGGACTAATGCCCTTAAGATCATCCAGAGTATATCCAATAGCAGCCCGGTGCTTCCTCAGAATTTCAATAATCCCTCTTCTTCATGTTCTGAAAGGTTAGCACTAATAATAACAGGATATATCTTTTTCTCATCAAGATAAGCATACTTCAAAGTGTCAGGCAATTGTTTCAATTCAAACACAGGATCACCTTTCGGTGGAGGGGGACCTCCAAGAGTTTCAATAGGCAAATTGTGTTTCAATAGGCAAAATTGATCTATTTCATTTCTTTCACGCAGGTGCATATCATTTTCATGGTCAAGCAAATATTGTTCTAATGGATCAGTAGGAGGCACGGCAATAGAAGCAAGACCAATTATCTCATCCTTACTGGATAATTCTTTATCACGGGGTTGTCTACTAAAACTGACATCGACAGTTTGTTTTTCACAATCTATCTTAGCATTGACGGTGCTCAAAAAAGGTCTACCAAAGATAATGGGACAGAAGTCATCTTGTGGGGAACCAAGAACTAGAAAATCAGTAGCGTATTTCACTTTCCCACACAAGACTTCAACATCTCTAACAATCCCAAGTGGTGTGATAGTATCTCTATTAGCAAGTTTAATAGTAACATCAATATCTTCCATTTCAACAGGTGCTATTTCATTCATAATTTCTTGGTATAAGGTAAAAGGGATAGCACTCACACTAGCACCTAAATCACATAAACAATGGTAGCAATGATCTCGTATTTTAACTGAGACAACGGGCAAGCCTTCTATAGGTCTGTGTTTATCTTTCTTATCAGGCTTAGCAATTCTAGCAGCTTCATCACAAAGGTAAATGACATGCCCATCAATATTTTCTTCCAAGAGATATTTAACCATAGCAACACTAGGTTCTACTTTAATTTGCTCAGGGGGTTTAGGTGCTCTTATATTACTCTTACGAACCACGGTTGGTACCTTAGCATGTTCCTTTAGCCTAACAGGGAAAGGTGGTTTTTCAATATAAGCGGTAGGCACAACTGGATCAACATTGTAAAAGATGGTTTCTTCTTTAGCTATGACCGGTTCTTTAATTTCTTCTTTAATAGGGGGATGCTATTTAAACCACTTCTCCTTAGGGAGATCAACGTAAGTAGCAAATGCTTCACAGAAAGAGGCTACTATCTCAGAGTCAAGTCCGTATTTAGTGCTAAACTTATGAAAAGTATCGGTATGCATAAAAGATTTAACACAATCAAATTCAAGCTTTATACCTGACTCATTACCTTCGTCGAGTTCCTAATCTTCAGAGTTGCGCTTAATTCTTTCTAAGAGATCCCACTTGAAATCAATAGTCTTCTTCATATAAGAACCAACACAAGAAGTATCGAGCATGGATTGATCATTATGAGAAAGCCGAGCATAAAAATTCTGAATGATAACTTCCCTTGGAATGTCATGATTGGGGCATGAATATACAATTGACTTAAGCCTCCCCCAAGCTAGAGCGATACTTTCTCCTTCACGAGGCAAAAAATTATATATATAATTCCGATCACGATGAACTAGATGCATATGATAAAACTTTTGATGGAATTCCAATTGCAAACGATTCCAGTTCCATGATCCAAGGTCATCACATAGCCTATACCATGTCAATGCTTTTTCCTCCAAAGATAAAGGAAAAAGCTTCTTCTTAACTTCATCTCCGGGTAAACCTGCAAGCTTAAATAATCCACATATTTCGTTCACATATAAGAGATGCATATCAGGATGTTTAGTTCCATCTCCTGCATAAGGTTTAGCAAGCAGTTTTTCTAGCATACCCGAAGGAATTTCATAAGTAACATTTTCAGTAGGTGATGTAGGTGGAGGGGTAACTAATTGTGGTTCCGGTCGATGTGAAGATACCCCGAACAAACCCCTCAAAGGATTGTTCTCCATAGTAGCAAGTGGCAGAAAATTTCAGCACATAGTATAAGTTTTTCCTTACCGATTTCCACTTACCAAGAGCGCTTCACTCCCCGGCAACGGCACCAGAAAAGGGTCTTGATGACCCACAAGTATAGGGGATCAATCTTAGTCCTTTCGATAAGTAAGAGTGTCGAACCCAACGAGGAGCAGAAGGAAATGACAAGCGGTTTTCAGCAAGGTAATTTCTGCAGGCACTGAAATTGTAGGTAATAGATAGTTTGATAGCAAGGTAATATGTAACGAGCAAGTAACGGTAATGGTAAACAAGGTGCAGCAAGGTATCCCAATCTGTTTTGAGGCAAAGGACAGGCCAGAACAATCACTAGTAATAGGCAAAGTGTTCTTGAGGGTACACGGGAATTTCTTCTAGTCACTTTTATAATGTTGGTTTGATTTGTGTTCGCTACTTTGATAATTTGATATGTGGGTGGACCGGTGCTAAGGTGCTGTTCTTACTTGAACTAACAACCTACTTATGATTAACCCCCTCACAAGCATCCGCAACTACGAGAAAAGTATTAAGACAAAGTCTAATCATAGCATTAAACATGTGGATCCAAAGCAGCCCCTTACGAAGTAGCGCATAAACTAGGGTTTAAGCTTCTGTCACTCTAGCAACCCATCATCTAATAACTACTCCACAATGCATTCTCTTAGGCCCATGAATGGTGAAGTGTCATGTAGTCGACGTTCACATGACACCACTAAGGGAATCACAACATACATACCATCAAAATATCGAACACATATCAAATTCACATGATTACTCGCAACATGACTTCTCCCGTAACCTCAAGAACAAGGGTAACTACTCACAAATAATAATCATGCTCAAGATCAGAGGAGTAATGAATAGCATAATGGATTTGAACATATGATCTTCCACCAAATAAACCATATAGTAATCAACTACGCAAGGTAATCAACACTACTAGTCACCCACATGTACCAATCTGAGGTTCCGGTACAAAGATTGAACACAAGAGATGAACTAGGGTTTGAGAGGAGATGGTGTTGTTGAAGATGTTGATGAAGATTGGCCTACCAAAGATGAGAGGGGTGTTGGTGATGACGATAGCTTCGATTTCCCCCTCCGGGAGGGAAGTTCCCCCGACGGAATCGCTCCGCCGGAGGGCAAAAGTGCTCCTGCCCAAGTTCCGCCTCGAGGCGGCGGCGCTTCGTCCCAAAAGTCCTCCTCCTAATTTTTTTTAGATTTTTTGGGAATTTATACCAGAAGATGGGCACCGGAAGTGGGCCAGGCTGGGCACGATACACCAGGGCGCGCCCAGGGGGGCCTGGCGCGCCCTGGTGGGTTGTGCCCACCTGGGGCCCTCCTCCGGTGGTTTTCAACTCCAGTAATTTTTATTAAATACAAAAATAATCTCCGTAAATTTTCAGCTTCATTGGAGTTGTGCAGAATAGGTATCTCTGACGTGCTTTTCTTGGGTCCAGAATTCCAGCTGCCGGTATTCTCCGTCCTTATGTAAACCTTGCATATTATGAGAGAAAAGGCATTAGAATCACTCCCCAAAGCATTATTATTCAACAAAACAAAGTAAATAACAGTAGGAAATCATGATGCAAAATGGACGTATCACATGTCATAACTATACACAATTCTATCAGTTGCCCAACAGTAATTTGTCTACCCATCGTATGCTACTTTCGAGAGAGAAGCCTCTAGCGAACACTATGGCCCCTGGGTCTACTTAAACATAAAAAAACATCTAAATTACCTAGCTGCATATTATTTACTTTTATTTTATTTTTCTTTCATATTATCTATTCTATCAAGATTTAATCCTTGCAAGTGACGAGTTCAAGGGGCTTGACAACCCTCTTGCCCGTGTTGGGTGCAAGTGTGTGGTTTTGTGTGTCTAGTTGCTATCGAAGGGAGTTTGCTTGGTTGTCCTATTGGTTCGATAACCTTGGTTCTCACTGAGGGAAATACTTATCTCTATTGTACTACATCTCCTCTCCTCTTCAGCGAAAATCCCAACGCGGCTCACAAGTAGCAGGAAGAATTTCTGGCGCCGTTGCCGGGGAGCATCATCCAATTCTTGTGAGGTCCCTACACATAAATTATCTTTCACTTGATCTACTTTTTATTTCCCGTTATATTTTACTTTAGATAAAAATCAAAATTACAAAAATATTTCTATTTGCTTTTTTGCTTGCTTGTTTACTTGCTTTGCCACCATGTCTCAAGAAAATACTAAATTGTGTGACTTCTCAAATACTATTAATAATATTTTTATTAGTACTCGAATACCATCCGCCACTAGTGCGGAAGCTTTTGATAAATGCCGCTTTGCTAAATCTTGTTATGAAAGAACAATTTTTGGGAAGTCCTAATGAGGATCCCGCTTCGCATCTTAATACCTTCGTTGAATTATGTGATATCCAAAAGAGAAAGGATATGGATAATGATGTGGTTAAATTGAAATTATTTCCTTTCTCATCAAGAGATAAAGCTAAAACTTGGTTTTCATCCTTGCCTCGCAATAGTATTGGAACATGGGATAAGTGTATGGATGCTTTTGTTGCCAAGTATTTTCCTCCTGCTAAGATTATATCTCTTCGAAACCAAATTATGAATTTTAAACAACATGAGCAAGAACATGTTGCACAAGCATGGGAGAAAATGAAAATTATGATTAGAAATTGTCCCACTCATGGCTTAAACTTATGGATGATAATACAAAAAACTTATGCGGGGCTAAACTTTGTGTTGAGAAATCTCCTAGAGTCTACTGCAGGTGGTACCTTTATGGAGATTACATTGGGAGAATATATTAAATTACTGGATAATATCATGACAAATTATTCTCAGATGCACACCGAACGAGCTCCAACTCATAAGAAGGTAAATTATGTTGAAGAAATTGCTACTTTGAGTGATAAGTTGGATTCTCTTATTAATATGTTTGCAAATACGAATGCTCAAGTTGATCCTAATGATGTGCCACTATCTACTTTGATTGAGAAGAATAATTATACTATTTATGTGAACTTTTTCTCTAGAAATAATTTCAATAACAATGCTTATAGGGGTAATTTCAATCCTAGACCGTATCCCGAAAATTCCTCTAATAATTTTGGGAATTCTTATGGTAATTCTTACAATAATACTAATAGGATGCCTGTGATCTTGAGAACACAATTAAAGAATTTATTAGTTCTCAAAAGATTTTCAATACTATGGTAGAAGAAAAACTACATAAAGTTGAAGATATGGCTAGAAACATGGATAGGATTGCTCATGATGTGGAAATTCTTAAAAGTAAAACTTTGCCACCCAAACTTGATATTAACGAGTCTATTAAATCCATCCAAATATCTATTAATGAAAGTAAGGAGAGAACCGCTACGTTGAGAGCTAAGCGAGAATTCCTAGAAAAAGCGCTTCCTCCCGGTTTTTATCGTAATCATGACGAAGATGTTAAAATGATTGGTGTCTCCCCTATTGAATCTTTATTTACTAATATGAAAATATATGATAAAGAGACTAGATATGAGTCAACTTTAGCTAGAAGGCACCCCGTTGTTCGGAGGGTGATGATCTTATTGATAAAAATGAAAAAAGTGGGTTTGGAGAGGTCAAAACATTAAATAGTGATGCACCCACTACTTTGGATTACAAGGACTTCAATTATGAAAGTTGCTCTTTAGTTGAATGTATTTCCTCATTGCAATCCATGATTAGCTCACCTAATGTTTACGAACAAAATAAAGTTTTCACTAAACATATCGTAGAAGCTATGATAAAAGCTCATGAGGAGAAACTTGAGTTAGAGGTTTCAATACCTAGAAAATTACATGATGAATGGGAACCTAATAGTAAAATTAAACTTAAATATTATGAATGCAATGCTTTGTGTGACCTTGGTGCTAGTGTTTCTACAATACCAAAATCTTTATGTGATGTGCTAGGTCTCACCGATATGAATGAATGTTCCCTTAACTTGCATTTAGCGGATTATACTATTAAGAAACCATTGGGTAGAATAAATGATGTTCTTATTCTTGCTAATAGAAATTATGTGACCATGGATTTCATTGTGCTTGATATTTAATGCAATCTATCTTGTCCAGTTATACTTGGTAGGCCTTTCTTACGAACTATAGGTTCTATTATTGACATGAAAGAAGGTAATATAAGATTCCAATTCCCATTAAATAAAGGGATGGAACACTTCCCTAGAAAGATAATTAAACCACCTTATGAATCAATTATGAGGGCCACCTATGGAATTAAAACTAAGGATGACAACACTTATGCCTAGCTAGGCGCATAAAACAATAGCGCTTGTTGGGAGGCAACCCAATAGTTATCTTTAAATTGGTATTTTACTTTCTGTTTTGGTGTGTTGAAATGATTATTGCTACTGTAATGATTGTGTTTTATGTTTAAATTAGTGTTTGTGCCAAGTACATACTTTGGGATGATTTGGAAGATAGTAGAATTGATACGGTGCAAAAAAAAACTTTTGCGTCCAGTGCAGAGTTTCTCTGGTTTTACTGGAACATCTTTTTGATCTGAATTTTTTACATAGTATTGTTATAAAAATTTCCTAGGTTTCCTGATTTTTTAGAATTTTCGGAGTTACATAAGTATAGTTTTTCTACAGATCTTTACAGACTGTTCTGTTTTAGACAGATTCTGTTTTTGCTTGCATAGTTTTCTTGTTTTGATGATGTTATGGATTGTATCGGGTGGTATACGCCATGGAGAAGTTAGAATACAGTACCTATTATGCAATAATTAAATATGAATCAATTTATAACAGTACCTAAAGTATTTGATATGTTTATTATACTAACGGATTTCACGAGGTTTTGTTGAGTTTTGTGTGCTGAAGTTTTCAAGTTTTGGGTGAGAGAACGATGGATGAAGGAATAAGGAGCGGCAAAACCCTAAGCTTGGGGATACCCAAGGCACCCCAAGGTAATATTAAAGGAAGACCTAAGCATCTAAGGCCTCCTTTGGTTTGGAGGAATTTCACAGGAATTCTATAGGATCGGTTTCTTGTAGGATTTTTTGCTTTAGAGCCCTTTGGTTCATAGGAATGCATTCATATTTCTACATAGGATTCGTTACTATCCTCCACATTTCAAAGGAAAACAAAAAAAAGCCTAGACTCAATGGAAAAATTCCTATGATGTGAACCAAATGACATCCCTTTTTCTAATCCTACTCATAGGATTTGAGATGCATGTCATCTCATTTCCTACAAGTTTCCTATTCCTATGAAAATCCTATCCTATGAACCAAAGGAGGACTAAGCTTGGGGATGCCCCGGAAGGCATCCCCTCTTTTGCTTCCAATCTATCGGTCTGTCACTTGGAGCTATATTTTTATTCATCACATGATATGTGGTTTGCTTGGAGCGTCATGTGTTATATTTTGTTTTACTTTAGTTTGCCACAATAATTGTTTGCTGGACACACATATTTGAGATAGACACGCGGTTATCATAATTTGTTACAATACTCTATATGCTTCACTTATATCTTTTGAGCTAGGCAGTTGCTCTAGTGCTTCACTTATATCTTTTTAGAGCACGATGACGTCTAAATTTTGTAGAAATGATTGAACTCTCATGCTTCACTTAAATCTTTTTGAGAGTATAATAAGAAATAGGAACGGTAAATGACACGAGTTATAAGACTAGTGCAAAAAGGATAGGTATTCAAGGGGGAATTAATAAAAACTTTCATGTAGCTCACTAAAGAACAAACATGAGTTGATTATATCGATGTAGTAATATGAAAGGGCATAACTACATGATTGTTGGTTATTGGAAATATCGGTAATTAAAGCTTGTTATTTGTTATTCATCTAAGTATTAACATGACATGGTGATGATGTGTGAGCATTTTTATGTCTGAAATGAAATCCTATCGTGTTGTTTGAATCGGGTGCGCACGATGGTTCACTCTTACCAACCTCCTACCTAGGGATATGCGGTAGTACTTTGCTTCAACAGAGCTAATAAGGTTTTGCAATAAGTATGTGAGTTATTTATGACTAATGTGAATCCATGGATATACGCACTCTCACCTCTCCGTATTTGCTAGCCTCTTCGGTACCGTGTGCATTGCCCATTCCTACCTCAAGAGTCGGTGCAACCTTCACCGGTGCATCCAAACCCCGTGATATGATACACTCTATCACACATAAGACACCTTATATCTTCCTTAAAACAGTCACCATACCTACCTATCATGGCATTTCCATACCCATTCTGAGATATATTGCCATGCAACTTCCATCGTTCCATCACATGACTTGTGTGTTCATCATCATATTGCTTTGCATGATCATATAGTTGACATAGTATTTGTGGCAAAGCCACCGTTCATCATCTCTACATGTTATGCTAGATCATTGCACATCTTGGTACACTGCCAGAGGCATTCATATAGAGTCATATTGTTTAATGTTGAGTTGTAATATTGAGTTGTAGGTAAATAAAAGTGTGATGATCATTATTATTAGAGCACTGACCCAGTGAGGAAAGGATGACGGAGACAATGATTCGCCCACAAGTCGGCATGAGGCTCTGGACGAAAAATAAAAAATGGGGAGGCCAAATGAGCCCACCGCAAAAAAAGAAAAAGAAAAAAAGAAAAAAGGGAAAATAAATAAATAAATGAGAGAAAAAGAGAGAAGAGGCAGTGTTACTATGCATTTACCACACTTGTGCCTCAAAATGGCACTATGTTATTCATATATAGAGTCTCCTGAGTTGTCATTTTCATATGCTAGTGGGAATTTTTCATTGTAGAACTTGGCTTGTATATTTCGATGACAGGCTTCCTCAAATGCCCGAGGTCTTCATGAGCAAGCAAGTTGGATGCACACCCACTTAGCTTCCGTTGAGCTTTCATACACTTATAGCTCTAGTGCATTTGTTGCATGGCAATCCCTACTCCTCGCATTGATATCAATTGATGGGCATCTCCATAGCCCGTTGATACACCTAGTTGATGCGAGACTTTCTTTTCCACTTTGACTACTTTGATATCTACCACCATACTCTATTCCACCCATATGCTATATCCATGGTTCACGCTCATGTATTGCATGATGTTGAAAATGCTTAAGCGCGTTAGAAGTACGATCCAATTGCATGGTTTGACACCGGGGTGCTCATGATTTATACTTATGCGGTGAAGACGGAGTCATGCCATGCTTGATATGATAAAATGAGTAGGGAATAACATTCTTTAAGGATCGTATATTTTGAAAAGTGATGATTATGTTATTTATGTTTATGGATATTATTATGTTGATATAAATTAGTTCATCATTTCTCAATGATCATACTAAAAAGAGATTACATGTTGGGTAGCATGTCACATCAAAAATTCTGTTTTTATCATTTACCTACTTGAGGACGAGCAGGAATTAAGCTTGGGAATGCTGATACGTCTCCAACTTATCTATAATTTTTGATTGTTCCATGTTGTTATATTATCAATCTAGGATACTTTATATGCAATTATATGTTATTTCATATCATTTTTGGCAACTAACCTATTAACCTAGTGCCAAGTGCCAGTTGCTGTTTTGTGCTTGTTTTTGGTTTTCCACGAAATTTGTACAAAACGAAGTCCAAACACTACGAAACTTTTTGACGATTTTTTCCAGACAAAAGAGACCCAGGAAGCTTCGGGAGGAGTCAGGAAGCCGCACAAGGAGACGACAAGGTAACAGGGCATGCCAAGGGAGGTAGGCGCATCCTGATGCCTTGTGGGCCCCCGTGGCTCCGTTTGACCTATTTCCACTTCTATAAATTCTCAAATATGGGGAAACCATCAGGGAGCCACCCAAAACACTTTTTCCGCCGTCGCAAGCCACTGTTCCGACGGGAGGTCATCTGGAGACCTTCTCCAGTGATCTGCCGGAGGGGGAATCGATCATGGAGGCCATCTACATCAACCTTGTTGCCTAGATGATGATGCGTGAGTAGTACACCACAGACCTACGGGTCCATAGCTAGTACCTAGATGGCTTCTTATTTCTCTTTGATCTTCAATACAAAGTTCACCACGATCTTCGCAGTGATCTATTCGATGTAATCTTGTTTTGCGGTGTGTTTGTTGGGATCCGATGAATTGTGAGTTTATGATAAGGTTATTCATGAAAAGTTATCGAGTCTTCTCTGAATTTCAATATGTATGACATTACAGCTTCGTATTTCTCTCCGATCTATCGGTTTGGTTTGGCCAACTAAATTGATTTACCTTTAGTGGGAGTGGTGCGTTGTAATGGGTTCAATCTTGCAGTGCTCTATCCTCGTGACAGAAGGGGTCAAGACACGTATTTGTATTGTTGTCATTAAGGATAAAACGACGGGATCTGAACATATTGCTTGTCTTATTTTGTCTACTTCATGACATCTTGCTCCAAGCATTACTTTGTTTGTCATGAACTTAATATCATAGATGCATGCTGGATAGCGGTCGATTGGTGAAGTAATAGTAGTAGATGCAGAATCGTTTTGGTCTCCTTGTTTATGGATGTGATGCCTATATACATGATCAGTGTCGTGAATAACATGTCATAACTATGCGCAATTCTATCAATTGCCCAACAGTAATTTCTCTACCCACCGTATGCTACTTTCGAGAGAGAACCATCTAGCGAACACTATGGCCCCCGGATCTACTTAAACATAAAAAACATCTACATTACCTTGCTGCATATTATTTACTTTTCTTTTATTTTGCTTTCATATTATCTATTCTATCAAGATTTAATCCTTGCAAGTGACGAGTTCAAGGGGCTTGACAACCCTCTTGCCCGCGTTGGGTGCAAGTGTTTGGTTTTGTGTGTGCAGGTGATGTCGAAGGGAATTTGCTTGGTTCTCCTATTGGTTTGATAACCTTGGTTCTCACTGAGGGAAATACTTATCTCTACTATATTGCATCTCCTCTCCCCTTCGGGTAAAATCCCAACGCAGCTCCCAAGTAGCAACTGGCCTAGCGTCTTTATGAGTCGAGGTTGTGCTGCACAATCTTTGTGGGAACCCCAGACGTGTGCACAATTTTCAGGCACTCTAGGAGAGTTAATATCCTATGTTGTGCTCGTGATATGTATTCATGGTGGAGTACCTCGTACGAGGTATTGCAAAGGGGTGATGTATAACTATTGAGGGAGTACGTTTTTATGGGAGTAGATGATTCTCGCTAGCCCCCTAAACCCGCCTTATATAGATGACATGGCTAAAGAGTTTACATGGGTTCTAACTGACCTTGAACCGCTGCCAATGTGGCTTAAGATGATCGTTGATCTCTGTCTGGTCCTCCGGGCTCCCACCTGTCATGGGTTCCCCTCCAGGCCATGCGGGCCCTGGGGTGGACCTGCTGACGGGCTTCCCCTTAGTAAACAACGATCGTATATTGCATTTTCATTGATCTCAAGGAATCTGGAGAAAAAAATGATTATTAGATATACATGCTCTCAATGAATTCCCAAATTAAGCTTAAGCAACTGGTCATTTATTGAAACAAAATTTTAAGCTTTGGTATAACAGGTAAATTCAGAAACATTAGTTTTGTGCTGGAGACAAGGTCTTCCTTTACAATTCCCTCTTAATGATGTTTCTGGTTAAACCAAAATATAGGTGTGATTTCCCCTACGAACTTGATGAAGTATACAACTCAGGAGCCATCAGATTAAAAATGGGGGAAAACAACTCCATGGATAGTGACTGACTGAAAGGGATTGAGATGGACCTAGAGGGGGGGGGGTGAATAGGTACAATTACAAATTTTAATTATTACTTAGCAATTTTAGGCAATATTGCGGAATATGAAAGTGAGCCGAACAATTGCAAAGATGATGGTTAAGCTATGTGTACTAAGCAAGGCAACAAGTAGGAGATAATCAAGCACAAGTAATACAAGTAAGTACTCAAGGACAAGTAACCACAAGTAGGGAGTTAGGGTTAGGGATAACCGCAACTCCGAGAGACGATGATGTATGCCGATGTTCACTTTCTTGGAGGGAAGCTACATCACCGTTTAGAGAAGTGGATGTTACCACGAAGGCACACCAACGCTATGAAGGCTCACCCTATTCTCTCCTTGAGATATCACCACGAAGGCGATTCCCAACCACTAGTGGTAGACCTTGAGGTGGTCTCCAAACCTTCACAAACTTTTCGGGGGTAATCACAATGGTCGATTCCTCTCCGAAGGACTCCTACCGCCTAGGAGTCTCCAACCTCCAAGAGTAACAAGAACGATGGGGACAAGCGCAAGACTTGCTCAAATCATGATTTCCTTTGGTGTAAAGAAGGGGAAGGAGTGGATCTATAACTTGATTGGACAACTTCTCACAAATGCTCTCAAATCCCTTCGGGATCTAAGATTTGGTGTATGAGAGTGAGAGAGAGAGAGTGAAATGTGTTCTAGGGATTGCTTGAAGTGAATGGTCAACCCTCTCCCGTGGAGGAAGAAGGCTATATATAGTATTGGAGCAAATATGGCCGTTGTAGTGTAAGTGACAGAGGTAGGCCGGACATCCGGGCTAGGGGCCGGACATCCGGGCTAGTGTGACGTCTGTGTAATAAAGCAGAGAGGCTAGAATAAAACAGAGAGGCCGGACATCCAGGGCAAAGCCCGGACATCCGGCGTGGCTGGAAGTCCCAGACATCTGGCGTGGTGCCCGGACATCCGGAGAAAACATCACAGAACAGATGCTCTCTGGACAGCAAAGACCCGGACATCCGGCAGGTTATCCCGGATATCTGGGGACACGGGAGAGCTCAGACATCCGGCAAGGAGGCCGGACATCCGGGGATTTCACCACCCGTTCGGTGTATTCTGGATAGCAAGGGCCGGATATCCGACGGAGCAGCCCGGATATCCATCGTGCGGACCGGACATCCGGCGAGCAGGCCGGACATCCGGCGTGGGAGCAGAGGCAGAGATTCTCCTGCAGTTTTTTTTGTGTATGTGCCTAAGATGGAGAACCAAGGTATTTGTAACATGAGCAAGTCCTTCACTACCCCTACCGATCCCCTCTTAATAGTGCGGGATCCCTATACTCAAGAACAAACAAATATACAATCTTTTTGATCTAGTATTTCTTCCTTGAGTAATATCAACTCCATATGTTCATGATCCACACACCTTTGTCATCCGGGGACTAACACCTGAGATTTACTTGACGAACATAGTTAGTCCCCTACATGTATATTGCCATCAACATCAAAACTTGATGTAAGGGCATGATTGCACTTTCACGGACAACAATAAAAATGGGGGGAAACAACTCCATTTTAAGCTTTATCTTGGTATTGCGTAAGAGGAGCCAAGATAACAAATTTTCATCATACCCGAAGAGGTGATCATGCAACAATCCATGAGCTTCGACCCCCCTACTTTGTAATCTTTTTAAAAATATGTATATAAGTCTAAGAAAAAATTAGGAATAAGTTAAAATTGTTGCTAATGCTTTTCCAAGTCAAAGAAGTTTTTTCCAGGCAATACGACCATCGGTATGAGCACCCCTGCTCGTATTGGAGGTCGTCTTCTTCTCTAGATACTTGCACTGTCTAGCGCAAGGCTGTACGAGTAGCACCACGAGAACGAGTGCTTGTAACACACTCCATCGTTTCTCCATGATTTAGAGGTCTGCATTGTCGGTACTAGTGCCTCTTCAGGTCCTACTATGACAACACAGGCACGCAAATCTGGTACGCCTCTGTGGCGCATCCGCAAGGCAACGGTCAGGTCGAGCGTGCTAACACCGAGGTCCTAAAGGGCATCAAGACAAGAAGCTCACAGCCTGTGACAAAGGCTGGCTCGACGAGCTCCCGTCCATGCTATGGTCGATGCGCACAACAGCGATCAAGCCTATCGGTGAAACTCCCTTCTTCCTCGTCTATGGGGCAGAAGCGATCCTTCCTACTGACCTCAAGCATGGGTCCCCGCGGGTCTTGGTGTTCAACGAGAACCACCAAGATGACCTGCGGGAAGTTGATATGCTCATCCTCGAGGAAGCACGCCACCCTCTGCGCGGCAAGGTATTAGCAGGCGCTGCGTCGCTACCACAACCGCAACATACGCTCCTGCAACCCTGAAGCTGGCGATCTTGTCCTGCGAAGAATCCTCTCCAGAGAAGGACTCCACAAGCCCTCGCCCATGTGGGAAGGCCCGTTCAAGGTCGTCCACATTTCCCGACCCGGCGCAACACAGCTGGAGACGGAGGAGGGTATTCTGGTACAAGACACATGGAACATCCAACATCTCCGCAAGTTCTACCCGTGACCTCACGGTCACGAACGACTGGGAGCTATACACGCTTCGAGAGCCTCTCTTTTTGTGTCGCCACGAGGCCACGAGAGCTCCCCGCCCACAACCCAGTGGGGTCCCATCTGTAGTCATGGCAGACTTTTTGATTGAGGGCGCGCCGCCTGGCTGCACGACATCCTCAAGCTGACCCGTGTCCAGCACGGCAGCACTCTTTTTGGTCGTGTAAGGAGGGCGAGCTGCCTGGCCGCACCACATCCTCCAGCTGACCTGTGTCCAACATGGCAGCACTCTACTTTTTGGTTGTGTAATGAACTCCCTCATGCAGCAGTAAAGTGTTATTTTCTAAGATTTTCCTAAATATTGTCATGTGCATTTGAAGAACGTTATATTTAAGGACTTGAGCGCACTCACAATCTCTCTCCTGCATATCACGCGAGCGGGTGCTGGACATGGTGCCTGTGATTGGGTCAGTCCCAGCAGCGCCGCTAAACCCAAGTGACTGAGCTCTGGCTCACGGGCCTACTCCCATGCACGTCACCTCACCAAGGTCCTTAGTACTTTGTCTTCTCGCGTGACACCCATGAGCGACCTCACGAGCGCGTGCCGCTCCACTGCTTGTGAATCTTGTTGGTGTACCATTGTCGCCGATGCGGGCACAGGAAGCTTCACGAGCGTCGACCCATGAAGGAGCCCGTGGTGTACTGCCTCCTCAAGAAGCCTACGGCAGGCCTCACGAGTGCTGCCTCGCGAGGTAGCCTATGGCGCTCATGTTCACCAAGTGCTGGCGGGATGCCTCGTGGGCCTACGCCTCGCGCAACACATCCCACAAGCTACAGCGCACCAATGCTTGTGCCCCACAAAAAGCTAAGTCCAAATACTTCGTGAGTACATTCACGTTTTTTGAACTCTTTTCCTCATGATCTCGTCGAGTGTCTTTATTTTCTCCTTGGCGCGAGCCGCCTGCACGTCAAAGGGAGGCTTCCTGAGCATCGCGCCTCAGGAGCCCTTACCGCCTCATGGAGCCCTACACCCTCTGACCTTGTTGGGCACGTGTCCCAGCATACCAACGACTGTCGTAGCATGGTCGGGGGCTGGGTCCTGACAACGTTGGGCATAATGGCAATACAAAAAAGAAAACAAACCTCACGAGAAGACAAGGGAATTGCAACAGGAAATTAAAACTTAGTATGATTACAAAGGTAAAATGTCTTCACACCACCACGGGGTTACAAACGATGATAACAGGGAAACAAGGACAAGAAAGGAGAAGAGCCTAAGCAGACGTGGCGCCGCCACTGTCGCCACCTTCGGCATCCTCAGGGCCGCCACTTTCCTCGGAGCTCTCAGGAGCATGCGCAAACTTCCTGACCAAGGCGCCCACGTGGTCCCGCACCCCTCTCCTGAGCTCGTTGTGGAGCTCCTCAGGGACAGGTTGTATCACCCCGGCGAAGTTGAAGTCGGCGTTGGTGCGGAGGAGGTGCTGAAGATCCACATCACCGCCTGGTCCAGAAGGTCGCGGGCCTCCTCTTCGATGACGACATCCTGCCTTGAGGTCCCCTTCTTCAGCCCCTCCACCAGCTTGGTGAAGAAGTCCAAATAGCCAGCATCGGCATCCGCGATGGGGAAGTCAGGGACCTCGTCAATGAAGTGGGACAAGGCGCCACATGCGTGCTTGTCGAGGGCGCAGAATACCTTGACGTGCTCGGCCTATAGCATCTGTGGTTGGGCAGCGTCGTCTTTGGCCTTCTGGACGACGTCACAAACGCCACCCACCTGGGCCTGGAGCGACTCCAACTCCCCCTCGGTGTCTTCCTTGCCCTTCAACGCAAGCTGGAGGTTGGATTCCGCCTCCTGAAGTTACTCCTTCAGTTTTGCCACCTCAGCCTGGAGCCCCTCTCGCTTCTTGAGGAATTGATCCTGCTGCCGCTTTAGCTTTTGGCTGTGGCTCATCTGGAGCACCTCACACTTCGTCTTGATCTTCGCCTCGGCATCTGCGTTGATATTCTTCTCCTTCTCCTCCAGCTGGAGGTTGGCCTACGCAAGGCCAGTATCGTAGGAGGACTGGGCGGTCGCCACCTGGCGCCCCAGTGTCGTCAGGCGCTCGCGCTCGGCGTCCTGATTGGATGAAGTCCTGGCGAGCTCTCGCTCTCGAATCTCCATGTCACCCTCATGGGCTACAAGAACCTCCTCGCACTTGGCAAGCTCCTCCCCTTGGGAGGCTAGCTACCCCTCGTGGGCCGTGGCCGCGTCCTCCTGCACCCAGAGCTCCTACTCCCACAGGGCGGTCTGCTCCAAGACGACCCTCTCCCGGGCCTCCGCTTCCTCGTGCCGATGGCTGGCCTTGTCAGCCTCCTGCATGGAGTTTGCCCAAAGATCCGTGGCATCCCGAGTAGTCTTCTCGCGCCACTCCCGTGCGGCATTTTCCTGCCTTCGACCCATCTTGACGGCAACATGAAGCTGGCGCCACCCGTCAGCCAGGCGCAAGCGCTCGGTGGAGAGCCGCGCCTCCTCGGCCTGGAGGTCCACCTCGAGCGCATCCAGGGCGACTCGAGCGCCCTGCAAGGAGCCGCGCACCAACACGGTGCTGCTGCTGACTAGTTGAACGGCCTAGCCAGGGTGCGGCTCTGCGCCACCCTTTGATGTCATGGCCTGCGAGGGCCCCGAGGGGGCCTCTTCTGCAGGCCCCTTGCCCTTGCCACTTGCAAGGGCTTCCTCCTTCTCCGTGGGTTGGGGGATCCGCGCAACCTCCACTTCGGCCTGTCATGGCGGCGAATGCAGTGGGCTTGTGGCGGCGGCCTTAGGGGCCTGGTGCGTGGGCGAAGCCTGCGGGCTCGCCGGAGCCTCCTCGTTGGTGTGAGCCTCCCCAGCAGGCGTGGGGTCCTCCAGGGGTTCGGCTCGCCGGCCCCTCCATCGTCATGGCGCCGTCCGCGTCAGGTGCCTCTGGAGGCACCTCCCCTCCTCGTGAGGTTTCATCCTGAGGCTGGTTCTCCCTAGCCGGAGGAGCCAAGTCCTATGGCGGCACAAGAGTCCCCTCACGCTCGGTGCACCCACCTCAGCCGCAGGCTGGTGAGCGACCTCTTTGCACCACTCGGGGTTCACGGGGGGCACGCACGTCCCCTCGGTCCACGCCACAGGTGAGGGTGCCGTGGGTGTCGTGGCCTTCTTCTTCTTCTTGGACGCGGGCGCCCTGTAGAGTTGGCGACTCAGCCTCGTGCCTCGAGAGATAGAGGACAAGAATAGAAGAAAAGAACAAAGGGCAGAGACTTAGTCATTTGTGGTGACCCAGTGCCTCTTCCTTAGCTTCGGGCGGGGGCGGCTGCCGCTTCCGCTCCCGTGGGGCTCAAAGGAGCTCCCTCTAGAGAGCTCGCCGTGAGGCCCGCTGGAGCTCGTCCCCACTGGACCGGAGCGGGCCTCCTACTCATGAGGCTCCACAGCTTCCTCGATCTCCATCCCACGGGGCTCACCGATCTCTTCACGGTCATCTACATCGTCTCCCACGCCCATAGGCTGGGAGGGCACGAACACAAACTACTCGTCATCGTCGTCGTCGTCGCTATCTTCAAGCAACAACTTGCGGCGGCTCCGCAGCTGCACTTGCCCGCTAGTTTCCACGCCGGCGCCCATCGACGGCCCGGCTTCCTCGCGGTCGCCCAAGCCAGGCACCACCAGGAGGGGGTTCTCGCGGAGCCCCTCATGGCCTACGAGGACCAGCCCCCACTAATCAAACTGTGGCATCATCGCCATAATCTTGTCCCCGTCGCCGCGGTGGTACACTGGGTACCTGCCTTGAGGCATGTCCGGCATGGCCTCAGCGAACAAGATCCTCATGACCTCGTCCACCACCTCCACCCTGAGGTTGTCGTGGCCCAGCCTCGTCGTGTCCTTGCGGCCAGCGTAGGCCCACGCCGGGTGCAAACGCTTTTGGAGGGGGTGATTCGGCGGCACACGAACTCCTTGGGGACCATCGCCCCCGTGAGGCCGACGTCCCTCAGGGGCGCAATCCTGTCGATGAGCGTCTGCAACCCACGGCCGGCGAGCTTGGAGTTCTCCCATGTTGAGCTCTTCTCAGCAGGCGCAGACGGGGTCAAGATAAGGGGCTATGCTGGCCTGCGTCCATATAGACCCAGCACACCCCGAAGCCCTCCACCTTCTTCATTATCTTCATGTTGGTGATCTTCTCGACCATCCCGTCAACCACGCGGAACGAGACGCATCCCGAGCGCTGGTTCGCTGCGGTCAGCCGCATGCTATGTAAGGTCCAAAAGAGCGTCACTGAGGGCATTACCCCCAGTAAACCCTCGCTGAAGAAGGCGAAGATGGTGAAGAGGAAGACAGAGTTGGGCTGGAAGTGGAGAGAATTTATCTGGTAGTGAGAGAGGATGGCACAGAAGAATTCGGAGAAGGGCGGAAGCAAACCATCAAAGATAGTTTTGATGAAGAAGGGGAATGCGGTGGCCGGCAGCTCGCCAGCCGGCTTCAAGCCCGGCCAGATCTGCGTGGCCTTGTGCTCATTGTGGTTATTGCGTCACGTGGATCACCTTGTCCAACCCCTCTTGGTTGTTGATGATGGACGACAGCAAGGCGGGCTGCAGTGCCACCTCGACGATGTCCTTGCCCATCTTGGCGGGGGGAGCCATGGCGGCAGTGAGAGATTGGAAGTGTGAGAAAGGAGGAGTGAGGAGCGGTTCGCACAAGGAAGGAGAAACAGTGCGCAGGGGAGGCGAATGGAGCAGAGGAAGGCAATGACTGCACTCATGCCATGCGGCAGGCTTTTATCAGGCTGGGCGGTTACCGAGGCGTCATGGGGGCAGTGGGGGCATCCCTGTCTCATCGTGCTACCACAAGTCCCTGCCTGGGCCCCTGGCAGTCCACTAAGGCCCCGCGCCATTTCTCCCCACACAGTTTCGTTCTCAATAGGAGGAATGTACGCACCGCGGGCTCGAGGGCTACTATAGGTCTAGTGGAAAGCAGGGTACCACGGCCCGTGTGCCTACGGCCCAGGAAGTGACACTTGGCGAAAGGCCGAGGAGGCGGCCCACTTAGGACCTCCACAGGCGAAGCACCTCACGAGGCTCGGACCTCACGAGGCCCCGCCACGCGAGGCGGGGCTCTTTAAGTCAACCATCTTCAGCAGCAGGTGGCTTCGCGAGGCAGATTCCCATGAGGCCCTCCGCTTGGAGGGTTTCTGCGGCACTGGTCGCACGACTGCGTGCCCACCACGTGGGTGATGCACCCGAGCAGATAAGGACGACATGACCGTGCTAGCAAGCGCGGGCAGGGAGGATGTCCTGTTTGATGATTAAAGGGCAGTGCCCACTACCTCCTCCAAAGCAGGTTCCCAAAGTTTGTCGTTTTGGTGCAAGGCGACCACGATTACGCTGCTCGCCAGGACGGAGGTGATCACCGAGCCCAATGATACGTCTCGAACGTATCTATAATTTTTGATTATTCCATGCTATTATATTATCATTCTAGGATACTTTTTGGGTGTTTATTTACCAATTAATATTATTTCTGAGCACTAACCTATTAACCCAGTGCCCAGTGCCAGTTGCTATTTTCTGCGTGTTTTTCGTGTTTCAGGTTTACATTACCAAACGAAGTCCACTTGTCACGAAACTTTTTGGTGATTTTTTCTGGACCAAAAGAAGATCAGGAAGCTTTGGGAGGAGGCCAGAAGCCACACGAGAGGAGCACAAGGCAACCAGGAGCGACCAGGGGGTAGGGCGTGCCTGGTTGGCTCATGCCCCCCTCGGTTGCCTCCTGGCGTACCTCTTCGCCCTATAAATTCACATTAATCCCAAAAACCCTAGAGGAGCTCCCGAAACATCTTTTTCGCCGCCGCAAGTCCCTGTTCCGCCATGTGCCCATCTAGAGCCCTGTTCCGGTGCCCTGCCGGAGGGGGGAGATCGATCATGGAGGGCCTCTTCATCATCCTTGCTGCTCCCATGGTGATGTGTGAGTAGTTCACCACAGACCTACGGGTCCGTAGTTAGTACCTAGATGGCTATCTCTCTCTCTCACTTGATCTTCAATACAATGATCATCGCATCTTCGCTTTGATCTATCCAATGTAACTCTTTTGTGCAGTGCATTTGTTGTGATCCGATGAATTGTGGGTTTATGTTTCAGATTATTCATGAAAAGTATTTGAGTCAAACCTGATCATTATGATTCTTATTTGCATGATCATTATAGCTTCGTAAATCTCTCCGATCTATTGAAATAGTTTGCCCAACTAGATTGATATTTCTTCAGTGAGAGGGGTGCGTTGTAGTGGGTTCAATCTGGCGGTGCTCTATATCCCAGTGACAGAAAGGGACAAGACACGTCTTTGTATTGCTGCCACTAAGGATAGAACGATGGGGTTAGTTCATATTAATTGAATTCTCTTTGTCTACATCATGCCATCGTTCCCCAAGCATTACTCTGTTTTACTTAATACTCTAGATGCATGCTGGATAGCGGTCGATGGGTGGAGTAATAGTAGTAGGTGCAGGCAGGAGTCGGCTTACTTGCTTATGGACGTGATGCCTATATATACATGATCATTGTCATGAACATCGCATAACTATCCGCTTTTCTATCAATTGTCCAACAGTAATTTGTCTACCCACCGTATGCTTATTTTCGTGAGAGATGCCACTAGGGAAAACTATGGCCCCCGGGTCTATCCACTTATAAGTTTACAAACGCTACTATTTACTTGCTGCTATTATTTGTCTTTTATTTTATTTTGCAATTCATGATTATCTACTACCAACCACACTGCTCACAAGCTTGCACATAATGAGTCCAAGGGGATTGACAACCCTCTTGCCCGCGTTGGGTGCAAGTGTTTGATTCTTTGTGTGTAGCCGCTCAAGACGAGGGTTGGTTGTTACTCATATTGGTTCGATAAACCTTGGTTCTCTACTGAGGGAAATACTTACATATATTGTGCTGCATCACCCGTTCCTCTTCACGGAAAAAGCCAACGCAGATCAAAAGTATCACCCACCAACGTGTCATGGACAACGCCTTGGCAGACGAAGACCACCTTTTGTCAGGATAGACTGAGCGTTTGTCCTGTTTGAATTGCCGCCCTGTGGCTGCCCTTTCCCGCCGATATTTTTGGGGAAGAGGGCCGAGGAAAGGATAAGAGGGGCAGGGCTGTCACCGTAGAGAGGGGATCCAATCATTCACCCTTCCATCGTCTCCTACCTTGTAACACACTTGTGCCTCCCCGAGAGCAATCCCACCAAGCAGGAGTAGGGCTTTACACTGCAAGGTGGCCCGAACCTGGGTAACTCGCGTGTCCCTGTTGCGCCCTGTGTATGTGTGTTCCCGCGAAGCACCACTCGTCGTAGCCTCGCCAAGGTCACAATCGGGTTGTGAGACAGCTACATGAAAAGTCCCCAGAGTTCGAACCAGGGTTTTGGAGAGCGTACCCTAACTCAAATGCTTCTCCGACACCACCTCTTTGACATACATTAATCTACATGATCAATAAGGATCGTTCGCCATATCTGCCAATGGTACTCCAACCGCCTCAGTGAGAAGGGGTCCACTTCAAGCGCTTCATCGTGCAAGGCCATCCCTCTCCCAAATTGGGAGGAAATGATTCCTAGGAGTTGGGAGGAGCTCTGGAAGATGGGATCAAAAAATATGTGACAGAGGAGGTGAAGCCTAAGAAACGAGAAGAAACGGAAAAGAAATACGACTACTCTTCAGACCCTTACAAGTATAATAGTCAAGGATCTCTTCCTAGATATCCTCTAGGGATGGCACCTGGCAAGCCCAAATGGGAAGTGCCAACTCTTGATCAGATCAAGGGAAAGATCAATGAGCTTGAGAAGGTCTCTAAAGCATGTGTCGATACAATTGGTCAAGGTATTCATCCTTATAGGACGATAGGTAAAGCCTTGAAGCCAAGGTCAATGGTATCTATAATAAGATAGATACCCTCTTTGATTTTGCCACCAAGCTCTTTTCATAGACCAGCCTCCTCACGAAGTTGGCTACTGAGCAACAGAAAGAAATTCTAGTAATGGTATCTCACTTCAAGTGTATCGGTCTTGCATGCATCTTGAAGAAGGAGGAGTAACCCAAGGAAGCTAAGGAGGAAGAGACATCAAACGATCCCAATCAAAACTAGGTGTTAGGATCCCGTCAGCATAGTTGTAAGCTTGGGGGAGATCAAAGTTCCAACAATATCTTGCATATTACTTTCTAGAATTTATTTTCTTGCAAGTCGACATTAGCTCTCCTTAGGTTGAATAATGAAGTTGAACTGTCAAGTCCTTACGAACGAGGAAGGGGTCTTATTCCGATGAGCAATGGATATTTTTAATCAGTAGTTTTATTGCATTCTTGGGAAAAGTATATTATATGCACGATCAAGCATGAGTGTTACCACATTATCACCATTGATGATGATTAAAAGTCTTCCACATCGTTGATGTCGATTGGTTAGTGAAAGTAAACAATGGCATGGGATAGTTTATTTTAATTTCAATCGTTCCCATGATAAGTTTAGCAAGTGGATTGGGACATAAGTCCAACCAAAATGTTAATTTATTAAGAACAAGTGGGAAGAAAGGAGAAACTCCCTAAAAGTGAATAATTGAAGATTTCATAAGAGGCACGATATCATATTAAATTAGTATGTTTAGCTTGCATGTCACAAGTTCAAACAATAAACAATTGTGACATGAGAAAATAAACATGCTCCCTGAGAAAAGGAGAAAGTAACATAAGGGCTTTTTGACAAAGAAAATCGAGGGAGTAAAGACTCCAAATTATGGAGAGCCCCTTGCTACTTGCTTGGTTGAAAGATGAATAACATGTTGCATGAAGTTGTTAGGCGTTTGTCAACGAATAGACTACCAAAGGTCTGGAAGCCTTCATGATTATCTTTGTGGTGAAAGTGTGATAGTACCCATCAAAATCATGTATCTTATGCGCTTTTTGATTCTTTTCAATGAATTCATTCTTTTAATTTATTTGTACCTCATCAATGCAATGACCTTATTCCTACAAGTCGCGATATTTGCTCGGGGATGAGAAAGACTCTAAGCTTGGCGCGAGAGATTCATTTCCAAAGGGAATGAACCCGTGCTTATCGAGTCTTGTCTCTCTAGCATCCCAATGTATATGATGGGGTAGTACATTTTGCGAGAAGGGGTGTGTAACTCCTTTGATAAAGATCTATCTGGTTCTTCTGGCAGGCGGCCAATGAGAGCCAGATATACCATATGGAAAAGGACCTGGGGGTCTAGGCATTCTCGCGTCCCTCTGCATGAATGCGTCCCTTATGCTGAGATGGGCTTGGAGGATTCTCATGGATGAAGAGGGCTTGTGGCAGTAACTTATTAACGTGAAGTACTTGCGGGGCCATCCTATCCTAACTTGCTAGAATAGGGAGGGTTCCTAGTTCTGGAAGTCTATATAGTCGAAAAAACATGAGATTCACATTGGGCTCAGTGTCTCCATAGGCAATGGAGATGGGACCCTCTTATGTTTGGACCCGTGGCTTGGCAGATCTCCACTTTGCGCCGAGTTTCCGAATATTTTGCGATCCACTCGTACAAGATGCTTTTGGTTGCCTCAGTTGCTTTGGCCGTCTACAATGGGAAATGTAATATGTCATTCCAGCGAAAATTTGGACCCGAGGAAACCATAGCTTGGGCCGCCCTTCAGGCGGACCCCCGAATCTGCCGGACCCTCTGGACTTTAACTCTTGCACCTGGCCCCGTCGGGCCTTTTTCTATTGGCTCGACATACCATTCCCTATGTCGTGCGCCGACACTTACGTGGACCACACATTTGTGGAAAACACCCCTCCCTTTGGTCAAGATTTTCTTATGGCAGCTTCTAGGTGTCCACCTCCCCTCGGGGATGAAGCTGGTCGAGCGGATGTGCTTGGCGATGGGCTATGCTCCTTTGTGGTGTCCCGGGTTTGGGATCCACATTTTCTTCTCCTGTCTCGCTGCCCGCTTCCTTTTGAGTTTTGGATGTGCGCTAAGGCCTGAGTGGCAAGCCCCTTATGTGGCTGAGTTCCTGGAGACTGAGGCCAATTGTACCATTTCGATGAGACGTAACAAGATGGTCATCAAACAGATCTTTTTGTGACATGCTACTGACCCAATATTCACATTTTGGCCTTTTTGCAGCATGGCACCCGACTCTTTGGGGAGCGGGACAAAGATTGGGTAGACGGCTTGATAGATTCGTTGACCGTAGCATGGCGCCACCTTTTTTCGCCTGTTGGCCGTTGATTTTTTGTCCACGTGTGGTCTTATGCCATCTTTTTTCCTTTTCTTTTAGGGCATGTTTGTGTCGTAGTTATAAGAGACATGTTTTTTCCCTTATTGCTATTGTACTTGAACTTGTTATATGGACGTGGGAGGGGGGGGGGGGGTCGAGAACTTGTTTCCGTAGTACCCCGTATCTTTAATAATAATAACATCAATAATAATAGTAGCAACATATAATAATAATAATAATAATAATAATAATAATAATAATAATAATATGCTAGAAATGAACATGCCATGTCATTCATGGCTGATCAATTGCATGTTAAAAGTGAATACTCCCTCCGTCACGGTTTACTCGGCGCGGTAGAGAAATTGTTGGGACCAAGGTGGTTGCTGATTGGACACAAAAATCGCACAGGTTGTTACTCAGGACGCCTAATTATGGGAGAGATTAACACACAGTTAACGCCACGACCAGTAAACGAGCGATTCTCGTGCATGCAGCGGGGGAGCGATTCATTCTCTCGCCTTCCTTCTTCCCGCACTCCTTTCTTCTTCTTCCCGCGCGGCTTCCATCCAAAGCGAAAAAGTTGGCCTCCAAAAAGCTCCCGCCGATGATCCAAAACTTCCATCCAAAACGAAATTAGCCGCGCCAATTTAGCTCCTTTTATACGTAAGGCGATGGAGAGGCAGACGAACAAACGCGCTCATCCTCTGTCCTCGTCCTTCTCGATCCAATGGCGCTGCCGCCGCAAGGTGAAGAAGATCGCCGGCCTCCTCCTCTTGGCCTCCGTGGCCTTTCGCGCGTGGCCTTCCAACCAAGATCGTCGCCGCCTGGAGGACTTCCACCTCTTGGTCTTGCCAGGCGTGCGCCGCTGCCGTCTTTCTCCATCGGCACGGCTGGCTTCGAGCGGGTTCCTCCTCCATCTGTCTTGCCTTGACGACGCGTCGGACTTTCACGCCCATCGCGCCCTCCTCCAACAGATAATGAGGCCGGTTCATCGAATTGGAATGCCTCGGTCGTCGGTGGCCGGACGGGCAGTGGCAGGACGGGAAGCGCGGGATCATCTTCTTTCGTGGGGTTCAGTATCCTCAATGGTGGCGGGGGGATTTCGTTCGGCGGCAGCGAGTCCATGGGGTTCAACTTCGCAAGCGGCGTCGGCGGCATACGCATAGGAGAGAGTTCATCCGGTGGTGCCATTAGCGGCGGCACAACAGGTAAACCTAACCCTTTGCTGTTTGTAGTTTATCTTCTTTTTTTGTTCTAGATCAAGCAGATTACGTACTGGTTCTAGTATCCTCAATGGTGGCTAGGAGAATTTTTAATTCATAGATCATTGTGCTATGTAGATTTTCTTGATACTGATCATGCATACATATAGATCATTGTGATGGTAGAATTTGTTCATCTACTGATCATGCATACATATAGATTTTCTTCATACTGATCATGCATACTGATCATGCATACATATAGATTTTCTTCATACTGATCATGCATACATATAGATCATTGTGATGTACGTAGTACTTCATCTACTTTTTAATTCATAGATCATTGTGCTTGGTAGAATTTGTTCATCTACTTGTTTTGTGCAAAATTTTGTATCATTTGAAACATGTATAATCTCATGTATATTTTGTTTCTAAGGTATTGGTGAAGACGATAGTGCGGGTAACATTGGCTACCGAGGCAAGGGATACAACCCCAATTTTGCTCATGCCAACGAGTACCCTCCTAGCCAAGAACCCGTACAAACCCAAAAACCACCAATCGATTTGAGTAAGCACAACTAGAGCATATTTCTGTTTCAATAATATTGATAGTGTTGCTTCTCTAATTTTTGTTCGAATGCGTTTAGATGTTCTGGCGAACAAGGAGAAAAGAAGACACTACCGTACCAATGACAAGCGTCATATATACGCAATGATCCTCGCTCGTAATGGCACGGGTGATAGATTGAAGCGCGGAGTTTCTAAAGCAGTTGCACTGGAAGCTGAATGTCCTAGGAGGATCGTGCAAAGGATATGGCTAGAGGCTAAAAACGGTGGTGGCATTACTTCGGTGAAAAACAATCGAAAGATGAAATCAGGAAGGAACAAAATTCCTTTAAACATAGAGGCATTCGAAGCCATCCCACCTGGGCAGAGAACAACCTTAGAACAAGTTGCTGGACATTTGAACATGTCAAGAACCACTGTATGGCGCAGGTGAGAGTTATACTTTGATATTCTTGTCGATTTTGAACATGTCACAAACGTAGCCGAACATGATAAGTACTATGATGTGCCATGATATATTCTTGTTATTTTTTTGTATATTATTTTGCAGGTTGAAGGAGAAGAAAATTCGACGAATAACTAGCGAACTGAAGCCTTCTTTGACTGATGTTAACAATAGGGCTCGTGTGGAGTATTGCCTAAGGCATCTCGAGCCATGTAGCATGCATGATGATCCCACCTTCAGGGCTGATATGGATGTGGTTCATATTGACGAGAAATGGTTCTATCGCACGCGGAAGACCCATAACATGTATTTGAGTCATAGAGAGGAAGCACCACACCGCGAATGTAAACATAAAAATCACATTCAAAAAATCATGTTCTTGTCGGCAATGGCGAGGCCAAGGTATGATGCTCAAGGCAACTGTGTATTTGATGGCAAGATCGGCGTTTGGGCTTATACGGATTGGGTTCAAGTTAAGAAGAGAAGTCAGAATAGGTTAGTACTTGTTCATGTTACTAAATTCAGCTAAATTCGTTCATGCTCATTTGTATTAACTTTACTTGTTTCTATATCCATAGGTTGAGGGGGACATGGGAGCTAAAGCCAGCTGATAGTGTGGATAGGAACAAAAGTCGGGAGTACTTAGTGAAATATGTACTCCCGGCTATAAAGGAAAAGTGGCCTGAGAGCGATAGATGGAACACCATCTACGTACAGCAGGACAATGCTCGGACTCACATTTTGCCAAATGATCCAGTTTTTTTGCAGGAAGCAGCTAGGGGTGGTTGGGATATTAAGATGGTATATCAACCACCTAATTCACCTGACACAAACATATTAGATCTTGGATGGTTCGCCTCCATTCAAGCAATGTTCCATAAGAAGATGCCTAAGACCCTTGTCGAGATTGTCCAAAAGGTTTATCACTATTTTCCTTACAAATATATGCATAATTCGATGTCCTAGTTGTATATGTACTGATTTGAGTACTTGTATATTATGTGTAATAGGTTAATGAATCCCTTGCTGAGTACCCCCATCAAAAGCTCAATAGGATCTGGTTAAGTCATCAAGCGTGCATGAGGGAGATCATCAAGCACAAGGGGTCTATCCACTACGCGGTTCCTCACTTGAAGAAACAACAATTGGAGAGGCGAGGCGATCTTCCGGTTCGTTTGAACATCGACAAAGAATATGTTGAGGCCGCAATTAACTATTTGAACTCAACTTGAATTGTAATGGTGAAATTAAGTTGATCTAGATTTGAGAAGCTTCCTGATTATGTTGCCTTTGATGTAATTTGAGGACTCATATGAACTTGCATCATTTAACTTGCTTGATTTTTTAAAACACTTCAATGATCTATGTAAGAGACTTGAACTTATATAAGAGTAGATGATCCACTTAAACTCAAACTTACATAGATAATGCATTCAACTCAAACTTACATAGAAAATGCATTCAACTCAAACTAACATAGATGATCCATAATTCGATGATAGAAGTTCATCGACCCTCCATACTAATTTGCCTCGGTATCGGGCATGACTTCGCCATTGTCTTCATCCTTCGAAAATTCGGTGGGGCTGCGGCGGCATAGAATACAAAACCCTTCTTTGTCTATTGCCACCACTGTAGCACAATCGGTGCACCAAGTATTGCGGGGAAGAATATGGTTGCCACACACTTCGCAAGAAGGCAACTCTTTCGGCACCGGCAGCCTGCATCCCATGCAACGAAAAATTGTACGATCACCATGAACACCACACTTGGTGCACATCAATGGATTTATGCATGCCACACATGTTGATTGCTGAACGTCGATCGGTGCGGAGGGCTTCAATCTCTTGGTGCGGATGGCTTCAAGCTTGGCGAACAACTCCTTCGTGTGAGCTCGACGACGATCGCTGTCCGCCAACAACACTTCGAGACGACGATCGATGTCGTCATCAACCATGACTTGATCAGCTTCCACAACCTCGACCACCACAGCCTCTCCACCATACTCACCTTCAGCCATCTCTTCTCTTGCTTGTGTGCAGAATGCAGTGCTTCATCGGTTGCTTTATATAGACGAAAGAAGAAGAGGAAGAATAGCCAGCGAGAAGAGAAGCAACGAAGGCATCCCGGCCGCGCGCGTACACACATGCAAGCAACCGACCCATCCAGGGCACGTACACACTTGCATGCAGCCACTCCCTCCTGCGCGCGTACTGATCCATCCAGCGCACGTACACACCTGCATGCAGTCACTTCCTCCCGCGTGCGTACACACTTGCATGCAGCTCTAATTAACTGGGGATTAGACCCGGCGCCCACCAGCCCTAATTAATCGGGTATTAAATCAAACGGCGCCTAAATCAGCTCCCCATCTGAAACTGCATGTACTTGGAAAGGCGCCGAGTAAACCGTGACGGAGGGAGTAGAAGACAATTTAAAGCGCATCCATGGCGGATCAATTGCATGTTAAAAGTGAATAGAAGACAATTTAAAACTTGTTTCCGTAAAAAGTGAATAGAAGACAATTTAAAGCGCATTCATGGCTGATCAATTGCTAGTTGAATTCAATAGAAGACAATTTCAAGCGCACGATGCAGGGAGTGCGACAAGACGTATGAGGGAGTGCTTGTGTTGCCTAAGAGGGGATGGATGTGGCATATGGGGATAAGATAAGCTCGTCACTACCCCAGCTGCTTTACTTATTTTGCATTTGTTACATCTCTCCCTTAGCCCGAGGGAAAACGTGGCTGGACTGAGAAAAGAACAAGAGAAAGTCCTGAGAACTAGGGGCTGTTTGGTTCTAGGCCTAGCATTGCCACACTTTGCCACACATTTTTACCAAGCTTGCCTAAGGTTAGTACTACAAAATGAGAGCCACAAGTTGGCAAGCCTAAAAGAATCTTGCCACACTTTTTGTGTGTATGTAACGTGGGGCCTTAGTGTGGCTTGTCAAATGTGTGGCTTGAACCAAACACCCAACTAAGTTGGTCAAATTTGCCTAAGCTTAGGTGTGGCAACCTTTGGCAAATTTAGTCTCAAACCAAATTGAGATGGAAGATGCAGCATGATGTCAAGCATATCTATTTTGGTAATGCTAGTAGTTGGCTTCGTTCAGGAGCGGTTGGTTTAGTAGTGGTAACTGGTAAGCGTGGAGAGAAGAACATCGAACCAAGACACGATGAGAGGAGCATCTTCTAGGATTTGTCACGTGTGATAATTTCGTGTGGAAGTGCACATCGAAAGTAAAGTTATCCTTCACTTGATGGCAAATTAGTAGAGTAGCTTTTGGGAGAATGACAAACTGAGTTCACTTATACCATCTTGTTAAATTAGCAGTTTAGTGTGGGGTCTGCATTGGAACGTTTCGTTCACAGAAACGAATAGAAAAGTTGGTCACAGGCGCCGTAAGTTGTCACTAACTAAGTCAGCTTAGATAGTTAGGCTTCTTGTGGTGGTGGAATCAATCAACCAGGGTTTAAGTCTTTGACTTAACACGGGTGCTCATATTTTTAAAATTTACTTTAAGATTTTGACGATGCTTGTTTAGTGGAAAGAGTCGTTCATCTCGACTTTGATGCGTCTGTAGGACTTCGTCAATTTTAAGATGTTCGCCTCACGGATGTTCATAGGTTAGTATGTGTGAGTGTGTTCATAGGCTGAGTGTATGCCATCAGCTCTGATTGTACGGTGTTCAAAGAAAGATAGAAAACTTGTCACTATTTTTTTCTATATACCAAAAGGCTCTTTTTGGGTGCTTGCATTCTTTTTCCTTTCAGAAAGTGGAAATCCAGTGCATGCATAAAAAGGGTATCACTGGAATCTGAAAGCAACGTTTGGACACGTCAAAAAAAAAGAAAAGACATGCCTACAAAAGAAAGACATGAAAAAGAGAAATTGTTTTTAATCCAGTTTGTTTTGCTCCAAGATTTGCAGGAACAAATGCGTCTCCATGCTACAAAGTGGAGAATATGCTGAAAAGGAGTGGTAGTCTGTCTCTGCACGTTGGCTTGCTTTCAACAGAGTGGAAAATATGTGAGATAAAAATAAATGTTACGTACTCGCATCTTTTCGCAGAGAGACAGAATATATTGGAAGGGAACATGTCTCTCTTTTGTTCTCGCTCGTCAGGACAGCATAAAGTCTCGCGCGAAATGATTGTATTCTCCTGATACTAGTAGTACCACGTAGGTAGTCTCTGGGGGCAAGCCTGCCTGCGGCCATGTACTTCTGGTCAGTTTTCTTTACAAAGTCTAAACTTGACCAGCACAAAATCTTTGTTGCAGGGCAGGCAGTAATAATGGCTATCCAGCCGTGCTCCCTTTTCCAGAGGTGCAAAGCACCCAGTACACACCGTCTGTTGACCATACAGTAGAACAAGGTTCCGCGTTCGGGTTTCCCGAAAGGAGATTTGTGGTACGATGCAAATTCTGGACCACTGATCCGTGCCATGATACGTTTCGAAAAAGAAAAAAAAACCGTGCCATGTTTGGGAAAAATGTTTCTGTATATTGTCTATATACTGCCTCCTATAAGGTTCGGCAGATATCGGTAATGTTTTTCAAATGGAAAGCGATGTACCTTTTCGCGTGGGGCCATTTTGTGGGTAGAGATATTTCAATAAACAGTCGATGCAACAATTTTTGTACTGAAACAGCAGCATCGGTGAAAACCATTCAATTTGTTCGTTCTTCTTCTTCCTCGCTGTCAATTCGTGAAGTTGCTTCTTTTTTTTCCAAGGACTCTTGCCTTCGAGCAGCAATAGTGTATATTCGCAAAAAAAAAAAAAAAAAAAAAAGAGCAGCAATAGTGTAGAAGAAAAGGAACCGAACTTATTCAATTATGAGCCATTGAAGGCGTTAATGATATTAACTTTTTTTCTATCGAATATGCACGAGTCATATATTAAGAGGAGAGATGGGGTAAGACGCCCCAAACATAAGTTTACACAACGTTCATGTGAGTGTACGCTCCACTGTTGAGAAAAAGGCAATTTTTCGATTAAATTAATCCACGAAACAATCACTATCATGGCATTGACTAGATTACTGACATACTGATTACGAACCAAACTAGCATGTACTAAACATATAGTAGAAACATCTACACATGCAGCTAGTACTGCTAAGATTGAAAAGGAGCGGGGTAAACGTGTTATACCCTCCGATAGGCCAGTTGGCCGTAGCCGCAGCATTGGCGGCGGCAGCATCCTCAGCCGCCTTCTTGTCGGCTTCAAGCTTCTCAGCGGCGGCACGGTCGACGTCAGTTGGTGGAGACATGGTGATGGCGCGGACATAGAGGAAGTCGAACGGAAGCGAGCAGCCGCTCCCCAAAAACCTAATCGCCCCTCTCCCCGTACAGGACCCGGAGAGGCGAGGTTTCAGATGCCTGCTCTCCCATCGGCAAAAATAAGCGCGTAGGTATGAGCTCGGCTCGGCTCAATCCCGCGGCGTGGCGAGGCGAGGCGGGCGGCGGAGGAGGAGTGCGCGAGGGCCTCTTCTCTTCTCAAGCTCCAATAGCATGTAGAAGAGAGACCCTTATAAGGAGGTCCAACTACTTCTCCACTAGCAAGGTGGTACTAAACTTCCCACCACTCCTTGTCATGCCACCTACATGGGCCCTTAGAGATTTTTCTGAAATTGTCATATGGGCCCTAGGCCCATCTCACATTTCAACAATCCCCCACCAGATCTCAAGGGCCCATTTTATCCTCTGTTCCAATTACTGTTTTGATATACCAACATTTCAGTGAAGACCTATTAAGGTTGAGCTTCACCTAGAGCAAGTAGCTACACTCATTCACAACTGAACAATGGACTATGCCTTGAATTGTCAGTTTGGCGTAAAGAAGTTTCACCACATGTCTTACTAGTACTAGGCTACCGAAGGCTGACCCCTCAGGTGGAGCATATTAGTCACACTCCTGGCCTATTCATGAGCTTACTAGAGATCACCCCGGTCTCATAGACCGTGAACAGCAGTCGGGATCATATAGGTGTGTTCCTCCAAAGATCGCTCTGTAGGATAGCATCTTGCTTACATATAAGCTTTAGAACACATTAAGATAGTAGTCATCCTACCTACAGTATCCGAGAGTATTGCATCTCCAACGGAGTGGGTTAGTATAGTGACTCTCCTCAGTTCACCACTGGTTTGTTTCCCAGGTCCTACTTCACAGGATCTCCGATCACATAGGATGGGTTACCAACATGGCAACTCATGTGGGTCTCATACCCATCTCCCTCGATGCAGTATCTATCACAACACGTGATAGCCCTTTAGTAAAGGGATCTGCCAGATTCTTAGCCGTTTGGATATAATCCAACGCTATCACTCCGGAGTTTCTTAAACGTCTGACAGCCTTCAATCTCATTCTTATATGTTTGTTGGACTTCATGTTGTCCTTCGAACTTTTCACTTTGACAATGACTGTCTGATTATCGCAGTTCATAAGGATAGACGGAACCGGCCTCTCAACCACTGGCAAGTCCATCAAAAGATCTTGAAGAAATTCGGCTTCGACACCAGATATGTCTAATGCTGTTAAGTCTGCTTCCATTGTCGATCTCGTTAAGATTGTTTGCTTACGAGACTTCCCGGAAACAGCACCACCTCCAAGGGTAAACATATACCCAGTAGTGGCCTTCATCTCATCAGCATCAAAGATCCAATTCGCATCACTATACCCTGTAAGTACCGTCGGGTATCCAGTATAGTGAAGTCTGTGGTTCATAGTACCTTTCAAATAGTGCATAATTCTTTCAACAACACGCCAATGAACATCACCCGGATTGGTGACAACCCGGCTCAGTTTGCTCACAACAAATGATGTCAGGCCTCGTTGCGCTAGCAAGATACATAAGTGAACCAATAATTTGAGAGTATCTCAATTGATCTTTAGTTGTGCATATGAACTTTCGAACCAGCACACTAGGATCATATGGTGTTTAAGAAATTTTGCAGTCTGAATATCCAAAGCGACTCAAAATCTTCTCAACATAATGGGATTGCAGAAGTGTAATCCCACCCTCATCATCTCTCAAAAGCTTGATGTTCAATATAACATCAGCCACCCCAAGGTCCTTCATCTCAAAGTTCTGAGACAGAAAAGACTTAACCTCCTCAATCACTTTGAGGTTGGTTCCAAATATTAGTATGTCATCAACATACAAGCACAGTATAACTCCTTTGCCCCCACCATGGCGATAGTATACACATTTGTCAGCTTCATTAACAACGAAGCCAACAGATGTCAGAGTTGTATTAAACTTCTCATGCCATTGCTTAGGTGCTTGTCTCAGGCCATATAAAGATTTGAACAACTTACACACCTTTCCTTCCTGACCATCTATCACAAAGCCATCTGGCTGTTGCATGTAGATTTCCTCGTCTAGCTCTCTGTTCAGGAAAGCCGTCTTGACGTCCATTTGATGGACGAGAAGACCATGCGAGGCCGCCAACGAGAGTAGTACTCGAATGGTGGCCAGTCTGGCCACTGGTGATAAGTATCAAAGAAATCTTCTTTTTCTTTCTGGGCATAGCCCTTGCCCACAAGCCTAGCCTTGTACTTTTCAATTGTACTAACGTGCCTAAGCTTCTTTTTGAACACCCACTTACATCCCAATGGTTTGCAACCATAGGGACGCTCAGTAATTTCCCATGTCCCATTATCCATGATGGAATCCATCTCGCTACGGACCACACCTTTCCAGTAGTCAGCATCTGGAGATGCATAAGCTTCTGAAATAGAAGTGGGATTATCATCCACGAGTTACACAAGGAAATCATCACCAAAGGTCTTTGCAGTCCTTTGTCTCTTGCCCCTACCAAGGGTTTCCTCGTCATCCTCCTCAGAATTTTCATCATGTGTTTGTTTATAATATTCCATAGGAATGGCAGGCTCAGGAGTCTCCTCAGATTCCTGTCTAGAAGTGCTCTGCATATCTCTCATGGGGAAAATATCCTCAAAGAATGTAGCATCCTTAGACTCCATAATTGTACCGACCTTCACGTCAGGTACCTCAGAATTCACTACTAGAAATCTATAGCCAACGCTATTCTTAGCGTAGCCCAAATTAACGCAGTCCATGGTCTTTGGTCCAAGCTTACGCTTTTTGGGGATCGGCACATTGACTTTCGCCAAATAGCCCCAAGTACGTAATTAGGAGAGTGTTGTCCTTCTCTTTGACCACTGCTCATAGGGAGTGACCTCATTATCTTTTGTTGGAACCTTATTCAGGACATGACATGAGGTCAATATAGCCTCCCCCACCATGCCTTGGATAAACCCGATGTATCTAACATGACGTTAACCAAATCAGTTGGAGTATGTTTTTTCCGTTCGGCAACCCCGTTTGACTGGGGTGAATTGGGAGGCGTCCTCTCATGAATAATGCCGTATTCCGCACAGAAAGAATCAAACTCATAAGAGAAGTATTCTCCACCACGATTTGATCAGACTCGTTTAATTTTCTTTTCAAGTTGGTTCTCAACTTCTGCCTTATAGATTTTAAAGTAGTGTAGAGCCTCGTCTTTAGTATTTAACAGATACACATAACAATATCTAGTGGCATCATCTATCAATGTCATGAAGTATTTCTTTCCACCTTTAGTCAACACACCATGCATCTCACAGAGATCAGAATGTATGAGTTCTAATGGCGCCAAGTGTCTCTCCTCCGCAGCCTTGTGAGGCTTGCGAGGTTGCTTTGCTTGCACACACGAATGGCACTTAGAACCTTTGGCTAAAGTGAAACGCAGGATTAAATTCAGTTTTGCTAGCCGCGACATAACACCGAAACTAATGTGACAAAGACGTGAATGCCAAACTTCAGATTCATTAACACTCGAATGAATATTGTTCACGACTTTATTCAAAAGTCTGCAAGGGAAAGGCGGAACAGACCTCCACATTCATAACCTTTTCCAACAAAAAATCCATATTTTGTAACAACTACTTTATTAGACTCGAAGACCAACTTAAACCCTTCTCTACACAGAAAGGAGCCACTAACAAGATTCTTCTTGATGGCGAGGACATGCTACACGTTCTTCAGCTGCACGATCCTTCCCGAAGTAAACTTCATATCGACCGTGCCAACACCAAGAATAGAAGCACTTGCGCCATTCCCCATCAATACGGACCCGTGGCATGTGACCTGGTAAGAAGAGAACAATGAGATGTCAGCACACACATGAATATTTGCACCTGTGTCCACCCACCAATCGGTGGATTGACAAACCAAAAATACAGTAAATAAATTACCATACCTAGATGCACCACTTTCATTGTTGCCCACAATCATATTGGCAGACTTGTTGTCCTGCCCTGGCTTCTTGTACCTGTTTGGGCACTTGTTGGCCCAATGTTCCTCTGAACCACAGTTGAAGCAGCCATCTCCCTTCTTATTTTTCTTGAAGGTCTTCTTTCCCGTCTTCTTATAGTCGGTATTCTATTGGACACTGTTCTTTCCCTTGAACTTGTGGGAGTTGGAACCCTTCTGTACCATATTGGCAATACAGTTTCCCTCGGTCCCTTTTTCGTGTGAGTCCTTTGCTCTCGAGTTTTGCTCAACACTCAGATGACTGAAAACATCCTCAACAGAGAATTCTCGTCTCTGATGTTTAAGAGTTCTAGCAAAGTTCCTCCAGGAATTTGGGATCTTAGCGATGATGCAACCCGCGATAAATTTGCCCGGTAAAACGCACTTAAGAAGCTCAAGCTCCTTAACTATGCATTGTATCTCATGAGCTTGTTCCAGTACAGAACGGTTCTCGATCATTTTGTAATCGTGGAATTGCTCGATGGCATACATCTCGCTACCTGTATCTGTTGCGTCGAACTTAGATTCAAGCGCCTCCCACAGATCCTTGGCGACCTGCATATGTAAATATGCATCGACCAGCTTATCTCCAATCACGCTAAGAACTGCTCCGAGAAAATAGACGGTGGTCTCCTTGAACGCCTTCTCCTTTTCAGGAGTGATCGTTCCCGTAGGAGTAACACCGGCTACCCAGAACACGTTCATAGTCGTGAGCCATAAGGTGCTCTTGGTCTGTCAACGCATAAATACGTACCGGTAAACTTATACAGTTTCAGTGCAGCAACAAAACCATTACTCGAAAAATTCCTACACAGATTAGGTTTTTGGATTGTTGAGAAAATAGGCAATTTTTCGATTAAATTAATCCACGAAACAATCACTATCATGGCATTGACTAGATTACCGACATACTGATTATGAACCAAACTAGCATGTACTAAACATATAGTAGAAACATCTACGCATGCAACTAGTACTGCTAAGATTGAAATAGATAGTTGCGGGATAAACGTGTTATACCCTCCGATAGGCCAGTTGGACGTAGCCGCAGCATTGGCGGCGACAGCATCCTCGGCCGCCTTCTTATCAGCTTCAAGCTTCTTAGCGACGGCATGGTCGACGTCAGTTTGTGGAGACATGGTGATGACGTGGACGTAGAGGAAGTCGAACGGAAGCGAGCAGTCGCGTAGTCGCTCCCCAAAAACCTAATCGCCCCTCTCCCCGTACAGGACCCGGAGAGGCGAGGTTTTGGAGGCCTTCTCTCTCGTCAACCGTGTACGCGGTGAACGGGACGGAGTCGTCGGCGGCAGCAGCAGCAAAAGGAACGACAGGCGGTGCGTGTTTAGCAGATGTGATCTGATCTCTCGTGGCGGCTAGGGTTGGCTGAAGCCTCACTTATGTAGGCGCGTCCAGGTGGAGAGATGTGGGCTGGACCCACGTCCGAGTCGGTAAGCCCACGATCCGATGTCTCAGATCGTGGCGCATCGTTACGTAATCTCTGTTCCTGACCGGCAAAAATAAGCGCGTAGGTATGAGCTCGGCTCGGCTCAATCCCGCAACCCGCGACGCATCGTGACGAGGCGTAGCGGGTGGCGGAGGAGGAGTGCGCGAGGGCCTCTTCTCTTCTCAAGCTCTAATAGCATGTAGAAGAGAGACCCTGATAAGGAGGTCCAACTCCTTCTCCCCTAGCAAGGTGGAACTAAACTTACCACCACTCCTTGTCATGCCACCTACATGGGCCCTTAGAGATTTTTCTGAAATTGTCATATGGGCCCTAGGCCCATCTCACATTTCAACATCCACTCCACACCCAACACTACATCAACCTAAGTCGATCACTCGCCGTCGTCCCACACACCTATCGCTACCGAGGACACCTCAAAGTCGCCGTGAAGGATGCCCGCCTGCTTCCACGCCACACACTCGGAGGGTATCCGTCGAAGAACATACCGAGTGTCCAGCCTCATCCTATCAAACACTATGAGTTTCTGTGTTTCCACAACTCCCACATTACTAGTAGATGGACGGCACGTAAGGTCTTGACATGTCTAACTGAGAGGGCCGGTCTCGTGCACCACGCCTCTAGATCGTCTTGTACGAATGGTGCCGCCCTTATCGTGGCCCAGGACTGACAGACCTCGGCCCAAACCTCCCTTGCGAACACACACTGGATCAGGAGGTGGTTTATTGTTTCGTCGGTTTGATCGCAGAACGGGCAAGCATCTTGGTGTGGGATGCCCCGTCGTGCCAGCCTATCGGACGTCCACACTCTATCTCTTAGGGCCAGCCACGTGAAGAAACGGCGTCGAAGAGGTGCATGCAATGATCATGTGCAAGCTTCCGTTGGCGATATTTCCAAGGGTGCGAATTTTGCCGCGTATGCAGATTTTGCTGAGAGCTGACCGTCATTATCCCATGACTAGGCTAGCTGGTCTGGCTGCTCTGCATCCAGACGAACGGCGTCCACCCGCGTCCAAATATTAAGGAATTGGAGCAGTGTGATTACATCCATTTCCGGCCCGAGGCCGTGAGCCCATGTGGGATCCGCTAGCGCCTCGAGACCAAGCGAGAGCGCCTTATCCTTGTGGGTACTTTGTTGTAGACCAATGGGGCGAGCTCCTGTATCGGATATCCGTCTATCCACCGATCTTCCCAGAATAGAGTTGTGCGTCCATCTCCCAGCGAAACTCCCACGGCTGCGTGAAAGATCCCTCTTGCCTCATCCGGAACGGAAAACTTGAATTCCGTCCATGGCCTCGTTCGGTCATCTCACTGCAGCCATAACCACTTGGCCTGGAGAGCCACATTCATCCACCTCAAGTTTGGGACGCTGAGTCCTCCTGCCCACTTCGGTCTACATAGCGCCTCCCAAGTTACCGAACTTTCCACCCCCAGCATCCGCCTTGCCACACCAGAGAAAGCCCGTGCAGATTTTGATTAACGCCTTGATCGTCTTCGGCGGTAAGTCCATGGCTAACATGGAGTGAACCGGGATGGCACACAGTATTGACTGTATTAGCAGGAGTCGGCTGCTCTTGGGTAGCAACGCGGCTTTCCACGTTGGCAGACATGCTGCCACTTGATCCACCATGTCTTGGAATTGTGCCATTGTTTGTTTCCTAATGAAGAGTGGGATCCCTAGGTATCAGCATGGAAATGTAGCACTCAAGCATCCCAGCAAACTAGTCACCCTCTGCATGTCTTCTGATGCACACTGTATCGGAAGGGCCGAGCTTTTTTGCAGGTTCATCCTTAATCTTGAAGCATGACCAAATAGCTCAAGAATGGATGCACATGCCTGGAGATCCCTTTCCTTAGGCTTCAAGAAGATCGTTACGTCATCTGCGTACATGGATACCCTTTGCCGCAATCCTGTCCTGGCCAGCGGGGAGAGACGTCCCGCATCGGTCGCTCGCTCAAACAGGCGATGTAGTGGCTCCATGCACAGTATAAACAACATTGGCGATAGGGGGCTCCCCTGGCGCAGTCCTTGACAGTTGAAAATCATGTCCCCAGGTGTCCCGTTCACAGCAATCCTGGTGGAAGATGTTGCAAGGAGTCCACAAATCCAGGAAGTCCACCGTGGGCCAAAACCCAGCTGCGCCATGACCTCCAGCAAAAATGGCCATTGCACGGAGTCGAACGCCTTTGATATATCCAACTTCACTAGCACCGTGGGGGTCCTTCAATGCATGTAGCCTATGGACCGTACATTGTACGAACATGAAGTTGTCGTGAAGGGATCTTCCACGCACAAAAGCACTCTGATGGTTTCTGACCAGATGTGGTAGGTCATCGGCAAGCCTTGTGGCAAGTATCTTGTCGAAAATCTTGACCGCTCCATGATTGAGGCTTACCGGCCTGAAATCCTTGATGTCCAGTGCCCCACCTTTCTTCGGCAATAGCGTGACTATGGCCTTGTTTATGGCGTGCAACCCATGCACGTCTCCACCATGGATCGCCTCCAACGCCCTCGTGAAATCCTCCCTTATGATGTGCCAGCAGGCCGCGTAGAATCGCCCTGTGAACCCGTCTGGCTCTGGTGCTTTGTCTAACGGCATGTTTTTGATCACTCTCTCCACCTCCTCGCATGTAAAGGGTACGTCCAAGTGTGCTAGATCCTGGCAGCCCCAGGATGTCCATGTGGAGGCCATGCATCCGTTCCAGGGCCGATCCCAGCAGGTTGTTGTAGTACGTGTCCACCGCCCTCGCAATGTTCTCCTGACCCGTGTGCACCTGGCCCTCCGACTGGATGAAGAGGATCAGGTTTTTCCTCTATCTATGGCTGGCTTGGCGGTGGAAAAAAAGTGTTCGCCTTCCCCTCTTTGAGCTGCAGTACTCTCGATGGCTGTCTAGTAATGGATCATTGGAGGGAACAAAGACCAAGGAGCTTCCTCTTCAAGATTTTGCGCAATCCACGTTCCTGGTCTGATAAGACTCTCAAGTCCATTCCTGAATCCAGCCATCCAATCACCTCGAGTGCAATCGCGATTTGAAGTCTGACATTCCCAATCCACCTATCACTCCATCGTTGGAGTGCCTTAGCCGTTGCCCGGAGTTTGCTGTCCAGCACGGCAAACGCGTTACCTGACGGACTGGTCGATCGCCAAGCCGTATCCAGTGTTTCAAAGAACCCATCAGCCTTAGGCGAGAAGGATTCGAACCGGAATCACTTCCCATATGTAAAGTCCGCGTTGAGGTCCAGGAGCAACGGGCAGTGGTCCGAGATCATGGATCCCATAGCCGTGAGTAGAGTTGCTGGATGGAGATTATCCCAGCAGTTAGAGGTGAGGACATGGTCAATATTTTCCATGGTTGGGTGATAACCCACAAGTGTAGGGGATCGTTTGTAGCCTTTTTCGATAAATAAGAGTGCCGAACCCAACGAGTTGATAAAGGTAGAACAAATATTCCCTCAAGTTCTATCGACCACCGATACAACTCTACGCACACTTTAACGTTTGCTTTACCTAGAACAAGTATGAAACTATTTTGTAGGTGATAGGATAATTGTTTAGTAGAAAGCTTTTGTCAAACAAGAAGGTTATTTGTCCCTAGTCAATTGATAACTAGACCGGTAATCATTATTGCAATTTTATATGAGGGAGAGGCATGAGCTAACATACTTTCCGTACTTGGATCATATGCACTAATGATTGGAACTCAAGCAAGCATCTGCAACTACCAAAGATCATTAAGGTAAAACCCAACCATAGCATTAAGTATCAAGTCCTCTTTACTCCCATATGCAACAACCCACCTACTCGGGTCTGTGTATTCTGTCACTCACGCCACCCACCATAAGCAAATCATGAACGTATTGCATCACACTACAGCGGGGATCCCTCACGTTTACACGACACGGAGGGCACCATAGGATAGCACCAAAATAAAACATACAACTCATACCAACCACGATCATCAATTAGCCCATAGGACAAAACAGATCAACTCAAACACCATAGGATAGCCACATATCATTGGGAAATAGTATATGGAGTTGAGAACCATGTTTCAGTAGAGATTACAACGGGGAAAATAGGTGTTACACCGCTGCATAGAGGGGGAGACAGTTGGTGTTGACGGTGGCGAAGTTGTTGGAGTAGATCGTCGTCACGATGATTCTCCCGGCGGCGTTCTGGCGCCACCGGGAGAGAGGGGGAGAGAGTCCCCCTCCTCCTTCTTCTTATTTGGCCTTCCCCCTAGATGGGATGAGAGTTCCCCCTCTGGTCCATGGCCTCCATGGCGGCGGAGGGGCAGGAGCCCCTCTGAGATTGGATCTCCCTCTCTGCTCTCTTCTGTTTCGCGTTCCTTTTTTCTGGCCGAAAACCTTTTCTTATATTCCCAGAGATCCGTAACTCCGATTGCGCTGAGATTTTAACACGATTTTTTTCCGGATATAAGCTTCCTTACGCCCGAAGTAGAGCTCCAATCGACTTACGAGGTGACCACAACCCACCACGGCGCGCTTGGGCCTTGGGGCACGCCCTGGTGTCTTGTGGGGGCTATGGGCCTCCTTTTGCGTTGATTCCAACTCCCAAAAATCACAAATATTCCAAAATAATTCTCCGTAAATTTTTATTGCGTTTGGACTTCGTTTGATATGGATATTATGCGAAACAAAAAACATGCAACAAACAGGAACTGGCACTAGGCACTGAATCAATATGTTAGTCCAATAAATCATATAAAATGTTGCCAAAAATATGTGAAAGTTGTATAATATTGGCATGAAATTATCAAAAATTATAGATACGACGGAGACGTATCAACATCCCCAAGCTTAATTCTTGCTCGTCCTCGAGTAGGTAAATGATAAAAAGATAATTTTTGATGTGGAATGCTACCTAGCATAATCTTGATCATATATCTAATCATGGCATGAATATTAAGACATGATTGATTCAAAGAAATAGTCTATAATTTGACATAAATACATTAATACGCAGACATCCCAACAAACAATCATGTCTTTCAAAATATCAAGGCTAAAGAACGCTATCCCTACAAAATCATATAGCCTTGTCATGCTCTGTCTTTTTAACACAAAGTATAAATCATGTACTACCCCGGTGTCAGCCAAGCAATTGGTTCATACTTTTTAATGCGCTTCAGCATTTTCAACTCTCACGCAATACATGAGCACAAGCCATGGATATAGCACTATGGGTGGAATAGAATGTAGTGGTAGACATTAATATAGAGAAGACAAAAAAGGAAGATAGTCTCACATCGAAGCGGCTAATCAACGGGCTATGGAGATGCCCATCAATTGATATCAATGCGAGGAATAGGGATTGCCATGCAACGGATGCACTAAGAGCTATAAGTGTATGAAAGCTCAAACTGAAACTAAGTGGGTGTGCATCTAACTCAATAATGAGAAATTCCCACAAGTATATGAAAGTGACAACATAGGAGACTCTCTATATGAAAAACATGGTGCTGCTTTGAAGCACAAGTGTGGAATTAGCATGCCCCTTCTCTCTTTGTCTCTCTCTTTTTTTTCTTTTTTTTCTTTTTTTTCTTCTTTTTATATTTGTCCGGAGCCTCATCCCGACTTGTGGGGGAATCATAGTTTCCATCATTCTTTCCTCACTGGGACATGCTCTAATAATGAATAATGATGATCATAACACTTCTATTTACTTACAACTCAATATTACAACTCGATAGTAGAACAAAGTATGACTCTATATGAATGCCTCTGGCGGTGTATCAGGATGTGCAATGATCTAGCGTAGCAAAGATATCAAAAAACAGACAAGCCATGTAAACATCATGCTAGCTATCTTACGATCATGTAAAGAAATATGACAATGAATGCTCAAGTCATCAAAACGGAAGCGGTGGAAGTTGCATGGACATATATCTCGGAATGGCTATGGAAATGCCATAACAGGTAGGTATGGTGGCTGTTTTGAGGAAGATATAATAAGGCTTATGTGTGATAGAGCGTATCATATCACGGGGTTTGGATGCACCAGCGAAATTTGCACCGACTCTCGAGGTGAGAAAGGGTAATGCACGTTACCGTAGAGGCTAGCGTATTGCGGAAAGGTAAGAGTGCATATAATCCATGGACTCACATTAGTCACAAAGAACTGACATACTTATTGCAAAAGTTTATTAGCCCTCGAAGCAAAGTATTACTACGCCTGATCCTAGGGGGGAGGTTGGTAGGAGTTAACCATCACGCGCCCCCGACCTTCACACAAAGATAGACAATCAAGGATAAATTGTGCTCCAACTTCCTGGCATAACGGGAGACTATACGTGCATGCTTCGGGAATCAAAAACCTTAACACCAATATCTTACTAAAAACGATCATCCACTAGTACCTCCCACATATTATCATCTCTATATCGCAAAACTATTGCAAGGAATCAAACATATCATATTCAGTGATCCATAAGTTTTATGTAGGATTTTATGACTAACCATGCAAATGATCAATTCGTGTTGACTCTCTAAATAGATATAAGTGAAGCAAGAGAGTTTAATTATTTCTACAAAATACCATCTCTAATAAATATAAGTGAATTAAAAGAACATTCTACAAATAACAGTTTTCTATGTGAAGAGAAACAGGCAATCCAAGCATCAAATGATATAAGTGAAGCACATGAAGCATTCTATAAAGCCATACTCAAAAGATATAAGTGAAGTGCAATGAGTACTATATAAATAAACCATGGACTATCTCATACCAGCATGGTGCATAGAAGAAAAGTGAAAACTAAACACAAAAGACGCTCCAAGATTTAAACATATCACATGAACGAAAACGAAAACATACCGATACTTGTTGAAGAAAGATGGGATGCCTTCCGGGGCATCCCCATGCTTAGACGCTTGAGTATCCTTGGATATTTACTTGGGGTGCCTTGGGAATCCCCAAGCTTGAAATCTTGCCTCTCCTCCTTCTCCTCATATCGAGACCTCCTCGATCTTTGAACACTTCATCCACACAAAAGTTAACAGAAAACTGGTGAGATCCGTTAGTTTGATAAAGCAAATTTCTAATTTAAGTACTGTTGTAAACCCATTCATATTTTATATTTGCATTATCCCTGCTGTATTATAACTTCTCAATGGCTTATACCACTGATAAAATTGATAGTTTCATCAAAACAAGCAAAACAATGCATCAAAAACAGAATCTGTCTTAAACAGGACAGTCTGTAGTAATCTGAACTTTACCATACTTCTGTAACTGCAAAAATTCTGAAAACTTAAGACAAAATAAAATTTTTGTATAGAAATACTTTGTAAAAATTTTAGAAACTTTTTACGTTCCAGTAAAAAATGGAAATTCACGCACTACAGCCAAAGTTTCTGTTTTTACACCGCACATGCTAACAAGCAATCTAATCATCCTAAAGGCAAATCTTGGCACATTATTTTTATAATACAATGGATTTGTACAAGGGGATAATTATTTTTGTTGAGAAGTTTCTGTGATTCAAGCTTCACAAAGTTTGCATGGGCATGAACAAAGTTCAAGGCTAGCCCCCACTTCAACGATGCTCATCATCTCTCTCACTTTCACCTTCCTTTTTGTGAAGTTTTAGGTCCCCCTCTATTTTTTTTTGTTTTTAAACTTTATAAAAGCACTCAAGAGAATAAAATGACTCTGTAAAACTTCCAGGTTGTCTCCCTGGCAGCGCTTTCTTTAAAGCCATTAAGCTAGGCATAAAGTGCTCAAGTAATGGATCCGCCCGGATCCCAAGGTATATCAAAGCCAATTTTAATTAACAATGATTTGTAATTTAGTAGTGAGCACAAAGCAGCATATATAATGCAATGACGAAGTCTAACTCTCTTCCTATGCATCGGCATGTCATAAAAGAAAAATTCATGCACATCAAGTAAAGGCCAATACATAGTATAAACAGTTTCTTGCAATTTTATCGTATTGGAAACATAAAGAGGTGGAGATGTAGTTCCTCTCTCATAATAATTGCAAGTAGGAGCAGCAAGAACATGCATATTATATTCATCAAAATCATCATGTGTAGTATCTAAACGCAACCCATCAATATAATCCTTAATAAGAGCAAACTTCTCTGATATAGTGTAGTTGGGAGAATTCTAAAAGATAATAGGACTATCATGTGTGGGTGCAATAGCGAAAATTTCATTCTTAACATAAGAAACTATAGCAAGTTCATCTCCATAAGCATAATTCATATTGGCATCTTGGCCACAGGCATAGCAAGCATCAAGTTCATCAAAAAGGGATATTTCAAAAGAATCCACGAGATCATAGCAAACATCATAGCATTCATCCTTCGGTAAGCATGAAGGGAAATTAAACAATGTATGAGTTGAACAGTTACTCTCATTAGAAGGTGGGCATGGGTAGCTAATCCGCTCTTCCTCCTTTTGTTCTTCGCTCTCCTCCTCATCTTTTTCATCTAATGAGCTCACAATTTCAGCAACTTCCTCTTCCATAGATTCCTGCAAAATATTAGTCTCTTCCAAGGCAGCGGAAATTCTCTCAATAAATTCAATAATATCAGCATTGCAATCATAATTCTCATAGCAATACTTAAGTATGGCAAAATTTTCAGATTTGTAAGAAACATCATCATACTTTTCAAGCAAAGAAGCAATTTCATAAGCACCTTTACAAGCAACAAATTCTTCTATTCGTTCCACATCATAGTAATCATAAATACCTTTAGCATAAGAGGCCAAGGTTTCATTATCAATAAATTTACATTGAAAGGAAAGGTGTGGAGCCTTAATCTTAGAGCAACAAGTGTAATCACATTTCAAACATGCATCCCAAGCAAACCATTGCAATATTCTAATTTGATCCCATAAGTGTTTCCCTTTTTGAGACAAGCAATAATCCCTAAAGTACTCACGTTGATCCAACTTGTCTGCCATTATAAAGTTTATTATGATTTCTCAGGATTATCAAAGGAGTAACTAACGCGTCCCACATAACGAGCATCGAGGGTTTTAGGAGGTTCCCCATCTCCGTGAGTAGCAAGTACCACTAATTATTTGGTGTTTCGTGTTCCATATCCATAACTAAAGATATAAAACAACTAATAACAGAAAACAAAAATTACTTAGCGATAAAGCAAACAAGCACACACGAGAATATTCACCCCATGTTATTGCTCCCCGGCAACGGCGCCAGAAAAAGGTCTTGATAACCCACAAGTGTAGGGGATCGTTTATAGCCTTTTTCGATAAATAAGAGTGTCGAACCCAACGAGGAGATAAATGTAGAAAAAATATTCCCTCAAGTTCTATCGACCACCGATACAACTCTACGCACACTTTAACGTTTGCTTTACCTAGAACAAGTATGAAACTATTTTGTAGGTGATAGTATAATTGTTTAGTAGAAAGATTTTGTCAAACAAGAAGGTTATTTGTTCCTAGGCAGTTGATAACTAGACCGGTAATCATTATTGCAATCTTATATGAGGGAGAGGCATGAGCTAACATACTTTCCGTACTTGGATCATATGCACTTATGATTGGAACTCTAGCAAGCATACACAGCTACCAAAGATCATTAAGGTAAAACCCAACCATAGCATTAAGTATCAAGTCCTCTTTACTCCCATATGCAACAACCCACCTACTCGGGTCTGTGTATTCTGTCACTCACGCCACCCACCATAAGCAAATCATGAACATATTGCAACACCCTACATCGGGGATCCCTCACGTTTGCGCGACATGGAGGGCACCATAGGACATCACCAAAATAAAACATACAACTCATACCAACCACGATCATCAATTAGCCCATAGGACAAAACGGATCTACTCAAACATCATAGGATATCCACATATCATTGGGAAATAGTATATGGAGTTGAGCACCATGTTTAAGTAGAGATTACAGCGGGGAAAATAGGTGTTACACCACTGCATAGAGGGGGAGAGAGTTGGTGTTGACGACGGCGAAGTTGTTGGAGTAGATCGTTGTCACAATGATTGCCCCAGCGGCGTTCCGACGCCACCGGGAGAGAGGGGGAGAGAGCCCCCTCCTTCTTCTTCTTCCTTGGCCTCCCCCTAGATGGGAGGAGAGTTCCCCCTTTGGTCCATGGCCTCCATGGCGGCGGAGGGGCAGGAGCCCCTCTGAGATTGAATCTCCCTCTCTGTTCTCTTCTGTTTCGCGTTCCTATTTTGTGGCCGAAAACCGTTTCTTATATTCCCGAAGATCCGTAACTCTAATTGCGCTGTGATTTTAACATGATTTTTTTCCGGATATAAGCTTCCTTGCGCCCGACGTAGAGCTCCGACCGACTTACGAGGTGACCAAAACCCACCACGGCGCGCCTGGGCCCTGGGGCACGCCCTGGTGTCTTGTGGGGGTTGTGGGCCTCCTTTTGTGTTGATTCCAACTCCCCAAAATCACAAATATTCCAAAATAATTCTCCGTAAATTTTTATCCCGTTTGGACTTCGTTTGATATGGATATTCTTCGAAACAAAAAACATGCAACAAACAGGAACTGGCACTGGGCACTAGATCAATATGTTAGTCCAATAAATCATATAAAATGTTGCAAAAAATATGTGAAAGTTGTATAATATTGGCATGAAACTATCAAAAATTATAGATACGACGGAGAGGTATCATTGAGCACTGCCGTTCCTTGGACCAAGTGTATTTTCGGCCATTCAGGTATACCTCCTTGACCTCCAACCTTTTCATTTTGGCCTGAAACCTATCCAACATTCTCCTGTTTATTGTGTCATTATTCTTGTCATGGGGATTGACAAGCAGGTTGAAATCTCCCAAAATAGCCTACGGACCGACATGTAGGTCCCGGATGTCCACAAGTTCCTGCATGAATTCTATCTTAGCGGTGTCGGCTTGAGGGCCATAGACGCCCGTCATCCACCATTGGCCACCTCTCTTTGGCTTAACCAGAGTCGAGAGCGTATTGAGAGTGCGATGAGGGTTTGAGAGCCCCAAAATAGTCTCATCCCAAGCGATCAGGATGCCTTCCTGAGTCCCCACAGTCGGCAAGTAAAAGAAGTTTTTGAGTTTATTTCCAGGCAATGCCTGACGATTTCAACCGTCATGGTTTCGATCTTCAATGATATTTAACAACGGCAGCAAAGGTATATGAGAACCTTTTTCGAAAGAAGTTAGTTGTTCTTGTATTTTTTTTCTTCTGTATTGCCTTTTTATGTTGATAGAACTATTGCCTCTCTTTAGTATGTATTGAATCTTATTATTTATGTTTATGATGCTAGCTGTTTGTGCTTGTATTGAATTATTCTCTTTCAAGAACTGTTATCTTCGATTTATTGAATTTTTGTGCTATATAATTTTTTTTGTCAAATCATATAACACAAATAGGAATAGTTGTAATACTAAGTTTACACATCTAAAACATTTTTGTGTTAAGTTTGAGGCGAAAAACAAAACCTGTACTTATATGAACGTACAACTTAGTTATAGCTACTAATACTTAATTGGTGCATCTATCTTTAGTTAAGATACTGGTTCCGAAACTTACATATTAGTGAGTCAACTTTTGTGAGCATTTCTTTTATTGACTCAAAATAGTTTGTGAGTTTTTTCTTTATAAAATACCCTTTTTCTTAACTCAAATGTAGAATCGAGAGGATACAAACCATCATAAGCGACACCCGGCCTCTACATAACTAAGATGCACACAACCAACAACAAAAAGCCCAACAAAACTAAATACCTTCTCTTCAAGCCGTGTTCCCACAACAGGCCAAAATGGCCATCAGAAAGCAGATTCATTTTTGTTAGAGAATCTGATTTGTTTTGGCACATGTATTTCAGAAAGGACTCCATCTTTGAAAAAGCTCATTTGCACCTTGCATCGAATTAAACCACTCCTTTCGCCGTGGATAAAGACTCGATGGGTGGGGATGAGACTCTAAGGTAGGGTTCAGTCTGGATGAATCTAGCTTTAAGACAAGCTTCTTCCTTGTGCGAAGTTCCAACTTATTCGAATTCAACATTGCATATTCACTACCAAGATCTATTTTAAGTTTTGAGACCGGAATGAATTCTTCCGTAAATAAAACAACATAGTGCGGGCATCTCCATCGCTGAACCCCAAACCGGATACCATTCGTTCGGGGACTGATGGGGACTAGTCCACGGACACTGATGCGGGAGCCGGCCATCCAACCATGCACGCATATATTTCAAACCTTATTTCAACAAATCAGAAGAATTTTAGCAAACACGGAGGAATTGATTAAAGTTCTCACATAATTTACAAAAAACAAACGTTTTTTCGTCCATTTAACTTAAAGTAAAAAACCTAGGAGGCTAACTTGTACTGGATGGTGACCTCGTACGCGTGGCCGCCCTACCCTGATGCACAACCGTCATCGTCTGTGTTGTTGTCGTCTTCATAAGAGTAGTCCTTCTAGCGGCAGAAGGACTCGGGGACCGCGACAACCTTACCTGGCCACCAACTGACGCTCGTGGGGGAGCCGCTATGCTTCCTGCTGTGTCATGCATAGGGCCGCCGCGGCCAATGCCGGCCCCTATCACGGCGCCCTTGCGGTGGGCTTGCCCGTGCCGGAATTGGCAGAGGTGTTGCTAAGTGACCACTCATCGCCGTTCTTGTTGAGCTCACCATCAAGGTAGCAGCGGTGATGGTGTGCAAATGCACAGGGTTTTGTTGTAGCATTTTTCAAGTAAGAGTATCGATCCCAGAGGGGTCACATGAATTGGGGTTTTGTCTCTTGTGGTGACTTACGGAATTGGGAGTGCAAATAAATATAGACTCAAAGCAAGCTGAAGGCGGAAATAACTAATTGGTTTCGATGAAGTGCGAACTTAATGTAAATAATGATTTAAACAGTACGAAGAGTAACAAGTGAACTGACAAAGGAGTAAGGCATTCTTAGGGAGTCCGGAATCCCCATTGGTATGTTTGTAACGCCTATGCAATGACATACTATTATCTGGATACTTGGGCCACTCTTGACGTTTACGCCGCGGAGCCGGATATTGAAGATGTACTACTCTAGGTAGACCCGTGCCACGCACGTCACCACCATAGTCTCCCATGCAGGTTACAACTACGGTAATCAAGGGTTTCCCCATGGACGCAACATAATTAAGGATTCCACATAATTCCCCTATAAACTGTAAAACCTAGGGATGAAGGGTTTTACCGTCACCTCGACTTGCCTTCATTCCCTAACTATTATAACAATAGTGACACACTTAGTGGCCGCGGCAATAATGTTGAGTGGGTCCCCTTCACAACATTAACAAAGTTTATTAAACAAACTCATTGAATAACGGATTTCATGTCCTTGATAATGTTTCAGCTCCTATACATACCAAGCTTCATCCATATCCCTGAGAACTAGGGGGTTTACTCGCAAATGGGGACAGTAAACATCAGAGAAAGTGTTGATGATAAACATGGATGATATGAACGACTAATACACACGATGATCCACAAGGGTTTCAGTATTACAACGAGGTGGAGGTGGATGACGACGACGACGATCGTGATCATGATAATGCCGATGTCTCTGATACGTCTCCAACATATCTATAATTTTTGATTGTTCCATGTTATTATATTATCATTCTAGGATACTTTTTGAGTATTAATTTACCAATTTATATTATTTTTGAGCACTAACCTATTGACCCAGTGCCAGTTGCCATTTTTTGCGTGTTTTTGTCTTTTCAGTTTTACAGTACCAAACGAAGTCCAATTGCCCCGAAACTTTTTTACGATTTTTTCTGGACCAAAAGAAGACCTAGAAGCTTCGGGAGAAGACCGGAGGCCGCACGAGGGAGGCACAAGCCAACAGGGCGAGCCCAGGGGGGTCGGCGTGCCCTGATGGCTTCTCCCTCCCTAGTGGCCTTCCTACCCCCGTTCCCTAGCGTGTAAATTCACATATATTCCAAAAACCCTAGAGGGCATACTGAAACACTTTTTCCGCCACCGCAAGTCTTTGTTCCGCCGCGATCCCATCTGGAGCTCCGTTCTGGCACCCTGCCGGAGGGGGGATCGATCACGGAGGGCCTCTTCATCAACCTTTCTGCCCTCAAGATGATGTGTGAGAAGTTCACCACAGACCTACGGGTCCATAGTTAGTACCTAGTGTTGGAAATATGCCCTAGAGGCAATAATAAATTAGTTATTATTATATTTCCTTGTTCATGATAATCGTTTATTATCCATGCTATAATTGTATTGATTGGAAACTCAAATACATGTGTGGGTACATAGACAACACTGTGTCCCTAGTAAGCCTCTAGTTGACTAGCTCGTTGATCAAAAGATGGTGAAGGTTTCCTAGCCATGGACATAAGATGTCATTTGATAATGGGATCACATCATTAGGAGAATGATGTGATGGACAAGACCCAAACTACGAACGTAGCATATGATCGTGTCAGTTTATTGCTATTGTTTTCTGCATGTCAAGTATCTGTTCCTATGACCATGAGATCATGCAACTCCCAGACATCGGAGGAATACCTTGTGTGTATCAAACGTCGCAACGTAACTGGGTGACTATAAAGATGCTCTACAGGTATCTCCGAGGGTGTCTGTTGGGTTGGCATGGATCAAGACTGGGATTTGTTACTCCGTGTGATGGAGAGGTATCTCAGGGCCCACTCGGTAATACAACATCACAATGAGCCTTGCAAGCAATGTGACTAAAGTGTTAGCCACGAGATCTTGTATTACGGAACGAGTAAAGAGACTTGCCGGTAACGAGATTGAACTAGGTATAGAGATACCGACGATCGAATCTCGGGCAAGTAACATACCGAAGAACAAAGGGAACAACATACGGGATTAACTGAATCCTTGACATAGAGGTTCGACCGATAAAGATCTTCGTAGAATATGTAGGAGCCAATATGGGCATCCAGGTCCCGCTATTGGTTATTGATCGTAGAGGTGTCTCGGTCATGTCTACATAGTTCTCGAACCCGCAGGGTCTACACACTTAACGTTTGGTGACGATTAGTATAGTTGAGTTATGTTGTTGGTGACCAAAGGTTGTTCGGAGTCCCGGATAAGATCCCGGACATGACGAGGAACTCCGGAAGAGTCCGGAGGTAAAGATTGATATATGTGATAATAGTGTCTTGATCTCCGGAAGGGTTCCGGAATTCATCGGAAGGAGTTCCGGATGTTTACCGAAGTGTTCGGGTGCAGCAACACTTTATATGAGCCAAAGGGGTAAAGCCCACGAGGTATTGGAAAGTGCAAAAGGAAGTTTTGCTGCTGCCTTAAGCGGTACTACCGCTGGTAAGGCAGTACTACCGCGTAAGCGGTACTACCGCTCATGTGAAAGCGGTACTACCGCTCAAGCGGTACTACCGCTCGTGAGTGGTACTACCGCTTGTACGCGATACTGCTGGAATCCGAGTTAGACTCTTTCTGTGCGGACCAAACCGACCTTGTGCGGGCAAAACCGACCTTGTGGAGGCTTTCTCTCCAAGTTTAGACCCCAGGGCTCAACATATAAATAGAGGGGCAGGGCTAACACACGGGACACATCAAGATTTCCCAAGCCGTGTGTCGGCAACCCTAACCTTCTAGTTCTCCCATCATAATCTCCGTAGTGCTTGGCGAAGCCCTGCAGAGATTGTTCCTCACCACCATCACCACGCCGTCGTGCTGCCGGAACTCATCTACTACTTCATCATCGCTCGCAGGATCGAGGAGGTGAAGGCGTCATCAAGCCGTACGTGTGTTGAACGCGGAGGTGCCGTCCGTTCGGCACAATTTCGTGATCGGATCGAGGGACGACTTGCGATTTGGATCGCGGAGACGTTCGACTACATCAACCGCGTTTCTTAACGCTTCCGCTTAGCGATCTACAAGGGTATGTAGATTCACTCTCCCTCTCGTAGATGCTCATCACCATGGATAGATCTTGTGTGTGCGTAGGAAATTTTTTGTTTCCCATGCAACGTTCCCCAACAGTGGCATCATGAGCTAGGTCTATGCGTAGATGAGATCTCGAGTAGAACACAAACGAGTTGTGGGCGTGGGTGTATACATATTGCTTGCCGTTACTAGTTGATATTTAATTCGGCGGTATTGTGAGATGAAGCGGCCCAGACCGACATTACGCGTACGCTTACGCGAGACAGGTTTCACCGCTACGTGCACTCGTTGCATAAAGGTGACTGGCGGGTGTCTGTCTCTCTTACTTTAGTTGAATCGATTTCAATGAAGAGGGTTCTTTTAGAAGATCAAAAAGCAATCACTACACCACGTTGTGGTTTTGCGTAGGTAAGAATCATTCTTGCTAGATACCCGTAGCAGCCACGTAAAATTTGCAACAACAATTAGAGGACGTCTAACTTGTTTTTGCAGGGTATGTTGTGATGTGATATGGTCAATTACATGATGAGATATATGTGATGTATGAGATGATCATGTGTTGTATAGAATATCACGACTTGCATGTCGATGAGTACGGCAACTGGCAGGAGCCATAGAGTTGTCTTTAATTATTTTCGCCGTTTTGCTTTACTTTATCGCTATGAGTTAGCAATAGTCATGGAAGCAACAGTCGGCGCGACAACCTCATGGCGACACGTTGATGGAGATCAAGATGATGGAGATCATGGTGTCATGCCGGTGACGATGGAGATCATGCCGGTGCTTTGGAGATGGAGATCAAAAGCACAAGTTCATGGCCATATCATGTCACTTATGATTTGCATGTGATGTTAATCCTTTTATGCATCTTATTTTGCTTAGGACGACGGTAGCATTATAAGGTGATCCCTCACTTAAATTTCAAGATAAAATTGTGTTCTCCCCGAGTGTGCACCGTTGCGAAAGTTCGTCGTTTCGAGACACCACGTGATGATCGGGTGTGATAGACTCTACGTTCACATACAACAGGTGCAAGCCAGTGTTGCACATGCGGAACACTCGGGTTAAACTTGACGAGCCTAGCATGTACAGACATGGCCTCGGAACACAAGAGACCGAAAGGTCGAACATGAGTCATATAGTAGATATGATCAACATGAAGATGTTCACCATTGAAACCACCTCAACTCACGTGATGATCGGACTTGAGTTGGTGGATTTGGATCATGTTACACTCAAATGACCGGAGGGATGTCAATTTGAGTGGGAGTTTTTAAGTAATATGATTAACTAAACTCATTATCTTGAACAATAGTCTAAGTTGTCTTTGCTATATTTATGTTGTAGATCATGGCTCGCGCAGTAGCACCCCTGAATTTTAATGCGTTCCTAGAGAAAGCTAAGTTGAAAGATGATGGAAGTAACTTTGTGGACTGGGCCCGTAATCTAAGGATTATCCTTACGGCTTCCCAGAAGGCTTATGTCCTTGATGCACCGCTTGGTGATCCACCCGCTCCAGTTGAGTCTCTAGACGTTGTGAACGCCTGGCAGGCTCGTTCTGAAGATTACTCAATAGTTCAATGTGCAATATTGTATGGCTTAGATCCGGGACTTCAAAGACGTTTTGAACGTCATGGAGCATATGAGATGTTCCAGGAGTTGAAGTTTATCTTTCAGAAGAATGCCCGGATCGAGAGGTATGAGATCTCCGATAAGTTCTATGCTTGCAAGATGGAGGAGAACGGGTCTATCAGTGATCACGTACTCAGAATGTCTGGGTACTCCACCCGTCTGGCTGAATTGGGGATGCCCCTTCCGCCAGAAGCTATCACTGACAGAGTTCTTCAATCATTGCCACCTAGCTACAAGAGCTTCGTGTTGAACTATAACATGCATGGGATGAACAAGTCAGTCGCCGAGCTATTTGCGATGCTGAAAGCCGCTGAGTCTGAAATTCAGAAGGAGCATCAAGTGTTGATGGTCAATAAAACCACTAGTTTCAAGAAAAATGGCAAGGGTAAGAAGGGTAACTCCAAGAAGAGTGGCAAAGCAGTTGCTCCTCCCGTGAAGAAACCCAAGGCTGGACCCAAACCAGAAACTGTGTGCTTTCATTGCAAGGGAACTAGACACTGGAAGCGGAACTGCCCCAAGTATTTGGCTGACAAGAAGGCGGCCAACAACAAACAAGGTATATATGATATACATGTTATTGATGTGTACCTTACCAACTCTCGTTGTAGTGCCTGGGTATTTGATACCGGTGCGGTTGCTCATATTTGCAACTCAAAACAGGAACTGCGGAATAGACGGAGGCTGGCAAAGGACGAAGTGACGATGCGCGTGGGAAATGGTTCCAAGGTTGATGTGATCGCCGTCGGCATGCTCGCTCTTCGATTGCCATCGGGATTAGTGATGAACCTGAATAATTGTTATTTAGTGCCTGCGTTAAGCATGAACATTATATCTGGATCTTGTTTATTGCGAGACGGTTACTCATTTAAATCAGAGAATAATGGTTGTTTTATTTATATGAGTAATATCTTTTATGGTCATGCACCCGATGTGAGGGGTTTATTCTTATTGAATCTCGATAGTAATGATACACATGTTCATAACATTGATGCCAAAAGATGTAGAATTGATAATGATAATACCACTTTCTTGTGGCACTGCCGTTTAGGTCATATTGGCGTAAAACGCATGAGGAAGCTCCATGCTGATGGACTTTTGGAGTCACTTGATTTTGAATCACTTGACACATGTGAGCCATGCCTCATGGGCAAGATGACTAAAACGCCGTTCTCTGGAACAATGGAACGGGCAAGTGACTTGTTGGAAATCATACATACTGATGTGTGCGGTCTGATGAGTATTGAGGCGCGCGGTGGTTATCGTTACTTTCTCACCTTCACTGATGACTTAAGTAGATATGGGTATATTTACTTAATGAAACACAAGTCTGAAACATTTGAAAAGTTCAAACAATTTCAGAGTGAAGTTGAGAATCATCGTAACAAGAAGATTAAATTCCTACGATCTTATCGAGGAGGAGAATATCTGAGTTATGAGTTTGGCAGTCACTTAAGACAATGTGGAATTGTTTCACAACTGACACCGCCTGGAACACCACAGCGTAATGGTGTGTCTGAACGTCGTAATCGAACCTTATTGGATATGGTGCGATCTATGATGTCTCTTGCCGATTTGTCACTATCGTTTTGGGGTTATGCATTAGAGACAGTTGCATTCACTTTAAATAGGGCACCATCGAAATCCATTGAGACGACGCCATATGAACTTTGGTTTGGCAAGAAGCCAAAGCTGTCGTTTCTTAAAATTTGGGGATGTGATGCTTATGTCAAAAAGCTTCAGCCTGAAAAGCTGGAACCCAAAGCGGAAAAATGTGTCTTCATAGGATACCCAAAAGAGACAGTTGGGTATACCTTCTACCTCAGATCCGAAGGCAAAGTGTTTGTCGCTAAAAACGGAACATTTCTTGAGAAAGAGTTTCTCTCGAAAGAATTGAGTGGGAGGAAGATAGAACTTGATGAGGTTGTTGAACCTTTACTTCACCTGAGAGTAGCGCAGCACAGAAAGATGTTTCTGTAGAACCTGTATCAGTTGAAGAGGAAGTTAATGATGATGATCATGAAGCTTTGGATCAAGTTGCTATCGAACCTCGTAGGTCGACAAGGACGCGTACTGCTCCTGAGTGGTACGGCAACCCTGTCTTAGAGGTCATGTTGTTAGACAACGATGAACCTACGAGCTATGGAGAAGCGATGATGGGCCCGGATTCCAAGAAGTGGCTAGAGGCCATGAAATCCGAGATGGGATCCATGTATGAAAACAAAGTATGGACTTTGGAAGTATTACCTGAAGGGCGTAAGGCCATTCAGAACAAATGGATCTTTAAGAGGAAGACGGACGCGGATGGTAATGTCACCGTCTATAAAGCTCGACTTGTGGCAAATGGTTTTTCACAAGTTCAAGGAGTTGACTACGATGAGACCTTCTCACCCGTAGCGATGCTTAAGTCCGTCAGAATCATGTTAGCAATAGCTGCCTTTTTCGATTATGAAATTTGGCAGATGGATGTCAAAACAGCGTTCCTTAACGGTTTCCTTAAGGAAGAGTTGTATATGATGCAACCAGAAGGTTTTGTCGATCCAGAGAATGCTGACAAAGTTTGCAAACTCCAGCGATCCATTTATGGACTGGTGCAAGCATCTCGGAGTTGGAATCTTCGCTTTGATGAGGTGATCAAAGCGTTCCAGTTTATACAAGTTTACGGAGAAGCTTGTATTTACAAGAAAGTGAGTGGGAGCTCTATAGCGTTTCTAATATTATATGTGGATGACATATTACTGATTGGAAACAATATAGAAATGTTGGAAAGCGTGAAGGAATATTTGAACAAGAGTTTTTCAATGAAGGACCTAGGAGAAGCTGCTTTCATATTAGGCATCAAGATCTATAGAGATAGATCGAGACGTTTAATAGGACTTTCACAAAGCACATACCTTGATAAGATTTTGAAGAAGTTCAAAATGGATCAGTCCAAGAAGGGGTTCTTGCCTGTATTGCAAGGTGTGAAGTTGAGTAAGACTCAATGCCCAGTGACTGCAGAAGATAGAGAAAAGATGAGTGTCGTCCCCTATGCCTCAGCCATAGGCTCTATCATGTATGCAATGCTGTGCACAAGAACCGATGTCAGCCTTGCCATAAGTATGGCCGGAAGGTTTCAAAGTGATCCAGGAGTGGAACACTGGACGGCGGTCAAGAATATCCTGAAGTACCTGAAAAGGACTAAGTACATGTTTCTCGTTTATGGAGGTGATCAAGAGCTCGTCGTAAAGGGTTACGTCGATGCAAGCTTTGACACTGATCCGGATGACTCTAAGTCACAAACCGAATACGTATTTATTCTTAATGGGGGTGCGGTTAGCTGGTGCAGTTCCAAGCAAAGCGTGGTAGCTGATTCTACATGCGAAGCGGAGTACATCGCTGCCTCGGAGGCGGCGAAGGAAGGTGTCTGGATGAAGGAGTTCATGACAGATCTTGGAGTAGTGCCTAGTGCGCTTAACCCAATGACTCTGTTTTGTGATAATACTGGTGCCATTGCTCTAGCCAAGGAACCAAGATTTCACAAGAGGACCAGACACATAAAGCGACGTTTCAATTCCATCCGCTATTACATCAAGGAGGACGACATAAATATTTGCAAAGTACACACGGATCTGAATGTTGCAGATCCGATGACTAAACCTCTTCCAAGGGCTAAACATGAACAACACCAGAACTGCATGGGTGTTCGATTCATTACAATGTAAATCACATAGTGATGTGAACTAGATTATTGACTCTAGTGCAAGTGGGAGACTGTTGGAAATATGCCCTAGAGGCAATAATAAATTAGTTATTATTATATTTCCTTGTTCATGATAATCGTTTATTATCCATGCTATAATTGTATTGATTGGAAACTCAAATACATGTGTGGGTACATAGACAACACTGTGTCCCTAGTAAGCCTCTAGTTGACTAGCTCGTTGATCAAAAGATGGTGAAGGTTTCCTAGCCATGGACATAAGATGTCATTTGATAATGGGATCACATCATTAGGAGAATGATGTGATGGACAAGACCCAAACTACGAACGTAGCATATGATCGTGTCAGTTTATTGCTATTGTTTTCTGCATGTCAAGTATCTGTTCCTATGACCATGAGATCATGCAACTCCCTGACATCGGAGGAATACCTTGTGTGTATCAAACGTCGCAACGTAACTGGGTGACTATAAAGATGCTCTACAGGTATCTCTGAGGGTGTCTGTTGGGTTGACATGGATCAAGACTGGGATTTGTTACTCCGTGTGACGGAGAGGTATCTCAGGGCCCACTCGGTAATACAACATCACAATGAGCCTTGCAAGCAATGTGACTAAAGTGTTAGCCACGAGATCTTGTATTACGGAACGAGTAAAGAGACTTGCCGGTAACGAGATTGAACTAGGTATAGACATACCGACGATCGAATCTCGGGCAAGTAACATACCGAAGAACAAAGGGAACAGCATACGGGATTAACTGAATCCTTGACATAGAGGTTCGACCGATAAAGATCTTCGTAGAATATGTAGGAGCCAATATGGGCATCCAGGTCCCGCTATTGGTTATTGATCGTAGAGGTGTCTCGGTCATGTCTACATAGTTCTCGAACCCGCAGGGTCTACACACTTAACGTTTGGTGACGATTAGTATAGTTGAGTTATTTTGTTGGTGACCGAAGGTTGTTCGGAGTCCCGGATAAGATCCCGGACATGACGAGGAACTCCGGAAGAGTCCGGAGGTAAAGATTGATATATGTGATAATAGTGTTTTGATCTCCGGAAGGGTTCCGGAATTCATCAGAAGGAGTTCCGGATGTTTACCAAAGTGTTCGTGTGCAGCAACACTTTATATGAGCCAAAGGGGTAAAGCCCACGAGGTATTGGAAAGTGCAAAAGGAAGTTTTGCTGCTGCCTTAAGCGGCACTACCGCTGGTAAGGCAGTACTACCGCGTAAGCGGTACTACCGCTCATGTGAAAGAAGTACTACCGCTCAAGCGGTACTACCGCTCGTGAGCGGTACTACCGCTTGTACGCGATACTGCTGGAATCCGAGTTAGACTCTTTCCGTGCGGGCCAAACCGACCTTGTGCGGGCAAAACCGACCTTGTGGAGGCTTTCTCTCCAAGTTTAGACCCCAGGGCTCAACATATAAATAGAGGGGCATGGCTAACACACGGGACACATCAAGATTTCCCAAGCCGTGTGTCGGCAACCCTAACCTTCTAGTTCTCCCGTCATAATCTCCGTAGTGCTTGGCGAAGCCCTGCAGAGATTGTTCCTCACCACCATCACCACGCCGTCGTGCTGCCGGAACTCATCTACTACTTCATCATCGCTCGCTGGATCGAGGAGGTGAAGGCGTCATCAAGCCGTACGTGTGTTGAACGCGGAGGTGCCGTCCGTTCGGCACTAGTTCGTGATCGGATCGAGGGACGACTTGCGATTTGGATCGCGGAGACGTTCGACTACATCAACCGCGTTTCTTAACGCTTCCGCTTAGCGATCTACAAGGGTATGTAGATTCACTCTCCCTCTCGTAGATGCTCATCACCATGGATAGATCTTGTGTGTGCGTAGGAATTTTTTTGTTTCCCATGCAACGTTCCCCAACACCTAGATGGCTATCTCTCTCTCTCTCTCTCTCTCTCTCTCTCTCTCTCTTGATATTCAATACAATGATCATCATATCTTCGCTTTGATCTATCCGATGTAATTCTTTTGTACGGTGCATTTGTTGGGATCCGATGAATTGTGGATTTATGTTCAGATTATTCTTGAAAAGTATTTGAGTCACCTCAGATTTATATTATGATTCTTAATTGCAAGATCATTATAGATTTGTAAATCTCTCCAATCTATTGAAATAGTTTGGCCAACTAGATTGATATTTCTTCAGTGAGAGGAGTGCGTTGTAGTGGGTTCAATCTGGCGGTGCTCTATATCCCAGTGATAGAAAGGGACAAGACACGTCTTCGTATTGTTGCCACTGAGGATAAAAACGATGGGGTTAGTTCATATTAGTGGAATTCTCTTTGTCTACATCATGTCAATGTTCTCCAAGCATTATTCTGTTTTACTTAATACTCTAGATGCATGTTGGATAGCGGTCGATGGGTGGAGTAATTGTAATAGGTACAGGCAGGAGTCGGCCTATTTGCTTATGGATGTGATGCCTATATATACATGATCATTGCCGTGAATATCACATAACTATGCGCTTTTCTATCAATTGCCCAACAGTAATTTGTTTACCCACCGTATGTTGCCTACATGAGAGATGCCGCTAGGGAAAACTATGCCCCCCATGTCTATTCACTTATATATTAACAAATACTTTCATTACCTTGCTGCCATTATTTACGTTTTATTTTATTTTGCAATTTACAATTATCTACTATCATCTACACACTTCAGTTTCTTGCAAATAACGAGACCAAGGGGATTGACAACCCTCTTGCCGCGTTTGGTGCAAGTGTTTGCTCTTTTGTGTGCAACCGCTGAAGATGGTTGTTGATTGATATTCCTATTGGTTCGATAAACCTTGGTTCTTAACTGAGGGAAATACTTATCCGTATTGCGCTGCAATTACCCGTTCCTCTTCACGGAAAACCCAACGCAGATCACAAGTATTAGGAAGGATTTCTGGCGTCGTTGCCGGGGAATATCATCACCAACTATCAAGTAACTTCGCAAAAATTATCATTCACTTGTTGTTCTTTTTATTTGCTGTTATATTTAGTTTGCTTCATAAAAAACAAAAATACGAAAATATTTATCTTTGCTTGTTACTAGTTTACTTCTTTGCTTGCTAGTTTACTTGTCCTGCTTGTTACTTTGCTTGCTCGGGCACCATGTCTCAAGATAGATTCCAGAATATCTCTTACTACCAAAGAACGTCGTAAATAGAAAGTTCTATGAAAACTTTCATGACCTCACTATATGAGCATAATAATTTTTTTGCTTCTGAAATTAAGGAACATTCAACTTTGCTAGACGCTAATAGTAAGCAACTTGATGAAGTCAATAAGGAAGTGTTTAATCTCCAATCACAATTTTCTCAACTGAAGAGTTGTTAGGAAAGATCTCTGATAAGCAAACCACTCTAGTGAATAGGATGGCCGCTAAACCGGAATCTTTCCCTATTAATAATCATGATGAAGATCTTAAAATGATTGGTACTTCTCCTATCGAATCTTTATTTACTAATCTAAAAGTAAATGATAAAGGGACCGAAGATAAGTCAACTCTAGCTAGAAAGCGTCTCGTTTGCTTGGAGGGTGATGATTCTATTGCTAAAATTGGAAAAGGTGGGTATGGAGAGGTTAAAACTTTAACTAGTGATGTGCCCACTATCTTGGATTACAAGGACTTTAATTATGAAAGTTGCTCTTTAGTAGAATGTATTTCCTTGTTGCAAACTATTATTAGCTCACCCAATGCTTATGAATAAAACAAGGCTTTCACTAATAATATTGTGGAAGCGATGATAAAAGCTTATGATGAGAAACTCGAGCTCGAAGTTCCTATTCCTAGAAAATTGAATGATGAGTGGGAACCTACTAATAAAATAAGGATAAATAAATATGAATGCAATGCTTTGTGTGACCTTGGTGCTAGCGTTTCAACTATACCTAAATCTCTTTGTGATGTGCTTGGTCTCACTAATATTCAAGATACTTCCTTAATCTTGCATCTTGCGGATTCTACCATTAAAAAACATTTAGGTAGAATAAATGATGTTCTCATTGTTGCAAATAAGAATTATATTCCCGTATATTTCATTGTGCTTGATATTGATTGCAATCCTACTTGTCCAATAATACTTGGAAGACCTTTCTTACGAACTATAGGTGCAATTATTGATATGAAAGAGGGAAACATAAGGTTCCAATTTCCATTAAAGAAAGGGATGTAACACTTCCCTAGGAAGAGAATTAAACCACCTTATGAATCTATCATGAGAGCTACTTATGGGTGGAGTGTCAAAGATGACAACACTTGAAACTATGCATTATGCCTAGCTAGGGGCATAAAATGATAACGCTTGTTGGGAGGCAACCCAATAGTTATCTTTATTTTTTGATTTTTACTTTATGTTTGTGTGTGATAAAATGATTATTTCCTCCGTAATTATTGCGTTTTATGTTTTAATTAGTGTTTGTGCCAAGTAAATCCTTTGGGATGACTCACAAGATGAGTAGAATTGATATGGTGCAAAACCAGAAACTTTAGCGTCCGGTGCAGAATTTCTCTGATTTTACTGGAACGTATTTTTGATCTGAATTTTTTACACAGTATTTCTATACAAATTATACAGGTTTTCCTAATGTTTCAGAATTTGTAAAGTTACATAAGTATAGGTTCTGTACAGATCTTTACCGACTGTTCTGTTTCAGACAGATTCTGTTTTTGCTTGCATAGTTTGCTTGTTTTGATGATGCTATGGATTATATCGGGGGGTATAAGCCATGGAGAAGTTAGAATGAAGTACCTATTATGAAATAATGATATATGAATCAATTTATAACAATACCTAAAGTATTTGATATGTTGCTTATACTAACGGATCTCATGAAGTTTTGTTGAGTTTTGTGTGATTGAAGTTTTCAAGTTTTGGGTGTTATCACGATGGACAAAGGAATAAGGAGCGGCAAGAGCCTAAGCTTGGGGATGCCCAAGGCACCCCAAGGCAATATTCTAGGAATACTCAAGCGTCTAAGCTTGGGGATGCCCCGGAAGGCATCCCCTCTTTCGTCTCAATCCATCGGTATGTCACTTGGAGCTATATTTTTGTTCGTCACATGATATGAGTTTTTCTTGGAGTGTCGTTTGCTCTTGTTTGCTTTTATTTTTAGTTTGCCACAATCATCGTTTGCTGGACACACCTATTTGAGAGAGAGACACCTTCATCATAATTTATTAGAATACTTTATGTGCTTCACTTATATCTTTTGACCTGAGCAGTTGCTCAAGTACTTCACTTGTATCTTTTTGAGCACGGTGGCGTATAGATTTTGTAGAAATAATTGCACTCTCGTTCTTCACATATATTTGTTTGAGAGTTAATAAATAGTGACGGTAATTTTCATGGGTCATAATACTAGTCAAAAAATAATAGGTATTCAATGAGTGACAATCAAAACCAATAGGTCATAATACTAGTCAAAAATAATAGGTCATAATACTAGTCAAAAAATTAAAGAGAAATTTTGGGTTAATGATATTGATGTGGTAATGTGAAAGGTTGTGAGTGCTTGATTGTTAGTTCGTAGAAGTATCTGTATTAAGAGGTGTTAATTTCCCATTTGTCTAAATATTAAAAAGGCATGGTGGGTGATACATCTCCATCGTATCTATAATTTTTCATTGTTTCATGCCAATATTATACAACTTTCACATATTTTTGGCAACATTTTATATGATTTATTGGACTAACATATTGATCCAGTGCCCAGTGCCAGTTCCTGTTTGTTGCATGTTTTTTGTTTTGCAGAATATCCATATCAAATAAAGTCCAAACGCGATAAAAATTTACGGAGAATTATTTTGGAATATATGTGAGTTTTGGGAGTTGGAATCAACGCAAATGGAGGCCCATAGCCCCCACAGTACACCAGGGAGCGCCCTAGGGCCCATGCGCGCCGTGGTGGGCTGTGGTCACCTCGTAAGGCGGTTGGAGCTCTACTTCGGGGGCAAGAAGCTTATATGCGAAAAAAACTATGTTAAAATCTCAGGGCAATCGGAGTTACGGATCTCCGGGAATATAAGAAACGGTTTTCGGCCAGAAAACAAGAACGCGAAGCAGAAGAGAACAGAGAGGGAGATCCAATCTCGGAGGGGCTCCTGTCCCTCCACCGCCATGGAGGCCATGTACCAGAGGGGAACTCTCCTCCCATCTAGGGGGGTCAAGGAATAAGAAGAAGGAGGGGGGATCTATCCCCCCCTCTCCTGGTGGCGCAGGAACGTCGCCGGGGCAATCATCGTGACGGCGATCTACACCAACAACTTTGCCACCGTCAACACCAACTCTCTCCCCCTCTATGCAGCGGTGTAACATCTCTCTTCCCCGTTGTAATCTCTACTTAAACATGGTGCTTAACTTCATATATTATTTCCCAATGATATGTGGCTATCCTATGATGTTTGAGTAGATCTCTTTTGTCCTGTGGGCCAATTGATGATCATGGTTGGTATGAGTTGTATGTTTTATTTTGGAGCTGTCCTATGGTGCCCTCCATGTCGCGCAAACGTGAGGGATCCCCGCTGTAGGGTGTTTCAATATGTTCATGATTTGCTTATGGTGGGTGGCGTGAGTGACAGAAGACATAGACCCGAGTAGGTGGGTTGTTGCATATGGGAGTAAAGAGGACTTGATACTTAATGCTATGGTTCGGTTTTACCATAATGATCTTTGGTAGTTGCGGATGCTTGCTAGAGTTCCAATCATAAGTGCATATGATCCAAGTACGGAAAGTATGTTAGCTCATGCCTCTCCCTCATATAAAATTGCAATAATGATTACCGGTCTAGTTATCAATTGCCTAGGGACAAATAACCTTCTTGTTTGACAAAAGCTTTCTACTAAAGAACTAAATTTTATTATCTTGCAATTTACTCATAGTTTTATTCCCGCAAAGTACTTCTAGTTTTATTTGTGCAAACTTTCCTATCACCTACAAAATAGTTTCATACTTGTTCTAGGTAAAGCAAACGTTAAAGTGTGCATAGAGTTGTATCGGTGGTCGATAGAACTTGAGGGAATATTTGTTCTACCTTTAGCTCCTCGTTGGGTCCAACACTCTTATTTATCAAAAAAGGCTACAAACGATCCCCTACACTTGTGGGTTATCAAGACCTTTTTCTGGCGCCGTTGCCGGGGAGCAATAGCGTGGGGTGAATATTCTCGTGTGTGCTTGTTTGCTTTATCACTAAGTAATTTTTATTTTCTGTTATTAGTTGTTTTATATCTTTAGTTATGGATATGGAACACGAAACACCAAAAAAATTAGTGGTACTTGCTACTCATGGAGATGGGGAACCTCCTAAAAACCTCGATGCTAGTTATGTGAAACACGTTAATTACTCCTTTGATAATCCTGAGAAATCCTCATTGAACTTTATAATGGGAGACACGTTGGATCAACGTGAGTACTTTACGGATTATCGCTTATCTCAAAAAGGGAAACACATATGGGATCAAATTAGAATATTGCAATGGTTTGCTTGGGATGCATGTTTGAAATGTGATTACACTTGTTGCTCTAAGATTGAGGGTCTTCACCTTCCCTTTCAATGTAAATTTTACGATAATAAAACTTTGGCTTCTTATGCTGAAGGTAATTATGATTACTATGATGTGGAACGAATAGCTTTTAAAGGTGCTTATGAAATTGCTTCTTTGCTTGAAAAGTATGATGATGTTCCTTACAAATCTGAAAATTTATCCATACTTCAATATTGCTATGATAATTATGAATACAATTATGATATTATTGAATTTATTTAGAGAATGTCCACTGCCATGGAAGAGACTAAAATTTTGCAGGAATCTATGGAAGAAGAAATTGTTGAAACTATGAGCTCATTAGATGAAGAAGATGAGGAGGAGAGCGAAGAACAAAAGGAGGAAGAGCGGATTAGCTACCTGGGCCCACCTTCTAATGAGAGTAACTCTTCAACTCATACATTATTTAATTTCCCTTTATGCTTACCGAAGGAGGAATGCTATGATAATTGCTATGATCCCGCGGATTCTTTTGAAATATCCGTTTTTGATGAACTTGATGCTTGCTATGCCTGTGACCAAGATGCCAATATGAATTATGCTTATGGAGATGAACTTTCTATAGTTCCTTATTTTAAGAATGAAATTGTTGCTATTGCACCCACACATGATAGTCCTATTATCTTTTTGGATTCTCCCAACTACACTATATCGGAGAAGTTTGCTCTTATTAAGGATTATATTGATGGTTGCGTTCTGCTACTACACATGATGATTTTGATGAATATAATATGCATGTGCTTGCTGATCCTACTTGCAATTATTATGAGAGAGGAACTACATCTCCACCTCTTTATGTTTCCAATACGATAAAATTGCAAGAAACTGTTTATACTATGTATTGGCCTTTACTTGATGTGCATGAATTGTTCTTTTATGACATGCCGATGCATAAGAAGAGAGTTAGACTTCGTCATTGCATTATATATGTTGCTTTATGCTCACTACTAAATTACAAATCATTGTTAATTAAAATTGTCTTTGATATACCTTGGGATCCGGGTGGATCCATTACTTGAGCATTTTATTCTGTTGAGTGATTTTATAAAGTTTCAAAAAAAATATAGAGGGGAACCTAAAACTTCACAAAAAGAAAGGTGAAAGTGAGAGAGATGATGAGCATCGTTGAAGTGGGGGCTAGCCTTGAACTTTGTTCATGCCCATGGAAAATTTGTGAATATTGAATCACAGAAACTTTTCAACAAAAATAATTATCCCCTTGTACAAATCCATTGTATTGTAAAAATAATGTGCCAAGATTTGCCTTTAGGATGATTAGATTGCTTGTTAGTATGTGCGGTGTAAAAACAGAAACTTTGGCTGCAGTGCATGAATTTACATTTTTTACTGGAACATCAAAAGTTTCTGAAATTTTTACAAATTATTTATATACAAATGTTTTATTTCTTCCTAGTTTTTCAGAATTTTCGGAGTTACAGAAGTATGGTCAAAGTTTAGATTACTACAAACAGTCCTGTTTAAGACAGATTCTGTTTTTGATGCATTGTTTTGCTTGTTTTGATGAAACTATCGATTTTATCGGTGTTATAAGCCATGGAGGAGTTATAATACAGCAGGTATAATGCAAATATAAAATATGACTGGGTTTGCAACAGTACTTAAAGTAGTAATTTCCTTTATTATACTAACGGATCTCACCGGTTTTCTGTTAAGTTTTGTGTGGATGAAGTGTTCAAAGATCGAGGAGGTCTCGATATGAGGAGAGTCAAGAGTTCAAGCTTGGGGATGCCCAAGGCACCCCAAGTAAATATCCAAGGAGACTCAAGCGTCTAAGCTTGGGGATGCCCCGGAAGGCATCCCATCTTTCTTCAACAAGTATCAGTATGTTTTCGTTTACGTTTCGTTCATGTGATATGTGTAAATCTTGGAGCGTCTTTTGTGTTCAGTTTTCACTTTTCTTTTATGCACCATGCTGGTATGAGATAGTCCATGGTTGATTTATAGAATGCTCATTGCACTTCACTTATATCTTTTGAGCATGACTTTATAGAATGCTTCATGTGCTTCACTTATATCTTTTGAAGTTTGGATTGCCTGTTTCTCTTCACATAGAAAACCGTTATTCATAGAATGCTCTTTTGCTTCACTTATATTTATTAGAGCATGGTCTTTTGTAGAAATAATTAAACTCTCTTGCTTCACTTATATCTATTTAGAGAGTCAACAGGAATTGGTCATTTGCATGGTTAGTCATAAAATCCTACATAAAACTTATGGATCACTGAATATGATATGTTTGATTCCTTGCTATAGTTTTGCGATATAGAGATGATAATATGTGGGAGGTACTAGTGGATGATCATGTTTAGTAAGATATCTGTGTTAAGGTTTGTGATTCCCGAAGCATGCACGTATAGTCTCCCGTTATGCCAGGAAGTTGGAGCACAATTTATCCTTGATTGTCTATCTTTGTGTGAAGGTCGGGGGGCGCGATGGTTAATACTTTGCTTCGAGGGCTAATAAACTTTTGCAATAAGTATGTGAGTTCTTTATGACTAATGTGAGTCCATGGATTATACACACTCCTACATTTCCGCAATTTGCTAGCCTCTACGATACCATGCATTGCCCTTTCTCACCTCGAGAGTCGGTGCAAACTTTGCCGGTGCATCCAAACCCCGTGATATGACACGCTCTATCACACATAAGCCTTATTATATCTTCCTCAAAACAGCCACCATACCTACCTATTATGGCATTTCCATAGCCATTCCGAGATATATTGCCATGCAACTTCCACCGCTTCCGTTTTGATGACTTGGGCATTCATTGTCATATTGCTTTACATGATCGTAAGATAGCTAGCATGATGTTTCCATGGCTTGTCCATTCTTTGATATCTTTTCTATGCTAGATCATTGCACATCCTGGTATACTACCATAGGCATTCATATAGAGTCATACTTTGTTCTACTATCGAGTTGTAATATTGAGTTGCAAGTAAATAGAAGTGTGATGATCATCATTATTCATTATTAGAGAATGTCCTAGTGAGGAAAGGATGATGAAAACTACGATTCCCCCACAAGTCGGGATGAGGCTCTGGACAAATATAAAAAGAAAAAAAAGAGAAAAAAAGAAGAAAAGAGAGAGAGAGACAAAGAGAGAAGGGGCATGCTAATTCCACACTTGTGCTTCAAAGTAGCACCATGTTTTTCATATAGAGAGTCTCCTATGTTGTCACTTTCATATACTAGTGGGAATTTTTCATTATAGAGTTAGATGCACACCCACTTAGTTTTCAGTTTTAGCTTTAATACACTTATAGCTCTTAGTGCATCCGTTGCATGGCTATCCCTACTCCTCGCATTGATATCAATTGATGGGCATCTCTATAGCCCGTTGATTAGTCGCTTCGATGTGAGACTATCTTTCTTTTTGTCTTCTCTATATTAATGTCTACCACCGCATTCTATTCCACCCACAGTGCTATATCCATGGCTTGCGCTCATGTATTGCGTGAGAGTTGAAAATGATGAGGCGCGTTAAAAAGTATGAACCAATTGCTTGGCTGACACCGGGGTAGTACATGATTTACACTTTGTGTTAAGAAGACAGAGCATGACAAGGCTATATGATTTTGTAGGGATAGCGTTCTTTAGCCCTGATATTTTGAAAGACATGATTGTTTGTTGGGATTCCTGAGTATTAATGTCTTTATGTCAAATTATACTCTATTGCTTTGAATCACTCATGTCTTAATATTCATGCCATGATTAGATATATGATCAAGATAATGCTAGGTAGCATTCCACATCAAAAATTATTAATTTTTATCATTTACCTACTCGAGGACGAGCAGGAATTAAGCTTGGGGATGCTGATACGTCTCCGTCGTATCTATAATTTTTGATTGTTTCATGCCAATATTATACAACTTTCACATATTTTTGGTAACATTTTATAAGATTTATTGGACTAACATATTGATCCAGTGCCCAGTGCTAGTTCCTGTTTGTTGCATGTTTTTTGTTTCGCAGAATATCCATATCAAATAAAGTCCAAATGCGATAAAAATTTACGGAGAGTTATTTTGGAATATATGTGAGTTTTGGGAGTTGGAATCAACGCAAAAGGAGGCCCACAAACCCCACAGTATACCAGGGCGCGCCCCAAGGCCCGGGCGCGCCGTGGTGGGTTGTGGTCACCTCGTAAGGCACTTGGAGCTCTACTTCGGGCGCAAGGAAGCTTATTTCCGGAAAAAAATTATGGTTAAATCTCAGCGCAATCGGAGTTACGGATCTCCGGGAATATAAGAAACAGTTTTCGTCCAGAAAACAAGAACGCAAAACAGAAGTGAACAGAGAGGGACATCCAATCTCGGAGGGGCTCCTGCCCCTCCGCCGCCATGGAGGCCATGGACCAGAGGGGAACTCTCCTCCCATCTAGGGGGGAGGCCAAGGAAGAAGAAGAACGAGGGGGGCTCTCTCCCCCTCTCTCCCAGTGGTGCCGGAACGCCGCCGGGGCAATCATCGTGACGGCGATCTACACCAACAACTTCGCCGCCGTCAACACCAACTCTCTCCCCCTCTATGCAGCGGTGTATATTCCGATGATGGGTTTCCTCAAATGATGGTGATACGATACCGGGGCACCTCCCCAAGCTTGGAACAAGCTAGGGGTTGTGCCGATACCCATGTACTGAAGTGTTCTTTGGTGATGGTGGCGGTGTGCGAAAATCCTCCATCTTCCAGGGCATAGGCTCTCCATCATGGAAAGAGTCCTGAAATCAGCAGTGAGGCTCATCCTTTTGAACCTAGATTCATACTCACAGTTCTGGATTTGAAGTTGATAGATTTGATCTTGGAGGTGCTCGATCCGCTCTTGAAGTTTGAAGAGAGCTTCTCCGACGCTCCTTGTGTCCATCTTGTTTTCGCTGATGAAGTTCGTGATCATAGAGTGATTAGCACTCAGACCACGTTCCACCATCCCTGGCACTTGAAGATTTCCTGCTCCACTTCTGCAAGCCTGGCCTTGTTGCTTCCCTCCTTCTTGGGTCCTTGAACATCCCGGATGTGGAGCACCCACTCACGCATCTCAATAGCTTGAGGGTGCTTCATCTCCTCCGGAAAGTAAGAGTTGATGACACTCTCGAAGAACTTGTCTTTAGACGAACTTGGGGAAGTCATGGCGATCTAGATCTGTCAGAAAACAGCCCGAAACAAGAACAAAGGAGAAACTTGCGATGTAGTGTTCAAAACATCCGGGAGTATATATAATGATTTTTTCTAGGTGAGAATACATGTTCGAGAAGAAATCAGAGTCGGGAAGGCACACGAGGGCCCCACAAGCCATTAGGGCGCACCCCAGGGGGGCACCCTGTTGGCTTGTGGCTCCCTCGTGGGTCCCCCTAACTCCGTTTTATTTTTGGAATTTTTCTAAAATACTAAAACCAACAGATATTATTTTTTTGGAATTTTTGGAGTTGGTTTACTTACCGTATCACATACCTACCTCTTTTTCAGGTTTCTGGAGTGTTCCGGAAGGTATCCCATATATGTTCTTCCGGTGTTATCACTTGAATGACATTAGTTTCTTCATTAATGGGTGTACCAGAAATGTAATGCTTGATTCTTTGCCCATTCACGACCCTCGGTTTTTTTGCCTTTGAAGTTGTTAATTTTTATAGCACCGGAGCGGCAAAGCCTCTTCGACAACGTATGGACCTTCCCATTTGGAAAAGAGTTTTCCTGCAAAAAATCTGAAACGAGAATTGTACAAAAGCACAAGATCTCCTACGTTGAATTCCCGTTTTTGGATCCTTTTGTCATGCCATCTCTTAACCTTTTCTTTAAACAACTTAGCATTCTCATAAGCTTGTGTCCTCCATTCATCTAGTGAGCTAATATCAAATAACCTCTTTTCACCGGCAAGCTTAAAATCATAATTCAATTCCTTAATTGCCCAATAAGCCTTATGTTCTAGTTTGAGGGGTAAATGACAAGCTTTTCCATATACCATTTTATATGGGGACATCCCCATGGGGTTTTTATAAGCAGTTCTATAAGCCCAAAGAGCATCATCTAGTTTCTTAGACCAATTCTTCCTGGATCTATTAACAGTCTTTTGCAAGATCAACTTTAATTCTCTATTACTCAATTCAACCTGGCCACTAGACTGAGGATGATAGGGTGATGCAATTCTATGGTTAACATCTTATTTAGCTAGAAGTTTACGGAAAGCACCATGAATAAAATGTGACCCACCATCAGTCATTAAGTATCTAGGGAGTCCAAACCTCGGAAAACTACTTTCCTTAAGCATTTTAATAGAGGTGTTATGATCAGCGCTACTAGTTGGAATAGCCTCTACCCACATAGTAACGTAATCCACAGCAACTAAAATATGAGTATACCCATTTCAGGAAGGAAAAGGTCTCATAAAGTCAAAACCCCAAACATCGAATGGTTCAATGGCAAGTGAATAATTCATAGGCATTTCCCAACGTTTACCAATGTTACCAACTCTTTGACATTCATTACATGAAAGGACATACTTACGAGCATCTTTGAAAAGAATAGGCCAATAAAAGCCTGATTGTAATACCTCGTGTGCAGTTCTGTCTCCAACATGATGTCCTCCGTAAGGTTCAGAATGACACTTCCTTAAGATTTGTTCCTGTTCACGCTCAGGTATACAACGTATAATAATACCTTCTACTCCCTCTTTATAAAGATGTGGGTCATCCCAAAAGTAATGTCGTAAATCATAAAAGAATTTTTTCTTTTGTTGATAGGTGAAACTAGGTGGGATATATTTAGCAACAATGTAATTAGCATAATCAGCATACCAAGGAGTGCTACGTGAAGTATTTATAGCAGCAAGTTGTTCATCAAGAAAATTATCATCAATAGGCAGTGGGTCATCAAGTACATTTTCCATTCTAGACATGTTATCTGCTATAGGGTTTTCAACTCCTTTTCTATCCACAATATGCAAATCAAACTCTTGAAGCAAAAGCACCCACCGAATAAGTCTAGGCTTAGCATCTTTCTTTTCCATAAGGTACTTAATAGCAGCATGATCTGTGTGAATAGTTACTTTGGAATCAATAATATAAGGTCTAAACTTATCACATGCAAAGGCAACTGCTAAAAAATTCCTTTTCAGTGGTGGCATAATTTCTTTGGGCAGCATCTAGAGTTTTACTAGCATAATGGATAACATTCAATTTCTTGTCTACTCTTTGCCCTAGAACAGCACCAACAGCATAATCACTAGCATCACACATAATCTCGAATGGTAAGGTCCAGTCAGGTGGTTGAACAATAGGTGCAGAAATCAAAGCTTTCTTAGGTATTTCAAAAGCTTCTACACAACCATCATCAAAAACAAAAGGAATATCCTTTTGAAGAAGATTAGTTAGCGGCCTAGAAATCTTCGGGAAATCTTTAATGAAACGCCTATAAAACCAGCATGACCAAGGAAGCTTCTTATACCTTTGATAATCTTCTCAATGGTGTCAACTTTAGCTTTATCCAGTTCAATAGCCCGTTCAGAAATTTTATGCCCAAGTACCATGCCTTCATTCACCATAAAGTGTCACTTCTCACAATTCAAAACAAGATTAGTTTCTTCGCATCTATGCAAAACTTGATCAAGGTTGCTCAAGCAATCATCAAAAGAAGTTCCATAAACGAAAAAATCAGCCATGAAAACCTCAACAATCTTTTCACAAAAATCAGAGAATATAGCCATCATACATATTTGAAAGGTAGCAGGTGCATTGCATAAACCAAAAGGCATACGTCTATAAGCATACATTCCAAAAGGGCAAGTGAAAGTAGTTTTCTCTTGATCCTCTTTTGACACAGGTATTTGAGAAAAACCGGAATATCCATCAAGAAAGGAAAAGTGTGTGTGCTTAGATAATCTTTCTAGCATTTGATCGATAGAAGGTAAAGGATAATGATCTTTCCTAGTAGCTTTGTTTAATTTTCTGAAACCAATCACCATCCTATAACACGTTACTATTCTTTGTGGGATAAGTTCATTTTTATCATTAGGGACAACAGTTATACCTCCTTTCGTAGGAACACAATGAACATGACTTACCCATCTACTATCAGCAATAGGATAAATTATACCTGCCTCCAGAAGCTTTAATATTTTAGTTCTTACCACCTCCTTCATCTTAGGGTTTAAGCAGCGTTGGAGATCTAGGATAGGTTTAGCATCTGGTTCCATATTAATCTTGTGCTGACACAGAATGGGACTAATGCCCTTAAGATCATCGAGCGTATATCCAATAGCAGCCCGGTGCTTCTTTAGAGTTTTAAGTAATCTCTTTTCTTCACGCTCTAAAAGGTTAGCACTGATAACAATAGGATAGATTTTCCTTTCATCAAGATAGGCATATTTCAAAGTATCGGGTAAAGTCTTTAGCTCAAACACGGGATCTCCCTTGGGTGGAGTGGGATCCCCTAAAATATCAACCGGTAAGTTGTGCTTAAGAATAGGTGTTTGTCTCAAAAATATATCATCTATCTCATTTCTCTCATTCATATGCATATCATTTTCATGTCTAGTAAATATTGCTCTAACGGATCTGTAGGAGGTACGACAATAGAAGCAAGGCCAATGATTTCATCTTTGCTTGGTAATTCTTTCTCATGTGGTTGTTTACCAAACTTAGAGAAATTAAATTCATGAGACACATCACCAAAGCCTATCTTGACCTTCTCAGTTACACAATATATTTGAGCATTCACAGTATTCAAGAAAGGTCTACCAAATATAATGGGACAAAAGTTATCTTGTTTTGAACCAAGTACTAGAAAATCAGTGGGGTACTTAATTTTTCCACACAAGACTTCAACATCTCTAACAATCCCAAGTGGTGTAATAGTGTCTCTGTTTGCAAGTTTAATAGTAACATCAATGTCATCAAGCTCAGATGGTGCTATGTCATTCATAATTTCTTGATATAAGGTAAAAGGGATGGCTCTAACACTAGCACCCATGTCACATAAGCCATGATAAGAATTGTCTCCAATTTTAACAGAAATAACGGGCATGCCAATAACTGGTTTATTTTTGTCTAACTCATCTCGCTCATTTCTACCAGGTTTTACAATTCTAGTAGTTTCATCACAGAAGTAAATAACCTGCCCATCATTGTTGTCAACTAGCAGATCTTTAACCATAGCAACTTTAGGCTCAACATTTATTTGTTCAGGAGGTGTAGGTGTCCTAACATAACTCTTATTAACCACAGTCGTAGCTTTAGCGTGTTCCTTAATTCTAACAAGGAAGGTTGGTATCTCAATGTAAGCAGTAGGAACAATTGGATCAGCATGGCTAACAATTATTTCTTCCTTGTCAAGTTAACAGGTTTCTCTATTTGTTCTTCAATGGGTGGATGGTACTTAAACCACTTCTCCTTAGGGAGATCAACATGAGTAGCAAATGATTCACAGAAGGAAGCTACTATCTAAGAGTCAAAGGCATATTTATTACTCAACTTATAACATGCATCAATTTCCATAAAAGATTTTACACTATCAAACTTGAGCTTTATACCTGACTCTTTACCTTTGTCGAGCTCCCAATCTTTAGAGTTGCGCTTAATTCTTTCCAGGAGATCCATTTGAATTCATTGGTTATGTTCATGAAGGAACCAGTAGAGGAAGAATCGAGCAGGTTTTGATCATGATGAGAAAGCCGAGCATAACAATTTTGCATAATAGTATCTCTTGAGATATCATGGTTGGGGCAATTGTGCATCATAGATTTAAGCCTCCCCCAAGCTTGAGCGATACTTTCTCCTTTACGAGGCCAGCAATTATAAATAAAATTCCGAGCACGATGAACTAGATGCATAGGGTAAAACTTCTGATGAAATTCCAACTTCAAACGATTCCGGTCCCATGATCCAATATCACCCAATAACATGCACCACATTAATTCCTTTCCCTCCAAATATAAAGGGGACAATTTCTTCTTAACTTTGTCTCCAGACAACCCTGCAAGCTGAAATAATCCACAAAGTTCATCGACAAATATCAAGATGGGTCGTTCCATCATATGGGCGTGATAAAAGTTTTTCAAGCATACCAGAAGGAATATCATAATAAACATTTTCAGTAGGTTCAGTAGGTTGAGGAGCAATTTCCTCATCTCCAGTTTGGGGCGAAGATGCTCCGAACAAGCCACTCAAAGGGTGACCGTTCATAGCGACAATCAATAGTAAAATTCAGCACGTATAGAAAATGTTACCTTACCAATTTCCACTTACCAAAGGCGCTTCACTCCCCTGCAACGGGACCAGAAAAGAGTCTTGATGACCCACAAGTATAGAGGATTAATCGTAGTCCTTTTGATAAGTAAGAGTGTCGAACAGAACGAGGAGCAGAAGGAAATGATAAGCTGTTTTCAGCAAGGTATTCTCTACAAGTGTTGTAAGTAACGATAGTAGATAGTTTTGTAGCAAGATAAATCGTAACAAGTGACAAGTAACAATAGTAGCAAAGGTGCAGCAAGGTACCCCAATCCTGTTTAGCAAAGGACAGGCCTGGAGGAACTCTTATATTAAGCAAGCGCTCCCGAGGACACATGGGAATTATGTCTAGTCATGTTCATCATGTTGAGTTGATTCACGTTCGCTACTTTGATAATTTTATATGTGGGTGTACCGGTGCTAAGGTGATGTTCTTACTTGAACTAACAACCTACTTATGATTACCCCCTCTCGCAAGCATCCCCAACTACGAACGAAGAATTAAGATAAATCTAACCATATCATGAAACATGTGGATTCAAATCAGCCCCATATGAAGCAACACATAAACTGGGGTTTAAGCTTCTGTCACTCTAGCAACCCATCATCTACTTGTTACTCCACAATGACTTCCCTTAGGCCCATAGCATGGTGAAGTGTCATGTAGTCGACGTTCACATGACACCACTAAGAGAAGTAACAACATACATATCATCAAAATATCGAACGAATACCAACTTCACATGATAACTTATAATCAGACTTCTCCCTTGTCCTCGGGAACAATAGTAACTACGCACACCTCATCAACATGTTCAAGATCAGAGGTGCAATAATAATAATTAAGGATCTGAACATAATTTCTTCCACCAAGTAATCCAACAAGCATCAACTACAAGATGTAATCAACACAACTAGTAACCCACAGGTACCAATCTGAGGTTTTGGGACAAAGATTGAATACAAGAGATGAACTAGGGTTGGAGATGAGATGGTGCTGGTGAAGATGTTGACAAAGATTGGTCCTCCCCCTAAGGAGGAAGCGTTGGTGATGACGATGGCTTCGATCTCCCCCTCCCGGAGAGGGATTTCCCCGGCAGAATCTGACTGCCGGAGTGCAAAAGGGCCCCTGCCTAGGTTTTCGCCTCGAGACGGCGGCGCTTTGTCCCGAAAGGGTGCTTATGATTTTTTCTAGGGTAAAACACACCATATAGGAGAAGATGGGCGTCGGGAGGCCAGCCAGGCAAGCTATCAGGGCGCGGCCTGGGGGCGCCCTGTTGGCTTGTGGGTGGCTGGTGGCCCCCCTTTGGTATATCTTTGGCCCATAAATTCACATATATTCAATCAAAATTCCTCGTGAAGTTTTAGGTCATTTGGAGTCTGGTGATTTTTCTGCCTTTTTCTCGGTTTTCCGGTCCAGAATTTCAGTTTCCAGATAATTCCCTCTTTGTGATGTACCTTGCATATTCAGAGAGAAAGGGCATAAGAATGGTATGATAATAGGGAGTAATGGACAAGAAGAACGTAAATATGAACAGGAAATCATGATGCAAAATGGACATATCAACGTCCTCCGGCAAGGATTGCCTCTACTTCTATGCCGTTCGCCCAGCTACCTCTTATTCCTTCGCCACGCCGTGGACGGGTGTCATTAAAGCTCTGCTGTAATCCAGGGAAACAGCCACGTGCCCCGACCAGTATCACCTACCCGCTTGCCCGCTCGACACCTGGCCAATGTGGACAATCAACCCAGCTACGTGGAGCAACAACTTGGCGGGCGGAGGCCTTGGCGGGTGCGCTATTGCCCGGGCCCCCCGACAAGGAAGACTTTCCGGTTCGCTCGAGTCCTTGTATGAAGAGCTTGGCATCCAGATCCAGCCTAGCAGGATCCTGCCGGTTCGGAGGCCGCGGTCGTCTGGTGCACAAGTCAGGGTACTAACGGCCCTGCTCTTTAGTACACCGACAGGAGCCTCCGGGCCTGGGCCACACATTGTGTCCGTGACGTTTATTGGGCTAGGCCCAAAAACAGTGCACAGATCCGTGCGGCCGCAATTAGATGTGGTTGTGTTGATTATCTCCCCGGCCCTTTCCCACAATATGCATTGAGTGCGAACTGCTGGGGAAGCGAGGGGAGAAGGTGCTGAAAAGGATACGCCTGAAAAATCGTGTCGCGTTGGCCCGAAGGGGCACGTCTTGTACTACGTATTTTCATACGGGGTTTGCTATTGGGGGAGAGGGGCGGTCTCCCAAACAGTGCGCCTGGCATCGGGCGGTCAGCCTCCGACTTTTCCAGCGTTGCTTGGGTGTCCTACCCCCTCCACTTCGTCTCCCTCTCTTAATTGCATCTCGTGCAAAACGTGTCACACACGAGGGCTGGCATTGGCTGGGGAGGGCGGTCGCTAGCACTGGTTGTGTGCGAGTGCGCGCTCGCCCCGGGTCGCGAAGAGCCAACCCCTCCTCTTCCCCGCTCCTATAAATAGGGAGGGGGCAAGGTGGAGCGCTGCTCATCCGCGCCCTTCTGCTCCAGCATACCGCCTTGTGCCTCCCCAATTCTTCCTCCGCCATCTTCTCCAGCGCGCCATTGTGCCATGGCGAGGGGTCGCGGTCGTGCCCGCGGGTCCAGCGCTGCGGCGAGGGGCGCCCCTAGAGGCCAATGCGGATCATGGTGATGGCGGCGGGGGTTGGCTCCAGATGCCGCGGAAGGGCGACGTCCAGGGGCCGCAGAAGGGCGGTGTCCTGGGGCCGTGGAGGGACGGCTCCGTCCATCCGCGGTGGTCTTAGCGGCGCACCTCTCCCGCAGCCCCACACAGGGATCCATGCGGAGGAGGAGGTGCAGGAGTTCGTCGTGGCGATCCCTCAGCGACAGCGGAGCTGGCTCCGCCTCCCCGACCCCTTCGCACGGTCCATGGAGAGAAGTCGTCCCCAAGGTTTTTGGCTTTGAGCGGACGACTGCTTCCATGGTCCTACTTGGGTTGGGGTGGAAGTCGTTCGCTTGCTCCCGTGGTCCGGGACCCGGGCATCTCCTCGACATTAAGTTCGACGGCTCCGCCATCCTCTTCGTGAAGATCTTTGGGGCGTGCGGCGTCCACCTAGAGAGCTACGCGGAGAGCTCGAGCGACAGCGACTACGACTCCTCCAGCGATAGTGATGACGACGGCAGCACCTTCAGCATCAAGCAGGAGGAGTCCGACTAGGCGCGCATGGTGTCATAGCTAGGGTTTAGAGATCCGGGAATGAGGCTCCATCCGCGAGACCTCATTTCCGGATCAATCGCCACATCATAGTGGCAGATCTCTTTTGTGTTTAGATCGTACCCAATGTAACCCTGCGAGGAAATGAAGAGAAAATATTGGGTATCTTTTAAACGTTAAAGTTTCATCGTGTACTACGAAAGTCTATTCCTCTTTACGCGATGAAACTGCGCTTGTGTGTCTTCCTAACTCTTGGCGCTTGCCAACGTGTATGTTCCTACCGCGGGCGCTTCTAAGGACGAATCCCGAGCACCCTCCGACAGTGTAACTCTTGGCAAGGCCACCCCATCGTCCTTGCTGTGGCTACTCAAGACATTGAGCATGCTTCCAACACTCAAGCGCGCAACGATTTCGACAAGGGCCCTTAGCGCTCAAGTTTTCTTACACAAGCGCCAACTTATCGGAGAGAAATGCTCGAGAATTATGAAAAAGATTTTTCAACTTAGCTTCTTTTTGTTGCGTTTCTTGCCTTAAGGCGACCACTCTCGAACGCATCTGCAGGTGCCTGTGCTGCCTCTCTCCCCCGGGAAGACTTGCGTGCGGGGGCCCCTGTTCTCCTTTTTGAGAAAAAGAAGAAGAGAAAATAAGAGGCTAGGAACCAAGGTGGTTCACCGGTCACCTTATGCAATTGAAAAGTGATCACAACATCTCGCATAAGATACAAGATAAATATGTACTTTGACAGAGAGTTGAAGAACACTTAGCTTTATTGACTACGCTCAGGGTCCTCGCCTGGCTTTGTACAAAGGATTACGCGCCCCGGAGGCGGACTTGTACAAAAGGGGCTGCCGGGAGGCCCGGCAACCGCGCCTCACGGGTAGCTCTTGCGAAGATGGTCGATATTCCACGAGTTCTGCATCGGGTGCCATCTTCGGTCTCCAGGCGGACTGCGCCAGGCCTGGTGAGTCGTACTACCCAGTAAGGGCCTTCCCACTTTGGTGTCAACTTGTTTGATCCCTTCGCGGACTGAATCCGTCAAAGAACAAGGTCGCCTTCCTCAATGCTCCTGGCGCGCACCCTGCAGCTCTGATAGCGGCGCTGGGATTGCTGGTACCTTGTGGCACGCAGCGCGGCCTAGAGATGATCTTCCTCGAGGAGCACAACATCATCTTGCCGCATTTGCTCTTGCCGGTCCTCGTCAAAGGCTTGCACTCTCGGTGACCTGTATGTGAGCTCGGTGGGGAGAACTACTTCTGCACCATAAACTAGGGAGAAGGGTGTCTTGCCGGTTGCTCGATTTGGTGTCATCTTGATCGACCAAAGAACCGCCGGGAGTTCATCAATCCAGCGCCTTCCGTGCTTGATTGTTGCTTGCTCTCTCTACTTGCCGTTTGTCGAAAGTCCTCGTCTTGAGTTCCCGCATCACTTCAGCATTTGCCCTCTCTACTTGCCCATTGCTCCTTGGGTGAGCGACCGATGCGAAGTATATCTTTGTGCCGATGTCTTGGCAATATTGCATGAAGCTGTTGCTGGTGAATTCCGTGCCGTTGTCGGTGATGATCCTGTTGGGGACACCGAAACGACAAACAATCCCTCTGAGGAACTTGACTGCTGCCTGCGCCGTTACCTTTCTCACTAGTTCTAGCTCAGTCCACTTCGTGAACTTGTTGATTGCAACGACAAGAACTCAAAGCCCCCGGTAGTGAGAGGGAAGGGCCCGAGGATGTCGAGCCCCTAGACCGAGAAGGGCCGGGAGAGCGGTATGGTTTGAAGGGCTTGTGCCGGTTGATGTATTTGCTTGGCGTGGTATTGGCATGCTTCGCACGTTGTCACCACAACCAAAGAGTCTTGAAGGGCTGTCGGCCAATAAAAACCTTGTCGGAAAGCTTTCCCGGCAAGGGCTCGTGATCCAATGTGGGAGCCGCAGACCCCTTCGTGTATCTCTACCAACAGCTGACGTCCTTCCTCCCGAGGAATGCACTTCAATTTCACGCTGTTCGGCCTCCTCTTGTATAAGGTGGTGTCCACAAACAAGTATATGCTGGACCGTCGGGCTACTCTTTCGGCTTCTTGTGGTTCCTCGGGAAGATCTCCTATTTGGATGTACTGGACTATCTGCTATGCCCATGTAGGAGCCTGTGGCTCAACGACAAGGACCCAAGGCATTTCTTCTGCCGCATGGACGCTAGATTCTACGGCAAGAACCCTTGGGTCTGCTGGAGCTCGAGGTCCACCGGCAAGCGGGTCGTCATTCCCGGCAACTCTCTTAACGACCACTGATGGCTCTGCCAGGAGGTAATCACCGGAATTGACATTCCTTTTTCTGCTCTGCCACGCTGACGGAGTGACTGAAGATTGAGTTAATCAGAGGACAAAAGTGCCCGGTTCGACGGGCAGCTTCTGCGCGGCTCTCTTTGATAGGTCATCGGCAATGTCATTTTCGGCACGGGAGACGTGCTCCATTTATAGACCGTCAAAGAGCTCCTCCAATCTCTGTACCTCGTCAACATATGCTTCCATCAGGGGGCTCTGGTAATCCTTGTTTACTTAACGAACGACAGGCTGTGAATCCCCTCGGACTATCAACCTCCTGATGCCAAGATCGGCTGCTATCCATAGTCCGGCAAGCAACCCTTCATACTCAGCCATGTTGTTTGTTGATTCTTCCCTAGGAAAGTGCATCTGGACCACATACTTCAGGTGCTCTCTGGTGGGTGCTATGAGTAGCACTCCGGCACCGGCGCCTTGCAGCGAGAAAGCTTCGTCAAAGTACATGATCCACTCTTGAGGCGCCTCCTTGCCGTGGAGTGTTGTCTCTGGGATTTCTTTGTCTGGCATCGGTGTCCATTCTACTACGAATTCCGCCAAAGCCCTGCTCTTGATTGTTGTCGTGCTTTCGAAGCTTAAGTCAAAGCTGGCCAGCTCCAGCGCCTACTCGACGATCCTGCCGCTTGCCTCTGGATTTCTCAGAATATGCTGCAGCGGGAACCGAGTGACGATGGTGATATGATGTGCCTGAAAGTAGTGGCCCAGCTTCCGGGAGGCCATAAGGAGGCCAAAAAGCATTTTTTGCACCCCATAGTATCTTGACCTAGCCCCCTATAGAAGGAAGCTGACAAAATACACGGGTCCCTCCACCATCTTCTTCTGCACAATTCGCTGGTCTGCCCCTTGCGTCATACTCGCGTCTCTAGCTACTTGATCCGCCAGGACTGCCGGCTTGGTAGATTATGCCTCATCTTCCTCATCTTCCCTCTCTGCCACCAGCGCAACGCTCACCACTTGGTTCGTCGCTACCAAGTACAACATCAACGGTTCCTCTGGTTTTGGCGCGACTAGGGTTGGTGTTGAGGACAGGCATTTCTTCAAGTCTTGTCGCGCTGCCTCTGCTTTCGGGGTCCATGCCATTGGGCCTGCCTTCTTCAGGATCTTGAAAAATGACAGGTCGCGCTCAGCGGACTTGGAAATGAACATGCTGAGGGCGGCGATGCAACCCGCCAAGCGGCGCACGTCCTTGATGCGCTTGGGTGCCTCCAGCTGTTCAATCGCCTCAATCTTGGTGGGGTTGGCTTCAATCCCGTGCTGTGATATGAAGAACCCGAGGAGCTCGCCGGAGGGGACCCCAAACACGCACTTCTCGGGGTTGAGCTTCAACTTGATTTTGCGCAGATTCGCGAAGGTTTCGTCCAGGTCTTGCACCAGCGTGCCCTTGTTCTTGGTCTTGACCACTATATAATCCATGTATGCTTCGACATCCCTGTGAATCTGCAGTCCCAGACCAATCTGTACTGCCCTCGCGAACGTCGATCCAGCGCTCTTCAACCCGAACGGCATGCGTCTGGAGCAGTACGCGCCGCAGGGGGTAATGAACGCCGTTTTCTGCCAAGAAGATGTGGTGATATCCAGAATATGCATCAAGGAAGGACAGAAGATCGCAGCAAGCGGTTGAGTCCACAATCTGGTCAAAGCGTGGCAAGGGGGATGGGTTCTTTGGGCAAGCCTTGTTGACGTCGGTAAAGTCGATGCAGAGCCTCCATTTCCCATTCGCTTTGCATACCACCACAGGATTTGCTAACCAAGTTGGGTGGATTACGCCCCTGATCAGACCTGCTGCTTCTAACGTTTTGATTTCTTCGGCAATAAATTGTTGCCGCTCCAGGGCTTGTTTCCGGACCTACTGCTTGACGGGGCGTGCATGGGGACAAACGGCAAGGTGGTGCTCAATCACCTCCCTGGGAACACCGGGGATGTCAGATGGTTGCCATGCAAACACATTGACATTCGCCCGCAGGAAGGTGACGAGCGTGCTTTCCTATTTGCTGTCAAGGGTGTCACTTATGGTGAAAGTGCCACCCTCGCCGTTCTCCCTCGCGGGCACTTGCTTCGTCTTGGGGATGGTCACTTTATGTTTCTTGCTCCTAGCGGCAGAGGTCTCTGGTAAGTCCTCAACGGGCGTGCTGCACCTCTTGGCGCCCTTCCCGGAGTCCTTACGAGACTCGCCAGAGCTCTTGTTCTTGTTCTTCCCCCCGGGAGCTTTGTCGCCAGGAGCGAGTGCCTCGTCGGCAGACGCTGCCACTGCCTCATGGAAGAGCTTATCGACGCAAAGGACTGCAACCTTGTTGTCGGTGCGGACGGTGATGACGCTCATTGGCCTTGGCATCTTGAGAGTGTTGTAGGCGTGGTGCGTTGCCGCCCAGAACTTCACCAGTGCCGTTCGTCCCGGATTCCATTGTACGACAGCGACATCTTCGCAACGTTGAAGGTTACCCTCTCGGTCCTAAAGTTGAGCTCGCTGCCGAACGTCACCGGCAGAGTGATCTTCCCCTTGGGCTGATATCTTCCCGGGTTGACCCCTTGGAAGGACCTCACCGGCTTAAGATCCGTGTCAGGAATCTGCAGCCGCTTGATCACGTCAGGTGAGATCAAGTTCAACCCGGCCCCACTATCGACCAGCATCATCGTGACCTTGAGGTTGCATATTGTTGGCGAAACCAACAACGGCATGCACCCGACGGTAGTGATGCGGTCAGGGTGGTCCTCAGCGTCGAAGGTGATGGGAGTGTTGGACCACTTGAGGGGTTTCCTCGTCTTTGCCGCTTGTTCTGCTGCGTTGATCTCACGGGTCCACTGCTTGAGCTGCCGGTGAGAGGAGTGCAAAGATGTGCCTCCGTCAATGCACATGGCATCAACAGCCTTCTGGAATTACTGGCCTTCAGACTCTTCTTCATCTCCGTCGTCATCATCGTCTTCGTCATCAGACTTCTTGTCTCGGCCCCTAGCAGGTTTCTCTTTGCGCTGCTTGGCCTTGCCACGGAAGCAACCACGGCTACTGTCGGGGATATAACCCCGCGGTATAACCCGTCCTATTGGGCCGGGTCAATAGAGTGGCGGCTCTGGAGTCATATTGAATATGGGCCGCGCCATGAAGTCAAGGCAAGCAAGGCGGTTATAAATTAAGTCGCCGGGCGGCCCAAGTGCGTGGAGACGGCGATGATACGTCTCCGTCGTATCTACTTTTCCTCACACTTTTGCCCTTGTTTTGGACTCTAATTTGCATGATTTGAATGAAACTAACCCGGACTAACGCTTTTTTTCAGCAGAACTACCATGGTGTTGTTTTTTGTGCGGAAATAAAAGTTCTCGGAATTGGACAAAACTTTTGGGAGATTTATTTTAGAATAAATAAAAAATACTGGAGCCAAGAACCACCAGAGGGGGGCCATAGGCTGGGCAGAATACACCAAGGCGCGCCAGCCCCCCAGGCGCGCCATGGTGGGTTATGCCCACCTCGTGGCCCCACTGACCCTAATTCCGGCACTATAAATTCCTATTTTCGGAGAAAAAAATCAAGGAGAAAGTTTCATCGCGTTTTACGATACGAAGCCGCCGCCACCTCCTATTCTTCATCGGGAGGCCACATCTAGAGCCCATTTGGGGCTCCGGAGAGGGGAATCTTCGGTCTTCGTCATCAACAACTCTTCTCCATCGCCAATTCCATGATCCTCCCCACTTGGAGTGAGTAATTCCTTCGTAGGCTTGGTGGTCGGTGATGAGTTGGATGAGATTCATCATGTAATCGAGTTAGTTTTGTTAGGGCTTGATCCCTAGTATCCATTATGTTATGAGATTGATGTTCCTATGACTTTGCTATGCCTAATGCTTGTCACTAGTGCCCGAGTGACATGATTTCAGATCTGAACCGTATATGTTATCGCCATTATATCTATGTTCTTGATCCGATCTTGCCTAGTCATATGCACCTATTACGTGTTATGATCCGTCAACCCCATAGTGACAATATTTGGGATACTTCATGGTGATGACCGTAGTTTGAGGAGTTCATGTATTCACGGTGTGTTAATGCTTTGTTCCGGTTCTCTATTAAAAGGAGGCCTTAATATTCCTTAGTTTCCTTATGGACCCCGCTGCCACGGGACGGTAGGACAAAAGATGTCATGCAAGTTCTTTTCCATAAGCACGTATGACTATTTACGGAATACATGCCTACATTACATTTATGAACTGGAGCTAGTTCTGTGTCGCCCTAGGTTATGACTGTTATATGATGAATATCATCCAACGAGTTTGCTGATCCAGTGCGTACGAGTTTTCCACTTATTGTTCTTGCTAAGTTACTACTGTCGTTGCTACCGTTCCAACTGCTACAAAACTATTGCTATCACTGCTACTGTTACCGTTATTACTACTATTTCATTCAAACTACCATATTACTGTGCTACTGATCACTCTGCTGCAGATATTTAATCTCCAGGTGTGGTTGAATTGACAACTCAACTGCTAATACTCTCAAATATTCTTTGGCTCCCCTTGTGTCGAATCTATAAATTTGGGTTGAATACTCTACCCTCGAAAACTGTTGCGATCCCCTATACTTGTGGGTTATCAAGACCTTTTTCTGGCGCCGTTGCCGGGGAGCATAGCTATATTTGCTGAGTCACTTGGGATTTATATCAATTGATCACTATGAAGAATCTGAAGGATCCAAAGACTAAGATTTTTCCCTCTAAGACGAGGGAAGGTAAGGAAGTGCCATCTAGCTCTGCACTTGATTCACCTTCTGTTATGAGTAAGCTTGCAACACCACCACATGCTAGTAATCGTGATATGTCGCAAGTTATTTATGATGCTACCTCTGCTATGAATGATGCTTATGACGATGCTAGTACCATGCTTGATGATAATGTGCCACTAGGAGAATTTCTTAATGAACAAATTGATAGAGATAAAGGGAATGAAATTATTGAAACTGATGAGATTGTTGAAAGTGATGAAGCCTATGAAACTGATGGTGACTATGAAACACCTATTAATCCTAGTTCTCCTAGATTTGAAATGGCTAAGATACCCGAAGGTTATGTTTTAGATGAGGAGGTAACTAGAGAAATTCTTTCTTGCAAGGATAGAAACGATCTTAAGAAATTGTTACGCAAGTATAAGGAAAAGACTTTGAATGCTAGAATGAAATGTGATCCTAAGTTTGCTAATTCACCTATCTTTGTTACCGATAAGGATTATGAATTCTCTGTCGACCCAAAGTTAATTACTTTGGTTGAATCTGATCCTTTCCATGGCTATGAAACTGAAACTGTAGTGGCACACCTTACTAAGCTGGATGATATAGCCACCCTCTTTGCTCATGATGAGAAGATTCGCTACTATTATATTCTCAAGTTATTTCCGTTCTCATTAAAGGGTGATGCTAAGACATGGTACAATACTCTTACTCCTCGTTGTGTGCGTAGTCCCCAGGATATGATTTACTACTTCTCTGAAAAATATTTTCCTGCTCATAAGAAACAAGCTGCCTTACAGGAAATATTTAACTTTGTGCAAATTGAAGAAGAGAGTCTCCCACAAGCTTGGTGCAGGCTTCTCCAGTTGCTTAATGCTTTGCCTGATCATCCTCTCAAGAAAATGAAATACTTGATATCTTCTATAATGGACTAACCGATGCTTCTAGGGCCTTCCTAGATAGTTGTGCTGGTTGTGTTTTCAGGGAATGAACTGTTGAACAAGCTGAGGAATTATTGAATAACATATTGAATAATTATGATGATTGGACTCTTCCTGAACCACCGCCTAAACTCACTCCGAAGAAGAGGGGTATCTTATTTCTCAGTCCTGAAGATATGCAAGAGGCAAAGAAATCTATGAAGGAAAATGGTATTAAAGCTGAGGATGTTAAGAATTTGCCACCTATTGAAGAAATACATGGCCTCGACACACCACCACCTCCACAAGTGGTAAAGGTAAATTCTTTATTAAAGTTTGATGAAGGTGATATCCCTCACAATAAACATCCTAGTCAATGCTTATATGAGGTTGCCAACTATATTATGAAGCAAGATCATTTCAATGCACATGCTCTGAAACAATTGAAATATAATTCTGATATGATTGCTCGCTTGAGTGACTTGCTATTTAGAATCAGTAATGATGTTAGAGGTGTATAAAAGCATGCCTCTATGGTTCAAACTCAGTTAGAACAAGTTGCTAAATCTCAAAAAGAATTGCTTGATGAAATGAATAGCAATATGAATGATTTTGCTGCTAGAGTAGTAACTAGAGGAGGTAGAATGACCCAAGAACCACTTTATCCCAAGGGTCCTTCTAAAAGAATTGAACAAGACTCTCAAAGAATTAATATTGATGCACCTAATCCTTCTAGGAAGAAAAAGAAAAAGAAAAAGAAAAATGATTGGACTCTGCATACCTCTAGTGAACCTGAGATACAAAAATCTCCTGATAATAATGATGTCTCTATTTCCGATGCTGAAACTCAGTCTGGTAATGAACATTCACCTAGTGATAATGAAAATGATGATGATGATGTTCATGAAGATGCCCAACCTAACCATGATAAAGAACCAGATAATGATGTTGAAATAGAGCATGCTGCTGATCTTGATAACCCACAACCTAAAAATAAACGTTATGATAAAAGAGACTTTGTGGCTAGGAAACAAGGTAAAGAAAGAGAGCCATAGGTTCAGAAACCCATGCCATTTCCACCTAAGCCATCTAAGAAAAAGGATGATGAAGAATTTGAGCGCTTTTCTAAAATGATTAGGCCAGTCTTTTTGCGTACCCGCTTAACTGATATCTTAAAGATGGCCCCTTATGCAAAGTACATGAAAGACATCATCACTAATAAAAGAAAGATACCTGAAGCTGAAATCTACACCATGCTTGCTAATTACTCTTTTACGGATGGAGTACCTAAAAAACTTGGAGATCCTGGAATACCAACTATACCTTGCTCCATTAAAAGAAACTATGTCAAAACTGCTTTGTGTGATTTGGGAGCCGGTGTTAGTGTTATGCCTTTCTCCTTATATAAAAGACTTGATTTGAATAAACTCACACCTACCGAGATATCATTTCAAATGGCTGACAAATCAACTGCCATACCTATCGGTATTTGTGAGGATGTGCCCGTTGTTGTTGCAAATGTTACTATCTTAACGGACTTTGTTATTCTTGAGATGCCCGAGGACGACAACATGTTGATTATCCTTGGTAGATCCTTTTTGAATAATGCAGGGGTTGTTATTGATTGCAATAAAAGCAAAGTCACTTTTCATATCAATGGTAATGAGCACACGGTGCACTTTCCGAAGAAACAATTCCAAGTGAATGGTATAAATGTTATTGAAGAATCTCTGACCATCACTATTGGAAGCTTTCAATTACCTCTACCTACTGCCAAAAAGAAATATGATATACTTATTGTTGGGGATATGCACATCCCCATTGAGGTAACTTAGTGTTTTACGAAAGTTCCTTGGTTTCATGCTAATCGGAAGTGGTTGTTAATAAGACTTGATCAACCTTATTAATGGATCATTTTTTAGAGGTATGAAATTGATGAATCTAGTAGGCACAATTCTCTGCTCCCACCTTTTATTTTCTGTTTTAGTTAGTCAAATAAATAAAAAGGCATGTTTATCCTATTTTCAGTTTTCATCGTGCAATAAAAAATGACCCAAAAATAAAAGTTCTCAGAATGTTCTGAAATTTTGATACGATTTTTTCCGAATATTTCTGAATTTCTGGTGCAAATAATACCAGAGGGGGGGGTGCACCTAGTGCCCACAAGACACCAGGGCGCGCCAGCACCCCCAGGCGCGCCCTGGTGGGTTGTGGCCCCCACGTGGCCCCCCTCACTTATCTCTTTAGCCCACATCATCCCGTACCTCCAGAAAAAAATCACCACAACCACCATTCCCGTGTTCTTGCTCTCAAACCCGTGGATTTCGATATCTTTGCTCGAAGCTCCGTTTCTGAAACTGTTTGGAGAGATTGCTACTTGGTATGTAACTCCTCCATTGCTCCAATTAGTTTTTGATTTAGTGGTTTATTATTAGAGTAAATAGCTACTCTTGGTGCTGCTGTAGATGAGCTTGCATGTTGAATTCTTAGAGCTCTAAGTAGTTTGAATGCTCAATATGGCCTCTATGCATGCTTAGGAGTAGTTGCTATCAATTTCACGAAGTTTGTTGACAAAATTTTTTGTAGGCTAAAATTTTCAGAATTTTTATTATAGGAATAAGATGGATTTCTTTTGGAAGTTTTCCTCCAAGAAAAGTGCCAAAGGAGTCATTGGGGAATCATCGGATAATGACATTCACACTCCACGAAGGGTGGAGGTGCGGCCGTGCGAATGGCCGCATGATGCCTTCATGGAGGAGGCCGGGTTCCATCAAGAGTTCGCTCAATTTGTTGCAAACGCTGGGCTGACCGAGTTCCTCGCAGCTAAGTGTGACCAATATCACATCCTTACAAATTCCTTTGTGCAAAGTTGTCATTTCCTAAAAAAGAATAATCCCCCTGAGGTGCAGTTTAACCTTTATGCTGAAACTTACAAAATGCCGCTAACTGACTTTTGCGACATATGCTTGATTCCCTCTGATGGGAAATTGAGAGAACCTAGACCAGCGGAGTTTGAGGACTTTCTCCTCACTATAACAGAGGGTGAGGATAGGGGCGTGTCAAACGCTACTCCTACTAGTTTGCAGTTTCCCTCAGTACATTACTTCGCTTTGTTCATCACAAAGTGTTTAACCGCTAGGGAGAAGGTTGGCGCACTCAATGCCCCCGACCTTGCTATTTTACGCCATGCACTGTATGATGACCACACCTTTTATATGGGGGCTATTATTGCACGTCGCTTACACCTTAACATGACTAAGGGAAAGATACATGGTGGTATTTATGCTACTCGTTTAGCGAGACGCTTTAATGTTCAGATTCGCCCACATGATTATCTCTTGTCCCAAGTTTACCTGGACCACAAGTCGTTGCAAGATCATCAATCCCTTGACGTAACTGATTCTTTCCGTGACATTCATTACAACCTAGTATTCAGCGTAGAAACCCGTGATGTTATTCCGTTTCCTGCACCTGCTCTGTTTGATTCTATTACCAGGAACGGATACAGGATCATGCCAGATGACATTACGGCCTACCAGAACAACCTAGCAGCTACTGAGGAGGAGCCCCAAGGGTGGGACGCTCAGGTGCCGCCTCCACCTCACTTTGACTTGGAACCGTATGGCTTCTACGGATGGTGATTATCAAGCTAGGCCAAAAGCCTAAGCTTGGGGGAGTACATATTTCCACCGACATTACATTCATGTTCACACATTTCATTCCAGTTGTCGGTGTTCACACTTTTTCATTATAAAATCCATGCTAGGTTCGTTTTCTCTCTTTCTTCTTGTGTGTTTGAAAAACTTTGAGAAAACCCAAAAATATTTCCTACTTCTTTTTAGTTTTTCTTTCTAGCTTAGTTTAATTGTAGTATTGAAAGAAAACCCAAAAAGATTTCTCGTTTCTTCTTTTGCTTGTTGGGTGCTTTCCCGTGTAAATAGCTTTTCTCGTTTTTGTTTTTCCTCTTTAATTTGCTTTCTTCAAGAAAAACCAAAAACTCGAAAAATATTTCAGTGTGTTTCTTTGAATTTATTTTCTTTTTATTTGAGTCGTACCAAGGAGAAGACCACGATGAAAATGTTGAGTGGCTCTCATATGCATCATTGTTAATCTAAGAAAGGGCCCATGTTACCTTGTCTTCTCCTCTTGAATAAAATGTTGCAGATTCCAGCTTAGTCCATGGCACTCTTGCACTATTATTATCTTCTTATCATTCGGTCGTGCAAGTGAAAGGCAATAATGACGATATTTGATGAAGTGACTGTGGCAGAGAAAAGCGGGTATGAACTCAACTTGTTTTTGTTTTTATAAATATGTTTAACCTAGTATCCTTGATTCGGCATATTATGATCAAACATGCTTGCAATGACCATTAGAGATTATAGTTGTTCATGCCATGCTTAAGTAGCTAGGAGTGGATAATGATTTATCTTGGGTGTCAACATGCATTAAAATGGTTGTGATGCGATATGACGATATGGTATCCTCCTCTGAATGTTTCAAGTGGCTTGACTTGGCACATGTTCACGCATGTAGTTGAATCAAAACCAACATAGCCTTCATGATATTTATGTTCATGGTGTCCATATCCTACTCATGCTAGTAGTCAATGTTTATTATATGTAATGCATGTTCATGACCGTTTTTGCTCTCTAGCTGGCCGCTTCTCAATCTATTTGCTATCCTTCGCTTGTACTAAGCGGGAACTCAACTTGTTTTTGTTTTTGTAAATATGTTTAACCTAGTATCCTTGATTCAGCATATTATGATCAAACATGCTTGCAATGACCATTAGAGATTATAGTTGTTCATGCCATGCTTAAGTAGCTAGGAGTGGATAATGATTTATCTTGGGTGTCAACATGCATTAAAATGGTTGTGATGCGATATGACGATATGGTATCCTCCTCTGAATGTTTCAAGTGGCTTGACTTGGCACATGTTCATGCATGTAGTTGAATCAAAACCAACATAGCCTTCATGATATTTATATTCATGGTGTCCATATCCTACTCATGCTAGTAGTCAATGTTTATTATATGTAATGCATGTTCATGACCGTTTTCGCTCTCTAGTTGGCCGCTTCTCAATCTATTTGCTAGCCTTCGCCTGTACTAAGCGAGAATACTGCTTGTGCATCAAAACCCTTAAACCAAGTTATGCCAGATGAATCCACTATATCTACCTATATGCGGTATTACCCTGCCGTTCCAAAGTAAATTTGCATGTGGCACCTCTAAAAATTCAAATGAACATCTGTTTTGTATGCCTGGACCGCTCATGGAGCGACATGGGGCGGTCAGTATCTTCCATGCTAAGCGGGTTATTCTCATGATGAGTGTTTATTCACTCGTCCTTACACGAGAGGGGCGGTAATTGGGATTCCCAGTCCCGAAATCAAAAATAAAAAATAATTAAACAAAACTCCCCCAGGAATGTTGTTTGTTTGGACGGCCCGTGGATGCGGCTAGCCGTGGAGTGTGATTGTTGGTGGAGGGGGAGTAAACCTTTACTTTTATCGCTTGGGTACCGCCACTAATTTGTTTAGGATGGAATATATTGATAACTCTTGGTCCTAACGTTGACAGGAAGGGTGTACCTCCCAAAATTATATCTATCCCTGTTTTAAACCTTGACCTCTGGCACCGCTGTAAATTCATGCTTCCCTATGCGAAGGGACTATCTATTTATTTTTTATGTTGAGTCATCACCTTCTCAAATAAGCGTCAGATCTGAGAGCACTATTGTCATCCTCATGCATTGTTTATAGTTGATGTTGGGTGCAGCATGACTGGATCTTTTCTACCATGAATTACAATGTTTAGTCGCTGCTAGAACTTTGGAGGTGCTCTGCATTTATGGTTTGCGGTCTCAGAAATGGCTAGCGAGATACCACTACTGTCATATTGTATCATGATTGTTTTGACAAAGTGTTGGCATTTGAGATATCTTTTTATTGCTCGCTAGTTGCTTATGTTATTGATATGAGTTAATATAGTTTCTAAGATTTATTGTTGGCATGGTTAGTCATAATCTTTGCTGAAAACCTGGGTGCTACTTAAGCATATATATGTAAACAAGAACAAAAGAGTTCGTAAAAGTTTTTCTTTATCACTTTCAGTTTGTCAACTGAATTGCTTGAGGACAAGCAATGGGTTAAGCTTGGGGGAGCTGATACGTCGCCGTCGTATCTACTTTTCCTAATGCTTTTGCTCTTGTTTTTGACTCTAATTTGCATGATTTGAATGAAACTAACCCGGACTGACGCTGTTTTCAGCAGAACTACCATTGTGCTGTTTTTGTGTAGAAATAAAAGTTCTCGGAACTGGACGAAACTTTTTGGAGATTTATTTTACAATAAATAAAAATTATTGGAGCCAAGAACCACCGGAGGGGGTGCCCTGGTTGGGCACGATACACCAGGGCGCGCCACCCCCTCCAGGCGCGCCCTGGTGGGTTATGCCCACCTCGTGGCCCCACTGACCCTAATTCCAGCGCTATAAAATCCTATTTTCAGAGAAAAAAACAGAGAGGAAGTTTCATCGCATTTTACGATACGGAGCCGCCGCCACCTCCTGTTCTTCATCGGGAGGCCAGATCAGGAGCCCGTTTGGGGCTCCGGAGAGGGGAATCTTCGGTCTTCGTCATCATCAACCCTTCTCCATCTCCAATTCCATGATGCTCCCCACCAGGAGTGAGTAATTAATTCATAGGCTTGCTGGTCGGTGAGGAGTTGGATGAGATTCATCATGTAATCGAGTTAGTTTTGTTAGGGCTTGATCCCTAGTATCCATTATGTTCTGAGATTGATGTTGCTATGACTTTGCTATGCCTAATGCTTGTCACTAGGGCCCCAGTGCCACGATTTCAGATCTGAACCGTTTATGTTATGACCATTATATCTGTGTTCTTGATCCGATCTTGTCTAATCATATGCACCTATTACGTGTTATGATCCGTCAACCCCATAGTGACAATATTTGGGATACTTCACGATGATGACCGTAGTTTGAGGAGTTCATGTATTCATCGTGTGTTAATGCTTAGTTCTGGTTCTCTATTAAAAGGAGGCCTTAATATCCCCTAGTTTCCTTATGGACCCCGCTGCCACGGGAGGGTAGGACAAAAGATGTCATGCAAGTTCTTTTCCATAAGCACGTATGACTATTTACGGAATACATGCCTACATTACATTTATGAACTCGAGCTAGTTCTGTGTCGCCCTAGGTTATGACTGTTATATGATGAATATCATCCAACGAGTTCACCGATCCAGTGCCTACGATTTTTCCACTTATTGTTGTTGCTAAGCTACTACTGTCGTTGCTATTGTTCCAACTGCTACAAAACTATTGCTATCACTGCTACTGTTACCGTTACTGCTACTATTGCTATCAAACTACCATATTACTGTGCTACTGATCACTCTGCTGCAGATATTTAATCTCCAGTTGTGGTTGAATTAACAACTCAACTGCTAATACTCTCAAATATTCATTGGGTCCCCTTGTGTCGAATCTATAAATTTGGGTTGAATACTCTACCCTCGAAAACTGTTGCAATCCCCTATACTTGTGGGTTATCAGGCGACTTAAGGCCCACAAGGCAGAAGACTCCAGAAGATTCCTTGCTTGAGAGGCAAGGCGTGTTAGAAACATAATAGGTTACGAGCTGTAACATGACTCGGACTCTGTTGTAAAACCTAGGGTCTCGACCAGTATATAAAGGCGATCCCCTAGAGCCAAAAGACTTAGGTTACAAACCCTCAAAAGCTAGGTTAGCGATTCCACACCCTTGTAATTGAGATCATCTTCAATATGGATACAAAGCAGGACGTAGGCTATTACCTCCATTGGAGGGGCCAAACCTGGGTAAACTTGCCTCCTGTTCCCGTTTAAACCCCTTTGAGTCGCCACCTAGCGGCGATGGCCTCACACCTAAGTCCTTGCACGAGGACATCTGCCATGACAAAACCACGACAGTTGGCGCCCACCGTGGGGCCCTCGCCCAATGGAGTTGAGTTTTTGAAGGGAGCCCTTCTAGGGTTCGGGGGATTCGCGGTCGGCCGGATGACCAAGAGCCGCCGCGGCAAGATCTACATCGACGACTCGGGCTGGGGCCCCGAGGCCGACTCAATTGAGTACGGGTATCAGGCCCCCTTTGGTAAGATCCATGGCGTCATCGGCTAGATTGGCGCGTTGGTGCCCGAGTCGGACATCTGCACCAACATCGTCGAGCCGGCTCGGCGCGCCCAACCCGGCCGGTGTCAAACCGGCCAGCGTCACGAGACCAAGATCCTTGAGGAGGTTCATGAGTCGCCTCGTCAAGTTGCTGTCTACACAGCAAGAACCGCGGCGGCCCAAGCTCCATCCACGGCTGGAGCATCGGGTATCTCTGTCTTGCAACAGGGCGGCTCAGGAGCTGAATTTCGTCAGTAGGGAGGCAATGGTGGTGGACAGCTTTTTGGCCAAGGCAATCAGCAACATAGTAACCAAGTCTTCCAAAGTAATCCCAAGCAGCTGAATAGTGGCCAATACCATGTCTTCACCACTAGTACTTACAAGCGAGACAGTAAGGTCAAGAGCAGAGCCGTCAACATGGCTGAGCCGGCAGTTCCCAGGTATATCAACTGGCTTGAACATTCGATTACCTGGAGCAGGGAGGACCATCCCTCCCGGGTTGACAACCCTGGCGGTTTTGCTTTGGTGGTGGCACCTCAAGTTGGCGGTTACACTTTATCCAAGGTTCTTATGGATGGAGGCAGTAGCATAAACATCCTATACTACAAAACTTTTCGCCGGATGAATCTATCTGAGAGCAAGCTGCTTCCCGCAACGACGGTGTTTCACGGGATTGTTCCCGGAAAGTCGGCTTATCCAATCGGGCGGATCAAGCTCGACGTCGCTTTCAGCAATGAGCACAATTACAGATGCGAGCCTCTAATGTTTGAGGTGGTCAAGATAAAGAGCCCTAATCACGCCCTCTTTGGGCGACCGGCTTATGCTTGTTTCATGGCCCGGCCTTGTTATGTCTATCTCAATCTCAAGATGCCTGGACTGAAAGGCACCATTGCTACTTCTCGAGCATGCGTTGGTTTTCCCTTGAAGAGGAAAGGGTGATGCTGCAAAGTAGATAAGTATTTCCCTCAGTTGTTGAGAACCAAGGTATCAATCCAGTAGGAGATACAAGCAAGTCTCCAATAGATGTACCTACACAAATAATCAAACACTTGCACCCAACGCTATAAAGGGGTTGTCAATCCCTTCACGGTTACTTGCAAGGATGAGATCTGATAGAGATAGATAGATAGGATTGCTAAAACGAAAAGTAAACTAAAAGTAAAAAGATTGCAGCAAAGTATTTTTGGTATTTTTGGTTTATAGATCTGAAAATATATTATGGAAAATAGACACGGGGGGCATAGGTTTCACTAGAGGCTTCTCTCACGAAGGAAAATAATACGGTGGGTGAACAAATTACTGTCGAGCAATTGATAGAAAAGCGAATAATTATGAAGATATCCAAGGCAATGATTATGCATATAGGCATCATGTCCGTGTCAACTAGACCGAAACGATTCTGCATCTACTACTATTACTCCACACATCGACCGACTCCTGCCTGCATCTAGAGTATCAAGTTCATGAAGAACAAAGTAACGCATTAGGTAAGATGACATGATGTAGAGGGATAAACTCAAGCAATATGATGAAAACCCCATATTTTTATCCTCGGTGGCAACAATACAAATACGTGTCGCGCTATCCTTACTTTGTCACTGGGTGAGGACACCGCAAGATTGAACCCGAAACTAAGCACTTCTCCCATTGCAAGAATTACCAATCTAGTTGGCCAAACCGAACCAATAACTCGAAGAGACTTGCAAAGATATGAAATCATGCATATAAGAATTCAGAGAAGATTCAAATAATATTCATAGATAAGCTGATCATAAACCCACAATTCATCGGATCTCGACAAACACACCGCAAAAGAGTATTACATCGGATAGATCTCCATGAAGATCATGAAGAACATGGTATTGAAGAACAAAGAGAGAGAAGAAGCCATCTAGCTACTAGCTATGGACCCGAAGGTCTGTGGTGAACTACTCACGCATCATCGGAGGGGCAATGGAGTTTATGTAGATGCCCTCCGTGATCGAATCCCCCTCCGGCAGATTACCGGAAAAGGCTCCAAGATTGGATCTCACGGGAACAGAGGCTTCCGGCGGCGGAAAGGTATTTTCAGGGCTCTTTTTGGTATCCAGGAAATATTTGGGAATTTATAGGCCGAAGAATAGGGTTAGGAGGGCTGCCGTGGGGCCACAAGCCAGGGGGCGCCCCCCTAGGGCGCGCCCCGGTGGCTTGTGACGCCACTGCAGGTCTCCTGCCTTCAAAAACAAGGAAAAAAACAGAAACTGGCACTAGGCTCTAGATTAATAGGTTAGTCCCAAAAATAATATAAAATAGCATATTAATGCATATAAAACATCCAAAACAGATAATATAATAGCATGGAACAATCAAAAATTATAGATACGTTGGAGACGTATCAAGCATCCCCAAGCTTAATTCCTGCTCGTCCTCGAGTAGGTAAATGATAAAAACAGAATTTTTGATGTGGAATGCTACCTAACATATTTATCCATGTAATATTCTTTATTGTGGCAAGAATGTTCAGATCCATAAGATTCAAAACAAAAGTCTAATATTGACATAAAAACAGTAATACTTCGAGCATACCAACAAGGTAATTGTGTCCTTTCGAAATAACTTGGCCTTAGAAAGTTATCCCTACAAAATCATATGGTCTGGCTATGCTCCATCTTCCCCACACAAAGTATCTAAATCATGCACAACCCCGATGACAAGTCAAGCAATTGTTTCACACCTTTTATGTTCTCAAACCTTTTCAACTCTCACGCAATACATGAGCGTGAGCCATGGATATAGCACTATAGGTGGAATAGAATATGGTGGAGGTTGTGAGGAAAAAGGAGAAGATAGTCTCACATCAACTAGGCGTATCAATGGGCTATGGAGATGCCCTTCAATAGAAATCAATGTGAGTGAGTAGGGATTACCATGCAACGGATGCACTAGAGCTATAAGTGTATGAAAGCTCAAAAAGAAACTGAGTGGTTGTGCATATGATGAAAAATTCCACTAGTTATATGAAAGTGACAAAATAGGAGACTCTCTATCATGAAGATCATGGTGCTACTTTTAAGCACAAGTGTGGAAAAAGATAGTAGCATTGTCCCTTCTCTCTTTCTCTCATTTTTTTTATTTTTTATTTTGGTGGGCATCTTTGGCCTCTTTTTTTTATTTGGGCTTCATTGGCCTGTTTTATTATTTATAAAGTCCGGAGACTCATCCCAACTTGTGAGGGATTCATAGTTTCCATCATCCTTTTCTCTCACGGGACAAATGCTCTAATAATGAAGATCATCACACTTTTATTTACTTACAACTCGATACCTAGAACAAAATATGACTCTATATGAATGCTTACGAATGCAAGGCAATATGAAAATGATGGTGCATGTCATGAAAAACGGAACGGTGGAAGTTGCATGGCAATATACCTCGGAATGGCTATGGAAATGCCATAATAGGTAGGTATGGTGGCTGTTTTGAGGAAAATATATGGTGGCTGTTTTGAGGAAGGTGGGTTTGATGCACCGGCGAAAATTGCGCGGTACTAGAGAGGCTAGCAAAGGTGGAAGGGTGAGAGTGCTTATAATCCATGGACTCAACATTAGTCATAAAGAACTCACATACTTATTGCAAAAGTCAATTAGTTATCGAAGCGAAGTATTAGACGCATGCTCCTAGGGGAGAGGTTGGTAGGAGTTAACCATCGTGCGCTCCCGACCCTCACACAAAGGTTGACAATCATTAAACAAATCATGCTCCGACTTCGTTACATAACGGTTCACCATACGTGCATGCTACGGGAATCACAAACTTTAACACAAGTATTTCTTCCAATTCACAACTAATCACTAGCATGACTCTCATATTACCATCTCTATATCTCAAAACTATATGCAAGGAATCAAACCTCTCATAGTATTCAATGCACTTTATATGAAAGTTTTTATTATATCCCTCTTGGATGCCCATTATATTAGGACTAAATTCATAACCTAAACCAATTACCATGCTGTTTAAAGACTCTCAAAATAATATAAGTGAGGTATGAGAGTTCAATAATTTCTATAAAATAAAACACCACCGTGCTCTAAAAAGATATAAGTGAAGCACTAGAGCAACATTGCCTAGCTCAAAAGATATAAGTGAAGCACATAGAGTATTCTAATAAATTCACGATTAACGCGTGTCTCTCTCAAAACATGTGTACAGAAAGGATGATTGTGGCAAACTAAAAAGCAAAGACTCATATTATACAAGACGCTCCAAGCAAAACGCATATCATGTGGTGAATAAAAATATAGCCTCAAGTAAATTTACCGATGGATTGAAGACGAAAGAGGGGATGCCTTCCGGGGCATCCCCAAGCTTAGGCTTTTTGGTATCCTTGAATATGGCTTGGGGTGCCTTGGGCATCCCCAAGCTTAGGCTCTTGCCACTCCTTATTCCATAGTCCATCAAATCTTTACCCAAAACTTGAAAACTTCACAACACAAAACTCAACAGAAAACTCTTGAGATCCGTTAGTATAAGAAAAATAAATCACCACTTTAGGTACTGTTGTGAACTCATTATTTATTTATATTGGTGTAATATTTACTGTATTCCAACTTCTCCATGGTTCATACCCCCCGATACAATCCATAGATACATCAAAATAAGCAAACAACACAAAGAAAACAGAATCTGTCTAAAACAGAACAGTCTGTAGCAATCTATAGACTTCGAATACTTCTGTAAGTCCAAAAATTCTGAAAAATTAGGACAATCAGGGAAATTTGTATATAAATATTTTGTAAAAATTTCAGATCAAAAGAACGTTCCAGTGAATTTACAAAATTCCTGGACTGAGAGCAAAAGTTTCTGTTTTTCAGCAAAATCAAATCACAAACACCGTAGACCATCCCAAAGGTCTTACTTGGCTCAAACACTAAATTAAACAAGAAAACACAATTACTAAAGAGGTAATAATTTGTGGAAAACTAAAAAACAGAAGCAAAAACAAAAGCATAAAAATAAAATTGGGTTGCCTCCCAACAAGCGCTATTGTTTAACGCCCCTAGCTAGGCATAACGCAATAGATCTAGGTATTGTCATCTTTGGTATGCAACTCCTCAATTGCACACTTGTAAACCCTAGGAGATTCTTTGGTTTTATCAATAATCATACTCCTAGGCAAGAAGTCAAGAAATTCACTTGTAGCAATTGGTTCCCGAACAATATTAATAAAGTTAGGGTGAACACTTATCATCTTAAGATCTTCATCCCCTCTACTAGAGGATTCACCCTTATTATTAGGAACATAAACAAACTTGGCAGCCTTAGAAAGAGGAAATTTAGGAGTGGATTGAACAGAGGCAAAAGCGGAACCCAAGTTGGTAATAATGTCCTCTAGCTTTCCAATTCTAGAGGAATCTTGATCCAATTTTTCGTTAACTATGGGTTCTTTTTCCCTTAGGTTTTTTAGAGTAACTCCTACCTTAGATCCATATTGAGTGATATGATTATGGATCTTTTTATCCAAGTTTTCAATGAGCTCTATAGTAGCAACTTTATTTTCAATGATATCAAGCCTTCGCATCACATGTTCCAAAGTTAAGATTGTTTCATTAACCATGAGCGGGGGTGAACATACCAAATTTGTCATAGCATTATAAGAATCAAAGGTATTGCTTCCCAAGAAATTCCCTCCCGTAATGGTATCCAAAACATATCTATTCCAAGGGGAAACACCCACATAAAAATTGCGAAGGAGAACAGTAGTAGATTGCTTACGAGTAGATCTATTTTGAGCATTGCAAATTCTATACCAAGCATCTTTTAAGTTTTCTCCCTCCCTTTGCTTAAATTTAAGAACTTCATTCTCGGGAGTACTAGCGATAGTGGCAAGGCTAGCCATGAGTTTAAGCGATCTAACACAAGCAAACGAAAAGCAAACGAAAAGACGAACGGAAGAAGGGCGAATAAAAAGGAAAATCTTTTTGGTATTTTCGGAAAATCGTTTTAGAAGTGGAGGAGAGGAAAACGAGAGGCAAATGGCAAATAATGTAAATGCAAGAGATGAGTTTGTGATGGGTACTTGGTAGGCTTGATGTAGATCTCCCCGGCAATGGCGCCAGAAATTCTTCTTGCTACTTCTCGAGCATGCGTTGGTTTTCCCTTGAAGAGGAAAGGGTGATGCAGCAAAGTAGATAAGTATTTCCCTCAGTTGTTGAGAACCAAGGTATCAATCCAGTAGGAGATACAAGCAAGTCCCCAATAGATGTACCTACAAAAATAATCAAACACTTGCACCCAACGCTATAAAGGGGTTGTCAATCCCTTCACGGTTACTTGCAAGGATGAGATCTGATAGAGATAGATAGATAGGATTGCTAAAATGAAAAGTAAACTAAAAGTAAAAAGATTGAAGCAAAGTATTTTTGGTATTTTTGGTTTATAGATCTGAAAATATATTATGGAAAATATACCCGGGGGCCATAGGTTTCACTAGAGGCTTCTCTCATGAAGGAAAATAATACGGTGGGTGAACAAATTACTGTCGGGCAATTGATAGAAAAGCGAATAATTATGAAGATATCCAAGGCAATGATTATGCATGTAGGCATCACATCCGTGTCAAGTAGACCGAAACGATTCTGCATCTACTACTATTACTCCACACATCGACCGACTCCTGCCTGCATCTAGAGTATTAAGTTCATGAAGAACAGAGTAACGCATTAGGTAAGATGACATGATGTAGAGGGATAAACTCAAGCAATATGATGAAAACCCCATCTTTTCGATGGCAACAATACAAATACGTGCCTCGCTACCCCTACTTTGTCACTGGGTGAGGACACCGCAAGATTGAACCAAAAACTAAGCACTTCTCCCATTGCAAGAATTACCAATCTAGTTGGCCAAACCAAACCAATAACTCGAAGAGACTTGCAAAGATATGAAACCATGCATATAAGAATTCAGAGAAGATTCAAATAATATTCATAGATAAGCTGATCATAAACCCACAATTCATCGGATCTCGACAAACACACCGCAAAAGAGTATTACATCGGATAGATCTCCATGAAGATCATGAAGAACATGGTATTGAAGAACAAAGAGAGAGAAGAAGCCATCTAGCTACTAGCTATGGACCCGAAGGTCTGTGGTGAACTACTCACGCATCATCGGAGGGGCAATGGACTTTATGTAGATGCCCTCCGTGATCGAATCCCCCTTCGGCAGATTACTGGAAAAGGCTCCAAGATTGGATCTCACGATAACAGAGGCTTCTGGCAGCGGAAAAGTATTTTCGTGGCTCTTTTTGGTATCCAGGGAATATTTGCGAATTTATAGGCCGAAGAATAGGGTTAGGAGGGCTGCCGTGGGGCCACAAGCCAGGGGGCGCGGACCCCCCTAGGGCGCGCCCTGGTGGCTTGTGACGCCACGGCAGGTCTCCTGCCTTCATCTCCAAGTCTGCTGGGTTGCTTCTGGTCCAAGAAAAACCATTCCGAAGATTTTATTCCGTTTGGACTCCATTTAATATTCCTTATCTGCAATACTCAAAAACAAGGAAAAAAACAGAAACTGGCACTAGGCTCTAGATTAATAGGTTAGTCCCAAAAATAATATAAAATAGCATATTAATGCATATAAAACATCCAAAACAGATAATATAATAGCATGGAACAATCAAAAATATAGATACGTTGGAGACGTATCAACCATTACCATGAACGGAAGCCGGAAGACAGCTCAGGAGTGCGAGGAAGGAGATGCGGCTTACGCCGAGTTGGCTTGCACAGCTGAAGAATTGAAGTTCTATACAGCCAATGTCGACCCGGCTGATATGAGCCCCCTCAAGAAGCCCAATACTGTGTCAGAACCTTGCTCAAGTTTAAGCAGGCTGAAGATACAAAGCAGATCGATTTCACGCCAGGCGATTCGTCCAAGCAGTTCACTATCGGGGCCAGCTTCGATCCCAAATAGGAAAGCGCGCTCATCGAGTTAATCCGTGGGAATCGAGACATCTTTGCATGGAAACCTTCTGACATGCCGGGAGTCCCGAGAGAACTCGCTGAGCACCACCTTAATGTGGATCCAAAGATGAAACCAGTGCGCCAATACCTTCGTCGTTTTAACGAGGAGAGACGCAAGGCTATTGGGGAAGAGGTAGCCCGGCTCCTAGCTGTCGGGTTTATCGTTGAAGTTTTCCACCCTAAATGGTTAGCTAACCCGGTGCTTGTTCTGAAAAAGAACGGCACTTGGCGCATGTGTGTTGACTACCCAGATCTCAACAAAGTTTGTCCGAAGGATCCTTTTGCTCTCCCACGTATCGATCAGATCATTGACTCTACGGCGGGTTGTGAGCGTCTGTGCTTCCTAGATGCATACTCCGGCTATCACCAGATCAAGATGGCTGTTGAGGATCAAGAGAATATGGCTTTCATCACTCCTTTTGGCGCTTTCTGCTATGTCTCTATGCATTTTGGGCTTAAGAGCGCAGGGGCGACTTATCAGCGTTGCGTCCAGAATTGCCTTCAGCCACAGATTGGCGCAATGTTCATGCTTATGTCGACGACATCATGGTGAAATCTCAGAAGAAAGAGACGCTCTTGGAAGACATCAAGGAGACGCTTGATAATCTTCGAGTGTACCAGATGAAATTTAACTTGACAAAGTGTTTTTTTGGTGTTCCTGCAGGCAAGCTATTGGGATTCCTACTTTCTGAGCGAGGCATCGAAGCTAGCCTGGACAAGATCAAGGCAGTGACTTCGCTGGCCGAGCTGGCAAATGTAAATCAGGTTCAGCGCCTGGCAGGTCGCATCGCAGCCTTAAACCGATTCATAAGCTGCCTGGGAGAAAAAGCTATTCCTTTTTATCAGTTGTTGAAAAAGACGAGCGATTTTAAGTGGACTGACGCTGCTAATGAAGCTTTTGAATCGCTGAAGCAACAACTTGTTAACCCGCCCATCTTAGCCTCTCCTGCTGACAAATAGCCAATGCTCCTGTACATTGCTGCCAATTCCAAAGTGGTGAGCGTGGCAGTTGTTGTTGAGCGGAAAGAGGAAGGGAAGGAGTATCCGGTTCAACGCCCAGTTTAGTTCGTCAGCGAAGTCTTAACCTTGTCCAAGCAGCGCTACCCGCATTGGCAAAAGTTGGTCTTCGGAGTCTTTATGGCAAGCCAGAAGTTGAAGCACTATTTCCAGGAGCACCCAATCACTGTGGTCAGTTCAGCACCCGTTGGCGATATCATACAAAACTGGGAGGCCACTGATCGAATTGCTAAGTGGGCTATTGAACTTGGTGATCACCATCTAAAGTATGTGCCCCGAACCGCCATCAAGTCCCAAGCGCTGGTAGATTTCATCAATGATTGGACAGAGATGCAGATTCCAGAAGATAATCCATATTACACATACTGGTCAATACACTTTGATGGATCCAGACAGTTGGAGGGCTCAGGGGCTGGAGTTATATTGTCTTCTCCACGAGGTTGTCGGATTTCGGGCTCCGCAAAACCTAAAGAGGTTCGAACTCAGGGGCGTGTGTGAAGATCCCCACCAGCTTCGTCCTCAAGCTCATAACTCGACAGCCTAGCCCGACGAACTCACACAATCGTGAAGAAGAAGACTAGCACACAAGGATTTACCCAGGTTCGGCCCGCTGCGAAGCGTAAAACCCTACTCCTGCTTTTGGTGGATTGCCTCACGAGGAGGTTTGTGGATGAACTAGTACAGTGGTGAGTAGCCTCGCGAGGGTTCTCGGGTGATGTTTTTTCTCCCTTCCCCTACGGAGCAGCCTAGCCTCTATTTATAGTGGCCCGGGTCCTCTTCCCTCATCACAATGGCGGGAAGGGATCCCACAACGGCCAAATTCGAAGGGGGACAAAAGGTACATCTTATCCTGACGAAAGGTGGTCTTCGCCTGGAAAGTAGCTGGCAATGACGCGGAGGTGGGCTCGCTAGTGACCTCCGTCCTGCTGAGCCCGCTGGCCCGGTCTTGTTGCACCGGAATGGAAACCTTTGGTGGGACACCTCGGGAACCTTCGTACGCCCCTACCTCCTTTGCACTAAAGGGGAAACTGTCTCCTCTGCGCGCGCTGGTGCCCGCCTGGCCCGGCTTGCGTCATCCTTGACCTCCCGAGGCCGACCGTTGCATAGAGATCTCCGCCTATCGGGAGGGGGCCTCGAGAGGCCTCCTCCTTTCGGGAGCTTTGGTGTTGTCCTCCTCGCGAGGGTGGGACTCGCGTGAGGGCCTTGTCTTGAGTGAAGCCGCAGCGGGCCGTACTGACCGTCGAAGCGGGCCACGCCCTGGGCCGCAGGCAGGCAAGTCTGGGTACCCCCGTTCCCAGGACGCCGACAGTAGCCCCCGGGACCAAGGCGCGCTCGAGTTGGCTTTCGAGCGAAGCCAAAGTAGATGGCCCGATGCGTCGCGGGCCCTGATCGCCTACGGGCCAGGCCTGGCGCGCGGTGCGCGGTTAGATGCAGTCGTCTCCGCTCCCGTGTCTCCTCGGCAACTGCCCGAACCGACAAAAGCCCGACGTCCGGTGTCGAGCCATTATTGCTTTCCTTCCCTGCACTCTTTCTCCTTCACCCAGATCCCCATCCATTGTGAGAACCTCTCCTGATCTCAGCACCGCGCCATCCTCCTTCTTGCTTTCTCGTTCTCAAGGCTTCTCGATGGCACCCGCCGGCAAGTCGAAACCCGAGGCTCAGGGCTCGGCCTCCGCTTCCATCTCGCCGACGCTCTCGGAGTCCACCATAGCCAAGGACGCGGACCTTGCCCCGGTGCTTCCGTCAACGGTGGACGGCACCAATGAGTGGGGGCGGACCCTGATATGGTGCGGCTCCGCGGAGCAGCGCAGCCCGGCCAATTCGGCGTACCCTTTCTTCCTCCACAACATCTTCTCTGGGCTCGTTCCTCCCTTCTCTGAGTTCTTCACCACCATCCTTGAGCATTACGGGATCCAGGCCCTCCATCTTCAACCCAACTCCATCCTGCTCTTGTCCGTCTTCGCCTTTTACTGCGAGGCCTTCGTGGGCGTGAAGCCTTGGTTGCCCTCTTCCGCCATTTCTTTAGCTTGCGGCTTCATGACGGCGCTCAGCGGTCAGCATGCGTCTCCTTCGTCGCGGTCCAGAGCAGGAACATGCTCTTAAAGGCCGGGAAGAAGGTGGAGAACTACAGGCACCGCTGGGTCTTCTTGGATGTCAAGGGCCTCAACTCCCGCCTGGAGCTTTCGAAGGGGCTGGCGGAGAAGACTCCTGCGTGGGGCTCCGCGAAGCTCTCCGACCCCCGGGCCAAGCCTGTCCTGGAGCGGATCTCTCGAGACATCAGCGCCAGGAAGTTGACCGGGGGGATGATAGTGAAGGAGTTCCTGGCGCAATGCCTGGCGCCCCTCCAGTCTCACTCGAGGCCTATGTCGGAATACCAGGGCGGTGGTGATGACATCAGGCTTCGGTCCGCATGCCTGACCTCCGGGGAACCGAACAGGGCTATGGCGACCCTGCTCAACGGTGACCCCGGGGACCTTCCTGAGGCCTACGCCCCACTGTACTGCCGTGATGACAAGGCCGATTTGGTCGCCGCGATGCCCACCTTCGACAAACTGGGGCTCTCTCCGGCCGAGTGCCCTGGCGCCCCTGTGGCGGTGTCCTCCGACGACACCGCGGACGAGGAAGACTCGGAGGGGACAGCGGATGACAATCTGGAGGAAGTGTCCCCTCCGTCGCGGAGTGCGCTTCTCCGCGGCTTCGAAGATGACGATGATGCTAGCGGACCCCCTTCTGCAAGTCCTCCACGACTCGCCAGGGTCCTCAGGGGGCCAGGGCCCACACCTCGGGCCACACGGACCGGCGGCCGGGCGACCCCGAGGAAACGCGAGGCCGGGCCTCCTCCGGAGTACCCAGCTTGTGCCAGCAAGGCGGCTAAGGCGCCCGCCTCGCCCCTGCCCGAGCTGCAGCCCATGGGTGAGGTGGCTGCGTACGGGGCTGGTACTTCCCCGGCTGCGGCCCTTGTGGGCGACGCCCCCGCTTCCCGGCATGGTGGCGCCTCCCTAGAGAAGGGCGAGGGCATTCCTGCCTTCGCCGAGGTGGAGAAGAATAGGAAGTAGTCCTGCCTGGTTTTTGGCCACCCGCCGGTGGCTTGTGTGCTGATGGTCCCTTCTTCGCTTGGTAACCAGGGGCGCCGCCGTGTTGAAGGCGAAGAAGAAAAAGGTGGGCGTCAAGCCGAAGGGGCCTTCCGATGTGACGCCCGTTCCTGGTGCCCTGCCGACGCCTGACGAGGCGCGTGATATCGTGGGCAAGGAGGCTCGCGGGGCGACTCTCCTTGTCGCGGCCGCGGAGCCCCCGACGCCCGTTGGAGAGGCTGCTTCTGCCCTCGGGGGTGCATCCGCGCTGCGGCCTGAGAGGCCAGCCCCCGAGGGCCGGCTGGCCGTGGGACCGTCCGTCCCTGCCTTGTCCGTAGTGGTACCGCAGCCCCCGGCGCCTTCTGCTCTCCATGCTTCTGCCCCCTTGGGGGTGGCGCCCGCTGCCGCGCAGGCGCCACCTCCGGGCCAGGTCCTAGCGCCTCTGACTTGTAGCTTTCTGGTCGAGTCAGGCGCCCTGGATGGGGCCTACGCCGCTCTAGATCAGGTCCGGGACGCTCTGGGGAGCGCCGACGGTCGCCTCGCGAAGGAGCGCTGGGGGCTCCTTTCTGGGTGGCTCCAGGCCGACGCCTCTGCCGTGGCGGTTTGGAGCCAAGCCGAGGCCACCGCTGCTGAGAGCAGGAAGGAAGCCGCGGCAGCCAAGGCAGCCCGCGACACGGCGTTGGTCGATGCAACGTCTGCTATGAAGCACTGCAGTGAGGTGGAGGTCAGCCTGAAGGCTCTTCAGGAGGAGAGGACTATGCTCGCGGAACGGCTTCGCCAGCGGGAGGAAGACCTCAAGACCTACGAGGCCAAGCTTGCCGACCGCGACTCCGCGCTGTCCAATGCGGTGGCCGACCAAGCCACGGAGCTCAAGCACCTGGACAAGCTGAAGGAGGAAGTAGCTGCGAAGAAGGCTCGTCTCGACTCTAGGGAGAAGGCCCTTGTTGCGACTGAGGGGAGAAAGGCTGCGAAGCTCGATGCCCTCCCCTCAGTCGAGCTCAGGCTCCGTCAGGCACTGCAATCCATCTGCCGGGGGGGATTCGCGGAACCCCTGGTGGCTCCTGAGAGCGGCTTCGCGGGGCTCTCTTCAAAGATCGTCGAGGTGCTTGAGGGTGCCGTTGCCAGGATGGAGACCGTCCTGGAGAGTGAGTGCCGCGACCTCTTCTCTGCGGCCGCGACGCGCGTCTTCAGCCACCTCTTCCTTCGCGAGCCGGGTTTTGACTTCGGCTCCGTGATCCGCCCGGTTGATCCTGGGATTCGCGCCGCTACGGCGACGGCCGTGGAGGGCGCCGTGGAAGCGCTGATGAAGAAGTTCGCCTGCGTCGCCGTTCCCTCACCTCCTGCAGCTGCAGGGGTCAATGACGATGATGACAATGGCAGTGATGTCGATGATGAGCTCCCCGCGGTCGGGGCGAGCGGTGGCGCCAGCTCCTCCTAGCTCCTCTTCCTGGGTCCTTTCCTGTAACGTTCATCATGCCTCGCGGAGGCGTTAGACTTGTTTGCATTTCTGGAAACATTTAATGCTTGTAATGATTGCTAAATTATGTGGTTTTCTTCCTCGCCTTGTTTCCTTCCTACTTGCTGTAGCGCCCTGCGTCACAGGGCCCGGTCCCGCGCATACCTCGACCGCCGTTGGGGCGTCCGGATCACCAGGACGGTACCAAGGGGCGAGGGGTTACGTGACCAGTGAGGCTCCCGAGTCGCGATGCTCAGGAGTCCCCCTTGACGTACGAGCATCCCTCATGAAGGGAGCCTGGCGAAGACGGGGTTGACTTAGAGATTTGGAGCGCCTTGAGCTCTGCGTCGGCAGGGCCCGGTCCCGCGCATACCTCAACCGCCGTTGGGGCGTCCGGATCACCAGGACGGTGCCAAGGGGTGAGGGGCTACGTGACCAGTGAGGCCCCTGAGTCACGATGCTCAGGGGTCCCCCTTGACGTACGAGCAGCTCCCATACCTTTCCTCGCCAGTTTTCGCCAGAGAGGGACGCATGAAGACCAGGCATCAGGGAATCGGGAAGGTGGTGTGCGCCAGGCCCGGCCTGAGCGTAGCCCCCATGCAGCCCTCTCACGCGGGCATCCCAGGGGAATGCTGCGAGACAGGGCCGCGAGGGGCCGTCCTGAGGTTGGATGCAGCCGCTAGGGCGCCCTCAGTTGTTTATCCACCAGCGTGGAGCATAGGGCTTCCACGTTGCGTGGGCATAGCCTCTTGGGCGACAGTGTTGTCCGCCAGCGCGGAGCATGGGGCTTCCACTTGGGCGTGGGAAGGGGGGCCCCGGCTCCTGAGCCCCCCGGGCGTGTACAACCCATTAAGTTCGTACGCGTGGCTTGCACGGTAGGACTGGGAGGTGTATCTGGGCACTCGTGAGCCAACACGGGTCTCACGAGGCCCTACCTCAAAGGCGGGTTGCGCCTGATGCTACTTCTTGAGCATGTGTTGGTTTTCCCTTGAAGAGGAAAGGGTGATGCAGCAAAGTAGATAAGTATTTCCCTCAGTTGTTGAGAACCAAGGTATCAATCCAGTAGGAGATACAAGCAAGTCCCCAATAGATGTACCTACACAAAGAATCAAACACTTGCACCCAACGCTATAAATGGGTTGTCAATCCCTTCACGGTTACTTGCAAGGATGAGATCTGAAAGAGATAGATGGAAAAGATTGCGAAAAGTAAAACCACAAGTAAATAGATCTGAAAATATAAGATGGAAAATAGACCCGGGGGCCATAGGTTTCACTAGAGGCTTCTCTCATGAAGGCAAATATTACGGTGGGTGAACAAATTACTGTCGAGCAATTGATAGAAAAGCGCATAGTTATGACGATATCCAAGGCAATGATTATGCATATAGGCATCACGTCCGTGTCATGTAGACCAAAACGATTCTGCATCTACTACTATTACTCCACACATCGACCGACTCCTGCCTGCATCTAGAGTATTAAGTTCATGAAGAACAGAGTAACGCATTAGGTAAGATGACATGATGTAGAGGGATAAACTCAAGCAATATGATGAAAACCCCATCTTTTTATCCTCGATGGCAACAATACAATATGTGCCTCGCTACCCCTACTATGTCACTGGGTGAGGACACCGCAAGATTGAACCCAAAACTAAGCACTTCTCCCATTGCAAGAATTACCAATCTAGTTCGCCAAACCAAACCAATAACTCGAAGAGACTTGCAAAGATATGAAATCATGCATATAAGAATTCATAAAACACTCAAATAATATTCATAGATAATCTGATCATAAACCCAGAATTCATCGGATCTCGACAAACACACCGCAAAAGAGTATTACATCGGATAGATCTCCATGAAGATCATGAAGAACATGGTATTGAAGAGCAAAGAGAGAGAAGAAGCCATCTAGCTACTAGCTATGAACCCGAGGGTCTATGGTGGACTACTCACGCATCTTCGGAGGGGCAATGGAGTTGATGTAGATGCCCTCCGTGATCGAATCCCCCTCCGGCAGATTACCGGAAAAGGTCCCCAAATGGGATCTCACGGGAACAGAGGCTCCTGGCGGCGGAAAAGTATTTTTGTGGCTCTCTTCGGTATCCAGGGAATATTTGGGATTTTATAGGCCGAAGAGTAGGGTTAGGAGGGCTGCCGTGGGCCCACAAGCCAGGGGGGCGCGCCCTACCCCCCTGGGCACGCCCCTGTGGCTTGTGGCCACATGGCGGCTCTCCTGCCTTGGTCTCCAAGCTTGGTAGGTTCCTTCTGGTCCAAGAAAAATCATTCCGAAGATTTTATTCCGTTTGGACTCCGTTTAATATTCCTTATCTGCAATACTCAAAAACAAGGAAAAAACAGAAACTGACACTAGGCACTAGATTAATAGGTTAGTCCAAAAAATAATATAAAATAGCATATTAATGCATATAAAACGTCCAAAACAGATAATATAATAGCATGGAACAATAAAAAATTATAGATACGTTGGAGACGTATAACCTGAGTCTTTCGGTGGGAGGCGCCATTGCAAGTCCTGTATATTTTGTAGAAACCTGCGCCGGATGAATTTCCAAGGGCCATCACATGAGAAGGCCGAACACCAACGACCCCAGGAGGTGACAAGAATGGGGCCGGCCCGCTAGACAGAGCTCAGCCATTGGATTTATCGACGCTGCAGGGATGGACCCGAGCACAGACGCCGTGCCCAGTCTTCTCATGCGACAAATCCGAGGAGAAAACAACCGGCGCGCGGCTCCCGCGACGGCGAAAGACCGACTATGGTTGCAGGAACCGTGACGCGCGCCCTGACTCACCCACTCCCGATTAGCTCATGCGAGGACGCAGCACCAAGGGCCACGGGAGGTGATGTGCACAGGACTAGCCCGCGAGACAGAGCTCGACCACTTGGATTTGTGAACGCTGTAGGGACGGACCCGAGCACAGACATCATGCCAGCCCTTAATCACGAGGCGGTCGAAGGTAGGATCATTAGGGCGCGACGACATTCATGGTGGCAAAGCACCGAGCATGCCGGTTGGAATGCTTAGGAAATTGATCACACGCATAAAAGGTTCTGATACATGCGTAAACGACGCGGCTGCGGGGACGGGCCCTAACCGCCTGAGGATAATGCAACCCGATGGGCGCCCTCAAACTGAGCAAACCAAAAAATTACCTGGTACGGACCAAAAAGTCACCTGGCGGCAGTACCGCTGAAGCGTCGAGGTAGTCGTCGGAGCCTGACCTTGCGTCTCCGTGAGCCTGGCCTTCATGAGCCCAACGCCTCCCGAGGCTCGGGGCCCTCGCTCAGGCCTGGCACCTCCTCCAGTACCTCGCGGTGCCTGACCTTGTAGGGCGTGAGCATGGCCTGAGCAAGGCACTGGTACATGGCGCCCACGTTCATCAGACCAAAAGGCATGCGAATGTAGTTGCATGGGTAGACCCCGCTACGACCGACGCGTGATGGCCAGAAGAGGTTCTGGGATGCGGCCATGTTGATGCTCGATATGTCGACGCAGACATGCGGCATGCCGCCCGAGCCGACGACGGCAGCCACGCTTGGTGGTGCAGGGCGTCGCCAGCCTCGCATGGCCTGTGGTTCTTGATGCTCCTCGATTGCGCTGGTGATGAACTCCCGCGAACTTGGCGCTTCACGTCGTCCTCCTTGCTTGGGTGGCCGCGCGCCGAAACGCGCCTCCAAGTTGTGCCCGAACACCTCCCTCGTCTCACTGGTCAGGTCAGTAGCCTTCCAGATGGAAGCCCCCAAGCCCGACCCAAGGGAAGCGCAGAGCGCGCCTTCCTATGCGAGGGAGGGAGGGGCCTTGGCTCCGGGCACGGAGCCTGAGGCGCCGTCCTTAGAGGTTTTAGCTCCCTAGCGCCCCTTGGAGAGGAGCTGCTTCTTCTTCTTGGGGACATCCTCGCGAGGCAGGATGTCTCCTTCGTCATCTGAGTGCTCGGCCGCTGCGGCACGGTAGGCGCGCTCGAGGGAGCAAACGGCATCCTTCTCATCGCAGGCGAGATGGTGATGAAGCCACCACTCCCCGGTATCTTGAGGACGTTGTAGCCATGGTGAGTCACCGCCATGAACTTGGCGAGGGCGGGGTACCCGAGGATCACGTTGTACGGGAGGTGGATGTGGGCGACGTCAAAGACGATGAGCTCGGTGTGGTAGTTGTTGCGTCCCCAGAAGGTGACCGGCAGGCGCACCTGTCCGATGGGGACAGTGGAGCCGTCAGTGACCCCTGAGAAAGGCTTGGTTGGCATGATCTGGTCGTAGGGCACTTGGAGCGTCTCGAACGTCTCGATGGAGAGGACATTGAGTCCCGCGCCACCGTCGATAAGGGTCTTGGTGAGGAGGACATTGCTGATGGTTGGCGTGCACAACATGGGGAGCGAGTCTGCCATGGCCGAACACCTGAGTTGATCCTTGGAGTCAAAGGTGATGGCGCACTGGGACCACTTGAGGGGACGCGCAACCTCAAGCTTCGGGAGAACTGCGTTCACCTCCCGCGAGAACTGCTTGAAGACGCGGTTCGACGCTGGGGCCTGAGCGCCTCCCAGGATGCAGGCTATTGCCCTGGCCTCCTGGAAGCCCCCAGCCCCATCGTTCTGCCTGTCCTCTTCCTTCCTCCTGGGTGGCGGTGGAAGCGGGGGGAGGCTGGCCTCACGAGGGCGAGCCTCGCGAGGCTGATCGCGATGGGGCCCCTCACGAGGCTCGTCGCGCCAGCGGTCCTCCCGAGCCTGATCGCGCCAGCGGTCCTCCTGAGGCCGGTCACGCCACTCCTGGCGTGGGTCTCGACTATCCCAGCGGCCTCCACCGCGGCCTCCACCGCGACCATAGCCACGATCGCCGCGCCCAGGGCGGCGACCGAAGTGCTCGTTGCGGACCGACCTGAGCTCCTGGCAGTCGATGGTGTTGTGGCTATTGGTGCCATGGAAGATGCAGAACGGTCACCCTCCCGCGGGGGGTTCCTCATCTCGATTGCGCTTCGCCTCTGGTTCCGCAGCCAGCACCGCGGGGGCCTTGCGCTTTGTCTCCTTGGTCTTGGTCTTCTTGTCTTTGGGGTCCGCCTCCGGAAGCTCGAGGAGGGAGAGGCGGCCCTCCTCGGCCTTTGCGCACTTGTTCGCCAGGTTGAACATTTCCAAGGCAGAGCATAGGTCGTCGTTGATGGTGAGCTCCTCCCTCATCCTGAGGTCCCTGACACCGTCGGTGAATGCCGAGATGATGGCCTCATCCGACGCCTTCGGGATCTTGAGGTGGACAGCCGTGAAACGCTGTATGTACTTGTGCAAGGTCTCGCCCGACTGTTGCTTCACGCGACGCAGGTTAGTCACAGCGAGGGCGCGGTCGCGGGTGCCTTGGAAGTTGGCGACGAAACGCTCGCGAAGCTTGTCCCAGGAGGTGATTGACCTCTCCGGGAGGTTGAGGAGCCAGGATAGCGCACCACCCTTGAGGGCCATAGGGAACCAGTTCGCCATGACCTTGTCGTCTCCTCCGGCTGCCTTGATGCTCAGGGAGTACAGCTGCAGGAACTCTGCGGGGTCCGGGGTTCCGTCGTAGCGGGGAGGTAGGTCCGGTTTGAACTTGCCGGGCCAGGCGACCCGACGCAGCTCCGGGGCGATGGCACGACACCCCACTGCACCCACGGGCGCCGCTTGCACAGGAGAGACCTGGTCCTGTCGTTCCTGCGCCGCGGCCTCCAGAGGCACACGGTCGTGACGCTGTCGCAGCGGCGCGGGGAGCGCTCGTGCGTCAGCGCATGGCCGTGGCACCACCTGGCAGCTTACTTCATCCCTCACCCACGCCAGGGGCCCGCGCAACTGGTCGCGTGGGTGTGCTTCACGCCTGGGGTCGGGGTCGATGTCGCGCTGGGGAGGAGGGGGCGGCGCATCATGGGCCACGTCGCCTACCAGAGAGGGCGGGGGCCGGAGCGAGTAGGAGAGCACCGAGGCGTCGCCGACGGCACTGACGAGCTCTGCGATGCGCCCAAGCCAGTCGTCGTAGCGGTTGGGGGCAAGGCGGTAACGCAGCAGCTCGCGCGCCACGAGGAGTCCGCCCGACTAGCGCGCCTGCCCGGGGCGAGCGTGGGAGGACGACCCAGTAGCTGGAATGATCGATGGAGTGGCGGTGCGGCCATCGCGCCGCGCGGTGACCGGCTGTGACGAGTCCTGCTGCTCGTGGGCATCCGGGCCCGTGGCGGCGTCGGCCACAAGAGAGGCGGATCGACGCGCGGCGGTGCGGCCCACTGGCGCTGTCTGGGCGACACGAGCAGCCCGGCGCTTGGCACGGGCTTGGCGAGCGTCAGAGATCAGAGCGGTGGAGCAGAGAAGAAGTGAAGCTTGAGGAAGACTTCAACACGCCCCCTACCTGGTGCGCCAAATGTCGGATTTCAGGATCTGCAAAACCCAAAGAGGTTCGAACTTAGGGCCGCGTGCGAAGATCCCCACCAGCTTCGTCCTCAAGCTCACAGCTCGACAGCCTAGCCCAATGAACTCACACAATCGTGGGGAAGAAGACTAGCACACGAGGATTTACCCAGGTTCGGGCCGCTGCGAAGCGTAAAACCCTACTCCTGCTTTTGGTGCTCGGGTGATGTTTTTTCTCCCTTCCTCTATGGAGCAGCTTAGCCTCTATTTATAGTGGCCCGAGTCCTCTTCCCTTATCGCAATGGCGGGAAGGGATCCCACAATGGCCAAATTCGAAGGGGGATAGAAGGTACATCTTATCCTGACGAAAGGTGGTCTTCGCCTGCAAAGTAGCTGGCAATGACGCGGAGGTGGGCTTGCTGGTGACGTCCGTCCTGCTGAGCCCGCTGGCCCGGTCTTGTTGCACCGGAATGGAAACCTTTGGTGGGACACCTCGGGAACCCGCGTACGCCCCTACCTTCTTTGCACTAAAGGGGAAACTGTCTCCTCTACGCGCGCTGGTGCCCGCCTGGCCCGGCTTGCGTCATCCTTGACCTCCTGAGGCCGACCATTGCATAGAGATCTCCGCCTCTCGGGAAGGGGCCTGGAGAGGCCTCCTCCTTCCGGGAGCTTTGGTGTTGTCCTCCTCGCGAGGGTGGGACTCTCACGTGGGCCTTGTCTTGACTGAAGACGCGGCGGGCCGTACGGACCGTCAAAGCGGGCCACGCCCTGGGCCACAGGTAGGCAAGTCTGGGTACCCCCGTTCCCAGGACGCTGACAGAGGTGACAAATTTTGTTATGTTCTATTGCTCATGTTCCCTTGTACTAACAATGCAGCTGAGTACGAGGACCTCCTACACGGACTCAGAATAGCTAAAGAGATGAATCTGAGCCGGGTTAGGTGTTTAGGCGACTCAGATTTGGTGGCTCGGCAAGTTTCAAGGACTTGGGATTCTAAGGACCCCTTGATGGCAGCTTACCGGCGGGCGGTCTCTGATGTGGCGGGTTATTTTCAAGGCTATTAAGTCGATCATATAGGCCGCCGGCATAATGAGGCGGCCGGCGCCCTGTCACGACTCGGCTCACCGAGGAAGCCGGTCCCCCGTAACGTCTTTTTAGATGTTCTTCATAATCCTTCGGTCAAGTTGCCATCTGAGGAGGACATAGCTATTCCTGACTCGGAGGCACACTTGGTGGCGGCTCTCCATGCTACTCCTGACTGGACTGTGCCATATCTGGCTTATTTGACTCGAGGCGAGCTCTCAGCTGAGGAAATCATCGCTCGACAGATAATTCGGCAGTCCAAATCAATGACTATCGTCAATGGCGAGTTACATCGGCGAAGCAGCACTGGCGTGTTTCAACGCTGTGTTTCCCCTGAGGAAGGTCAGGAGATTCTTAATGAAATCCATGCTGGCGACTGTGGAAACCATGCCGGCTCACGATCCCAGGTGTCAAAAGCTTTTTGACATGGGTTTTATTGGCTGACGGCTCACACGTATGCAGAAGAAATTGTGCGCAAGTGCGATGGGTGTAAAAAGTTTGGTCGACAGGCTCATGTGCCGGCCAGGAGTTGTGTATGATCCCAATTACTTGGCCGTTTGTGGTTTGGGGGCTTGACATGGTTGGCCCGTTCAAGCCGTCTTCTGATAAGAAAACCCACCTCTTGGTGGTGGTTGATAAATTCACCAAGTAGATTGCAGCAGAACCAGTCAATAGTTGTGATGCAGAGACTGCGGTCAAGTTTTTGAAAAAGTTAATTGTCCGTTTTGGCTACCCTCACAACATTATCACTGGTAACTGTACCAATTTGTCCAAGGGATCCATGGAACAGTTTTGTTAACGAGAGCACATCCGGCTTGACCTGGCAGCAGTTGCACATCCACAGTCCAATGGACAAGCCAAACGAGCTAATCAGGAGATCCTCAGAGGGATCAAACCCCGGCCTATGGTGCCCCTTGAGCGTACTCTGGGTTGTTGGGTTGAAGAACTCCCCGCAGTACTTTGGAGTATTTGTACAACTCCAAATAGATCCACTGGATACACACCTTTCTTCCTGGTTTATGGTGCCAAGGCGGTTCTACCAAGCAATATTCGCCATGACTCGCCTCGGGTGACTCCCTACATTGAGGCGGACAATGAGCTAGCACGTCAAGACTCCCTGGATGCCTTCGAAGAAGAACGTGACTTAGCAGCAGCCAGATCTGCTATATATCAGCAAGACCTACGTCGCTATCACAGCCGTAGAGTCCGCAGCCATAGTTTTCAAGAAGGCGACTTAGTGCTCCGTCTGATTCAAGATCAAACAGGGATGCACAAACTTTCCCCACCTTGGAAGGGTCCTTTCGTCATCAACACAAACCTTAATAATGGTTCATATTACCTGGTGGACTTACGAGAAGGATCATATACTTCTGAGGAGGAGACAAGCCGACCCTGGAATATTGCCCACCTGCGGCCTTACTATACTTAAGAGCCACCGGCTCCCTTTTGTAATTTCCCCCTCCTGCAATTTCTATACATACTTCTTTATGTTCAAATATAATAAAGCCGACACCCTCGAAACTTGGGGTCTCTATCGTTTCAGCCTACAAATTGAGCATGAGTCTTTATTGTTTGAAACATAGGTCACTTGGGGGCTTCCAACTCATCGAGTTTAGCTTTCTCACCCTCTTGACCCGTCCAAAACGCCACAATATATGGTTAAACCTGCCTGTATGTTTGATGCGACGCCGATCAGGTGACCCCGTGTACTCTTGACAAGTCAATCCTTTTTGGACCCTGAACTTTTCAAGGTTAAAACACCGGCTTGAGTCACGTGAGAGCTGTCATACATGAAGCTAGGATAAATCATGGGTTATCATACCCGCTTCATTGAAGCAAGACTTGAGCCTCGAAAGCCGGTCTCCCTTTTGTCGAGTCTCACTGAGCCGGCTTATTAACAGTACTTTATATAAATAAACTTTTATCACATTACGAATTTTTAGGTACAAAAATTATCCCTATTACCGACCCATATATAAGCGTCCGGGTCAACAACTGCGGTCATATTATGACCGGGTTTAAATGGCCTATCCTCAATATTATTGTGGAAAGATTCAGCAAAGACTTGGGCCTCGAAAGTCAAGATCTTTTGCCGGCTTGTTTTTGACTTATCTTTTCTGTTCCAATCAAGCGACTCATTGAGCACAACTACAGAGATATTCAAGGACAAGCAAAAATAGCAGCACAATCCTATCTCAGCAAACAGCTCGAAAGATTGGAGTTCTGCGATAACAAAGGTGCACACGTGCATGGTGGCACGACAAAGCATTTCAAAAAAGTTTTAAGACTACCCCTATTACAGGCCCATAACGGAGCCACAAAGTACTCAAGTTCCCCCCCCCCCCAACACTTGGGGGCTAGCTCGGTTTGGTGACTCATTTATCTTTGGAGATGCCTTCATGCCTTCTCCTCATCAGCCGCCTCCGGATCTGAATCCACCGGCTCATCATCCTCATCAGCCCGCTGACCCTTCTGTTGCCATCGAATTGAGTTCAAAGATTCAAAATTGGACGTTCCCTCAACAAGAGATGATGCGTCAACATTAGGAGCAAAAGTTCTCTTACGTTGGGGGGGGGCACCAACTCAAACGGCTCATCTTTGGACGCGTTGATACACTCATTATCATTGGAGTACGCAGGATGGTACTTTGAGAGGTCAATCTCTTCTGCTATAAGAGTCGCCAGTGACCGAGTCTCTGTGACGCATATAGCGTAGTCTGAATGAGTAAACATGGAGCCATAAATTTTGAATTCAGGAAGGCCGCCTTTTAAGAGCTCCACATCCAGTTTAGGTAAATATGCCTTCGCTCGAGCAAGAGCCATATTTGCTCCTCCTCGAGCCGCTGCTTACCGGGTTTCGGTGACCCATTGTGGCACAGTGGAGAGCTCCTTCAACATGTCCTTGATGTTTCTGGGCGGGTGTTTTAAATTCTTTATTGCCATAATGGAGTAGACAGATCCTGTGAACAGTCGCTCTACATATGTGAAAATGACCTTCAATTTCACAATAGGCAGCTCTACAAGATTATGGTCTTTTCGTCCTACAAGCAAAGCAAAAGAGAGACAATGAGCCGCCATACGATCGTAAGCCAGCAAATTTGCAAAAGAGGGAAAGAATACACATCGAAGATTGCCGTCAACATCTTGGTTATCTGTTTCACAAGAGTGGCATATTTCTCCTTCAACGGATCAAGTTTCCCTTCAGCCTTTTCAGCACGTTTTAATAGGGTGGCCTTTTCTGCTTCAAACAACTTTACGGCTTGTTCAAGGCGTTCATTAGCCTGTCGTGCAGAATCCTCGAAACGAGCCGCCATGAGCTCAGCATCAGCTTTCAGTTTCCTCTCTTCTTTGAGGCATTTCTGTAGTTTCACGGCAATAAACTCAGCATCCCCTACATACTCCTGACAGACATACAAGAAGTATTAGCAAATATTTCTACAAAAGCTTCTAGCCGCCCTATAATGGACTACTTATTTTTACACTATCAAAGTCCCAAGAAGATTGCAAGCAATATCCTTGACACTTGGGGGCTAATGCATGCTAGTTTTTCTTAAAAATCTTAACATGGAAAGACCCGACTCATCTGAAGAAGATGAGTCAGCCCTTGGGGGCTATAGGTCGATTTCCTCCAGCTTATTACACAAAGACCCGACTCATCTCAAGAAGATGAGCCGGCCCTTGGGGGCTACAGGTCAATTTCTTCACAATACCAAGGAAGACCCGGCCTACTCAAGATAAGCCGTCCCTTGGGGGCTGGATCATGTTTCTTTCCCTACTACAAAGTACCGGTTCGCTATATGCATAGTGTCCCGGTCCTTGGGGGCTACAACTACAGATCATCTTTATTTTATGGAACCAGCTTATCATAATAAGCTGGTCCTTGGAGGCTAATGTCAGTATATTGATAGTGGTGAAACAAGAATCTTACCTCATACTTTTCCTTCATAGCATTTATCATGCTGATTTCAATTTCTCGGCTCTCAGACAGCCGGGTCAAATATTGCTGATGTAAATCTTCAGCACCAAATGCAGACCACTTTGGAATCTCCAGTTTGGCTTTCCCTTTGTTCAAATCCACCGGCTCATCCTTGGCCACAATTTTAGCCAAGGAGGTGGAAACAATTGGAGTTTAGAAGCTTTCCTTAACAAATATAACATCTGGAAGGTTTGGTTTTGCCGTCGCTATGGGGTCATCCAAATGAATCGCCTCGTTGGAAGGACGAACCGAGCCTGGTAGACGGGCAGACGGGTCGTTCGACGTGCCTTGGGCCTGAGGTGGTGTATCCATAAAGACCGGCTCATCCGACCTGGGCGTCTCAACGTCGACAGCCGCTTTAGCCCTCACGTCTGCTTCCTTCTCTACAAAGAGGCCAACTTCCGTGGTTGTTTTCACAAACGGGGGGTCTGGAATGTTTTGGTTTGCAGTACCAGAAGATGACCCGCCAGCCCGCTTCGACAAAGTAGCCTTGGCCCTATGTTTGCAAAATCAAATATTATGCTAAGGAAAAAGGTAGCTTAAGGATCAACAGGCATAAGTCGACAGTACAAGTTCAGGAGCTTACCTGTGGTTGACATTGAAAGTAGGAAGCTGCGTTGCAGTTGAGTCGCCCGAGGATGGAGAGGAGGCCTCATAAAGTGAATTCGAAGGACTAAGAGGTTGCTTAAACAAACCGGCTCTAGGTCGAGAATTGGTTGGACTATGAGACACCTCAAGGCGTGGTTTCCAAGCCGGCGGTGCATGAGACAAACCGGGGTCTAAGTCGCCCGAACCATTCCGGGTCTTGCGCTTCGATGAGCCGGCAAACTGTGTTTTCTTCAAAAGAAAATCTGGAGCCAAGTGAGCATCTGGATGTGTCAACTTAACCTTCCGGACTGTCCGTCGTGGCTTTCTTGGAACAAACGTTTCTGAAGAACTGGAGGAGATTGGAATTACCTCAATTTCGCCGGCTTGGCTAGATTCTGAGTCACCCTGATAAGAAGGGGTGTCAGCAAGCTCAATAAACAGGCGGCCAAGAGAGTCAAGTTCTACCCCGGATTCCTCCCCCAAAGACGACACAGGAGTCGGGTGATCTTTTTTACCCGACGAGGGAATGGGGGCTTGAGGTGTGACCTTCTAGAAAATAGAGTTCTCCTGCAACACATAAAGCATGTAGGAAGAATGACGGGTCAAAGTAAATTGACAAAAGAGAGAGTAAAAATGATCAATACCGGAGGTGGCGGGTTGAGCAGACAGAACGGACCCAAGTCGGTAACACTGCATTGCTCCTTTGAGTCGGAGAAGAACCTTTTGGTTTCTTTATTAAGGGCATCATCAGTCAGATCGTCAAGGGAGAAGCGCTGAGGATCAATTGAGGCGCCTGAATAATCGCACATCAAGCCGTCCCTCATGTTGATAGGCTGGATTCGCCACTTTAACCAGCAACGAATCAAATCAATCCCGGTTAATCTATGCACAGTCAGAGCTCTCAATTTTGTATGAAGAGGTGCTAACAGAGCCCTCTCTTCATCTGTTGGCCAACCTGGAAATTCCACGTTGCTGCTAAACCTTTCTAGTCTGAAACCCGGCAGGGGATTTTCTCCCTTGGGTGCAGTATTCTTGCAATAGAACCAAGTTTTGTTCCATCCTTTCAGATGACTTGCCAACTTTGATTCAGGAAAGGCGCTGTTCTTTCTCTTTTGAATGGAAACTTCGCCAAGTTCACAGGCAACACCATTCTTCACCTCAGTCCGACGGTTGAGATAGAAAAATTCCCTAAAAAGGGTCACAGACGGCTCAACCTGGAGGTATACCTCGCATAACACTTGGAATTGACAAATATTGGTCATGGAATTCGGACCAATGTCTTGAGGCCTGACGTTGAAGAAGTGCAAAAGGTATCTAAAAAGCTTTGAGCCTGGGGGTCGGAAACCTCTACGCAGATGATCAGTAAAAACAACAACTTCTCCTTGCCGCGGCCGTGGATACGGCTCTTCTTTGGGATCCCGCCACTCTAGTCCTTTCGAGCCGGCAAGAAACCTTGGTCCACAAGGTTATCTAAGGTAAGCTTGGATTCTTGGGTCTTGGCCCAATTACGGACTTTGGAGTTCTTAAGAGCCATGGCGGGTTATGAAGCAACTACAAGTCGGTGCTTATTATAAGTCGTCTATAATGATTTGCTATTTTAAGCCGGCAAAGTCAAGGGAGGTCAGGCATATCTCTGCAAGACTTAGCGAGAAGACTAGCTCACAAACAGATTTGTACAAAGACGCTCTTTCGGATGGATCTAACTAAATGAGGAAAAAAACTACGAAATATGCATTCTAACTGATGGAAGGACCGAAACTACAGCGTTTAAAGAATATCCTCGATGGCTCATTTTGGATCTACCTATGAGGAAAATAGGGAGAAGACCAGGCTAGAATTATGCAATACTAAAAGGTACCAAGCGTATGGATCTACAAGCTACATCTTGAACGAACACGACGAACCTGGTATGAACACCGGACGAATCAAACCCTAACGAGAGGGGTTCGTACAAGATCTTGTTGAAACGAAAATGGAGATGGCCGTGCTCGCTGCGGTGATTGCAAGAAGACTTGGAGACGTTGAGGACGTGGCTGAAGACCCCGACGATGCCTCCGAAGCTCCGGTGGTGTTCGGTCGAAGAAGGGGCGAGAGGAAGAAGAAGATGGGAAGGTTGTCACAAGGGCCCAGCGGACTTATTTATAAGGGGGGAAATGAAACGGCACTGTGAAAGACGAAAGGGATGCGGTAAATTTGTGGCTAGGAGTGCGCCTCGATTTTCGCATCGGCCTGGATTTGGCGTAGTTTCCAAAAGATTCATTATGATGACTCCGAAGGACAACGGTCAGCGAGGATGACGTCACTGACAGATAGGCGCTGGAAAAATAACAAGTCTGGAGATGTTGTAAGCCGTCACTTCGAGATCCATGAAGAACACAGATGCAGGCAGATGATACGCCGCCAAGAGAAAGTAAGGAAAATTGACATGAATGAATTCAAATCAATCTGTAGCCTAATGTCGGGGATATAACCCCGCGGTATAACCCGTCCTATTGGGGCGGGTCAATAAAGTGGTGGCTCTAGAGTTATATTGAAGATGGGCCGTGCCATGAAGAGAAGGCAAGCAAGGCGGTTATAAAGTAAGTCGCTAGGCGGCCCAAGCGCCTGGAGACGATGACTTAAGGCCCAGAAGGCAGAAGACACCAGAAGATTCCTTGCTTGAGAGGCAAGGCGTGTTAGAGACATAATAGGTTACGAGTTGTAACATGACTCAGACTCTGTTGTAAAACTTAGGGTCTCGATCTGTATATAAAGGCGAGCCCCTAGAGCCGAAAGACTTAGGTTACAAACCCTTGAAAGCTAGGTTAGCAATTCCGCACCCTTGTAATCGAGATCATCTTCAATATAGATACAAAGCAGGACGTAGGCTGTTACCTCCATTGGAGGGGCCGAACCTAGGTAAACTTGCCTCCCGTTCCCGTTTAAACCCCCTTGAGTCGCCACCTAGCGGCGATGGCTACCATGACAAAACCACTACTGCTACCATTGCTTTTCTTGCCGGAACCACCTACACCGTCTTGGCCTTTCTCCTTGTCACGCCTTTCATACTCTTGCTTCTGCTTCCTGGCAAGCTACTCTACAAGGCGAAACTCAGTGATATCATGGCTCTTGGTGATGTGGATCTTGCAGTACGGCCTGCCGGTCTTCTCTCCTGTTGCGGCCTCGTCGTCTTCGGAGCACGCGGCAGCATTCTTACCGGACCCTTCAGATCTGGCCTTCTTGCCGGAGTCGGGGTTGTTGTTCCCCTCGACAGCCATTACTGCTTTTCCTTTGCATTTCCTGTTGCGCTTCTGTCCCTTTTTTCTTGGAGGTCGGCGCGTCTTCGTTGTCATCCGATTCGACCTCCACGCCGGCGTCCTCTCCATGGAGCCTCATTCCCTCTTCAGCCTGTGCGCACTTGTCGGCCAGGGCATATAGCTCGGCGATATCCTGCACTTTGTTGGTGTTCATCCCCTCACGCATTCGCCGACTGCGCACGTTCATGTGGAACGCGACAATCACAGCGGCTGGGTGGATGTCGGGGATGTTGTGCTGCACAAGGCTGAACCTCTGGATATATTTGCGGAGGGATTCGCCTTCTCTTTGGGGGAGCACGTGCAAGTCTCATACGTCTCCAACATATCTATAATTTTTGCTTGTTCCATGTTGTTATATTATCATTCTTGGATGTTTTACAATCATTTTATAACAACTTTATATCATTTTTTGGGACTAACCTATTGACAGTTGCAGTTTTTGCTTGTTTTTTACTTCGTAGAATATCAGTACCAAACGGAGTCCAATCGCGACGAAACTTTTTGGAGATTTTTTCTGGACCAGAAGACACCCAGTGGGCCAAAGAAGTACAATAGAGGTGGGTTGTGGAGGGCACAACCCACATGGGAGTGCCAGGGGCCACCGGCGTGCCCTTGTGGGTTGTGCCCACCATGGGGCCCCCCTCCACCGCCTCTGATGCCTATAAATTCCCAAATATTCAGAAAACCCTAGGGGAGTCGACGAAACACAATTCCAGCCGCCGCAAGTTCCAGAACCTCGAGATCCAATCTAACATCATCACGGAGGGGTTCATCTTCTTCATAGGTGCCTCTCCGATGATGCGTGAGTGGTCCACCATAGACCTACGGGTCCGTAGGCAGTAGCTAGATGGCTTCCTCTCTCTCTATCTCTCTCTCTTTTGATTCTCAATACAATGGTCTCTTGGAGATCTATTTGATGTAAACTTTTGCGGTGTTTTTGTTGGGATCCGATGAATTTTGAGTTCATGATCAGTTTCTATCCATGAATATTATTTGAGTCTTCTTTGATCTCTTATATGCATGGTTACTTATAGCCTCGTATTTCTTCTTCGAATCTTTGGTTTAGTTAGGCCGACTAGATCGATTTTTCTTGCCATGGGAAGAGGGGCTTTGTGATGGGTTCAATCTTGCGGTGTCCTTTCCCAGTGACAGAAGGGGCAGCAAGGCACGCATGTATCGTTGTCATTAAGGATAACAAGATGGGGTCTATTCCTACATGAATAGATCTTGTGTACATCATGTCATCGTTCTTATTGCATTACTCCGTTTTTGCATGAACTTAATACACTAGATGCATGCTGGATAGTGGTCGATGTGTGGAGTAATAGTGGTAGATGCAGGCAGGAGTCGGTCTACTTATCTTGGACGTGATGCCTATATAATGATCATCGCCTTGGATATCGTCATGATTATTTGATATTCTATCAATTGCCCAACAGTAATTTGTTCACCCACCGTGTGCTATACTCATGAGTGAAGCCACTAGTGAATCATGCGCCCCCCGGGTCTACTTTTCCAACATATTGCTTTCCGATCTATCTTTTTGCCTCTTTGTTTTCAGATCTACTAAACCAAAAACCCAAAAATATATTGCTGCACTTTTTATTTGCCCTTTTTATTTTGTGTTCTTGAGAGATCTATCTCTCCTATCTATCACTACCTAATCTATCTTTTTACCGCAGAGAGATTGACGACCTCTCTTTCGCGTTGGGTTGCAAGTATTTGCTGTTTGTGTGCAGGTGATGCTTATTGGGTGGTGGTGATCCTCATACTAGTTTGATAACCTTGGGTTCATAACTGAGGAAAATACTTACCGTCGCTGTGCTGCATCATCCCTTCCTCTTTGGGGAAATACCGACGCGGTCTCAAGCCACGTCAAAGGAATTTCTGGCGCCGTTGCCGGGGAGGAAGCGGTCTCTTCCACGTGCCAATCTCAGGCGCCGAGGAGACTCCATCATCATCTACCAGGTTCCTAATCACAAATCTCATCTCCTTGCAATTACGTTATTTGCCATTTGCCTCTCATTTTCCTCTCCCCCACTTCACCAATTTGTCGTTTTATTCGCCCTCTTTTTCGTTTGCCTTTTTCTCGTCAGATCTCTTCCTTGCTTGCAATCTTGTTTGCGTAGTCACGATGACTCAAGAAAACACCAAGTTGTGTGATTTTTCCAATACTAATAACAATGATTTTATTAGTACTCCGATTGCTCCTCCCGCCACTAGTGCGGAGTCTTGTGATATTAATGTCGCTTTGTTGAATCTTGTCATGAAAGATCAATTTGCCGGTACTCCCAATGAGGATGCCGCGTCCCATCTAAACACATTCGTAGAATTCTGTGATATGGAAAAGAAAAAAGATGTGCACAATGATATAGTGAAGTTGAAATTGTTTCCTTTCTCCTTGCGGGATCGTGCAAAAATTTGGTTTTCTTCTTTGCCTCGCAATAGTATCGATTCTTGGAATAAGTGCAAGGATGCTTTTATTACTAAGTATTTTCCGCCCGCAAAAATGATTTCCCTTAGGACACAAATCATGAATTTTAAGCAACTTGACCATGAACATGTTGCACAATCTTTGGAAAGAATGAAGTTGATGCTAAGAAATTGTCCTACTCATGGTTTAAATCTTTGGATGATCATACACAATTTTTATGCGGGGTTGAATTTTGTCTCTAGAAATCTTTTAGATTCCGCCGCGGGTGGTACTTATATGGAAATTACTTTGGGTGAAGCTACTAAATTGCTAGATAATATCATGACAAATTATTCACAATGGCATACCGAAAGAGCACCTACTAGTAAAAAAGTTAACTCGGTTGAGGAAATTAGTACTTTCAGTGATAAGGTTGATGCTTTGATGAAATTGGTTTCTAGTAAAAATGCTCCTATTGATCTTAATGATGTGCCTTTGTCTACCTTGATTGAGCAAAATAGTGATTCTGTAGATGTGAACTTTGTCTCGCGAAACAATTTCAATAACAATGCTTATAGAGGTAATTTTAATCCTATGCTTTCTCCTGGAAATTCCTCTAATAATTATGGTAATTCTTCTTACAATAATAATAGGAACACCTCTGATCTTGAGAGTAATATTAAAGCAGTTATCAATGCGCAAATGGCTTTCAATACTATGATAGAAGAAAAGTTGAATAAGATTGATGATAAGTCTAGAAGCATTGATAGAATTTCTCATGATGTTGAAAATCTCAAGTTGAAAGCTTTTGTGCCTAAGATTCATGAATCAATTAAAGCTTTATATGTCTCTATGGATGAAACTAAGAAAACAACCGCTATGCTTAGAGCTAAAAGAGAAATCTTAGAAAAATAGTTTTCTAGTGATTGCCTTCATAAAAATGATGAAGATCTTAAAGTGATTGGTGTTTCTTCTATTGATTCCTTGTTTAGTAATTTTAAGATTGATGATAAAGGGACCGAAGTAGAGTCAAATTTAGTTAGAAGGCGTCCCAATAATTTGGAGGGTGAAAATCTTGATGAAATTTTTGATAAAAGTGGGTTTGAAGAGGTCAAAACTTTAACTAGTGATGTGCCCTCTATTTTGGATTGCAAAGACTTTAATTATGATAGTTGCTCTTTGATTGAATGTATTTCTTTGCTGCAATCCATGTTGAATTCACCCCATGCTTATGAGCAAAATAAAGCTTTTACTAAACATATCGTTGATGCCATGATGAAATCTTTTGAAGAAAAGTTGGAGTTGGAGATTTCTATTCCTAGAAAATTGCATGATGAGTGGGAACCTACCATTAAAGTCAAGATTAAAAATTATGAGTGCTTTGCTTTATGTAATTTGGGTGCTAGTGTTTCCACGATTCCGAAATCTTTATGTGATGTGCTTGGTCTCACCAATATTGAAGAATGTTCTCTTAATTTGCACTTGGAGGATTCCACTATTAAAAAACCTTTGGGAAGAATTAAGGATGTTCTTATTCTTGCAAATAGGAACTATATGCCCATAGATTTTGTTGTGCTTGTTATTGATTGCAATCCGTCTTGTCCCATTATACTTGGTAGACCGTTTTTACGCACTATAGGTGCCGTGATTGATATGAAAGAAGGCAATATTCATTTTCAATTTCCCTTAATAAAGGGTATGGAACACTTCCCTAGAACAATAATTAATCCACCATATGAATCAATCATGAGGGCATCCTATGGATCCAAAACTAAAGATGACAATACTTGAATCTATGCGTTATGCCTAGTTAGGGGCGTAAAACGATAGCGCTTGTTGGGAGGCAACCCAATGAATAAATTTATTTTTGCTTTTTCCTTTCTGTTTTTGAGTGTTGACACAATTATGCCTCTGTTATGATTGTGTTTTTATGGTTTATTTAGTGTTTGTGCCAAGTAGAGCCTTTAGGATGATTCATAAGATGAGTAGAAGCGATGCTGAATCTGAAACAGAAACTTTGCGTCCAGTATTTGAATTTTCATTTTTTTACTGGAACGTGATCTTGAGCTGAAATTTTAATACAGTGTTTCTATACAAATTCTTTATGTTGTCCTAATTTGTCAGAATTTTTAGAGTTAGAGAAGTATGGTTAGAGTACAAATTACTACAGACTGTTCTGTTTAAGACAAATTCTGTTTTCGTTGCATTGTGTGCTTGTTTTGATGAATCTATGTGTTATATTGAAGGGTATGAGCCATGGTAAAGTTAAAATAAAGTATGTATAATGCAATAATAAAATATGAATGGGTTTGCAACAGCACCTAAACTAGTGATTTGCTTTATTATACTAACTGATCTCACGAAGATTTTGTTGAGTTTTTTGTGATTGAAGTTTTCAAGTTTTGGGTGAGATCACGATGGATGAAGGAATAAGGAGTGAAAAGAGCCTAAGCTTGGGGATTCTACAGCACCCCCAAGATATATCCAAAGAGAAACAAGCAACTAAGCTTGGGGATGCCCCCGAGTGGCATCCCCTCTTTCTTCTAACAACCATCGGTATTTTACTTGGAGCTATATGTTTATTCGTCACATATCATGAGTTTTGCTTGGAGCGTCTTGTATCATTTGAGTCTTTGCTTGCTTTGCTTGTTAGTTTGTCACTTGTATCCTTGCTGGACACACCTATTTGGGAGAGCCAAAATTATGCTATCATTTGTTAGAATTGCTCTATATGCTTCACTTTAACTTTTTGAGCTATAGGATTGCTCTAGTGCTTCACTTATATCTTTTTGAGAACGGTGTGCTTGGAAATTATTATAGAAATACTCTCATACTTCACTTAGATTAATTTGAGAGTTAGTAAATTTTGAAGAAATCCTCTCATGCTTCACTTGTACCTTTTTGAGAGATGAAATCTTTATGCTCATGTGCTTCACTTAAATTTGTTTGAGCTTGTAAAAAAAGCAATGGCAATATATGAAACTAGTCCCAAAGTGATAGATATCCAAGGAGGATATAATAAAAAAAATCATGAAGATCATTGGACAAATTAAACTTGATTCCTTGTAATAGTTTTGAAACATGATGATAGTAATATGTGAGTCATGTTAGTGAGTAATTATGCTTTAGTAGGAATATTGGTGTTAAATTCCCTATGCATGCACGAAAGTCAATAGTTATGCAACGAAGTTGCATCCTACTTATGGTGCATTATTTAGTGTTAGTTATGCTTAATTCTCGCTTATGTGAATTTTCGTTTCTTGGTTTGGTTGCTTCTCAATCTATTTGCTAGCCTCCATTTGTACTAAGTAGAAATATTACTTGTGCATCCAAAATCCTTAAACCAAGTTTTGCCTTATGAGTCCACCATACCTACCTATATGTAGTATTTCCATGCCGTTCCAAGCAAATTTGTATGTGCCATCTCTAAATTTTCGAAATAAATTTTCTCTTTTGTGTGCTCGTACCGCTCATGAAACGGTGGGGAGTGTCCAATATTTTTCCATGCTAGATGTGTTATTCTCAAGATGAGTGTGTATTCACTTGTCCTTGCACGAGAGTGCGGAGGTAATAGGGATGCCCATTCCCGAAATGAAAAAGAAAAAATATTTACTTTATTTTGTAAAATAATAAATTCCTTGGAAAGTGTTGGTATGGAAGGCAACCGTGGATATGACCCACCATGGAATGTGAAAGTTTGGTGGAAAAAGGAATAAACTTTATTTTTTGTTTGGGAACCGCCTATGATATATCTAGCATGGAAAGTATTGTGAGCTACTTTGTCGGTTTCGTTGACAGGAAAGGCATGCCACCAAAAATATTTTTTCTCTCTCAATTTAAACCTTGAGCTCTGGCACCTCTACAAATCCCTACTTCCCTCTACGAAGGGCCTATCTATATACGTTGTGCAATTTTTATTTTTACTTTGAGTCTCCATCTTCTCTTAAAGCACCAACTAGGGGGCACTATGATCGTACTTGAGCATTGGGCATAGCTAATATTTGAGTGTGTTTCATGAATGGATCAATGATTGAGCATGATGGGCTAGGGATAACTTTCTTTAGTGTGGATATTTTGAAAGACATGGTTGCTTATTGGCATGCTTGAGTATTGAAGTCATTATGTTAAAACTAGACTATTGCTGTGAATCATCTACAAGTCCAAATGTCCATGCTATACAAAAGTAAAGAATATGAGATGAACATGTTAGGCAGCATTTCACATCAAAAATTCGGTTTTTATCATTCACTACTGGAATCTGGCATTTTGTCGTCTGCCAGCTCTTTGCCGTCTGCCAGCTCATGGCAAAGAGGCTCTTTGCCGTCTGCTAGGGGAAAGCAGACGGCAAAGAACCAGCTCATGGCAAAGAGGCTCTTTGCCATCAGCTGGTTCTTTGCCGTCTGCCAGCTGACGGCAAAAAGGTCAAAGGCAGACGGCAAAGAGCCAGGTGGGCCCCACGGGGCACGGCGTGGCTAGGTCAACTTCTTTGCCGTCTGCTGGCAGACGGCAAAGAGGGGACAGATGGCAATGTCCCTCCTTTGCCGTCTGCTAGCAGACGGCAAAGAAGTGATGTGGGCGAGCCCTAACGGTCACCCTCTTTGCCGTCTACTAGCAGACGGCAAAGAGGGGCCACTTAACGGGCGGCCGTCTCCCCCCCCCTCTCTCTCTCTCCCCCTCCCGCGCCCTCTCCTCCTTTTGTCGCCGCCGCCGGCCAGCCCCGCCCCCGGAGCCAGCCCCGCCGCCGGCCAGCCCGCCCGTCCCGCCCCCGGAGCCAACCCCGCCGCCGGCCAGCCCGCCCGTCCCGCCCACCGGACCCAGGCCGCGGCGGCCACCCCGCCGCGCCCCATCGCCGGAGGTCACTGCGCCGCCCCGCCCCGCCGCCGGAGCCCTCGGCCTTCCTCCAGCGGCCCCCTCCCCGCGGCCAGCCTCCATCGGCCGACCTCGCCGGAGCAAGGTGAGCTCCATTTTTTTCTGTTTTTTTCTGTTATTTCCTGTTTAGTTTTAGGTTTAGTGCTAGGTTTAGGTTTAGTTTTTGGTTTAATGCTAGGTTTAGGTTTAGGTTTAGATAAATAGAAGAGGAAGAAGAAAGATGAAAAAAAAACAGAAAAAGTAGAAGAAGAGGGAGAAAGGAAAAGAAGAAGAAGAAGAAGAAGAAGAAGAAGGAGAAGGAGAAGAAGAAGAGGAAAAAGGAAAAGAAGGAAGAAGAAGAAGAAGAGGAGAAGAAAAGAAGAAGAAGAAAAAGGAGAAAAAAGAAGAAGAAGAAGAAGAAGAAGAAGAAGAAGAAGAAGAAAGAGGAGAGGAGAAGAAGAAGAAGAAGAAGAAGAAGAAGAAGAAGAAGAAGAAGAAGAAGAAGAAGAAGAGGAAGAAGAGGAAGAAGAAGAAAAGGAAAAAAGAGGAAAAAAAGAAGAAGAGGAAGAAAAAGAAAACGACACCCCGACCCGACACCCCAACCCCGACCCGACACCCCGACCCCGACCCGACACCCCGACACCCCGAGACCCCGACAGCCCGACACCACACCCCGACACCATGACACCACGACACCCAGACACGACACCCCTGACACCCCGACCCCGACACGACACCCCGACCCCGACCCGACACACCGACACCCCGACACCACAACACCCCGACACCACACCCCGACACCACGACACCACGACACCCAGACATGACACCCCTGACACCCCGACACCCCGACCCCGACACGACACCCCGACCCCGACACGACACCCCGACACCCCGACACCCCGACACCCCGACACCACACCCCGACACCATGACACCACGACACCCAGACACGACACCCCTGACACCCCGACACCCCGACCCCGACACGACACCCCGACCCCGACACGATACCACGACACCCCGACACCCCGACACCACGACACCCTGACACCACGACACCCAGACACGACACCCCCGACACCCCTACCCCCGACACCTCTTCGGCCTCCTGTTGACCGAAAAGGTGCTCTTTGGCCTTCCAGAGGCCGACGGGGTCATATATTTGTGAATTATGAGTTAGGTCATATATTTTCCGATTTTGTTATGAAAAACATCATATATATTTGTGTTGATCAGGTGGATTTAAATGTGCTGTTGTTTCGTCGCTGCGAGGGTCTGGTGTTCGACGACCTCCCCGTGCGTTCGACGAGCTCCGCCCCTGCGTTCGTGGGTGAGCACAAATGATATCTCCTCCTCCCCCCTTAAATTGCTCTGTTCCGGTCTTCGTGCCGATGAAACTTGCTAGCTATAGGTGTCTTCAATCATCAGTATGCGTGACCAGTATGCGTCTCCCGTTCGCAAGGGTGGCATCTATAAATATGCATGTCTTTGTCATTGCAGGTATTCAATATTTTATGTTGTACTAATTTCGTTTACTCTTTGTCATTGCAGGTGTTGACAGATGGTGGGCGCGGGTCGAGAGCGCTCCGAGCCTCCTTCCTCGGCGCGTGCTTGGAGGGGTGCTATTATTCCACCCGAGCACCTCCGGATAGCGCTGGTACATAGTATGCAGACACCGGCGGGCGCTTCTTCTTCGGCCGGGAGAGGTCGGGGGAAGATGAAGAGGGGTGCTAGAGGTGGACGTGGCGGCGGGATAGGTAGGAAGGCTGCTGCGCCTTCCTCGCTGCCACCCCAGCTGATTCTCCCGACCACAGGAGTGCTCCGTCTCAGGTGGACCCGTCTGACTTGGACCCATCTCGGACTCCGGTCCACGAGCCTCGGGCCCACGAGCCTCGGGTCGCCGAGCCTTCGTCCCAGGAGACTCCAGTCCCAGAGTCTTCGTCCCAGGAGACTCCGGTCCCAGAGTCTTCGTCCCACGTGACTCCGGAGGCTAGTGGCCATGTTGATGGTGGCGAGGACAGCTTTTCTGAGGATAGCTATAGCGAGGGCGAGCTGGTTGAGGAGGGCAAGAAGGTCTACCAGCGTGGTGGTACAAAGCTCCCGCCCGTGCCGGCGACCCGCGATCAGAGGTGGTTGATTGTGCCTAATGGGGAGAAGTAAGTGCATTTACTCTTTTTTAACCTTTTGCCTTCATGTTTCTTCAAATTAATATCTAATGTGTTGGCCTTGTCATACTGCAGGGGTTGGAAACACGCCCCTGGTGTCCGCAGGCCCAACCAGGTCCTTGGTGTGCTTCTCCGGCACCACTTCCCGGGGTGGGTCAAGTTGCCCGGTGAGGGTGAGGTTCCACAGCTAGCACTGAGCTGGGAGTTGTACGTGGCTGCCCCGGCCCCGCCGGAGGAGAGGGTCGACGGTGTCTTGTGCGAGATGGTGGCCGACATTGTGATCCGGCGGTTTTGGGTAATTTCTCCTTTACAGAATTAAAAATCAACATCACCTAGTGATTGTACTAATCAGTGTTGTCTTGTTTGATTGCAGACCTTCTACAGGTGTCTTGAGGAACACGAGGCGGACGCGGCTATTGTTCTTGTAGCCGAGTGCAAGCGCCTATTTCAGAACTTACGGCACGAGACTCGGGTGCAGGCTGTTCGAGACTACTACGCCTCGACTAACATTAAGAGGGCCAAGAAGAAGTGACGCGCCAAGTTTCTGAGTAAGGAGAAGTACATGAAGGTAATTACCTATTCTTAAGGCCTTGTACTTAGTTTCCTTGATTTGATTCGTAGGCGTAGCGCTGAAATTTCTCTTGTCTAACTTAGGTGCCCCCGAGATGGTGTGCGGATAGGATGGACTGTTGGGAGGCGTTGGTGGATGAGTGGTGCTCTCCCCAATGGATAGCCGTCCACAACAAGGCCAAGGATAAGCGTGCCCAAATGAAAGGTGTGCCACACCATCAAGGGAGCTCCAACCTGTTTGAGTTCGGGGATCACTGGGTATGTGGTTTGCTTCATGATTCATGCAATTTCATTCTTCATGCCAGCTTGAGCCCTTAACTAATATTTTGTTCCTCTCTTTTAGGCGCGACACAACAAGAAGGAGGTGCCACCGCTGTTCGACCTCTATGCCATGGCCCATACTGCCCCGTACAAGAAGGCCAAGGCATTCTCTGAGGATGACCTCGATCATCCAGGACGCTTCAGCAACATCTCCTCCCACAACAAGCTCGTGAGGTACAGAGATGAGGGGAAGATGAGGAAAGGGGAGGACTTCAACCCGAGCCAAAGTCCTTTTGATCTAGAGCTCGTGATGATATTTGGTGGCGGGAGGCCCCATGGCTCGATAGCCATTGGGGATGGACTGATACGTTGTCCTAGAACTCTCCCGGAGATCAAGAAGCGTCAGACGAGCTCCGATCTTGAGATAAGGCCTCGTCCACGGCCAATGGAGCTCGCCATCGAGGCTAGGGCCCAGGAGCTTCTGGCGGAGGCAAAAAGGCAGACGGCGGAGAGGGAGAGGGACATGGAGGAGAGGACGGCTAGGCTGGTGGAGGAGGAGAGGAACCGGAACGACGCGTCTCACCGGGCCCTATACGAGCTCCTCGTGGTAAGTTTCTCCTGCATATTAGCCAAATCATGCACGTAATGTTCATTTCATCACTAACTAATATGACTGACTCGTGAAAACAAAATGTGCAGACCGTGTGCCAGAACAACGGTCAGACCCCTTCGTCGATGCCCCAGATTGGTATAGCGCCCACGGTGAGTTTCATTTGAATGGTCATTAGTTACTAGTATTCACATTTGAGTTGCATCATGCTAACGAGACATTGCGAATGATCTTTGGTGCAGCATGCCTCCCGACAAGCATCGACCGATCCTTCTGCGTCTGCCGCAACCCCGACCGGTCCTTCTCCGTCTCACACTGGCGCATGCCCGACCGGTCCTTCACCTCCGTGATGATGGTAAGTTTTCCCAAGTGTTTTGCTTAACAAATGCATACTTAGCTTAAGAAATGACCTACTTAGCTCCAAAATGACCTATACTTAGCTTATTTTCCTCAAAAATGACATAATAACCTTACTTAGCTCGAAAATGACATATTTTACCTAGGATAGCTATAAAATGACCTATACTTAGCATTTTTTCCTCCAAAATGACTTGATATGCTTAGTTAGCTAAAAAATGGCATAACTACCTAGGATAGCTCAATAATGATCTATACTTAGCTTAGCTAGTTCATTTATGACATAATTAGCTCACTTAGGTAAAAAATGGCATAATAACCTTGGTTTAGCTCCAAAATGACCTATACTTAGCTTATTTTCCTCGAAAATGACATAATAACCTTACTTAGCTCCAAACTGACATACTTTACCTAGGATAGCTATAAATATGCTTAGTTAGCTGAAAAATGGCATAACTACCTAGGTTAGCTCAAAAATGGCATAACTACCTAGCTTAGCTCTAAAATGACCTACACTTAGCATTTTTACCTAGCTTAGCTAAAAAATGGCATTTTTACCTACCTTAGTTAGAAGAAGAAGAAGGTAAAGAAGAGGAGAGGAGAAAAAGAAAGAGAAGAAAAATTCTTCTTCTTCTTCTTCTTTTTCTTCTTCTTCTTCTAGCTAGTCTTCTTATTCTTCTTCTTCCTCTTCTTCTTCTTCTTCTTCTAACTTTCTTCTTTCCCAATTTGCAGATTTGCTTTAGATGAGGAAGCTTGCGTTGATGGAGTCTACTCTTCTCCTTGTGCTTCCTTTTTGTTTTGATTTTGTACGATGAACTTTGTTGTTGGGTATGTTGTTGGATATGTTGTTGGAAACTTGTTGTTGGATATGTTGTTGGAAACTTGTTGTTGGATATGTGTTGGTATGCTTGTTGAAAGTATTTTCAAATGTGTATATATATATCTATGAAATTCTATGAAATTGAATGAATTTAAGAAAAAACAGAAAAAACAGGGGCTATACAGGCTCTTTGCCGTCTGCTGGCAGACGGCAAAGAGCTTTGCCATGAGCCAGCAGACGGCAAAGCTGCCACATGGCAGCTACCTGTGCAACCTGGGGGGCACTGGGCTGGCCTATGTGGTTGCTTTGCCGTCTGCTGGCAGACGGCAAAGAACTTTGCATCTTTGCCGTCTACAAGCAGACGGCAAAGCACGTCGTTAACCCCTTAACGGACCTAAGTTGCCGCGTGTGCCGTCCATGCCCTTTGCCGTCTGCTGGCAGACGGCAAAGACCTTTGCATCTTTGCCGTCTGCCAGCAGACGGCAAAGTGTCCTTTACCGTGGCTTGTTCAGCCGGATGTGGTGCCGTCTGCTGGCTGACGGCAAAGACCTTTGCCGTCCGCAATGCATGCCTTTGCCGTCAGCCATGGCAGACGGCAAAGATCCTGATTCCAGTAGTGATTTACCTACTCGAGGACGAGTAGGAATTAAGCTTGGGGAAGCTGATACGTCTCCAACGTATCTATAATTTTTGCTTGTTCCATGCTGTTATATTATCATTTATGGATGTTTTACAATCATTTTATAACAACTTTATATCATTTTTTGGGACTAACCTATTGACATAGTGCCAAAGTGCCAGTTGCTGTTTTTGCTTGTTTTTTACATCGCAGAATATCAGTACCGAACGGAGTCCAATCACGACGAAACTTTTTGGAGATTTTTTCTGGACCAGAAGACACCCAGTGGGCCAAAGAAGTACCAGAGAGGTGGGTTGTGGAGGCCACAACCCACATGGGCGCACCAGGGGGCCCCTGGCGCGCCCTGGTGGGTTGTGCCCTCCACGGGGCCCCCCTCCACCGCCTCTGACGCCTATATATTCCCAAATATTCAGAAAACCCTAGGGGAGTCACCGAAACACAATTCCAGCCGCAGCAAGTTCCAGAACCTCGAGATCCAATCTAACACCATCACGGAGGGGCTCATCTTTTTCATAGGTGCCTCTCCGATGATGCGTGAGTAGTCCACCATAGACCTATGTGTTCGTAGGCAGTAGCTAGATGGCTTCCTCTCTCTCTCTCTCTTGATTCTCAATACAATGGTCTCTTGGAGATCTATTTGATGTAAACTTTTGCGGTGTGTTTGTTGGGATCCTATGAATTTTGAGTTCATGATCAGTTTGTATCCATGAATATTATTTGAGTCTTCTTTGATCCCTTATATGCATGATTACTTATAGCTCGTATTTCTTCTTCGAATCTTTAGTTTAGTTAGGCCGACTAGATCGATTTTTCTTGCCATGGGAAGAGGTGCTTTGTGATGGGTTCGATCTTGTGGTGTCCTTTGCGAGTGACAGAAGGGGCAGCAAGGCACGCATGTATCGTTGCCATTAAGGATAACAAGATGGGGCCTATTCCTACATGAATAGATCTTGTCTACATCATGTCATCGTTCCTATTGAATTACTCCGTTTTTCCATGAACTTAATACACTAGATGCATGCTGCATAGCGGTCGATGTGTGGAGTAATAGTGGTAGATGCAAGCAGGAGTATGTCTACTTATGTTGGACGTGATGCCTATATAATAATCATCGCCTTGGATCGTCATGATTATTTGATCTTCTATCAATTGCCCAATAGTAATTTGTTCACCCACCGTGTGCTATACTGATGAGAGAAGCCACTAGTGAATCCTACGGCCCCCGGGTCTACTTTTCCAACATATTGCTTTCCTATCTATCTTTTTGCCTCTTTGTTTTCAGATCTACTAAACCAAAAACCCAAAAATATATTGCTGCACTTTTTATTTGCCCTTTTTATTTTGTGTTCTTGAGAGATCTATCTCTCCTATCTATCACTACCTAATCTATCTTTTTACCGTAGAGAGATTGACAACCTCTATTTCGCATCGGGTTGCAAGTATTTGTTGTTTGTGTGCAGGTGTTGCTTATTGGGTGGTGGTGATCCTCCTAATGGTTCAATAACCTTGGTTTCATAATTGAGGGAAATACTTACCGTCGTTGTGTTGCATCATCCCTTCCTCTTTGGGGAAATACCGACGCAATCTCAAGCCACGTCAAAGTCGCTAGGCTGTCCTGGAAGCTTGTGGCCTCCATGGTATGCGCCAACGAACTGGTTGCACAGATCTGCCCAAGAGGAAATGGACCCTTCCGGCAAGTTCATCAACTAACTCCTTGATACGTCTCCAACGTATCGATAATTTATGAAGTATTCAGCCGACGAGCATGCGCTGTTCCCTAGAGGCGGAACCCCCTGCGGATGGACCATGCACACGCGGCTGTTTTCGATCGAAGGATGGCCTATCGAGCATTTCGCCTCAAGAGCCCTCACCTGCTCCAGACACCCTCGCCCTTTGGTCTTGCTCAGGCATCGCAACCTAGCTTAATAGCGGCGGCTGAACCTCTCACAGAAGTTACGTCCTAATAACGCGAGATACGGAAGCAAGCGTAAAGGAAAAACAAGCATTGAAGGAAGCCCCGCGAGAGCACAAGTGCTCGCAACAACAATAAAGGGTTCAAACAGGAGCCGCTGACTTCACGCCCTGGTGGGACCGTTGGTGAATAATAATAGAAAGACAAAAGGCAAACTAGGGATATGTGTCGCTTCCACCATCATCGCCGCCTTCGTGTTCCTCGGCTCCTCCCTGACCCGCGCGGCCGTCAGGGGCGAACTGTGCGCTCAGCGCGTCCACATGGTGTTGAAGATATACCCGACGGGTAACCCGCCATGCAGGTAGGACCCAGTTAATGCAATGGTGAAGACGATTACTTCATGAAGAGCACACTTGCGAAGAAAGGCGGCTTAGTAGAAAGGCGGCTTAGTAGAAAGGCGGCATACTCCTGAAGGTCGGCTCGTGGGTTGGGCTCAGTGGGCCGGCTCAATGAAGATATCATGATAAGTCTAGTGCTTGCAAGGCAAGACAAGTAGGAATCATATTAGGTCACGGGTCCTTGTTCGACCCGGCCTCTGTTGTAACCATGGGACTCAACCTATATATAAAGGTGAGCCCCTGAGATAGAAAGATTAAGTAAGATAGAAACCCTCGAGAGCTAGGTTAGCGATTCCGCACCCTTGTAATCGAGATCATCGTCAATATACATAAAGCAGGACGTAGGCTTTGACCTCCATCGGAGGGGCCAAACCTGGGTAAACCCTTGTCTCTCATTCCCGATGAACCCCGTTCAAGTTGCCACCTAGTTGCGATGGCCTCACACCTAAGTTCTCTCACGAGGACATCTGTCGTGACAAAACCTCGACAGTTGGCGCCCACCATGGGGCTATCGCATGGTGGAGTTGAGTTCTTCGAGGGAGCCCTTCCAGGGTTTGGGAGATACGCGGTTGGCTTGATGACCAAGAGCCTTGGCGGCAAGCTCTACATCGACGATTTAGGTTGGGGCCCCGAGCCCGACTCAATCGAGTACGGGCACCGGGTCCCCTTCGAAAAGATACGTGTTTTCATCGGCGAGAACGGCGCATCAGGACCCAAGCTGGACACCTGCAACAACATCGTCGAGCCGGCTCGGCGCGCTCAACCCGATCGACGCCAAGCCGGCCGGCGTCATGTCTTCGTCGGCTTTACCCAAGGAGTCGATCTCGCAGATGGAGTAGCAGTCCATGGAGAGACTCTCCTCAACTCCGATGGCGAGTCTTCCATGGGGGACACCAAGTCGATCTGTCCACTTTTCGATGATAGGCTCGGGGGCTACTGAGGAGATGAGGCCACCAAGGAATCCCGTGAGTCGCCTCGCCAAGTCGCCGTTTTCATGGCTGGGACGACGGCGGCTCATGCGACGACAAAGTCTGGGGCAACAACCGGGGTTGTCCCAGTTTCCGAAATGGCCGGGTCAAGCAAATCCCTGGCCCATGCCATGGCTGATCTGATGGCGGAGATGACGAAGCTACTAGAGACCCCAGTAACTGTGGAAAATCAGGAGGAACACAATACAATGTTAGCCACACTTCGCGAGAAGATGACCAAGATCCAAGAGGAGATCGACGTCGAGAACGCTTGCATGGCGGAATTACAGACTCACATCCATGGTGAAACTGATTGCTTGAAAGCGGAAGCCTGGCGGCTAGGCCTTCGCCAAGACGCCTCCGATGCGGTCCACCAGAGGAGGCACCAAAGCAGGCTCCCCCTCAACCTGGAACATCATCGATTGTTCATCACGCCCTAGCCCACTCCGGCGGCTGGCCAGCCACGCCCAGACCAGCCACGCGAGCCGCCGCATCAGACGAAGGCTCAATCGCCACCACGACGGTTCCAGACTCCACCGGGTCATTACTCTAACCCCGTGGATAATATCTTGGCAGCAACTCGCAACTTGGAGGCACTCCCCATCCAAGGAAATTCCCCGATCGAGGTGGAGGCCAGAAACACCATTGAGATGCTGAAAACCATGGTGACACAGCAGGCGTAGTATTCTTACAGCCGTGATCAGATGCTCTCGACGCCATACGCGAGCCATAGCAAGAGCCAACACATGGAATCCCCGGTAGTTTCCAGCAGTGGGCACAGGCAGCGTGCCCAAAACTCCCCTATCTGGCCGGTTTTGTCAGATGCATAGGCGGTGGTCGACGCGGCTCGAGCCATGCGACAAGCGGAGGCTGAGGCAGCAGCTGGATGGGTGGGTCAGCAACCTCCCCCCAATCCCCAGCCAGCAACCATGGGGGCTGGAATCAACAGTAGGACGATCGGAATCCCTTGCTTATCCCCGGCTCTCCGTAGTGAGCATATGCCTAAGCATTTTAAGGGGCCCCGCAAGGTTACTAATTACACGGTTGACCTCGAGCCGGCAGCGTGGATTGAAAGCTATGAGTTGGCTATGGACATGCTCGTCGTCAGTGATGCTGTGTGCACTAAATATTTGACCATGATACTGGATGTCCCAGCTCGCACATGGTTGAAGAATCTACCGCCCAATTCCATCAATACTTGGGCAGAACTGAAGGAACGTTTCATCAAGAACTTTCAAGGAACTTGCAAACGCCCGATGACAATTGTGGATCTTCAGCACTGCATCCAGCGTGTGGATGAGTCTGCTCATCATTGGACTCGCCGGGTCGCGAAAATCATCCACTCATCGGATAGCATCACCGCTGCTCAAGCCGTCTTAATTTTGGAGAAGTATTGCCACTACATCCACTTGTTCAGAATCTCGGACGTCTAAAGCGAAAGGTCCAAGATATGGGAGATTTGATGGACGTTCTCACCAGGAATGCTAAGTCAGACAACACAAAGGATCCTGGCTCTGATGAGGACAAAACTGGCAAGAACAAGAAAAATGATGGCGGCAAGGATCATCAGCAGAACCATGGTCACAATGGGAATCCAGGAAATCAAGGCAATATTGGTAAACGAAAGAAGACCGAGGGCGGGTTAGATTTCGTTGCCAACACCAATACTGGTTCAAGAATCTGTGCCGCAATAATCGCCCTAGCGGATCTTACAATGGGAATAAACCGCGCAACTATGAGGCGCCTTGTCCCAAACATAGCTTCCTGGATAAATCGGCCACCCATTCATGGGAAAACTGCTACATCATGCAGGAATTCCGAAATCAAGCTTTCCAGAGTCATCAAGGAGGTAATGGTGGTGGTCATTCGGGTCAGCCTGGCCCTGGTGGATCACATGGAGGTTCATCTGGTGGTTTCTCAGGAACAGGTTTTCATGGCCAAGGCGGCTTAGGAGCTGGTTTCCAACACCATAGAAATAACAACAATGGGCATCGCTCAGGTTCAGGTAATCAGCAACACAACAATCAAGCCAGTTTTCAGAGCAACCCTAAGCAGTTGAACAGTGGGCACTATCATGTGTTCACTACCAACACATGTAGACCTGATCGTAAGCTGAAGCAACAGGCTATACACATGGTCGAGCCAGCTGTGCCAAGGTATCTAAACTGGTCCGAGCAATCAATCACTTGGAGCAGGGAAGATCATCCTCCCCGGGTTGACAACCCAGGCGGTCTGGCATTAGTGGTGGCACCTCAAGTTGGTGGTTATACTCTACCCAAGGTCCTCATGGATGGGGGCAGCAGTATCAATATCTTATATTATGAGACCTTCTGGCGAATGAATCTTTCCGAGAGCAAGTTGCAGCCCTCAACCACGGTGTTCCACGGGATCGTCCCCGGAAAATCAGCTTATCCAATTGGGTGGATAAAACTCGACGTGACTTTCGGGTCCGAATATAATTATAGATGCGAGTCCCTAACCTTTGAAGTGGTAAAGATCAAGAGCCCTTACCATGCTCTTTTTGGATGGCCGGCTTACGCTCAGTTTATGGCCCGACCTTGCTACATTTATCTCAAACTCAAGATGCCCGGCCCAAACAGCACCATTACTTTGGATGGAAACCGGAAAAATAGCTCAGGAATTTGAGGAAGGGGATGCAGCTTATGCTGAGTCTGCGTGTGCCGCAGAAGAATTGAAGTATTACACATCCAACGTTGATCCAGATATGACCCCCTCAAGAAGCCCACCACTGAGTCTAAGCCTCAACTGAAGTCTAAGTCGGCCGAGGATACAAAGCAAATTGATTTTACTCCGGCGACTCATCTCAGTAGTTCACCATTGGGACAGGCCTGGATCCCAAATAGGAAAGCGCGCTCATCGAGTTCCTCCATGAGAATCGGGACATCTTTGCATGGAAACCCTCTGACATGCCTGGAGTACCGAGAGAACTCGCTGAGCACCACCTTAATGTGGATCCAAAGATGAAACCAGTACGATAATACCAACGTCGTTTTAAGAGAGGCGCAAGGCTATTGGAGAAGAGGTGGCCCGACTCCTAGCTGTCGGGTTCATCGTTGAAGTTTTTCACCCTGAGTGGTTGGCAAATCCAGTGCTTGTTCTAAAGAAGGATGGTACTTGGCGTATGTGTGTTGATTACACAGATCTCAACAAAGCTTGTCCCAAGGATCCTTTTTTTCTCCCCCGCATCAACCAGATCATTGATTCTATAGCTAGATGTGAGCGTTTATGTTTCTTGGATGCATATTCCGGCTATCATTAGATTAAGATGGCCGTTGAGGACCAAGAGAAGACGGCTTTCATCACTCCCTTTGGCGCTTTCTGCTATGTCTCTATGCCTTTTGGGCTTAAGAGCGCGGGGGCTACTTATCAATGCTGTGATCAGAATTGTATTCATCCCCAGATTGGACGCAATGTTCACGCCTATGTTGATGATATCGTGGTAAAATATCAGAAAAAGGAGACGCTTTTAGATGACCTCAAGGAGACGTTTGGTAATCTTCGGGTGTACCAAATGAAGCTCAACCCGGCCAAGTGTGTTTTTGGTGTTCCTACAGGTAAATTACTGGGATTTTTGGTCTCTGAGCGTGGCATTGAAGCTAACCCCGATAAGATCAAAGCAGTGACATTGCTTGCTAAGCCGACCAATATCAATCAAGTTCAGTGCATGGCTGGTCGCATCGCAGCGTTAAGCCGGTTTATAAGTCGCTTGGGAGAAAAGGAGATTCCTCTCTATCAGCTGTTGAAAAAGACAGACGATTTCGCCTGGACCGATGCAGCTAACGAAGCCTTTGAGGTGCTTAAAAGACAGTTGGCTGAGCCGCCCGTCCTAGCAGCTCCGACTGACAAAGAGCCTATGCTCCTATACATTGCTGCCAACTCTAAAGCAGTCAGCGTTGTAGTTGCCATCGAGCGCAAAGAGGCAGGAAAGGAATACCCAGTACATCGACCTGTCTATTTTCTCAGTGAAGTTCTGACTTTGCCCAAACAGCGGTATCCGCATTGGCAAAAGTTAGTCTTTGGCGTTTTCATGGAAAGCCGAAAACTAAAGCATTATTTCCAGGAGCATCGTATTACTGTGGTCAGCTCAGCCCCCCTTGGAGACATCATACAAAATTGGGAGGCTACTGGTCGGATCGCTAAGTGGGCCATTGAGCTTGGTCCTCACCAGGTGAAGTATATGCCTCGCACAACCATCAAATCTCAGGCATTGGTCGATTTCATCAACGACTGGACAGAATTGCACATCCCAGAGGATAGTCCAGATAACACTTACTGGACTATACACTTCGATGGGTCCCGACAATTGGAAGGATCGGGGGTTAGAGTTATCTTGTCTTCCCCACGAGGTGACAAAATCTCCTATGTCTTACGGCTCATGTTCCCTTGTACTAACAATGCAGATGAGTACAAAGCTCTCTTACATGGGCTCCACATGGCTAAGGAGATGAATTTAAGTTGGGTCAGATGTTTAGGTGGCTCAGTAAGTTTCAGGAACCTAGGATTCTAAAGATCCTCTAATGGCGGCTTATCGACGAGCAGTCATGGATATTGCAGGTCATTTTCAAGGTTATCAAGTGGATCACATTAATCACCGGCTCAATGAGGCGGCGGACGTTTTATCACATCTTGGTTCTCAACGCAAGCCGGTTCCTCCCAATGTATTTCTTGATTTGCTTCACCACCCTTCGATCAAATTGCCGTCTGAGGAGGACATAGATATTCCTGACCCAGAGGCACGCTTGGTGGCAGCTCTTCACGCTATTCCTGATTGGACAGTCCCATATTTGAATTATTTGACTCGAGGCAAGCTCCCAGCTGAGGAAATCATCACCGGCAGATAATTCGGCGATTTAAGTCCATAACCATCATGAATGGCGAGTTACACTGTCGGAGTAGCACCGGTGTTTTTCAGCCTTGTGTTTCCCCTCAGGAGGGCCAGAAGATTCTCAATGAAATCCACGTAGGAGAATGTGGACATCATGCCGGCTCACGGTCTTTGGTCGCAAAAGCTTTTCGTCATGGTTTTTATTGGCTAACAGCTCATGCAGATGCAGAGGATATTGTACGCAAGTGCGACGGGTGCCAAAAGTCTGCTAGACAAGCTCATGTGCCGGCTCAAGAATTGTGCATGATTCCAATCACCTGGCCAGTTGCGGTCTGGGGGCTTGACATGGTCGGCCCGTTCAATTCATCTTCTGACAAGAAAACTCACCTATTGGTAGCAGTTGATAAATTCACCAAGTGGGTTGAAGCGGAACCTATCAGCAATTGTGACGCTAAGACAACAGTCAAGTTTGTGAAAAAATTGATCTTCTGGTTTTGCTATCCTCATAGCATCATCACTGACAACGGCACCAATTTATCTAAAGGAGCTATGGAGCATTTTTGTTAGCATGAGCACATCCGGCTTGATTTGGCTGCGGTTGCAAATCCACATTCTAATGGATAGGCTGAACGAGCTAATCAAGAGATTTTTAGAGGGATCAAACCCCGGCTTATGGATCCACTCCAGCGCACTCCCGGATGTTGGGTCGAGGAACTCCCCGCAGTACTTTGGAGCATCACAACAACTCAAAACAGACCCACTGGTTATACACCATTTTTCCTGGTTTATGGTGCCGAGGCGGTGCTACCAAGCGATATTCGTCACGATTCTCCTCGAGTTACTGCTTATGTTGAAGCAGACAACGAACATGCATGTCAAGATTCTTTGGATGCCTTAGAAGAGGAACATGACCTGGCAGCAACCCGTTCTGCTATATATCAGCAAGACCTACGTCGCTATCACAGTCGTAGAGTTCGAAGTCGTACTTTCCAAGAAGGCGACTTAGTGCTCTGCCTGATTCAAGATCAAACAGGGATGCATAAGCTTTCACCACCTTGGGAAGGTCCTTTCTTCGTCAGCAAGAACCTCAATAATGGGTCCTATTACCTGATTGATTTACGTGAAGGATCATATACATCTAAAGAGGAAACAACCTGGCCTTGGATCATTGCTCATCTTCGGCCTTATTATACTTAGAGCCACAGGCTCCTCCTCATTGTACATACTTCTGTATATACTTATCTAAGTTCAAATATAATAAAGACGGCGCCCCCGAAACTCGGGGTCTCTGTCGTTTCAGCCTAGCAAATTGTGCATGAGCCTTTATTCTTTGAACATAAGTCACTTGGGGGCGTCCAACTCAATGAGTTAGCCTTTAATATCCATCTTGACCAAGCTACAAGCCAATAAAAATAAATGGTTAAACCTGCCTGTTTGCAAGATGCTACTCCGAACAGGTGACCCCGTGTACTCTTGATAAGTCAATCCATCTGGACCCTGAACTTACCAAGGTTAAAACACCGGCTTGCGTGAGAGCTGTCTTACAGAGAGCTAGGATAAACCATGGGTTATCACACCCGCTTCATTGAAGCAAGACTTGAGCCTCGAAAGCCAGTCTCTATGTCGAGTTTTACAAAAACCGGCTTATTAAAATTTCCACCTTATATTATTACAATTTTATATTTCTTATATCTTTTTCAGGTGTAATACCATCATCTTTTTTACTGGCTCAAAAATTTGATGTTCGGGTTAAGACATTGCAGTCATATCATGACCAGTTCATCTATACACATCTTTCACAAGCCACAAGTGATTAAAGATGATTTTATTTGGCTGGCTTACATTGACCGCCTGCTACTGTACAAACGGAGGCTCATTGGGCAAAAGGTGTCATCACTGACAAAGTAGATGAAGTTTATAAAATGACGACTCATTGGAGGTTCAAGTTGTCAGGCGAACTAGCCACAACAAAATAAGAAGATACGTGCACGATGGCACGGCAGATGGCTCACAGTTTGCTATCTCTATTACAGGCTCACATCAGAAGCCACAAAAATAACAAGTTTTTCACAAAGAACAACCTATTACTACTGAAAGATCGGCTTATGACGCCTGCCCTGCAGCTTCTGCGTCTCCAGCTTCATCCACAGCTTCTGCCTCCGTCTGCGACGGCTCTTTGTCAGGGGTCTGATGGCCCTTTTGCACCCACTGGATTGACAAAAAAAGCTTTGAAGTTTGAGTCGCCAGGCACAATAGTAGATGGGTCAACATCAGGGGCGAAAGAGCGCTTACGGCGGGGGGGGGGGCACGAGTTCAGAAAATTGATCTTTTGGCGGGTCAATGCACTTGTTATCCATGGAGTAGCCGGCTTGATATTTTGTCAAATTCAATTCATACGCAAGAAGTGTTGCCAGTGGGTGGGTCTTTTTTACACATGCAGCATAGTCTCCTTCCGAAAACTCAGAGCCATCAATCTTATACTCTGGAAACCCGCCCGCCAATGCTGAGAAGTCTAATTCAGGCAGATAGGCTTTTGCTCTTGCAAGCCCCATATTAGCTCCTGCTCGAGCCGCCGACCTTTTGAGCTCCTCCACCCATTGAGGGATTGTAGATAGCTGATTCAGCATATCCCTAATGTTTCTTGGAGGATGCTCAAGGTTCTTCACTGCCATAATTGCATATACAGAGCCTGTGAACAGCTGCTCCACATATGTGAAGATTGCCTTGAGCGTGACTATTGGTTTCTTCACCAGATTGTGATATTTTCGACATGCACAAAGGAGATTACAAACATCAGAATAAGTCACCAAAATTGCTGACCTGGAATTTACGCAGCAAAGGGATTCACAAGACATACCAAAGATGGCAGTAACCATGTCGTTTAGCTATTTCTTCAGCATCCGCAACTCTTCTGTTACAGGACCAAGTTCCGTCTGTGCATCTTAAGCACGTTTCAGAAGGGCGTTTTTTCCTTTTCAAACTCGGCCTTGGCTTTGTCAGGTGGTTATTCGCCTGGCGGGCAGAATCTTGGTGTTGAGCCGCCAGACGGTTTGCATCAGCCTTCTGTTTTCTCTCTTGTTTTAGCCGCCTCTGCAAGTCGGCCGCAACAGATTGTGTTTCACCTAAGGATTCCTGCTCAAGACAAAGAATGAGAACAAGTATTTAAAGCCTCGAGTCGCCGCAAGCAGACGACCCGATGCTTGGGGGCTACAACATTCACAAATCTTTCAGATTGAAGTCCCATGCAGTTGCAAGCAACCTACATGTCACTTGGGGGCTAATGTACCTCGCTTCTATAAATTACGACAAGAAAAAAGACCCTACTATCTCAAAAAGACATAGCCGGCCCTTGGGGGCTACAAGCGGAATTTCTTATTTCAAAGTCATCTACAAAGTACCGGCTCATTATTATCATAATGACCCGGCCCTTGGGGGCTACAGGAAGAGACCTTTACTCTTATATCACCTGAAGTCCCCACTCATTATCATCATAATGACCCGACCCTTGGGGGATACGATTGATTCTAGCAATTATGTTGAAGAACCAGCTCACTACTTCATACTAAGTTGTTCCTTGGGGGCTATAAGAGTACACACGAATGGCATGAAGGTTAAGTCTTACCTCATATTTCTTCTTCATGACACTGATAGGTTCATCTCAATTTCCCGACTTTCAGATAACCGGGTTAAATATTGTTTGTACAAGCTGTCAGTATCGAAAGCAGAAAACTCAGGAAGTTCCAGTTTTTCTTTCCCTTTCTCCAGCATCTCCGGCTTAGGCTTAGCTACAACTTTTGCCAAGGCAGACGAAATTCCAGGAGCTTGGAAGACTTCTTTCATAACAACAACTTCTGTGTTGTCATTTGTGGTTGATGGATTGGCATCATCCACGTTGGTCGTAGAGCTTGTAGGGTGAGGAGGATTTGGCGGCTGAAAGACTTGTTCAGGCGGCACACCTTGCTCTTCAACCACTTTTTCTATGAAAATCGGCTCATCGTCGTGGGCCATCTCCACATCTAAGGTCGACTCAGCATTTAATTCCGGGTTATCTCCACCCGAAGGCTCAACATAAGAAGCCGTCTCATTCGGCGGTGGGGCTAGACTTGACGATCCACATCACCGGAAGATGAACCAGTTGTTTGATTCCTCAAAATAGCTTTGGCCCTACAGTCATCGAAGATAAATATTGAATTAAGAAGGACAACAAATTATGACAAGTTACATAGTATTAGTTCAGGTAGAAGCTTACCCACGGTTGATGGTGAAAGGTGGGAGCTATGTTGCCGTTGAGTCGCCAGACGAAGGCGGCGATTCCTGGTAAAGTGAATTAGAAGGGCTAAGAGGCTTCTTAAAAAGGCCGGCTTTTGGACGAGAAGCAGTTGTTCTATGCGGCACGTCAACACGTTGCCTACCGGCAGCCGGCTCAAGAGATAAGTCGGGCACCAACTTGCCCGAGCTGCTTCGGGTCTTGCGCTTCGATTGGCCGGTTGGTTGAGATTTCTTCAAAATAAAGTTGGGGTCTAAGTGAGCATCTGGATGAGTTCCTGACAGTTTGTCTTGGCTTCCTTGGGATATACGTTTCTGATGAGTTGGAGGAAATTCAAATTACCTCAACGTCGCCGACTTGATTGGTTTCTGTGTTGTCCTGGGAAGAGGATGCATCAGCAAGTGCAATGAATAAATAGCCAAGCGAGTCAAGTTCTACCTCAGATTCTTCTCCTGGTGACGATTCATGAGCCGGGTCATCCATTTGACCTGACGAAGGAGAAGGAGCCTTGGGCGTGGCTTTCTAGAAATCTAAGTTTGCCTACGGTAATATAAGCCGGATAATGAGTATGATGGGTCAAAGTAAAATTGACAAAGAAATGAAACATATTCATAAAAGTTCATACCGGAGGAACTGGATTCTTCAGGAAAAATGGAGCCAGTCTGGTAACGCTGCACTTCTCTTTTGAGTCGGCAAAGAATCTTTTTGTAGCCTTGTTGATGGCATCATCAGTCAGTTCCTTCCTGCTGAAGCATTGAGCATCTTTTAACTCGCCCGTATAGTTGCACATCAAATCGCCTCTCACGCTGGCAGGTTGGATTCGCCAAGTTATCCAACACCGGATCAGGTCGATCCCGGTAAGGCCATGAGCAGTCAAAGCTCTCAGTTTCGTGCGCACAGGCGCCAGCAGATCTCTCTCCTCATCAGTTGGCCAACCCGGGAAATCAGCGTTGGCTTTAAGTCGTTCCTATCGGAAACCCGACAAAGGATTCTGCCCTGCAGGGGCAGTGTTTTTACAATAGAACCAGGTTTTGTTCCATCCTTTAGGATGACTTGATAACCCACAAGTATAGGGGATCGCAACAGTTTTCGAGGGTAGAGTATTCAACCCAAATTTATAGATTCGACACAAGGGGAGCCAAAGAATATTTGAGAGTATTAGCAGTTGAGTTGTCAATTCAACCACACCTGGAGATTAAATATCTGCAGCAGAGTGATCAGTAGCACAGTAATATGGTAGTTTGATAGCAATAGTAGCAGTAACGGTAACAGTAGCAGTGATAGCAATAGTTTTGTAGCAGTTGGAACAGTAGCAACGACAGTAGTAACTTGGCAAGAACAATAAGTGGAAAAACTCATAGGCACTGGATCAGTGAACTCGTTGGATGATATTTATCATATAACACTCATAACCTAGGGCGACACAGAACTAGCTCCAGTTCATAAATGTAATGTAGGCATGTATTCCGTAAATAGTCATACGTGCTTATGGAAAAGAACTTGCATGACATCTTTTGTCCTACCCTCCCGTGGCAGCGGGATCCATAAGGAAACTAAGGGATATTAAGGCCTCCTTTTAATAGAGAACTGGAACAAAGCATTAACACACGGTGAATACATGAATTCCTCAAACTACGGTCATCACCGTGAAGTATCCCAAATATTGTCACTATGGGGTTGACGGATCATAACACGTAATAGGTGCATATGACTAGGCAAGATCGGATCAAGAACATAGATATAATGGTGATAACATAAACGGTTCAGATCTGAAATTATGGCACTCGGGCCCTAGTGACAAGCATTAGGAATAGCAAAGTCATAGCAACATCAATCTCAGAACATAATGGATAATAGGGATCAAGCCCTAACAAAACTAACTCGATTACATGATGAATCTCATCCAACTCCTCACCGACCAGCAAGCCTACGAAGGAATTACTCACTCCCGGTGGGGAGCATCATGGAATCGGCGATGGAGAAGGGTTGATGATGACGAAGACCGGAGATTCCCCTCTCCGAAGCCCCAAATGGGCTCCAAATCTAGCCTCCCGACGAAGAACAAGAGGTGGCGGCGGCTCTATATCGTAAAACGCGTTGCAACTTTCTCCTTGATTTTTTTCTCCGAAAATAGGAACTTATAGTGGGGCCACAAGGTGGGCATAACCCACCAGGGTGCGCCTGGGGGGGGTGGCGCGCCCTGGTGTATTCTGCCCAGCCTGTGGCCCCCCTCCGGTGGTTCTTGGCTCCAGTATTTTTTATTTATTCTAAAATAAATCTCCAAAAAGTTTCGTCCAATTCCGAGAACTTTTATTTCTGCACAAAAAACAACACCATGGTAGTTCTGCTAAAAACGGCGTTAGTCCGGGTTAGTTTCATTCAAATCATGCAAATTAGAGTTCAAAATAAGGGAAAAGTGTGAGGAAAAGTAGATACGACGGAGACGTATCATGACTCGCCAGTTTCGACTCACGGAAAGGGATGTTTTCCTTTTCTGAATAAAGATGCCGCCAAGTTCCACACTGGAGCCATGCTTGGTCTCAGTCTGGCGGTTAAGGTAGAAAAACTCCCTGAAGAGAGTCACAGACGGCTCGATCTGAAGGTATACTTCACACAAAACTTGAAATTGACAGATATTGGTCATAGATTTGGACCAATATCCTAAGACCTGAGGTTGAAAACGTGCAAAAGATCCCTGAAGAATTTTGAGCCAGGTGGTCGAAATCCTCTGCGCAAATGATCAGAAAATATGACGACTTCTCCTTGCTCACGCTGAGTATAAGGTTCTACTTCAGGTGCCCGCAATCTTATAACCTTTCGAGCTGGCAAAAGACCTTGATTTACAGGGTTGTCTAAAGTGAGTGTTGACTCCTGAGATGTGACCCAACCACAGATCTTGGTGTTCTTTGGGGCCATGGCATCTTACAGATCAGCTACAAGCGAAAATAATAAAAATGAGACGGTGTATCTTTCGAGCCGACAAAATAAGGACAAATTGATAAGCCGGCATGTGCAATTGGTGACTTAAGATGAGGATCGGCTAAAAGTAAGCCGGTGTAATGGGAAGATGACAAATTATAAGGTGATCCAGAACACACGTGAGCCGCCTAATGGTTAGACAAAAGGGGTAAAAGACTTGGTGGTTTTTATTAAATCACACAAACAGCTTTTCCCTAGAGCAGGAGGGTGAACAAATCTAATGGCCGTGATAAAAGAAAAATAAAATCTCTATAAATAAGTACGATTATGCAAGACGATGCAGTCCAGGATTTTGTAAGCTCTTTGATACACATCTACAACAGTCACAGGAGGACAGCGGAGGTAAAAGCTAATGATTCTCGCAGCCTAAAGAGGGGCAGTTGGATCTAAGACAAATCCTAATGTGGATTTATGTTTTCCGACGAACGTTGAAACACTAGTGAAGACAGATGAGATTTACCTGGTTCAAGAAGAAGAGGATGTCGGAGAGCAGAGTAGTTGAGGAAGGGCTGCGTCCGAAGCAGGCAGGTTTCGGCGACGACGGCGATCGAAATGCTCTTCTTCACGGGAGCGGACTCCGGTGGACTCGAGGTGGCGTTGCGTCTACGGGAGGAAGAAGATGAAGGTAAAAAGTGAAAAGGGGGACTGAATGGTCTATTTATAAGGCGAGGGAACCCGAAGCGGCGCCGGTAAAAATGGAACGGTCAAAGTAATTTGTGGCTAGGAAGGCACCTGGATTTTCGCGCCAGACTAGATTTGGACACTGTTTCAAAAAGATTTGCAATAAATGATGCGCAGTCATCAAGGATCAGCAAGATAACGTCATGACAGAAGAGGCAAGAAAAAGCATAAAGGTCTTATAAGAGGCAGATGACCCAGAAAGATGAGATGCCGGCTCAAGAACATTTTCCCAATGATTTCGTCATGATTGTTTTTTAGTTCGGGAAGTTGAGTTTGGCATGAATAAATCCATGTCAAACTAGGGGCTGATGTTGGGGATAGACCCCACGGGTAATCCGCCATGCAGGTATGACCCGGTTAATGCAATGGTGAAGACGATTACTTCATGAAGAGCTCACTGGCGAAGAAAGGCGGCATAGTAGAATGGCGACATACTCCTGAAGGCCGGCTCGTGGGCTGGGCTCAGTGGGCCGGCTCAATGAAGATATCACGATAAGTCTAGTGCTTACAAGGCAAGACAAGTAGGAATCATATTAGGTCATGGGTCCTTGTTCGACCCGGCTTCTGTTGTAACCATGGGACTCAAGCTATATATAAAGGTGAGCCCCTGAGATAGAAAGATCAAGTAAGAAAGAAACCCTCGAGAGCTAGGTTAGCGATTCCGCACCCTTGTAATCAAGATCATCATCAATATACACAAATTGGACGTAGGCTTTTACCTCCATCGGAGGGGCCGAACCTGGGTAAACCCTTGTCTCTCATTCCCAATCAACCCCGTTCAAGTCGCACCTAGTTGCGATGGCCTCACACCTAAGTTCTCTCATGAGGACATCTGCCATGACAAAACCACGACACATGGTCTTCCACCGCTTCCACCAAGGCACCACTGATCACTTCAAGGACGGGGGCTATCACGGCCTCGAAGTCGAAGCAGGGGTCGGCGCGAAGGAGATGGATGAAGACGCGCGTTAATGCGTGGGAAAGAAGGTCGCAACATTCTTCCTCGACGATTATGCCCACCTTCGTGATGCCCGCTTCGAGTCGCTCCACGACCTTGGTGAAAAAGTCGAGGTAGCCGTCGTCATCAGGCACCAGGGGGCTGGAGACGTCGTCCTTGCAGAGGGAGCACAGGGCGCGCCGTGCCCGCAACTCGAGGCCGTGGAACATCTGGGAGCGCATGTGTTGCTGCCCCTGGGCCCGGTCAGCTTTGCCCGTCGCCTGCTCCACGAGGGACGAAATGCCCCCACCTGCTCCTAGAGTGACGCTAGTTCGGCCTCGGTGATGGCTTCGGCTTTCAGCGCGGCCTCCCGTCGCCCTTCTGCCTCGGCCAGTGCCTTCTTGAAGCCGTCTATCTCGTCCTGCAGCTCCCTGCGCCACGTCTTGAAGCGGTCCTCTTGCAGCTTCAACTTATCACTATAATCTTTGGCGAGGGCCTTGTAGGCTTGCGCAACCCTTAAGTCGGCGTCTCCCTGGGCCTTCTTCTCCTTAGCCGCGAGATTGGCGTTGGCCTTCTCCATGCGCTGGTTATAAGAGGCCAGGGTGGTGTTCACATCACGATCCAACATCTCCAGTTGCTCGCGCTCTAAGCTCAGCTCGGATGACGTCAGGGCGAGTTCCTGTTTGAGGGCCCGAAAGTGTGCCTTGCGCGCCTCCAGCCCCTCATCCTGGGAGGAGAGGGCGTCTTTCCATGCCTGGAGTTACCGCTCCAGGATAGTGCTCCAGGCCAGGAGCTCCCGCTCGTGGGCCCCTGCTGCTTTGCAACGCCGGTCCGCTTTCGCGGCCTCCCGGAGGGCATGATCGCGCGCCTCCTCCGCCTCGGCGGTGGATCTTTCACCCTTCGAACATGCTACTTCATGCTGACGGTGGCTAAGCTTGACGGTAACCTCAAGTTGATGCCACCCGTGAGCCAAGCGCAGCTGCTCCTCGGCGAAACGTGCTTCAGCGTCCTGCAACTCCGCCCCGAGCTGGCCCAGCACGCCCACTGCATTCTGCAAAAGGCCGTGCCGGATCGCCGTCCGGGAGCTCCCGAGCGTGAGAGCCCAGTCCGGGTTAGGCCCCACGCCTTCACCCGTCGTTGAGGCCCGGGGGGCTCCGGCGTCGTCCCTCGAAGGCAGAGGGCTGGCTGACGCCCGCCCCGTCCCTCCTAGGCAGGGTGATGCACACCACGAGTTTGGGGCCCCGTTTGAGATGGCCGGGCCCCCGAGGCTGCCCCCGGCTTTGATCTGAGCGGTCGTGATGGTCAACTACTCCGCTTTCACCGGCTCGACGCCTGTCTCGACAGCAGGCGCTCCGGAAGCCGGAGAATGGTCTCCCAAGGGCGCCCCGAGAGGGTCCGCTGGCGCACTCCCATGAGCAGAGTCCCCCTCGAGGGCCAAGGGGTGAGCTATCACCCCGTGCCATGCGCTCCCGGCAGGCGGCGGCGAGACTGCCCTTTGCCCAGGCACATTTTCTGTGCCTCGGCGGAGCACGTCCTTCCCGCATTTCTCGGCCACGACGAGCGGTGACGGAGTATCCACCGGGCCCGGAGGCTCCTTAGCAGTTTTGCTTGAAGAAGACCTGTGTGGAGGAAAGGGTCAACTACCCCAGGCGCACTGAAGCAAGCAGGGTGGAGGTGCGATGCTTACTCGTCCCTGGCGGTCCATTTCCTTTTCTTCAACACCCTTGGCAGTGCGCCGACACTGCTCTGTGGCCGGGTTTTCCTCTCGCGGCTGGCACCGGGAGGTGGTCGCGTAGCCTATGTGCCCGCCCCCGCCTCCCTCGTGAGGGGGGCGTGGGGTTCATGTATAGCTCCCTCCTCAGGGGAGTGCAACCCGGGGACCGCCGTCCCGGGGCTCTCCGTGCCACTCGTCCCGCCAGGGGAGGCAACCACGCCCTCGAACAGGGCGGTGCTGCTGGCGTCCGCAGGCGCAGAGAAGAGTTGGCGATAGGCCCGCTGAGACGAGAAGCTGCCGCCTCCCACTGCTTCGGCTGGGGGCTTCAAGCCCCCTAGGCCCCCTCGCTCAGGGGTCACCAGTAAAGGGTTGTCCCGAGGCCCCTCGTGGCCCTCCGGGAACAGCCCCCATTGATCAAAATGGGGCATTCCCTTATCGAAGGCCTCCTTATTTGTATAGTTGTATAGGGGAAGCCCCTCCTAGGGAAGTTCTCCAGCCTCTTCGCCAGTCAAGATTTTGAGCACCCCGCCTAGCATGTTGGGCAGCAGGCGGCCCGCGCGCAGCCACATGGCGTCCCACGGACCAGTAAAAGCCCACATCGTGCGAGAATGGCGCTGAAGGGGGGCGATCCGCCGGTTGAGGAATTCCCTCACGACCATCGTTGCTGTCACTCCCGCTGCCCTTAGGAAGACCATCTCTTCATCACTCGCGACAGCTTCGGGTCGAGCCTCTCGTGCCCCCATCCGGAGCTCGGCATCGCCGAGGACGACGGAGTCAACAACAGGGGGTTGTACTGGGCTGCGTCCACATAGACCCACTACCGCCTGAAGCCCCCCACTTCATGGTTGATCTCCATGTCAATGCATTCACCCGCCGTCGCGTCCACGACATGGAGCGACACACACCCAAAGCACTGGCTGGCTGCGGTTAGCCGAAGGCAGAAGAAATGCCGAAGCCGCGCCACCGAGGGGGTTACGCCCAGGAAGGCCTCGCATAGGAAGGCGAAGGTTGAGAGGAGGATCACGGATTTTGGCTCGAAGTGTAGCACATGAATCTGGTAATGCGAGAGCACGGCGTTGAAGAAATCCGAGAATGAGGGCAGTAAACCGGAGAAGAGCGGGGGAAGGTGAATGACGATTGTGGTGGCATCCAGCTCGGCCAGATCTTGGTCGACCCCCACTCATTGGAATCGATTGCGGTCATCGGGAGGACCTTGTCGAGCCCTTCGAGATTGAGCACCATGGACCTGCCCAGGGTAGGCTCCACCGCTGCCCGTTCGTTCATCACCGCCGTCGCCCTATTTTTCCTGCCAGGTGGCACCATGGCGACGCGGCGGGATGGAAGGCGGTGGAGGCCCGGCAAAAGAGAGGCGGTCTTGCGTGAGAAGGAAGGCGCAGAAAGACAGATGCAAGGCAAGGAAGAGCAATGATGGGCTCGTGCCGCGCGCAGGCTTTATGTCAGCTTGGGCAGTTGCCGAGGCATCATGGGGAAGTGGGGGCGTCCCACGCCCCATCGTGCACCACACGCCGCGCCTGGCCCACGGGCGGTTGGGGCCCGCACCATTTTGCCCCTCCAACTGGTGAAATCATGCACGCCGCGGGCCTGGGGGCTACTGTCGGGCCCGTGGGACTAGGGGTACCCAGGCCCGTCTGCCTACCCCCCGAGACGCGGTGCTCACCTGGGCCCGACACGGCCCACCATTGGGCTTCACGAGCTACACCCTCGTGAGGGTCTCCACCGCGCGAGGGACACGTCAGCAAGCATCAACAAGAGCCTCGCGAAGCCCCCCTCGCGAGGTCGCCTCCCGAGGCCACCCCCGGGGCCTTCGCGGGGCGGACTAATCAAGGGTGCCCCTTCGGGGTCGCGCAGGCCTGCACCTTCACGTGGGTGACGCGCGCCACACCAAGCGGTGCTAGAAGCCGTGCCAGCAGGCACGTATGAGGGGGATTTCCTCTTCTGTGCTAAGGGAGCGGGGCCAGCTCACCCGCTCCCAAAGCAATCCCCAAAAGTTTCCCATTTGGTGCAAGAAGACCAAGGTCGGGGGCACGCCAGGACGGAGGTCATCCCCGAGTCCATCAGCGCGTCACGGCAGGAGGCTTTTTGCACGCGAAGACTACTTTTAAACTGGCGAAGATGCAGTCTTGTCCCCTTTTAAACTGGCCGTTGTGGCAACCCTTCCCGCCTGGTGTTTTTGGGGGAAAAGGACCGGGGCCAGTATAAGATAGGGCAGGCTACCGCCATAGAGGGGATCGACCCCAGTTAGCAAAAACCCACCTTTGTACTCGGTTTGGTCCTCAAGCAATCCAGACAAGAAGGAGTAGGGTTTTACACCGTGGGGTGGCCTAAACCTGGGTAAACTGCCGTGTCCACCGTTCTCCTTCTTGAGCTCGAGCACGCTGGAGAGTCGTCGTGAGGTTGCGAGGCAGAGTAGGGCAGGAGAACCAGCGCACCCCAGAGTTCGAACCTTTCTGGGTCCCCGGAGCCCCGATTCCAACACAGACAATATCCTTAGTTCGTGGAAAAGGCAAAGGTGTCATTGAAGAAGGCAAGCACCCACTGGATGGTTAATTTCGTCAAGCTGCTTCTCAGTCCACCAATGATGATTCTACTTCACAAGACACTGCTGCAAAGGCCTCAGATCAAAATCATCAAGGTTTTGCCCCTCGTGTGATGACTGGTCGTGAATTACTCATAAGCCTTCACCAGAAAGTCGATCAAAATCACAAGTGGGCCAAGCATCAGTTTGCAGCAATTCTTCAAAACATGACAGTGACGCAGAACTCTGTGTGGAAAAATCACTACTATGCCCATGAAACCTTTAACCGCACCTGGGCCATTCTCTCACATCTCAAGATATCTGATGAACTTGCTGAGATGGAGTTCCAGCAGAACTTTGATTGGTCCTGGCCGTCACAGAAGAAATTCAAGAAAGTTCAAGTTCATCCGCTGGTTGCCAGCTCATATTCTTCATCGTGAGAGACTGATGAGTCCGAGGACCTTGACGACACTGCTGCAGGCCCTAACAACAACGCTGGTGTTCCTCCACCACCTTCAAGATGAAATTCTTCAGTGGCGTTAGTCCTCAATTTTTGTCTCTTTTGGTCATTGATGATAAAGAGGGAGAAATTTGAGTTAGTCTTCAAGCGGGTCTATCTATATTGGTTGTTATTTTGTTTAAGTTACAACTCTTTATCTTCTGAGGTGTTTGTTGTTTTGAGTTGTAAACTTAAGTCCGATGGTTGTCTAACTCTTTTGAACTGCTTTCTGCATGCTTATTCCTCAAATTTTATCTATGCATGCATGCTGAAATTTGTCAGACACCATTTTCCATCATGCATTCAAAATTTTCATATTATATGTTAAATACGTGAATGGATTCCAAGATATAGGGGAGATCTCCAAGATTTCATCCTGCCATGTGCATTTGCAGTCCAAAGCAAAATTCTCAATATGCACATCTTGAGGGGGAGTTCCTTTATATCTTGTAATCAAATTCCTAAAACTCTGTGCTTACACTTCATATGTTTATCCCCATTGAAAACTTAACCTATTTGTCATCAATCACCAAAAAGGGGGAGATTGTAAGTGCATCTAGTGCCCCCTTAGTGGTTTTGGAGTATTGAAGACAAATGGGTTAAGGGACTAATGTGTTTGTGAGTGTACACAACCAATATAGTCTGTGAGGAGTTTGATTTAACTGATGAAAGATGACCCTTAAAAATGCATTTCTTCAAGTGAAGACTTTGATGTTCTTCTTGAGGAAATTGAAGTGAAGATTTCCGTGTGACTTTGAAGATATTGAAGCGAGGACTTTGAAACTTCAAGACTTTGTGTTCACAGTATATTTTCCTCTTTTGAGTCATAGTAAAATCCGTACTGTTAAAGGGAGTCGAGGTAATACTAAGGAAAATTTCCAAGTGATGCTCATCTCAAAACATACACATACCCAATCGTTCGAGTGAAACCTTTGGAAATCTCTTACAGTGCAGTCAAATTCTTCAATGACATAGACGGAGTTCTTCTGGTCTCTTAGGAAATTGGCCCGACTGAGGAGTTAGGATTCTGCCAGTGTGAATTGCCTACAGTGAGGAAATTGACAGCCCTGGGGAATTTGAGATTTCAAATTTTCGATTGTTGTCGTGCTTAGTGCCAACTGTCCGAAGGATCTTATCCCGATAACAGTCATATCATTAGGGGCATTTATGTCTTATCATGTCGGGTTGCACCGTGGCTATAAATAGCCGCCCCCACAACCACTAGTTGGTTGGCTGCTCCGAGAGAGATTGACAAGTGTCATTTAGAGCAACCCATCCTCCGGTGACTCTGAGAGAATCATAAGTGAGGAAAACCCCAATCTAAAAACCCAAAAGTGATTGAGCATCACTAAAGATATTGTCCTGTGTGGAACTGATGCATTTTACTTTGAAGACTGTGTATCTTCCAGACGGTTAGGCGTCATGGTCTAGTGCATCCAAGAGGAAATTGTCGATTGCTGGGTGACCGAGTTTGTGAAGGTTTGGAAGTCTACCTTGAAGACTTACCACGAGTGATTGGGCGGAGTCTCTGTGACTCTAGCTCAAGGAGAATACGGTAAGGGCTGTGTGTCCTTTTGTTTAAATACCAAGACGCTCCAAACTAGACGTATGATTGTCACAACAGTTGGAACTGGTAGACCAAATCATTGTCTTCACCGAGCACCTGGTTCTATTTCTTCAACCCTTTCATTTCCTGAGTTACCTGTTGATGAAATTGATCTTTACTGTTTGAAGATTTTGACTGAAGACTTTCTGAATCTCCTCTATCAAATTCCTCTATCACGTTACCAGTTATACCTGCCTATCCTGATCGCTTATTACCTGTACTCCATATACCTTTTTATCATGATGACTATGTTGTTTCCATGGTTTGCATGTTTTTGAGTACTTTATTCGCTGCACGATTTTCGTCACTCTTTAATTTCCTCACCTAGAAATTCCTCTGTGGCGAATTTGTAAAAATCGCCCAATCAACCCCCCACCCCTCTGGTCAATATAACGCACTTTCAATACCATCGTCTACAATGTCACTAGTGACAATGGAGTGGACACAAATTGAGTGATGTCTATGTGCCTTTTCATTTGTTGGACCAAGAACTTCGTTTGAGACAATTGACTTTTTCTTGTAGGATTTAAAACTTCGGTTCATGATGCACTTTTGTTGGGAGAAATATGAAAATACAATTTACAAATGCGGTTTTTCATCTCTAGTTTGCATTTTCTATTGGAGTTGCTCTTTTACATATCCGTTTTGCATCGTCTGTTCGAGTTGGCACTTTTTTGGAGATGCAAAAATCACTTTTTGGAGCTGTAAAGTTTTACATCTCCAAATTTGCATCTTCTATTGAAGAAGCTCTAAGTCAACATGCATTCTTATGCATCTCAACGAATCATGCATGTCAATATTTACTTAACAACTACAGACATACAACCGTCGATGGATGCATGAGAAAGAAGACTTCGGCGCTGCTAAAGATTTCATTATAGTTTTACCATTTTATATGAGTGTTTTTGTAAAAATATGCGATACTTAATATATAGCCCAATGCCTTTTCGCAAAACAAAATTCTCAGCAATGGTAATTTGGGGAGGAGCTCAATGGCGAGGGGGTCACGGAGGTGTTCAATGTACCATGTGCTGATTATTGATACCAAATACTAGAAATGCGGATGTAATTTTGGCAACAGCACACACGTCCGAAGTGGCTCTCGCCCTTTCCACGTGCGAAATACAATGGTTCAGCTGAAATGCGAGTTGCCATGTGCCCCGTATCCGGACAGAACAAAGGCAATAACCTTTTTGGTGCGTTTGTAGAAAAATAAGCCTTTTGTTGGTCATTCCTATCAGGTTTGAATTGGTTAAACATAAATTTTCTATTTTCAGCAAAAGTATATATTTTTCTATCGGTAAATCTAAATTCCGAACGCCGTTCAGAATTTTGCAACATATCTAAACGCCTCTGATTCCGTCGGTTTCGAATCAAACGGTTGTCGCGATCCCGCTCCAACTGCATCTTTTTTTCTTTCTGTGATCCACAATCCCCGTTCGAACCCCACTTATCGCTCCATCGAACCCACGTCCTCATAGTTTTTTTCCGTGTTTGTATCCTTAGTAGGACCTAAAATAGAGGCCCGTTATCCTTGTTTTACCGAGTTAAAAACGCTAAAAAAACGTTGTGCTAGATGGGGATCGATCCCAGGACCTCAAGTAAGTACTACTACTCCTTAACCACCAGGTTAGCTCAATCTTTTTCTTTACAATCAAGTTTCATTGTACTTGTACCTTGGATATTACGAGTTTGAATCAAAAAATGGCCATGCTGCCAATTACACCGTTTCTTCTTTATTCTATACTAGTTCACATAGTTCTACTGATATTTCTCCATGTCCTCCATCGGCTCACACTATTTCTTTACCTGCACTTTTTACGTGGCCTCTGGTAACTTCTTTGTAAATAGCATGATAATATACGCATCATGCACCTGATAACTTAGGTATAAACACTGCGGTAACTAACTTAGACCTGTTAACATACCCCCGATAACTTCTGTTGAAATAACATGGTAACTTCGACTTGATAACATACCCTCGATACCCACCCCAGACGTGATAACTTACACACAAACATTACGGTAACTTCTGACGAGGAAAAAACATTGTTGAAAACATACCCCGGTAACTTCTGTAGAAATAGCATGATAATATACACATCGCAGAGCTGTTAACTTACTCGAAACACCGCGGTAACTTTGACCGGGCGATTTTGTTGTTGTTGAAAACATACGTTCGGTAACTTTTGCGGAAATAACATGGGAATATACGCACAACAGAGTTAATAACTCACATACAAACACCATGGTAACATTTTGACCCGGTAGAAAAAATGTTAACACACACTGCCGATAACTTCTGTATAAATAGCATGGTAATAAAAGCACCACATACATGATAAGTTAGCTACAAACACCATGATAACTTTTACACGTGGAAATAAAACAATCGAATACACGCCACCGGTAATTCCTATATAAGTATCATGGTAATATAAGCACTGCACACCTAATAACTTAGGAACAAATATCGCGGTAACTTTAGACCTGAATAACAAGTTGTATAAACGTACCACCCTCAGTTACTTCTATGCAAACAGCACAATAATATATGCATCGTAGACCTGATAACTTAGATACAAATACTACGGTAACTTTGACCCGGGGGAAAGAAGTCATTGAAAACACATCCCCGATCACTTCTCGATAAATAACATGTTAATATACATATACCATAATTGATAACTTACGGTAACTTTCGACTAAAAAAGTGGTCAAAACATGCCAACACGATATCTACTTCTAAAGTTCTCGCCGCGACGGATTTTTTATGTGAAAATGATTTTTTAATCAGAAACGATAGTTTAAGCTATAAAACATTTTACAGTTTCAAAATAGTGAGAATCTACAATAACAATAGCTTTTCTGTGATCTTGTGCATTTGCATGTGGAGAGAAAGTTGGAGGATCCAGTTTTATGCCCGATAATTTCCATGTAAACATGATGATAACTAATGTACCACAGATGTCATAACTTACTTAGCCTAGGTGTGGTAACTTTTGACCCGAGAAAAAAACTCGTCGAAACATACAACATGAGGTCTTGTTTCGAAGGCCTCATCGCGACGAATCTTTTATGTGAAAACAATTTCTCAATCGGACCAATGGTTTGAGCTACAAAACTTTTCTTAAGTTTCATTTTTAATGAAATCTCTGCTGACATCATCTTTTCGTCTTATCTCCATGGATGCATTTATTAATTGGGTTCAATACGGTGCGCTTGATGCAAAAAGAAGAAGAGATGACCAACATATGCGTCTGTTGCATGCGAGATAGGCGTCCGCTGCATGGTAATGCGATTGTTCGGATCTGTCGCTAAATTCTGATTAGTCGAAACTTAGCACGGTCCGTTTTCTATATTTTCATTTAACTACTAGATAATTATTCATGTATTGAAACGAGGCACATAATTAGTCATATCTAACATATACAAGAATTCTCATTCACATCAAGAGGCATCATGATATTTTTATTCACTTTTAAATCATTCTTCATCCTCCACCCACTCTTTGCATCTCAATGCCTTCCTGTACCAACTTTGCAATCATGTTTTTTTAGAAGATGATGTTGGTTATTTTGATTTCTTCTTGAGCGACGACGAGAACAAGAGTTAGTGAAGCACCAGTAGTAGGCAAACATTCTTTTAGAGATGGAGTAGGCAAAATAAGCCCTCAAAACGTCCGTGGATGTGTCTCGGCCGCGAACAACGACCGATCAACACTCATTTTTCATCCTTGCAACCACATGTCTCAAACTTTATTCCTCAAATAAATACTAGATCATGCAACACACAAAAACTATGTAATTACGTGCTACATCGGTAAACTTAACCTACTCATAGCCAGAGATGTAAACGACGTCTGTGCCGGCATACCGGACAGACCTGCCTCCTGGTGGATGGCCGCCACCTACACCTCCGGCTCCTCATCATTGGACAACACGACAAAGATCTCGCTGAGCTCTGCGTCCACCTCGTAGAGGAACCGACAGCCGGCCTCCACCTCGGCCTCCGACTAGATGGGGTCAACGATGGCTGTTGGTCCATCGCCTCCTCTTCTTGGGCCACCTCGAACTCAGCCGACGCGCCGGATATGGCAAGGCATGTAGTCGAAGGCACCTGATACGCCTCATCTGCATCCTCTTCCTCCTCTGGTTCCGCGTCCTTCATGGCCTCATCCTCCTCTTACTCCTACTCCTTCTCCTTCTCCTCCTCCTCCTCCTTCTCCTTCTCCTCCTCCTCCTCCTCCTCCGGCCCCAGCGAGTCCGGAGGTAGGCCGGTTGTGATCCACACTTCGCGTCTATCTCAGATCTGGTCAAGGAACTCCAGCCTCCACTCCAGCGTGAGCATGTCGGTCCGTGGAGGAAGCGGCGGATAGGGAGTGGACCGGAAGGTGGTGGTGATGAGGGAAGGGAGAGGGTAGAAGTGGGGATGTGATAGGGTTTGGGTATCACCGTCTTCCTTAAATAACCGGACTAGGGCTCTTGGACGGCGTGTCGATGCGACGCCACTCAGGTGCCATGAATGCGTCCTCACCGCCCTCGTCGCTAATAGGAGAAGATGCTCGTTGGACTAAAGGGTTTCTGCGTGGGTCCCTACGGTCAGTCCGACGTGGAGAACGCACCTGGGAGCGCCCAGGCCTTCCCATAACCGCACCTGATTTGGGTTGGATATGAAGGGTGTTGGACAACCCAGACATATAGGGCCGATATGAGGAGCCCGTTTGAGTCATATTTTTACCGGTCAGTGAATGGGCCGTTAGCGTGGCTGTATAAGGGTGGGTGTGGGGAGCTTGGCTGTAGATGCTCTTAAATTGGCATCGGTGGTCCCATGCACGGGAAAGAAACCGACACAAAAAATATGAAAATAGATCCATGCAACATTAGAATTTCTGAAATCAATGACAATAATATATTATGCAAATAATCTAGTTTTTTACAACAAGTTTTCCCCAATAATATGGTCCATATAAACACATAACTTTAATTTATGATGTCAAACGCAAATGATGACAAATAAAGATTTGGAGACGGGAGAACACACGTATTCATTGCATAGAAAGGTTAAACATGGCGTCCTAGGAAGCATGACCTGAACCCCAACCTTGATCATGTATATATGATATAATTTGACATAAATTGGAGATGAGTTAAGCGCTACCATGAATATATCCTGCATTCAGAATAAGATTTAAGATAACAAAAACACGGTATTTTTTCTTTTGAGTTGGATAAACAACACAGTATATTGCGAAGATTATCAGATAAAACATATGTGTACCGAAAGAAGGAAAACCATATGCTTGACACCATTGGTCAATGGCATGCATTCAAGAACTATTGTTGTTGAGTGCACACGTTCATGCATGTTGTCCATGTGCATGTGTGTCTCTGGTGGCTATGGCAGCATGCCGTATTATAAAATAACCCTCCTCTTTTGTGGCTTCGGTTCTTAAAGCTAAATATTTTTATAACACATATATTTGAAAAGCCCCTCAAAGTTCTCCTAAATCTGCTTTTTGGACTTCGGTTTTAAAAGTTATTCCGAATTTTGTCTCAGTTTTGCACCTTACAAATTGTTAATGAAAACTCTAGTATTTGGTCTAGTCCTTGGTGTCCTGAATAGCATAACATCTATGATCACTTGAAACCTAATGCTATTGTGCCTTATCCTAAGACAATCAATGATCTTTGGCATAATAAGTCAAAGTCTTAGGATGAGAAAAAAATCTTGTACTTTGGAAAATTTCTTAGAGATCAAATTTTGCATATTCCTATTATCAATATATTCTTATACATCTCTGTTGGATTCATACTCCTAATGCTTTATGCTCTTCAAAAAGTGTCTACAGAACCATGATGTAGGCAAATGCTTCTACACCAGAGAGAGGGGGCGGACTATTACTATGCAAAAAATATCCATTCTCACTCAGGTTTGGGGCCAGAAACCATTGTTCCAAGAGTGAAAACATTTGCTTGGAGGTTATTTCGACGAGCTCTTGCTTCATTCAGGTCTCCGTGCTTTAGAAATTCTTCTCATATTCAAAAAATGCAACCTTTGTGGTTCCATTGAACCCGATTCTCATATTTTTCTTTCACTGCAAATTTAGCGGTCGTTTCGTTCACATTGGGTATGATAACTGATTACTTTGATGATGCTCTATACCCTTCTTCCATAATCAAGCTCTTAACTGATGTGAAGCATCTAGATTTAAACATGGATTTTCCTTTCACTCGGTTGTGGAACATCTGGAAAGCTCAAAATGGTTTCACTTCAAAAGGAAAGAATGGTCCCCTTTGCTAGTTCTCTCTGGTATGAAGGATTTGCTTAACGCAGGACTTGATGTTCCTCTGGACGGAGTATCCAATGAGCTCACTTTACTCTCATGAGAATCAGATCGTCCGAGGACTTGATGTTCCTCTGGATAGAGTATCCAACGAGCTCACTTTACTCTCATCAGAATCAGATCGCCCCTCTAATCAACTTCCAATTGCGGGTCCTAAAGCCATTGTTTGATGCAACCTTCAACCCTACCATGGCAAGGAACATGGCAACAATTGGGGTGTTCTAGAAATCCTATCTCTGATGATTCTATCTTTATCGAGGTGGTTTGTTTGGATACAAATTCTATTGTGCAAGTTAAAGCTTCAAGACTTCTTTTGGTGACATCATTTTCCTTACAGATTGCAAAACACTGGCGGTTGCAGCTGAGGCCAAGAACATTCTTTCTGAACGTGGGCATTGGAGCATTAGACCACTTTAGCAGACTTCTTTCTTGCTTCTTAAGCCTTCTTATGCTCTAAAGTTATCCATATCCATAGAACTCTTAATCTAATTGCTCAATCTCTTGCTAAAAAGGCTTTAAAAAAATAGAGTGCTTACCAATTGTGTTTATCTTTGCAACAAAATAGCAAGATGTAACTCCCAAAAGGCTTTTGAAGTCATCAACCTCCCTAAGGGGAGCTGCTATCTGTACTATTTAGGATGCTAATAAAATGTGCTAGTCCTCCCTGGAGGGCTCCAGTTTGACGGGAAAAAAAACTATACATGTGTCAATGACCAACCTATCCTCTTTGCAAAGCTAGTAGCCATAGTGTCGCCAACAATGACCTCAATACTATGTTCCTCTTTGGCGCTACAATGGAATCGCATTGAAGGATCTCACCACTTGAAGGACAATGTTTCCTGGCTATGAGACGATGTAGGTAGCGAGAATTGTGGGATCTAAAAAGAAGGTCTGACCTCACATGCATCCTTGAACTGGTGACTCCATGGTTTCGAAGATTAGGTACAGGCTGGCATGGCGACATAGACGCATCACCAACAACTCAGCTAGACTACTACCTATGCAAGGTGAGACAACTACAAGACATGGAGAGCCAGAGATAGAGAAGAGACATGGGGAGTCATAGACCATTCTTAGTTCTAAAGCTTTGTTTAGGGTAACAAATTTGGAAGCACGCATGCATAAATGTGTGAGAGAGGAGTGATTTGCGGGATACATGTGAATTATCCCAACTTTTGGATCAGAGAGATGTGAGGGAAGGGGTGTTACCATAGATGGGAAAATGGAGAGTGAAAAAAATCAAGACGGAAGGGGGATGACGAAGAAGATCAAAATAAAACGTAAGACGGGAGAGGGAACCTTACCTCTTTTCACGTAGTCGAGATAAGTCACGCAAGAGCCATCCGATCTATATGTCATGATTCATGAGACCAGTTGTCTTTTGTCTCACAAAATTATAGGCAACGCTTTTTTTTGCTCGGTGTGGGCACATCTACGTCTCTCCTCATGTGAGATGGACGAACCGCTCACCTGAAGGGAAGCCTCTAGTGGACCAGCCCACTACATGCCTTTTCTTTCTCTCTTTTTTGTTTTCTTTTGCCAAATGTGAGCCTTTTTGTTTTCTTTTCCCCTAATTATATTGAAATTCGAAAACACTCTGAAATTACAAATTTATATATGAAAAAAAAACTCTCTTCATCTTTTTAAAACTGCCTGCCACGTATTATAAAAATGTTTGGGGAGCATTAAAATTTCATTATCGCGGTTTTAGAAAAATGTTCATACAATTCAAAACAATGCATTTTAAAAAAATCACACCTTTACAAGATATTCATGGTATTATTTTTAAATGTTAATAGTGTATAAACAATGGTCACACATTTCAAAAATACATTTGGGACATTTCTCACAAATAATTATACAATGTAAAAGAGGTTTAATTACTTTAAGAAAGTTTTTGGTAGCTTTAAAAAATGGTGACATTAAGAAGCAATTGCAATAGCACTTCAGAAATGTCTGCACATTTAAAATAATAGTTAGTGGTAATGAAATATGTTCAATGTGTGTTAAAAAAATGTCCACCGTGTATTAAAAAAATGTTTAATGTGCATTTACAAAGCTTCCACGTGTATATAAAAAATGTTTGACATGCATCTTAATGTTTTTCAACCTAGATAGAAAAAATGTTCAACGCATATTTTTAAAAAGTCTGCATGTATTTAAAAAATGAAGAAAAATAAAAAGAAAAACATGAAAACCCTTCCAAAACCATTCTGAACTGATCTATAAAAGCTTGCCAAAACCGCTCCCAAAAGTTACGAGTACACATGTTAAGGGCCGGCCCGCTAGCGCTCATACCAAATGCAAGACGAGCCATAGTCTTGCAATAGGTGAGAAATAGATCCCGTAATTTGGTGTAGGCAATGCATATTATGATTTTGTTCTTGTTAGGCTTGTTTCTCCTCAAGCCGATGATATGTCATATGCCGGGAGCTCCTATTTAGCGCTTAAGGCACCGAACTAGCGCTATTGCGCTCACAGTCCCTTGTTGGGCCACCACAATTTATCTTCGTTGTGCAACTTGACGATTTCCTTGAACGGTTGGATCTTCTGTCGATTTTTCATAGTTTCCGTTGGTTTTATCTTTGGTGGGCATTTTGATAAACAAAATTGCATTCAATATGCTTCATTATTTTATTATCCTGAATTGAAATATATTCACCAATTTGATAAAAAGTGAAATTTACAATAGTTTCCTAAATTTTATAAATCTCCATGAATTTGAAAAGCAAATAATTTTTGGAAACACCATATATGAATACGGAAAATGTTCACGAATTTACGATATTTTTGCCAATTTCTAAAATATTAATGAATTTTAAAAATGAAAACAAGGATAAAAACGTATTTAAGAAAAACATATCCTCAATATATTTTAAAAATTGAAACCGAAAATAATTTTGCAGGGAAAAAAAGAGAACCGAAACAGGGTGATAACTAGCAAATAAACAAAGAAAAGAAAAAAAACAGCCAGAAAAACCAGGGTAACCTTCTACAAGGTTCCGAAAATGGAAAACCCCACCTACGGCCTACATAGTCGACCTATTTGAGTTCTATAGGGGTGTGCAACGGCTATGTATTTTTAGGGAAATCTACGGTTTTAAATTTTCCTTTTTAGGCTCTAGGGTTTTAGTGGTAGCTCATAGTTTGCACAGGGTGTTTTTTTAGGAACAGTTCGCATTGGGTATGCAATGTTTGGGGTCCTTTTCCTTTTTTTTCAGTATTTTTTTGTCTCATTTTTCCTCTTCTTATTTTATTTTAAAGGGAATTCATAAAATGTTCATCAAATTTTAGAAACAATTAACATTTTTTTAAATAAACATGAATTAAAAAAAACTTAGTGATTCAAATAAATATTAATGAATTTACAAAATAATCATGAACTCATAAAGTATTTTGCATTTCAGAAAATATTAAAGATATTTCTAGAAAGTTCACGAACTTTAAAAACGATCAGGAATTTAAAATAAATACCTGAATTTTAGGACATGTTCATGAATTTAATATCTATTCTTGCATTCTAAAGAAAGTTTAAGAAATTTAAACAATATCCGTAATGTAAAATTGTACATTTTAAAAATGTTTTGGAATTACCAATGTACAAATTTTTCTAACATTTGAGAAGTTTCCGAGAATTGAGAGTGATATTCCAGAGTTTTAATTTAGAATGCTCACAAATACAAAAAATGTTGGTGCATTATTTTTTCGTGAAACGAAAAATATGTGCCCGAATTTTAAGAAGCCTCGTGAAAAATTTCAAGAATGCACTTGAATTTAAAATGTAAGCATTTACAAATGTTCACATATTCAAATAAAATGTTTTGGTGCCTGAAAAAAATGTTTTCGGACTTCAGGATTGAACGCAAAAGTGAAAACTTTCCTAGCATTTCAAAAATGTAGATGAATTAAAATTTAACCGTGAATGAAAAAATCTTCATTTGTTTTGGCAATTTAAAATATTTTAGTAATTGATTTTTTACGAGTTTAACATAATGGCTATTAAATTTTGAAAAATACCGGAATTTTAAAAATATTCACGAACTAAAAAATATAAGAAATTAAGGGAAAATAAAATAACAGGGAACATTTTAAATATTTGTGAATATTTTTTAAAAATCAAGATCGTGTTTTCAAATTTCTGACTAATTTTAAAGGCATTTTTTTAAATACTCAAATAGTTTCAAAATTTTGAAAGCCCTTTGTAAATAAGAACATATTTTGGAATTCTGAATATTTTAAAAAGGAATTATCTTATCAGAAAATCCGAACTTACTAGTATGTATTATTAGTGGCATGGCGCCCTAGTAATATTGAGGCGTTGTTTCATACCCACGGTGTCGCCGAATGATGACTGATTTGTTAATTGGGGAGAGCGTGAGGAGGATCAAGACGGTAAGGTGAAGACGAGGGGATTTATCACGGGTCGGGTCTCTTGGAGAAGGTAAGGCCTTACTCCTGCCTATGGTGTTTGTATTGTTTTGGTGCTCACTAGAGAGCGGGAGATCGAAAGAGAGTGGTGTTACTTTGGCTACAAGCTCTCAGCCTAGATGCACAGAGCTTGGAGATGCTGGTCGGTGGGGAAAACCTAACTCTTGATATTTTTTTCCAAGTAATTCTCCCTTGTGGTCTACTTGCCTCGCTTTATATATGTGGAGTCAAGGGGTTACATTGAAGAGACCCGACATGGGTGGGACACCCTATTGACCCTTCTTGGGAAGCCTACCTATGCTCTATACTTCTTCTCGGGATTCAAGGCTTGCCCTAGTCTGTCGGACGACTCTTAGTTCCTTGTGACAGCACAACGAGACTCATTCCTCTTATCCTTGTCAGTAGCCTCTGAATGCCATGTGCCCTTCCGTGGAAAGGTCGCTTGGAAGTTGTCGGGTACTTGCAAAGCTAAAAAACCAAAGAACAAAAAAGGGACATACTTATTTCTTTGACGCTCACCCTACCAAGCGAGTGCGTTGTGGTAAGGAACTAATAGCAGGTAAGAATCAATGGTGTCGAGTAGTTTTCAGCCGGGGGATTAGCTAGTAGCCCGTGGCGGGGCCATATCATAAATCCCGTGGGAGTCCCAAGGTGTGCCTCACAGACTAGACTAAGTAAGCCTAACTAGTGTCGAGAGGGTAACACCCTCACAGCTCCTCCGGGAACTGAGTCTCAAACCATGATGCGTGAAGAGCCTTGGCCAGGGTTCAGTTCGTGACCTCACAAGGTGCATCATTGTCATCCTTTGCTCGTGTGTACTCGAGTGACTGTGGACCGCTGATGTCAGAGCAACTCTAACCAATCCCCTAAAATTTAGAGGACTAAACGCCCGGGTGTCCTTTAGAGGAGTACTTTTGCTTCTCCAAAAATGGCAGTTTCTAACTGATCCCCTATACTTAACGGAGTACAACTTACATTTGACTCATGCATTTCCTCGAATACTTTCTAGCGCGGCGAGGCCGTAGTCGTATACCTTGAGGTTCTATCGGCGTCATGGAGGACGTTCTACCACTTGACGTCGCGGTGGGAGACGTGGTGCACATGGTAGCAGATGAGCATGGAGACGAGCTGGAGGAAGACCCCACGTGCCGCGCATGGCCGAAACCTCTCTGAGTACTTGCACTTCCATGCCGGCGGAGGCGATCCCGAACTTGTCAAGCACCTTGATGGCCATGGCCTCCCCGCTGACGAAAGAGCGTGCATGGTAGTCCTTGGCGAGCACGCACGCGTCCATGCCGATGGCGGTGAGCCTGGGCTTGTCAAGCACCTTGATGGCCATAGCCTCCTCATCAACGAGGGTGCGTGCGTGGTAAACCTTGGTGTGGGTGCCACGTTCGAGCAGCCGGCTGAGCTCGTACTTGCCGAGCAGCGGGCACCATGCTTCCGTGCCTTGCTCTTGGTGACGGCCATGTGCGGTGATACCGAGGCGAGAGAGGCGAGAGCGGCCGAGAATTAATTCGTTGCCGTCTGTATGGGTTCCAGGTCAGCGACTTGCTGCGGCTCATGGGCGCGGTGTGACGAGCAGCAGGAGGAGGAAGGAGGCCAGGCGACGACATCGGAGGCAGACGATGTCTGGATCGATGGTGACATGCGGTGTTGAGAGCCGCCAGAGCGCTAGGCCGCGCTTGCCGTGGTGGGGTCCAACGACAGCTGTTCCACGCTGGCCGGGCTGGCGGGGCGGAAGGGGAGGTGCGGGAGCCTCTTTGAGCGAAGGATTTTTTTACTTCACGCTACTGCAGACTTACTCCTCGGGATGTCCGTAAAGGATAAAGTCTCCTCCAATGTCGACACGCAACTGGGGGAACTGGGGGACCTTTTTTTCCTAGCTGCAACTCCACCCAACATGCAACTGAGAGGGGTGGACTTTTTATCCCATTTGCAAGTCCACTTTACATATGCAACTGGGTCATATCTATTTTTTGTACGTACTGTAAGTCCACACCTGACAGACAAATGGGGGGGAGGGGGGGGGCAAACTTGATTTGCAACCGGGGTTTGCACAAGTCCAACCTCGACTCGGAACTGGAGGTCTTTGTAGTAGTGTATTTGTCAAAGTTGCAAGTCCAACCTCGACTCGCAACTAGGCGCTTTGTAGTAGTGTAGCTACCACAGTTGCAAGTCCAACATCGACTCACAACTAGGCGCTTTGTTGTAGTGTAGTTGCCCTAGTGGCAAGTCCACTCTAGACTTGCAACTGGGGCTTTTCTGTACTTGTAGTTGCCCTAGTTTTAAGTCTACCCTCGACGTGCAATTGTGGCTTGTAGTGGTGTACTTGTGTCAGTTCAAGTCCATCCTCGACTCGCAACTGGACTTGTAGCACTTATATTTTCCTCAGTTTCAACTTCACCATCGACACGCAACCGGGGCTTGTAGTAGTGTAGTGGCCCCAGTTGCAAGTCCACCCACGACTCACAACTGGGGCTTGTATTAGTTGTAGTTAGCCTAGTTGCAAGCCTACCATCAACTCGCAACTGAAGGCTTTTCTGTAGTTGTAGTTCGCCCCAGTTGCATGTCCAACATCGACTCTCAACTAGGGGCTTCTAGTAGTGTAGTTCCCTAGTTGCAAGTGCATCATCGACTCGCAACTGGGGGCTTGTTGTAGTGGAGTTGTTCGTGTTGCAAGTCTACCCTCAACATGCAACTAGAGGATTTTTATGTAGTTGTAGTTGCCCTAGTTGCAAGCCCTTCCTCGGCTCACAACTGAGGGCTTGTAGTGGTGTATTTGACCCAGTTGTAAGTCCATCATCGACACACAACTAGGGGCTTGCAATAGTTGTAGTTGCCTCAATTGAAGGTCCAGCGCTCCTCCGTCGCCAAGGAAGGGGACCTGGACCCGGTGCGCTGATACGTCTATTTTCCATCATGATTTCCTACTGTTATTTATAATGCTTTTATGCATAATAATTCTTTAGGGAGTGATTCTAATGCCTTTTCTCTGATAATATGCAAGGTTTACACAAAGAGGGAGAATGCTGGCAGCTGGAATTCTGGACCTGAAAAAGTATATCAGAGATACCTATTCTGCACATCTACAAATAAGCTGAAACTTCATGGAGAATTATTTTGGAATATATGAAAAATACTGGAGCAAATAACTACCGAAGGGGGTCCACCTGGTGAGCACAAGACACCAGGGCGTGCCATGCCCCCCCAGGCGCGCCCTGGTGGGTTGTGCTCAGCCCAGCCCACCTCTGGTGCCCATCTTCTGGTATTTAACGTCTTTTGACCTAGAAAAAATAAGGAGAGGACTTTCGGGACGGAACGCCGCCGTCTCGAGGCGGAACTTGGGCAGGAGCACTTTTGCCTTCCGGCGGAGCGATTCCGCCGGAGGAACTTCCCTCCCGGAGGGGGAAATCGAAGCCATCGTCATCACCAACAACCCTATCATATTTGGGAGGACAATCTTCATCAACATCTTCAACATCACCATCTCCTCTCAAATCCTAGTTCATCTCTTGTGTTCAATCTTTGTACCGGAACCTTAGATTGGTACATGTGGGTGACTAGTAGTATTGATTACATCTTGTAGTTGATTACTTTATGGTTTATTTGGTGGAAGATTATATGTTCAGATCCATTATGCTATTTAATACCCCTCTGATATTGAGCATGAATATTATTTGTGAGTAGTTACCTTTGTTCTTGAGGTCACGGGAGAAGTCATTTTGCAAGTAATCATGTGAATTTGATATGTGTTTGATATTTTGATGATATGTATGTTGTGATTCCCTTAGTGGTGTCATGTGAACGTCCACTACATGACATTTCACCATCCTTGGGTCTAAGGGAATGCATTATGGATTAGTTATTAGATGATGAGTTGCTAGAGTGATAGAAGTTTAAACCCTAGTTTATGCGCTAATTCGTAAGGGGCTGATTTGGATCCAAACGTTTAATGCTATGGTTAGATTTTATCTTAATACTTTTCTCGTAGTTGCGGATGCTTGCGAAGGGGTTAATCATAAGTGGGAGGTTTGTTCAAGTAAGAACAACACCCAAGTACCGGTCCACCCACATATCAAATTATCAAAGTAGCGAACGCATATCAAACCAACATGACAAAAGTGACTAGATGAAATTCCCGTGTACCCTCAAGCACACTTTGCTTATTATAAGAGACTGTTCTGGCCTGTCCTTTGCCACAAAAGGATTGGGCTACCTTGCTGCACTTTATTTACCGTTCCTGTTACTTGCTCGTTATCAATTATCTTGCTATCAAACTATCTGTTACCTACAATTTCAGTGCTTGCAGAAATTACCTTGCTAAAAACCGCTTGTCATTTCCTTCTGCTCCTCGTTGGGATCGACACTCTTACTTATCGAAAGGACTACGATTGACCCCCTATACTTTTGGGTCATCAAGACTCTTTTCTGGCGCCGTTGGCGGGGAGTGAAGCGCAATTGATAAGTGGAAATCGGTAAGGAAAACTTATACTACGTGCTGAAATTTATTGTCACTTGCTACAATGGAAAACAATCCTTTGAGGGGTTTGTTCGGGGTATCTTCACCTCGACCGAAACCACAATTAGTTGCCCCTCAACCTACTGCACCTACTGAAAATATTGGTTATGAAATTCCTTCGGGTATGGTAGAACAACTGCTAGCTAATCCATATGCAGGAGATGGAACTGAACATCCTGATATGCATCTAATACATGTGGATGGAGTTTATGGATTAGTTAAGCTTGCAGGTTTATCCGGAGATGAAGTTAAGAAGAAGGTTTTCCCTTTATCTTTGAAGGAAAAAACATTGACATCGTATAGGCTATGTGATGATATTGGATCATGGAACTGGAATCAATTGCAATTAGAATTCCACCAAAAGTTTTATCCTATGGATCTAGTTCATCGTGATCGGAATTATATAGATAATTTTTGGCCTCGTGAAGGAGAAAGCATCGCTCTAGCTTGGGGGAGGCTTAAGTCAATGTTATATTCATGCCCCAATCATGGGCTCCCGAGAGAAATTATTATTCAGAATTTTTATGCTCGGCTTTCTAATAATGATCGATCCATGCTCGATACTTCTTGTACTGGTTCTTTTATGAAGAAGACTATTGACTTCAAGTGGGATCTCTTAGAACAAATTAAACGCAACTCTGAAGATTTGGAACTCGACGAAGGTAATGAGTCAGGTATTAAGCTTGAGTTTGATTGTGTTAAATCTTTTATGAATACCGATGCTAATCACAAGTTTAGCACTAAATATGGACTTGACTCTGAGATAGTAGCCTCTTTCTGTGAATCATTTGCTACTGATGTTGATCTCCCTAAGGAGAAGTGGTTTAAATATAATCCTCCTATTAAAGAAGAAGTTAAAGAACCGGTATGAGTTAAGGATGAAACCATCATTTACAATGTTGATCAGTTGTGCCTACTCCTTATATTGAAAAACCACCTTTCCCTGTTAGGATAAAGGAACATGCTAAGGTATCGACTGTGGTTCGCAAAAGTAATATTAAAGCACCTAAGCCCTCTGAACAAATTAAAGTAGAACCTAGTGTTGCTATGGTTAAAGATCTATTGGTAGAAAATATTAATGGGCATGTTATTTACTTCTGTGATGAAGCTGTTAGAATTGCCAAACCTGATGAAAAAGATAAACATAGACCCGTAGTGGGCATGCCTGTTGTCTCAGTCAAAATAGGAGATCATTTCTATCATGGTTTATGTGATATGGGTGCTAGTGTGAGTGTTATTCCTTTTACCTTATACCAAGAAATTATGAATGATATAGCACCTGCTGAAATAGAAGACATTGATGTTACTATTAAACTTGCTAATAGAGACACCATCACACCACTTGGGATTGTTAGAGATGTTTAAGTCTTGTGTGGGAAAATAAAATATCCTACTGATTTCCTAGTTCTTGGTTCCCCACAAGATGACTTTTGCCCCATTATCTTTGCTATACCTTTCTTGAACACCGTTAATGCTAAGATAGATTGTGAAAAACAAACTGTCGGTGTTAGTTTTGGTGATGTGTCTCATGAATTTAATTTTTCCAAGTTTAGTAGACAACCTCATGATAAAGAATTATCTAGTAAGGATGAAATAATTGGTCTTGCTTCTATTGCCGTTCCTCCTACCGATCCACTAGAACAATATTTTCCAGACCACGAAAATGATATGCACTTGCATGAAAGAAATGAAATAGATAAAGTTTTCTTTGAACAACAGCCTCTCCTAAAACAAAATTTGCCTATTGAAACTCTAGGAGGTCCTCCTCCACCTAAAGGTGATCCTGTGTTTGAATTAAAACAATTGCCTGACACTTTGAAGTATGCTTATCTTGATGAGAAAAAGATATATCTTGTTATTATTAGTGCTAACCTTTCAGAACATGAAGAAGAAAGATTATTAAAAATTCTGAGCAAGCACTAGGCTGCTATTGGATATACTCTTGTTGATCTTAAAGGCATTAGTCCAACTCTATGCCAGCACAAGATTAATATGGAACCTGATGCTAAACCCGTTGTTGATCACCAACGGCGATTGAATCCTAAGATGAAGGAAGTGGTAAGAACTGAAATATTAAAGCTTCTTGAAGTAGGTATAATCTATCCCATAGCTGATAGTAGATGGGTAAGTCCCGTTCAGTGTGTCCCTAAGAAGGGAGGTATTACTGTTGTTCCTAATGATAAAAATGAACTCATTCCACAGAGCATTGTCACTTGCTATAGGATGGTAATTGATTTTAGAAAATTAAATAAAGCTACTAGAAAAGATCATTACCCTCTGCCTTTCATTGATCAAATGCTAGAAAGATTATCTAAGCACACACATTTTTGTTTTCTGGATGGATATTCCGGTTTCTCTGAAATACCTGTATCACAATCTGATCAAGAGAAAACCACCTTTACTTGTCCTTTTGGAACCTATGCTTATAGACGTATGCCTTTTGGTTTATGCAATGCACCTGCTACCTTTCAAAGATGTATGACTGCTATATTGTCGTCGTTTTCTCATGAGAGATGCCATGGGGAGGCTTATCGAGAGTGGTTGGGGCCGATGGATGCCGGTGGACTCCGGGAGCGAGATCGGGGACAAACGGTGTGGGACACGCGATGTACCCAGGTTCAGGGCACTCCGTGGGAGGTAATACCCCTAGTCCTGTCGGTGTGGTTGATGAACCAAAGGGGGGTTACAATGGTGCTCCTTGAGCTGTACGGGTAGAGGAGGAAGAAGGGGCTAGCTCGCCCTCTCTGCCTCTCTACGTGGGTGTGTGTGTGTGTGCTAGGGAAGAATCATCACCCCCTGCATGGGGGAGCTCCGGGGGGTTTTATAGACCAACCCCCCGAAATACAATATGAGCCGGAGGCTCCGGAGGGCCCCAGCTGGCGGTCTCTCTAGCCGGCCGTGGGGCCCCCGGCTGAGAGGTCTCGTCGTCGGTAGGGTCCGCCGGCTGCGGGGTCCCGTCGGGAGCCGGAGGGGTCCCGCCTGGTGGGCCCTGGGGCCCATCACACCGCGGCACGGGTCGTCCTTCGGGGCGTCGTCTAGCAGTGGCCGGCCGCGGTCAGCGGTATGGCCGACCGCACTGTAGCCATGCCGGGGCAGGTAATGGAGTGGTTGAGGCGTGCCAGCACTGTGCCTCCGCCAGGTCGCAGTCAGCCGGAGTCAGAGGCACTGTTGCCTCCCCTGTGGCCACGCGAGCGCTGACCCCCGACGCGATGGGGGCCTCTGTAGCCACGCGCGCTCTGACCGTGGCACCCGCAGCACCGCCGGCTAGGGGGCTAGGAGTCTTCGCCCCTAGCCGGCCGATTGAAGCAGCCGGCTACGCGGAGCCGCACTGCAGGGGGAGGCGGCTCGTCCTGTAGTCGTTTTTGGAAAGCTGGGGTAAAGGCCCGGCTGAGGCTACCCCGGGGTTATCCTCCCGTCAGTAGTCCCCGAAGCAGGGGAGGCCCACCGGTGAACGGCGGCGGACCTCGCCGGCTTGAGTCTCGTGGTCTTGTATGGTGCACGATCCAGGAGCCGGAAGACGTGGGGGCGCGGCGGCCGGCTCCGCAGCCGGCCGACGCTTCGCCGGACGCCTCGAATGCCCCGACGGGCAGAGGAGGCGCGCCACGTGGGGAGGCGCAGCGGACCGCGGCCTGACGAGCCACGCGGAGGGCTAGACCGGGCCGTGGGGCGGGGCGCACTTTGGCCGCGGCCTCGGCCCACGCGCACGGATCTTCTGCTGCCTGGGCCGTCGGTTGGCGTTCCCGGAACGCATTAATGCCCCTCCCGCGCGTGGCGGAAGTGGGGGGGATCGCGCGCGACGAATCCGCTCCCCACTACCTCCGCGCGAGGGTTTAAATGGGGGGGGGCGAGGAGCGGAACGGCGCGTTTGCTTCCTCCGCCCCAGTGCCTCTTCCTCGTCGCTTCTCCCCTCCCCATTCCGAGAGAGAGAAAGAGAGCGAGGGTCGCACGCTTCGCCGCACCGCCACCCATTGTCGCCGGGAGCCGCACCACGACCGAGCTCTTGTGCCCCACCGCCACGGCTACGAGAGCTACGAGGGCGATGGCGAGCAAGGGGGCATGGGACGGCAACGACGTCGACGAGCATTTCATCGAGCACCTCCGCCATCGCCGCAAGCTGCCGCCGGCGGAGCACCTGGAGGCGCGCATCGCCGAGGCGAAGAACGCGCCGACCCCGCGGGAGGGCGAGGTGGTGGTCTTCGCCGAGCACTTCCTCCGCGGGCTCGGCTTGCCGGCGAGCACGTTCTTCCGGCGGTTCCTCACGCATTTCGGGCTGCAGCCGCACCACCTGGCCGCCAACGCCGTCCTGCAGCTGGCGGCGTTCGTCTCCCTCTGTGAGGCCTTCCTGGGGGTGGAGCCGCGCCTAGACCTCTGGTGCCGGCTCTTCTACCTCAAGCGCCAGACGGTGAAGGACCCGGCAACCGGCCAGAAGGTCATGACCGCCTGCGGAGCCGCCCTGATCCACTTCCGTGCCGGAGCCGGGTTCCCGCAACTCCCCTTGCAGGATTCGGTGAAGAACTGGCAGAAAGGGTTCTTCTACATTAAGAACGTGAAGCTGGGGGAGGACTACATCAACCTCCCCGACTTCATCAACCAGCCGCCGGTTGCGATGCAGAACTGGAGGACGCCTCCGGCCGGAGCGCCCGAGATGGCGGACCGGCTCTGCGAGCGCCTGGTGGTGATGACCAGATCGGAGGGGCTGGTTGCCGCGAACCTCCTGGCTATGATGGTGGCGCGCCGGGTGCAGCCGCTGCAGCGCCGGCCCCACCTCATCTGCCAGATGGGAGGGCGGCGCGACCCTTGCCGGCTCTCCACCAAGGAGTTGAAGGCGGTGCAGGTGGCGAGGAGGGTGAACGCCATCTCGGCCGCCAAGATGAGCGAGGGTGAATGACGATGGGGGAAGGCCCCGTACAGCCAGGACCGTCCGGCTCCGAGGGTACGTGGCGAGCCGTCCCCCACTCCTTTTTTCTGTTGAAGCTGGCTCCCCCTCACGGCCTGACGATGGAGGGCTTCTCTTGTATGCAGGTCTTCCCGCAGCTGCAGAACTACGGCGTGCCGGCTGCCGATGTGGCGGAGTCGGACCCGGAGGTGGTCGAGGACGCCGACGACGTGGAGCCAGCCGAATCAGATCCAGCCGGCGCATCCGGCGTCGACGGCACGGAAGCGGAGGCAGCCGAGTCAGCGGGTGAGTTCCCTCCCCCAAACACTTTTGTGGGACTGGACCGACGACGACGCTGAAACGGAAAGGGTGCGCGATGCAGCGGCTCCAGAGGACCCCGAAGTTTCGGGAGATGACACCACGGCACCGAGGAGGCGCGTTCGCCGCGCTGACCGCGCGCCCAGCCGGGACGACGCGGTCACCAGCGACAGGGGGAAGCAGCCGGCCAGTTCTAGGCTGGCTCCCAAACGAGCGGCCACCGGACAGCCGGGTGGCGGCCGCGGAGGCGGCGGGAAGAAGGTGCGGGTCGCCTGGTCAGGCTCCGCTAGGCGGGCGGTCCCTGTTACCATCGGGTAAGTCCGTTCTAAGTACTTGCTTGTTTCTTGGTCGACCTCCCTTCCTTATCTTGTTCATCCAGGGAGCTGCGCGCCCTCGAGAGGGCCATGGCTGCTGAGACGGCGAGGACAGCGCCGCCGCCCGCCGCCGAGGATAGGGAGCGCGCGGCATGGCGGGACCTCGAGGCGGCCGAGCGGGAGCTACGCGAAGAGGAACGTTGCCCGTGGGAGGAGGCGGCACGGAAGCGGACGTCGGGGCGGGCCAGCGCGGAAGCCGTCGGCCAGTCATGGGAGCCTTTTCCCCTTGGCCGGGAGAGGAGATCCAAGGACAGACACGACCCCGGGCGGCGGGCGGAGGCGGACGCGCGGGTCGAGGTGGAAGCGCGCGCGACCGCGAGCGCGGCGGACGCCGCCGAAGGGGCGGAGCTGGGCAGGTAATGGAGTGGTTGAGGGCGTGCCGGCACTGTGCCTCCACCAGGTTGCAGTCGGCCGGAGTCAGAGGCACTGTTGCCTCCACTGTGGCCATGCGAGCGCTGACCCCCGACGCGACGGGGGCCTCTGTAGCCACGCGCGCTCTGACCGTGGCACCCGCAGCACCGCCGACTAGGGGGCTAGGAGTCTACGCCCCTAGCCGGCCGATTGAAGCAGCCGGCTACGCGGAGCCGGACTACAGGGGAGGCGGCTCGTCCTGCAGTCGTTTTTGGAAATCTGGGGTAAAGGCCCGGCTGAGGCTACCCCGGGGTTATCCCCTCGTCATATATTCTCTGATTTTTATGAAAAGATTGTGGAGGTTTTCATGGATGATTTTTCCGTTTATGGGACTTCCTTTGATGATTACTTAAGCAACCTTGATCGAGTTTTGCAGAGATGTGAACAAACTAATCTCGTCTTGAATTGGGAGAAGTGCCACTTTATGGTTAATGAAGGTATTGTCTTTGGGCATAAAATATCTGAATGAGGTATTGAGGTGGATAAAGCTAAAGTCGATGCAATTTAGAAAATGCCATGTCCTAAAGATATTAAAGGTATTCGAAGTTTCCTTGGTCATGCTGGTTTCTATAGGAGGTTTATTAAAGACTTCTCTAAAATTTCTAGGCCTCTTACTAATATTTTACAAAAGGACATTCCATTTGTTTTGGATGATGATTGTGTAGAAGCCTTTGAAACACTCAAGAAAGCCTTAACTTCTGCAACTGTCGTTCAACCACCTGATTGGAACTTACCTTTTGAAGTTATGTGTGATGCTAGTGATTATGCTGTTGGTGCTGTTCTAGGACAAAGAGTTGATAAGAAACTAAATGTTATCCATTATGCTAGCAAAACTCTAGACAGTGCCCAATGAAATTATGCTACTACTGAAAAAGAATTTCTAGCAGCTGTGTTTGCTTGTGATAAATTTAGATCCTACATTATTGATTCCAAAGTCATTGTTCACACAGATCATGCTGCTATAAAATATCTTATGGAAAAGAAGGATGCCAAACCTAGACTCATTAGGTGGGTTCTCTTGCTTCAAGAATTTGATTTACATATCACTGATAGGAAGGGAGCTGAGAACCCCGTAGCTAATAACTTGTCTAGGTTAGAAAATATTCTTGATGACCCAATAACTATTGATGATAGTTTTCCTGATGAACAGTTAGCTGCAATAAATGTTTCTCAAAACACTCCTTGGTATGCTGATTATGCTAACTACATTGTTGCTAAATATATATCACCTAGTTTCACATACCAGCAAAAAGAAAAAAATCTTCTATGATTTAAGACATTACTTTTGGGATGACCCACATCTTTATAAGGAAGGAGTAGATGGTATTATTAGACATTGTGTACCTGAGCATGAACAGGAACAAATCCTACGGAAATGTCATTCCGAAGCCTATGGAGGACATCATGTGGAGATAGAACTGCTGACAAGGTATTCCAATCTGGTTTTTATTGGCCTACTCTATTCAAGGATGCCCGTAAGTTTGTCTTGTCTTGTGATGAATGTCAAAGAATTGGTAATGTCGGTAAGCGTCAGGAAATGCCTATGAATTATTCACTTGTTGTTGAGCCATTTGATGTTTGGTGTTTTGATTATATGGGACCTTTTCCTTCCTCTAATGGGTACATGTATATCTTGGTTGCTGTTGATTATGTTACTAAGTGGGTGGAAGCTATTCCAACTAGTAGTGTTGATCATAACACCTCCATTAAAATGCTTAAAGAAGTTATTTTCCCGAGGTTTGGAGTCCCTAGATATTTAATGACTAATGGTGGTTCACACTTTATTCATGGTGCTTTTCGTAAGATGCTTGCTAAATATGATGTTAACCATAGAATTGCATCACCATATCATCCTCAATCTAGTGGTCAAGTTGAACTTAGCAGTAGACAAATAAAACTAATATTACAAAAAACTGTCAATAGGTCTCGAAAGAATTGGTCTAAGAAACTAGATGACGCACTTTGGGCCTATAGAACAGCTTATAAAAATCCTATGGGTATGTCTCCATACAAAATGGTATATGGAAAAGCTTGTCATTTGCCTCTAGAGTTAGAACACAAAGCATTTTGGGCAATTAAAGAACTCAGTTATGATTTCAAACCTACCGGTGAGAAGAGGATATTTGATATTAGCTCACTAGATGAATGGAGAACCCAAGCTTATGAAAATGCCAAGCTATTCAAAGAAAAAGTAAAGAGACGGCATGACAAGAGAATCCAAAAGCGGGAATTCAAAATAGGAGATTATGTTCTTTTGTTCAACTCTCATTTAAGATTTTTTGCAGGAAAGCTTCTCTCGAAATGGGAAGGACCATATATTATCGAAGAGGTTTATCGTTCTGGAGATATCAAGATTAATAACGCCGAAGGTACTAACCCGAAGGTGGTCAATGGACAAAGAATTAAACACTATATCTCAGGTACACCTATTAATGTTGAAAGCAATGTTATTCAAACCATGACACCGGAGGAACACATCAAATAAACTTTACGGAACTCCGAAAAATCCGCAAAAATATTTTCTGACAGTTTTGGAATATTACAAAAATAAGGAAAATAAGAAATAAACAGGAAAGCAACCGAGGTGAGCACGATACACCAGGTCGTGCCCTGGTGGGTTGTGCCCACCTCGGACACCTTCCCGACTCTGTTTTCCTTCCATATTCTTGCTTCCCAAGATAAAAAATTCTTTATATATTCCCCCGATTGTTCTGACCACCGCATCGTAGAAAAATCCTCTGTTCTTGTTTCGTGCTATTTTCCTGACATATTTGAAAATATGTCGTCTCAAGATTCAGAGGGGGAGAGCTATGTTGCTGACTATATTGCAAACCCTAAGGTCTATGGAGAGGTGGATCATTATGGATGGACCACGGATTAGGAGGAAGACGCCAACATGAAGGAAACAAAGGATGATAGCTCTGAGGAAGAGGATGACGCACTACCTCAGCCCGGAGACATGCATGTGGAATTCAAGAAGTCAAGCCTCCCTAAAGGATACAAACCTGAGGTTCAATTTATTCCATCACGTTTTCTGCAGGAGAGCAAGGCGGCATTATGCAAAAAGATATTAATGCTCGAGTTAGAGAATGTGGATCTAAGGGAGGAAAATTTTATGCTCAAATATAAGTTGAAGAAGAAGGCCACTTCATCACCACCACCTTCATCATCTTCACCACCAAAGGAGACTTGAGTACACGGGTATGGGCACTCCCCTTGGCTTGAGCCAAGCTTGGGGGAGATGCCCCGGTATCGTATCACCATCACTTTTATTTACCTTTACCTATTTTAGTTCGATCCCTAGCTCTTTCGTGATTTAGTTGAATAAAAGTTTAGTATATTCTATTTTCGAGTGCTAGTTTCGTGATCTATCTATCTATGTAATCGAGTGAGAGTTATATAATAAAGTTTAGTTTGAGCTTTTGCTTCTTTACTTTCTTGTTGCAATCAAAATAGAAAGGAATAAATGAAAAGGATCATATGCTAATCTTATGCTAAGTAATGACATCACATAAGGAAAAGTATAAGTGGTAAAATTTATTGGAGGTAGACAAACATAGCATTGGTCAATGATGCAATTCATGAAAGAATTAATAAGGGAAGAGAAGATTCACATGCAAATACACTATCTTGGACATCTTTTATGATTGTGAGCCCCCATTAAATGTTATATGCCAAATTGTTGTCGTTGGACAAGGAAGACAACGTAATGATTTATGTTTGTTCATATTCACATAGAAATTATATTGTCATAGATCCTTCAACATGTGGTTCTTTCTCAATATCTTTGCTAGCCAAAAATTCCGCACTAAGTAGAAATACTACTTGTGCTTCCAAAAACCCTAAACCCAAACTCATATTTTGAGAGCCCACCATACCTACCTATGGACCGAGTAAGATCCTTCAAGTAAGTTGTCATCGGTGCAATAAGGCAACAAAAATTGCTTCTAAATGTGTTTGATCAATTAGTGTAAGAGAAAATTGAGCGTTGTACGAACTTATGATGGCAAAGTAATAAAAGCGACAGACTGCATAATAAAGGTTGCTCTCATAGGGGGGCAATATAATGTGATGTTCTTTTACATTAAGGGATTTGGCATACAAACTAAAAAGGCACATGACAACCTCTGCTTCCCTCTGCGAAGGGCCTATCATTTACTTTTATGCAAGAGTCAAAGTATTCTTCCCTATTCCTTTTTACTTTTTATTTTTGCAAGCATCATGTGGTGAGGAAAGATATAGGAACATATATCCAGTTGGATATGAGTAAGCATGCGTTATTTTTTTTGACATCACCCTCGAGGTGAATACGTTGGGAGGCGAAACTATAAGCCCCTATCTTTCTATGTGTCCGGTTGAAACTTTTTGCTCATGGGTATGATGTGAGTGCTAGCAATCATAGAAGACTAAATGATAGTTGAGTATGTGGACTTGCCAAAAGGCTCTGACACGAGACCCTTCCTAAAAATATGATGAATTGTAGTTGCAAAGTTGACTGAGAACATAGTTTTTTGGTTTTCAATAAGGTTTATGTTTTATACTTCTATGTTGTGACGAATTGTTACTTGATCATGAGAAGTTATATGATGAAGTTATATAATAAAAGTTATATGAATAAGTTCTATGATAAAGTTTGTTGCTGCTATGATAATAAGCATGATGCTACTATGTCCGTATTTTGTTTTTATCGACACCTCTCTCTCAAACCATGTGGACATGTTTTTCAATATCGGTTTTCGCTTGAGGACAAGCGATGTCTAAGCTTGGGGGAGTTGATACGTCCATTTTGCATCATGATTTTCTATTGTTATTTATAATGTTTTTATGCATAATAATGCTTTAGGGAGTGATTCTAATGCCTTTTCTCTCATAATATGCAAGGTTTACACAAAGAGGGAGAATGCCGGCAGCTGGAATTCTGGACCTAAAAAAGCATATCAGAGATACCTATTCTGTACATCTCCAAATAAGTTGAAACTTCACGAAGAATTATTTTGGAATATATGAAAAATACTGGAGCAAATAACTACCGAAGGGGGGCCACCTGGTGAGCACAAGACACCAGGGCGCGCCAGGCCCCCAGACGCGCCCTGGTGGGTTGTGCTAAGCCCAGCCCACCTCCGGTGCCCATCTTCTGGTATTTAAGGTCTTTTGACCTAGAAAAAATAAGGAGAGGACTTTTGGGATGGAACGCCGCCGTCTCGAGGTGGAACTTGGGCAGGAGCACTTTTGCCCTCCAGCGGAGCGATTCCGCCAGAGGAACTTCCCTCTCGGAGGGGGAAATCGAAGCCATCGTCATCACAAACAACCCTCTCATCTTTGGGAGGCCAATCTTCATCAACATCTTCAACAACACCATATCCTCTCAAACCCTAGTTCATCTCTTGTGTTCAATCTTTGTACCGGAACCTCAGATTGGTACCTGTGGGTGACTAGTAGTGTTGATTACATCTTGTAGTTGATTACTATATGGTTTATTTGGTGGAAGATTATATGTTCAGATCCATTATGCTATTTAATACCCCTCTTATCTTGAGCATGAATATTATTTGTGAGTAGTTACCTTTGTTCTTGAGGTCACGGGAGAAGTCATGTTGCAAGTAATCATGTGAATTTGATATGTGTTCGATATTTTGATGATATGCATGTTGTGATTCCCTTAGTAGTGTCATGTGAACGTCGACTACATGACACTTCACCAGTCATGGGCCTAAGGGAATGCATTGTGGAGTAGTTATTATATGATGGGTTGCTAGAGTGACAGAAGCTTAAACCCTAGTTTATGCGCTACTTCGTAAGGGGCTGATTTGGATCCAAACGTTTAATGCTATGGTTAGATTTTATCTTAATACTTTTCTCGTAGTTGCGGATGCTTGCCAGGGGGTTAATCATAAGTGGGAGGTTTGTTCAAGTAAGAACAGCACCCAAGCACCGGTCCACCCACATATCAAATTATCAAAGTAGCGAACGCAAATCAAACCAACATGACAAAAGTGACTAGATGAAATTCCCGTGTACCCTCAAGAACACTTTGCTTATTATAAGAGACTGTTCTGGCCTGTCCTATGCCACAAAAGGATTGGTCTACCTTGCTGCACTTTATTTACCGTTACCGTTAGTTGCTCGTTATCAATTATCTTGCTATCAAACTATCTGTTACCTACAATTTCAGTGCATGCAGAAATTACCTTGCTGAAAACCGCTTGTCATTTCCTTTTGCTCCTCGTTCGGTTCGACACTCTTACTTATCGAAAGGACTACGATTGACCCCCTATACTTGTGGGTCATCTTGCGCCCGCTGACAGCGGGCAACCGGAATGTTGGAAGGAAACCGTGATCTCCCCAGGTGCGGTGACGCGGAGCAGTCTGGGGGCATCCACCTACGCCTTCTTCCTCCATAGCGTCTACGCCGGGTTGGTCCTGCCATTCTACGAGTTCTTCTACGCCATCCTCACCCACTATCAGATTCATGTCCTACACCTCCAACCGAATTCGATTCTCCTCCTGTCTATCTTCGCTTTTTACTGTGTAGCCTTCGTGGGCATGAGGCCTTCGGTTGCGCTCTTCCGCCATTTCTTCAGCCTCTGGTTTACTGCCCGGGACAAGCTCTCAGCATGTGTCTCCTTCGTCGACGTCAAATGCGCCAGCACCCGCCAGAAGGATGGGAAGAAGGTGGACGGCTATGATACGTCTCCAACGTATCGATAATTTATGAAGTATTCATGCCATATTCACCTATGTTTACAATACTTTCATATGGTTTTGATGCACTTTATATGATTTATTTATAACTAACCCGGACTGACGCTGTTTTCAGCAGAATTACCGTGGTGTTGTTTTTGTGCAAAAAAAGGAATTTTTCAGAATTGCCCGAAACTTTTTGGTGATTTTTGTGGACCAATACAAGACCTAGAATCTTCGGAGTTGGGCCAGGCAATGCACCAGGGGCCCACCACATATCTAACGGCGCCCCCTAGGGGGGCACGGCCAGATATGTGATGGCCCCCTGAAGCATCCCTCGACGTTGTTCTCTGGCCTATAAACTCACATCTACCCTAAAAACATCAGAATCGCTCCCGAAACACTCGTTCCGCCGCCGCAACTATCTGTATCAATGAAAAACCAATCTGGAGGCGTTCCAGTACCCTGTCGGAGAGGGTAGATCATCTCCGGTGGCCATCTTCATCATCCCGGTGGAGGCCATGAAGAGGAGGGAGTAGTCCACCCTCGGGGCTAACGGTTTGTACCAGTAGCTATGTGTTCAATCTCTCTCTCTCTCATGTTCTTGAGATGGCACGATCTTGATGTATCACGGGCTTTGTTAATATAGTCAGATCATATGATGTTATTCCCTTGCTACCTTGTTGTGATGAATTGAATCTTTACCTTTGAGATCTCGTTATGTTGGATTGAATATTATGGTTTGAGAACACTTGATGTACGTCTTGCGTGGGATACCCGTAGTGACATTGGGGTATTCTATTGATTCACTTGATATATGTTGAGGCATCAACTTGCGGATTCCGGTGACCTAGGGGATCTATGCATAGGGGTTGATTGCACGTTTTCATACCACGTTCTCCGATAGAAATCTTAGGGTGCTCCTTGAAGTTCTTTGTGTTGGATTGAATATGATAGATCTGAAATTGTTTGATGCATGTCGCATAATTTACCCACGGATACTTGAGGTGACATTGGAGTATCTAGGTGACATTAGGGTTGATTGATATGCATCATTGGTGTTATTCTAGTAGGAACTCTAGGGCTGTTTGTGACACTTATAGGAATAGCCCAATAGATTGATCGGAAAGAATAACTTTGAGGTGGTTCTACTACCTACACCAATTTCATCTTATTGTTCTCCGCTAGATAGGAACTTTGGAGTGATTCTTTGTTGCACGTTGAGGGATGATCATATGATTCAACTATGTTAGCATTGTTGGGAGATTGCACTAGCGAAAGCATGAACCCTAGGCCTTATTTCCAAGCATTTATACACCATTTTGCTCGCTGTTTTACACTTGTTGCCTCGCGGTTTTTATATTTTCATATTACAAAAACCTATATCTATCATCCATATTGCACTTGTATCACCATCTATTCGCCGAATAAGTGCACCTTTACAATTTGCCATTGTATTGGGTGTGTTGGGGACACAAGAGATTTCTTGTATTTGCTTGCAGGGTTGTTTGAGAGAGACCATCTTCATCCTACACCTCCCACGGATTGATAAACCTTAGGTCATCCACTTGAGGGAAAATTGCTACTGCCCGACAAAACTCTGCGCTTGGAGGCCCAACATAGTCTACAAGAATAAAGTTGCATAGTAGACATCAGGCTACCGGCAGCGCTGGGTTTATATGGACGCCCACCAAGTCCACCCGCTCCTGAGGATCCCTACTTCCCTTCCGGCGCAGCACGCAGGTTGGAGCCACGCGCCGCTCTCCGACCCTGGGGCCGCACCAGTCCAGGAGCGGATTGCCTCGCACGGGGACACCCCGCTGTCAGGGGCGATAATCGTCAAGGAGTTCTTGGGGCAGCGTATCGCGCCGCTCCAGGCGCGCTCGCGGCCCATGTGGGAGTACGAGGGCATGTGGGACCCGATGAGGCTGCATCCTGCTGGCCTGTCGCACACCGAATTTGAAGGGGTTGTCATGGCCCTGTTCGGCTCCATGCCCGGCGACCCTCCTGCGGTCACGGGTCCTTTGTATGGCCAGGACAACCGGGAGGATCCTTACGCCCGTCTTTAACGAGAGGGGGCTCGTGTTGAGCGGCAACGAAGGATCGCAGGGGAACTCCCCCGCCCAGGCATCGTCCTCCACCGAAGACAGTGGCAACAAAGACTCTGAGGAGACCGTCGGGGAAGAGGAGGAGCAGGATGCCGACCGGGGGCTACCACCAAGCCACCACCGGTCCCTGCGCGGCTTCGAGGATGATGATGACGATGTCGTCGTGTCGCCTCGATCAGCGCCCCCCTCGGACTTTCGGCCCGGTTGTGGCTCCTAGGCGCCGGGTGCCGGTGGGGCGACGAATGCTCCCGAAGCCGCCGCTCTTCTTCGAGGGGCCCCCAGGCGCCAAGGCGGCGATGAGAAGAAGAAGAAGTCTCACGCCATGGCGAAGGTGACATGCGCCCCGGAGGCGATGTCGACGCTGGGCCGCAATCTTGGGGGACGCGGGGGAGCCCCGCGCCAGGCCGACGCCACGCTAGGGCATGTGGGGGGCGCGGCGATGCCCAGCTTCTCTTCTACACAGCCAGGGGGACCGATCACCGAGGCTGCGGCGGGCCAGCCGCCGGTGTCCCCCGTCGTAGCCATAGTCCCTCAGCCGACGGAGCCGAAGCTGGCGCGGCAGCTCCCTTCAAGTGTCCCCACTCCCATAGATGAGCATGGTGCGGGGAATATCCAGGGGCCATCCCGGAGCGAGCTTGCCTCAGGGGCCGAGGAAGCTGATGCGTCAGCGGCGCCTGATACATCTCAAACGTATCTACTTTTCCAAACACTTTTGCTCTAGTTTTGTCCTCTGATTTGCATGATTTGAATGAAACTAGGCCGAAGTGACGTTGTTTCTAGCAGAACTACCTTGGTGTTATTTTTGTGCAGAAATAAAAGTTCTCGGAATTGGACGAAACTTTTTGTGGATTTTTTCTGGAATATATAAGGAATTTTGGAGCGAAGAGCTACCGGAGGGGTTGGACCAGAAGGCCACCATGCAACCGGCCGCCCCCTCCAGGGGCACGACCAGATGGCTTGTGGGGCCCTCGTGGCCCCTCCGACCCTAATTCCTACTCCATAAATTCACATCCGCGGAAAAAAAATCAGAGAGAAGATTTCATCGCATTTCACAAGACGGAGCCGCCGCCACCTCATGTTCTTCCTCCGGAGGGCTGATCTGGAGCCTGTTTTGGGCTCCGGAGAGGGGAAATCGTCGCCGTCGTGATCACCAGCCCTTCTCCATCAACACCGCCATGATGCTCATCACCGGGAGTGAGTAATTCCTGTGTAGGCTTGCTGGACGGTGGTGGGATTGGATTGAATTGATCATGTAATCGAGTTAAGTTTGACAGGGCTTGATCCCTAGTATCCACTATGTTCTGAGATTGATGTTACTATGACTTTCTATGCTTAATGCTTGTCACTAGGGCCCGAGTGCCATGATTTCAGATCTGAACCTATTATGTTTTCATGAATATAAGAGTGATTTGGATCATATCTTGCAAGCTATATGTACCTATTACGTGTCATGATCCGCATACCCCAAGGTGACAATAATTGGGATTCTTTCGGTGATTGTCGTAGTTTGAGGAGTTCATGTATTCACCATGTGTTAATGCTTTGTTCCGGTTCTCTATTAAAAGGAGGCCTTAATATCCCTTAGTTTCCAATAGGACCCCGCTGCCACGGGAGGTTAGGATAAAAGATGTCATGCACGTTCTTATCGCAAGCACGTATGACTATATACAGAATACATGCCTACATTACATTGATGAATTGGAGCTAGTTCTGTGTTGCCCTAGTGTGTAACTGTTATATGATCAATGTCATCTAAATCATTATCCATCACCGATCCATGTGCCTACGCGTTACATATACTGAATCATGCCAAGTTACTATTGCTATTGTTACTGTCGCACTTGCTACAAAACTGCTACTGTCACTATTACTGTTACTTTTGCTACTACTATTTGCCGTGCTACTAAATCTTTGCTGCAGAGAGATATCCTCGGTGCGGTTGAATTGACAACTCAACTGTCAAGGCCAATAAATATTCTTTGGCTCCCCTTGTGTCGAATCAATAAATTAGGGTGAAATACTACCCGTGAAGACTGTTGCGATCCCCTACACATGTGGGTTATCAAGACCTTTTTCTGGCGCCGTTGCCTGGGAGCATAGCTCTATTTATTGTGTTAACGGAAGGATATCCAATTACTATTATGAGAAATATGAAAGACAACCGAACTAAGATCGTCCCCTCTCGCACGAGAGGAGGTAAGGAACTGCCATCTAGCTCTGCTTTTGATTCACCTTCTGTTTTGAATCAGCTTGTTACACCACCACCCGTTGATCGTCCTGATATGTCACATGAACTTGATGATGCTACTTCTGAAATTAATGATGAAACTATTGCTACACAAGTTGAAACTGAACCCGTGCCACTGAATGAATTACTTGATGCTCATATTGGTAAAGCTAGAGAACCTGAGAATGTTGAAATTGAGGAAGACTTTGAATCACCTATTACCCCTCGCTCACCTAATAGATATGAATTGCCTTTTGTACCTGAAGGTTATGTTATGGATGATGAGGTAGCTAGGGACATTCTTGCTTGTGAAAATAGAGATGATGTGAAGAAACCATTATGCAAACTAAAAGAAAAATCTATGATGGAGAAAATGAAATGTGATCCTAAATTTGCTACTTGTCCTATATTTGTTACTGATAGGGATTATGAGTTCTCTGTAGACCCTGAGTTATTTCCTATAGTAGAGTCTGATCCTTTCCATGGTTATGAAAATGAAACTGTTGTCGAACACCTTATGAAATTGAATGGTATTGCTGCTTTGTTTACCAATGAAGAAAAGATACGCTACTATTATATCCTTAAGCTTTTTCCTTTCTCGCTAAAAGGCGAGGCCAAGGAATGGTTCTTATCACTTACTCCTGGTTGCATACGTAGTCCCCAGGATATGCTTCAACATTTTTCTGCAAAATATTTTCCTGCTCATAAGAAACAAGTTGCCTTACTAGAAATATTTAACTTTGCTCAAATTGAAGAAGAGAATCTCCCTCAATCTTGGGGGAGGCTTCTCCGGTTACTACAAGCTTTGCCTGATTGTCCACTTGAGAGGAATGAAATACTTGATATTTTTTATAATGGACTAACTGATGCTTTTAGGGATTTCCTAGATAGTTGTGCTGGTTGTGTTTTCAGGGAAAGAACTGTTGGACAAGTTGAAGAATTATTGAACAACATAATGCAAAATGTCGATGATTGGACACTCCCTGAACCACCTTCAGAACCTATTCAAAAGAAGAGAGGTATTCTATTTCTCAGTCCTGAAGATATGCAAGAAGCAAAAAGATCTATGAAAGAAAAAGGTATTAAAACTGAGGATGTCAAGAAATTACCACCTATTGATGAAATACATGGACTTGATACCCCGACACAGGTAGTAAAGGTAAACTCTCTCCGTTCCTTTAATAAAAGTGATATACCTTATACTAGGACTCCTGAACAATGCTTGGATGAATTTGATAATTACATTGTTAAGCAAGAACATTTCAACAAATATGTTAAGAATCAATTGCAACGTAATGATATGATGATAGATCGCTTAAGTGACTTGATGTTTAGAATTGCAAATGATGTGAAAGGTTTAGGCAAACATGCTTCTATGGTTCACACTCAACTAGACCAAGTCGCTAAATCACAAAATGATTTGCTTGCTAAAATGAATAATATAAATGATCATGCTATTAGAGTAGTGACTAGAGGAGGTAGAATGACCCAAGAACCTCTTTATCCTGAAGGTCACCCTAAAAGAATTGAACAAGATTCTCAGAAAATTAATGAAGGTACACCTAGTTCATCTAAGAAGAAGAAGAAAAAGAAAAATGATAGGAACTTGTATGCCTCTAGTGAACCTATTATAGAAAAACCTGTTGAGAAAAACAATGAAATTTCTATTTCTGATGCTGAGACTCAGTCTGGTAGTGAGCATACACCTAGTGATAATGAAAATGATAATAATGATGATGATGCTCATATAGATACTCAACCAGATAGTAACAAAGAAAATGATAATGATGTAAAAATTGAACCTGCTGAGGATCTTGATAACCCACCTTCTAAAAATAAACGTTATGATAAGAGAGACTTTGTTGCTAGGAAACATGGAAGGGAAAGAGAGCCATGGGTTCAAAAACCTATGCCATTCCCTCGTAAAGCCACTAAAAGTAAAGATGAGGAAGATTTTGAGCGCTTTGCTGAAATGATTAGACCGGTCCATTTACGCACTCACTTGACTGATATATTGAAAATGCCTCCATATGCTAAGTATATGAAAGATATTATCACTAATAAAAGAAAGACACCTGAAACTGAAATTGCCACCATGCTTGCTAATTATTCTTTTGATGATGGAGTACCTAAGAAGTTGGGGGATCCGGGTATACACCACAATACCTTGCTCTATTAAGAGGAATTATGTTAAAACTGCTTTATGTGATTTAGGGGGCGGTGTTAGTGTTATGCCTTTCCCCCTTTATAAAAGACTTGAATTGAGTAAACTCACACCTACTGAGATATCTTTGCAAATGACCGTTAAATTCCACTGCTTTACCTATTGGAATTTGCGAGGACGTTCCCGTCGTGGTTGCAATTGTTACTATCTTAACAGACTTTGTTGTTCTTGATATGCCGGAGGACGACAATAGGTCGATCATCCTTGGTAGAACTTTTCTAAATACTTCAGGGGTTGTTATAGATTGCAATAAAGCAAGGTCACCTTTCATATCAATGGCAAGCAACATACTGTGCATTTTCCGAGGAAGCAAACTTTGGTTAATAATATTAATGTCATTGATCCTTTTCCCACGATTATCATTGGAGATATTACAATTCCTCTCCGTACTGCGAAGAAGAAGAAATATTATAATCTTATTGTTGGGGAGATACAAATCCCAATTGAGGTAACCTAGTGACATATGAAGATTCTTCGGTTTCATGTTAATTGGAAACGTTTATTAATGAGACTTGATCAACCTTATTGATGAATTCTTTTTGAACGACATGAGATTGATGGATTGAATATTCACAACTCTCTGTATCACAAGTTTATATACTGTTTTCTTAGTAAAAATAAAAATTAAATTCCACGAAATTCCTGGTTTCTGTTTTTCCCGTGCATGAAAAATACCTCGAAAATAAAAAGTCCCAGATTTCCACAAAATTTTAACATGAATTTTTCTGGAATAAAAAAAATTGGTGTAAAAATTAGTGCAGGGGGCATGCCAGTGGGCCACCACGCAACAGACCGCGCCCCCCCTAAGGGCGCGACCGGTTGGCATGTGGGGCCCACAGCCCCCCCGGCCTTATATCTTCCTCCCACTCCTCCTACCTCTAGAAAAAATTCTCTAGCCATCTCTCTCCCGTGTTCTTCACCCAGAAAGTGAAATTTTCGATCTCTTTGCTCGGAACTCCGTTTCCGAAACTGTTTTGAGGAACTGTTCCTTGGTATGTGACTCTCCCATTCCTCCAATTAGTTTTTGTTTTAGTGGTTTATATTTTGCATAAGTTGCTGCACTTGGTGCTACAGAAAATAATCTTGCATGTTGAATTCATTGGGTTCCAAGTAATATGAATGCTTGATATGGCCCCTAGGCATCACTATGAGTAGTTGCTGCCATTCCTATAGAGTTTTGTTGACATTAATTTGTGACTCAAAATTTCAGAATTTTTTATTCAGGAACGATGAGTTTCTTTAGGAGGAGCACTTCAAGGAGGCGTTCTTCGGGAGAGTCATCGAGCGGAAGCTCGGTTCGACAGTGCTACATAGAGCCCAGAGCTAATCAAATAGTCATGGCCGATGCAAAATCCTATCGGTGGCCAAGCGATGAGTTCATGATAAATGCGGGAATCAAAGAGGAATTTGATCATTTCATTGAAAATACCAGCCTCACCGACTTCCTTGCAGATAAGTGTGGCCAACATTATAACCTTACTCGTACTTTCATAGATGGATTTCGCTTTCAAGAGAGTTACTCTAGGGTGTTATTTAAATTATATGATGAATCTTTTAGCATGGACCTAGCAGAGTTCTTGATTGCTTGCAAACTTCCACTTTGGGGTTCAATTGAGAAACCATCAACAATTGCTTACAAAAGTCTTTGTGTGGGGGAAGACAGGGAAGTATCGCATGCTAGAATTAAGAGTATACAATTTCCCTCTATCCGTTACTTTGCATTGTTCAATGGGAAATGCGTACTAGGAAAACAGGAGTGCAGTGCACTGTGTGCCCATGATCTAAGCCTTATACATACTGCTGTGATGGGTGAGCGACATTTTAACCTCGATGCAATTGTTGCCCGAAGGTTGCACTCCAACTCTAGTAATGGAGAACTATATGGAGGCATTTATGCATCCTGCGTAGCTACACATTTGAGAGTGGCACCCCAACCTAATGACCCATTTTGCCTGAACGATATTTAGATTAGGAAGCTATGCATTCTCACGAATTTCTTGTGAAACGTCCTAGAGGCTATGAGTACAACTTAATATTTAGAAAATACACGCCCATGCCTGTCTTTTTGCCTGCACCTGCCCTTTTTGACTTTCAGGCTCGACAAAGATATTACGTTCTTGAGGACGAGGTGCGAGAGCACAATGCAACGGTGGAGACTGCTCGCTTGGCAGCGGAGGCTGCTCGTCTGGCAGAGGAGGAGGCCAGAAATGCCTCCACGAGTTACCACTTCAACTATTACTCAGATCGCCAGTGGTGATTACCAAGCTAGGCAAAAGCCTAAGCTTGGGGGAGTACGTATTTCTCACCGATATTACATTCATGTTCTCACCCTTCATACAAATTGTTGGTGTTCATCCTCTTTCTTTGTATATCCATGTTAGCTTTATTTTCCGCTTACTTCTTGTGTGTTCGAAAAACTTTGAAAATCCAAAAATATTTCTCGCTTCTTTTTGGTTCTTTTCTTTTCCTCATTTCTTTAGCTGTAGTACTAAAAAGAAAACCCAAAAAGATTTCCTTTGCTTGTTGGGAGCTTTCCCGTGTCAATAATTTTTCTCGTTCTTGTTTTTCCCTTAGTTCCTCTGCTTGCTTAAGAAAAAACAAAAACTCCAAAATATTTCAATGTGTTTCTCTGAATTTCTTTTTTTTGTTGAGTTGTTGAAAGGAGAAGACCATGATGAAAATGTTGAGTGGCTCTCATATGCTTTATTGATGATCTAACAGAGAGCCAATTTTACCTTGTCTTCTCCTTTGTCTTAAACTGCCCTACAGATTCCAGCTTAGTCCACGGCATTCTTGCACAATTATTATTATCACACCGTTCGATCATGCAAGTGAAAGGCAATAATGATGATATTTGATGAAGTGACTATGGCAAAGGAAGCTGGTATGAACTCTTCTTGTTTTCTTTTTTTGTAAATATGTTTAGCCAGTTTGATCCTAATTGAGTATATCATGAGTAAACATGTTCGTGATGACAATTAGAGATTATAGCTTCTCATGCCATGCCTAAATATCTAGGAGTTAAAAATGATTTATCTTGTGGGTCAACATGCATTAAAATGGTTATAATATGGTATGGTAGTATGGTATCTCCCTCTGAGAAATTCAAGCGGTTTGACTTGGCCCATGTGCAAACATGTAACTGAATCAAAACCAATATAGCCTTCATGATGTTTAAATTCAGAGTGTTCATATCCTACTCATGCTACATCCAATGTTAATTATTCAAAATGCATGTTCATGACAGTTGTTGCTCTCTAGCTGGTTGCTTCTCAACCTATTGCTAGCCTTCACCTGTACTAAGCGAAAATGCTGCTTGTGCATCCAAATCCTTAAACCAAGGTATTCCACATGAGTCCACCATACCTACCTATATGCGGTATTACCCTACCGTTCCAAGTAAATTTGCATGTGCCATCTCTAAATATTCAAATAAACATCCATTTTGTGCACTCGTCTCGCTCATGGAGAGATGGGGCGGTCAATATTTTCCATGCTAAGCAAGTTATTCTCAGGACGGTCGTTTATTTGCCGTCATTGCATGAGAGAGGCTGGTAAGAGGGATGCCCAGTCCCACATAATCGAAATAAATTACACCAACTCCTTGGGACAGTTGATTGTTTGGAGGGCAACCATGGATTTGGCCAGCCATGGAATGTGTTTGAAAGGTGGATAGGAGTAAACTTTACTATTCTGTTTGTGAACCGCCAATAATGAGTTTAGCATGTAAAATGTTGAAAACCTTTGTCGTAACGTTGACAAGAAAAGTGTACCACTCAAAAATTATACTTTCACCCTTCTTTTAAGCTTCGAGCTCTGGCACCTCTGCAAATCAATGCTTCCCTCTGCGAAGGGCCTATCTATTTACTTTTATGTTGAGTCATCATCCTCTTACTAAAAGCACCAGACCCGAGAGCACTATTGTCATTCTTATGCATTTAGTTTAGTTAATGTTGGATATGAGCATGATTGGATCTTTTCTACCCCTAATTATAATGTTTAGTCACTGCTTGGATCTCAGAGGTGCTCTGCGTTTATCTTTTGCGGTCTCAGAAAGGGCTAGCGAAATACCATGTCACCATATTGTATATGAGTGTTTTGATAAATTGTTGTCATAGGAGATGTTTTATTATTGCTTTCTAGCTGGTTATGTTTTGCAATGAGTTAATATAATATCTATTTGTTGTCATGGATGTCTCTATCTATGATTTATGCCAAAAACTTGAGCACTAGCTAAGCATGTGTATAATAACGAGAACAAAAGAGTTTGTAAAAGTTTTCTTTATCACTTTCAGTTTATCAACTGAATTGCTTGAGGACAAGCAATGAGTTAAGCTTGGGGGAGTTGATACGTCTCAAATGTATCTAATTTTCCAAACACTTTTGCTCCGGTTTTGTCCTCTAATTTGCATGATTTGAATGAAACTAACCCGAACTGACGCTATTTTCAGGAGAACTACCTTGGTGTTATTTTTGTGCAGAAATAAAAGTTCTCAGAATTGGACAAAACTTTTTGTAGATTTTTTCTAGAATATATAAGGAATTTTGGAGTGAAGAGCTGCTGGAGGGGGTGGACCAGAGAGCCACCACACAACCGGTCGCGTCACCCCTAGGGGCGCGACCAGATGGCTTGTGGGCCCCTCGTGGCCCCTCCGACCCTAATTCCAACTCCATAAATTCACATCCGCGGAGAAAAAATCAGAGAGAAGATTTCATCACGTTTCACGAGACGGAGCCGCCGCCACCTCCTGTTCTTCCTCCGGAGGGCTGATCTGGAGCCTGTTTTGGGCTCCGGAGAGGGGAAATCGTCGCCGTCGTCATCACCAACCCTTCTCCATCAACACCACTATGACGCTCACCACCGGGAGTGAGTCCTTTGTAGGCTTGCTGGATGGTGGTGGGATTGGATGGAATTGATCATGTAATTGAGTTAAGTTTGATAGGGCTTGATCCCTAGTATCCATTACGTTCTGAGATTGATGTTACTATGACTTTGCTATGCTTAATGCTTGTCACTAGGTCCCGAGTGGCATGATTTCAGATCTGAACCTATTATGTTTTCATGAATATAAGAGTGATTTGGATCCTATCTTGCAAGCTATATGTACCTATTACGTGTCATGATCCGCATACCCCAAGGTGACAATAATTGGGATTCTTTCGGTGATTGTCGTAGTTTGCGGAGTTCATGTATTCACCATGTGTTAATGCTTTGTTCCGGTTCTCTATTAAAAGGAGGCCTTAATATCCCTTAGTTTCCAATAGGACCCCGCTGCCACGGGAGGGTAGGACAAAAGATGTCATGCAAGTTCTTATCGCAAGCATGTATGACTATATACGGAATACATGCCTAAATTACATTGATGAATTGGAGCTAGTTCTGTGTCGCCCTAGTGTGTAACTATTGTATGATCAATGTCATCTAAATCATTATCCATCACTAATCCACGTGCCTACGCATTACATATACTGAATCTTGCCAAGTTACTATTGCTATTGTTACTGTCACACTTGCTACAAAACTGCTACTGTCACTATTACTATTACTTTTGCTACTACTATTTGCCATGCTACTAAATCTTTGTTGCAGAGAGATATCCTCGGTGCGGTTGAATTGACAACTCGACTGTCAAGGCCAATAAATATACTTTGGCTCCCCTTGTGTCAAATCAATAAATTAGGGTGAAATACTACCCGTGAAGACTGTTTCGATCCCCTACACTTGTGGGTTATCAGCGCCCGACTCACCACGGGGGCCGACTGCTGAGGAAAAGCTAGAGCCTCCGGTGCCCTAGGCAGGCAACACTGGGGCCCTTTCAATTGGGGCGGCGACCAACGCCGAAGTACCGGCGCCCCGCCCGACTCTCGCGCTCGCGAGCCACCGTGTCCCGCTCGGGCAAGAGGTCCTGTCTGGCGCACGAGCCATGCTCGATCGGTTTTTGGAGACCTCCTTGGATGCCGAAGCACGCCTTGCTGGGGAGCGCCTGGAGCTTGCCACCTTGCTACAGCAGCTCTCCACTGCCCTTGCGGAGAGCGAGAAGGCTGCCACCGAAGCAAAGGCAGCCTGCGAGGGTGCCCTTGCCGAGAAAACGGAGGCCACCAAACGCTGCGGGGAAGCAGAGGCCGCTCCGAGACGAGCAGGACGCACGGGCGCAGGAGCTCCAGCTGCGGGAAGGCAGCCTTGGGACTCGCGAAGCATAGCTCACCGATCGCGACGCTGAGCTTGCGAGGGTGGCGGCCAAGCAAGCCGCGAAACGCAAGCACCTAGAGGCGTTGCAGTGCGCGGTGATCGAAGCCCAGGAAGCTCACGTGAAGCGCGTCTCCGAGGCGAATACCGCGCTGGATGCCAGGAGAAGAAGATCCAGACCGACGCCGACGCGAAGGCAGCGACGGACAGCGCAACCTTTTCTTCTCTTGAGCTCCGGGCTTGCAAAGCCTTCCAATCCTTGTGCAGGGGAGGCTTCGATGCCCCTCTCGCCACCCCTGACGCCGGTCTCATTGAGCTTTCTGCCAGGCTCGTGGGGGAGCTCGAGGATGCGGCGCGTAAGTTGGACGACTTCCTGGAGGAAGAATGTCGAGACCTGTTCTCCGTGGCGGCGACCCGGGTCTTCTGCCATCTTCTTCTCCGCGACCCGAACGTCAACTTCGACGAGGTGACGGGCCCCGTCCCTGAAGAGTCTCGCGACCGCCTGGAGGCAGCCGTGGAGGGCCCTGTGAGCACGCTGCTCGAGAAGTTCACCTACAACAACTGCGACGACGACGGTGCCGATACTCCTTTCGCTGACGTGCAAGATTGAATCCGCCTCGCGGCAGTGTGAGACAATGTTTTTTATGTATTTGAATGTCATGAGCTTGTAATGACCGCCAGCTATCCGCGGGCTTTCCTTTCATGCCTAATTTTCCTCAAGCTTGCCTTTATGCTCTGCGTCGGCAGGGCCCAGTCCCGCGCATTTCTCAACCATCGCCGGGCTGTCAGGTCGTGATGCCTAGACACGGCAAGGAGGTGAGGGGATTCGGGAACTAGTGAAGGCTCCTGAGGCGCGATGCTCAGGAGCCCCCCCTTAACGTACGAGCGAGGCTTGCCTTTGTGCTCTGCGTCAGGAGGGCCTAGTCCCGCGCATTTCTCAATCATCGCTGGGCTGTCAGGTTGCGATGCCTAGAAAAGGCCAGGAGGTTAGGGGCTTCGGGAACTAGTGAAGGATCCTGAGGTGCGATGCTCAAGAGCCCCCCCTTGAAGTACGAGCGGCCTTAGAGAGGAAACACCCGCTAGCTAGTTTTTTCCCGGGCTTTGCCTAAGGAGACTAGGCACCAATGGCCTTAGTGGGGTGACATGCACGGGGTAAGCCCGCAAGCCAAAGTGCGGTCCCTTGGGTTTTTTAGCGCTGCTGGGACTAACCCGAGCACAGGCACCGTGCCCAGCCCCCGCCCATGCGAGGCCCAAGGTAGAACCGGTTAGTGACGGAGCATGGGGCCTAGCCCCCGGCCGACCACCCAGCGCGGAGCATGGGGCTTCCATTGGGTGTGGGCATAGTCGCGGTTCGGCAGTCACTCCGCCAGCGCGGAGCATGGGGCTTCCACTTGGGCGTGGGCGGGAGCCCTCCTGAGGCCACGGGGCGGCGCTCCAGGGGGCTCCGGGGCGTGTACAACCCCAACCTCATTATTACGTGAGAGGGTCAAGGGCGGCGATAAGGAGGGGTCGGACATTCCAGGCACTAGGCTCAGGAATTCCTTCCTCCATCTTCAGGCGTTTTGCGCCTAGTCCATTCAGGCCAGCTGCGCCCTTATGCAATCCTGGGATACAGGGGTGACGCACGTCGGGCGGTCATCCTAAGGCCACCGTATGAAGGGGTTGGACACCGAGGACCTAGTGAGCTGACGTGTGCGGGCCTGGCCCGCCAGACAGAGCTCAGTTACTCGGGTTTAGCGACACTGCAGGGACGGACCCGAGCACAGACGCCGTGTCAAGTTCCCTCATGCGATGATCAAAGGAGGAAATGCCTGAAGCGTGGCACCCGAGGTGGCGAAACACCTCACTGGCAGTTATGCAATATTGGGCCGTGCAATCGTTCGTCTCCCTACGGTGGTTCCATGAGAAGGGCGAGACACCAAGGACCATGTGAGGTGACGTGCACGGGGGCAAGCCCGCGAGACAGAGCTCAATCCTTTGGATTTTTCAACGCTGCAGGGACGAACCCGAGCATGGACGTCGTGTCCTGTCCCGATCATGAAACGGCTGGAAGGACGGGTCCCGAGGGTGCGGCTAATGCAGGCAATGATGAGGTACCAGGCGCAAGACTTAAGCAAGTGTCTCGAATTCATTAAAGGACAGCCAAGTTCGCTACACGTTCAAAAAATTACGGAGGCCACAAGGGGGGTGTAACACCCCAAAAATATTCTTCTGGAGTTTCAAAATCTTTTCTTTAAAATGAATTCATTGGAAACCATTTTGATCCTATTTTCTTCCTTCTGTTTGGAAACCTTTTTAAAATTTAGTTGGGTTCAAAATTTTCTAAAAAAGGGTCTGTTTTGATTCATGATTCTAATTGGAAATGATCCTTAGAATTCAAATATTTCCTTTTAGAAAAGTTTTAGACATAACTAAAATATTCTAAGGAGAAGCTCTTTTCTTTTCTAACACTTCCAAAATCCATCCAACAATCTTTCCACCACTCCTAAATTGTCCCTCAAGTCAATCACACCTTCTAGGACAGAAACCAACTCCTTTCCACCTTACAAAAACATTTCTACAATATTTACCAAATTCCAAAGTTGGAATTTATATTATTCATAGTTTCTTTGGGTTACAAAGGAACTATAATTTCTACCACATTTCTGCCCCCACAAAAAAATATTCTAGCAACTAGACAGTACCTATAACCCATTTCACCAAAATCTTTGGTTGCCACAGTTCAAAAATTTCAAATTTCCTTCAATTTAAATTTGAACCAGATTCAATCTTTCTGACACAAACTCAATTTTTATAGCTCCAAAAATTCTGAAACTTTGCCAAACCCATTTTTGAGCATCAACACCCTACCAAAAAAATCCACATTAATTCCTAAAATCCCTAGCACCTTCTGGCATTCTATCATACACCTCATGTGCACACTGTTCATGACTAAACAAAATTCAGTTAACTGAATTTGGTCAGCGACAGAGGCGGTCGACGCCGTGCTACTCACTCCACCCCATCTCCTATCCCTCCACGCCTCCTATCCTCATAAATGGATCACCACGGGGCCCCGCTGGTCAGTGGCCGCCGCCGTCGGCACAGTGGCTGGCCGGTGCAACGACCACCGAGCTCATCCACGGCGAGCCGAGGGGATCGGCACCGCGCCCGCCCTCTTCACTCCAACTACTGCTCGCTCCACCTACTTTTCCTCCATGCGGCACCTCCTCCGCATCGTCGACGCGCCGACCATGCCGCTTGGACCCCACCTGGCAGTCGCCGGAACTGGCACCGCCGCCGCACCAGTACGGGCCACCTCACCGTGGATAAGGCCGGAGAGCTCGAGCCCGTCCACGCCGGCCTCTCCGGAACTCTCCACCGCCCTCATTAACCCCTCGCCGCCCACGACCACCGCCCCTATCTACCCGCCGGCCGGAATTAACTCCGGCGTTATCCGCCCTCGCCGGCCACCCTCGAACCGCCTATAAAAGGCCCTCTCGAGCTCCACAGATCACCCACACCACCTCCACACCATCCCAATCGCCCTTCCGTGCACTCCCCGATCTCGGGGAGGCCTCCTTCCCTGACTTCGACCACCGCTCTGCCGCCACTGCCCCCGATCTGTTCATCGCCATCACTCCACCTCCACCGCTAAAACCTTGCCAGTAGCCCATTCGTACACCCACTCATCGATTCCCCGCCCCAATTCGGGACCCCGAGCTCTCTCCGACGAGATCTACCACCACCCGAATCGCCGTCCGCCGCCGTCGACCTCGCCGTTGTTCTGGTGATCACCGACAACCACCACCGCCACCCACCGACGCGGTAGTCATCCCTGAGCATGTCCACACCATCTCCAGCCACTGGAACCCCGGCGATCGTCGCCGGCGATCGCCGCACTCTCCCTGTCCTTGCGCGCGTGCGCGCTCAAAATCAAACCTGACGGGTGGCCCCCACCCGTCAGCGTTTTATTCTTTTCTGGTGAAAACAGAAAACGTATTCGGTGGTTTACGCGTTCTGAACTGGGAAGCGTACTTTCCCCGAAACGTTTTCCTTTTTCTATTTTTAATAAAAACAGATTTGACCACATCTTTGACTGCTTCTAGTTTTTAAACTACAAATGCAAATGACTTGATTCTTTTTTCTGTTATTCTTATTTTTCTCCCTAGTTTTTTTTAGTATTTATTTAAAAATATTTTGAGACAAGTTTTTGTACTGTAATAAAATTTTGATTTGAAATTAAATTTGGATTTTTCAGAAAAAGAAGAAGAAAACTTTGCTGGAAATTTGGAGGGGTTTTCCACTGACTACTTTGGACAAGGCAAGCATTTTGAACTTGGGATATGATGAAGTGCATGCATGGTTGCATCGGTTTAATATTGCATCGTATGTGAAGTAAATAGTGAGAGCATGCATTGGTCATGTCACCTTGTGAAATTCTTGCATGCATCATGGCATCATGCTAACGTATGGATATGGTGAGAACCAGGAGTGTACTCCTTCCTTGGACGTGCCGGTGGGCACGGGCCATTTTTCTTGACACGGTGGTGTCACATGACATATGTGGAACATATCGGTTAAAATAATAACACCTCCTGAGTCGACGTAGATCGAGTCTTGCTCCGTTACACCTAGCTGTATACCGTGCTGCCACGGGTCCTTCTGCAAGGAAGGTATGGTTCAGTAAGTTGTTAACCCCTGTCTGGGTACACACCACATAGAGGGCCACGATGAGGGTTTCCACGGCCATGGACTAAATCCGGTCATCGGGTCAGAGGGCATGGGTGTTACCGGCTAGATGTAGCCGCGAGGGGGTCCCCCCTTGGAATCCGCGTGTATGAATAGTGATCCCATGCAGAAACGTTGGTTTTCCCTGTCTTAAAGTTTTTTCTGAAAAGATGTTGTGGGTGATTCCTGGCATCCGGACAGTTAAGCTGGTGTGTGCTGGTCAGGTGTGTTTCAACCTAAAGACCGTAATGGGAATTAGTCAGTGTCACGGTGCTGACTATAGAAACCTCATACACGTGGGTAAAGAGTACACCCTCTGCAGAGTTATACCTATTCGAATAGCCGTGTCCGCGGTCAAGGACGTTAGCTGGGTGGGTCAAGTATCGGTCCCGGTGTCGGTCTTTGGAGGAGATAATTAACATCAAGCATGGATATTTTTGCAGGATTAATTATTGTCACTACTAATATTATCATGAACATATTACTGATGATATGAATATTATTGTGGACTAACCTGTTTCTCTTATTATATTTTCTGAGTGTCTCAGGGGCTGGCTAGACTACCCCGGACATTCAGTTTTATTTTCAAGACCTCTCGAGGTGTCGCTTGAGTTCTCGGATGGTCCTGTCTCGTCCGATTTCTCTTTTAGACACCCGATTGGCATTCCTTTTGAAGACCTCCCGTGGTCTCGCTTGAGTTCTCGGATGGTCCTGTCTCATCCGATTTCTCTTTTAGACACCCGATTGGCATTTCTTTTCAAGACCTCTCGTGGTGTCGCTTGAGTTCTCGGATGGTCCTGTCTCGTCCGATTTCTCTTTTAGACATTCGATTGGCATTTCTTTTCAAGACCTACCGTGGTGTCATTTTTAGACATCCGACCGGCATTTTTCTTTATATTTTTTTTCTTACCCTAACACTTTACTTCTGCACATGTTACAAATTTTATCATGCCATGACTTAACTCTGCCAGCATGCACACATATATGTTATGGTTAGCATGAACATTTCATACCATGGGCATGTGCATTCATTATATCTTTTGTCCATTATGTTTGCGAGTACATTCCAACGTACTCACTGGCTTGTCCCTGGCTATTTACTTGGCCAGACTTGGAGGAGGACGAGCTTGTGGAAGAGGATTGCGCTAGCGAGCCCGACGCTTAGAGGAGTCCCAGTCAGACCACCTGTGATGTAGGAGTCTACCACATGTATCATCCGTTGAGCTTCCGCTACACGAATAGAGTAGTCAAGTCTCACACTGACACTTGGCTCTGTTTTATTGTATCTGTAGTACAGTACCACCACACCACTGTCATATTCCACCCCGTAGTATATTGGCAAGTTTGTAATAAACTTGTTGAGTCACCCTGACTCAACCCTGTGTAATATTATATTTGTACTGGTTATCTGTATCAAGGGAGTCCACCAGAGGTTCTTGGGGCTGGTAGGACTCGAGGGCTCTTCTGTGATTATTTCCAGAAAAGGGGCCCGACAAACCTTGGTATCAGAGCCAGGCTGACTGTAGGAAGCCCTAGGCACGATCGCTAGCACCCGAGTCAGTACTAACATTTTTAGCATGCATCTCATGCATTGTAGCAAATTTTCCTTGGTCATCATATACTTATAATATGACTATTTGGATTTTTGTCTACCGATGTAGATGGCGAGTAGTAGACCCAGACCACAGCACGCTTAGAGGATGGAGTAGGACGCTAGTTTAAATAAGTGGTCGTGTAATATACAGTTTCTACAAGCACCTTGCATAATTAAACCATGCTTGTATGATAAAATCTGGCATGCATAATTAAATCTGCTTGTGTGTTATAATCTGTTACTTTTTGCGCTTACAATTTTGGGGAGGGAATTATTTTCAGTCGCTTAAAAATTTATTTCCTTCTCTGTCACTTCTTTTCTTATCGGTGTTACACAAATACCCCAGAAAGAAAATGCATCGTCCCTGGACTCGTTCCATGCCAAATCCGCCAGAGGACAATTTTAGACAAATGGGAAATAATTTTACTTGGGGACAGACAAGTCAACAGAGTAGCGACTCAGCATTCTCACAAGTATGCTGTCTGTACGAGCAAAGCCAGCAACAGCACCAAGAGATGATGCAGCACTTAATCAATATGGGGAATCACCAGGAGCAGAACCAACCCAGATCCAAATTATCTGAATTGCAGAAGACAAAACCAACGGTCTTTACGCACACAGACAAACCGTTGGAGGCAGACGATTGGCTACGTGATATTGAAAGGAAATTGGTTATTGCCCAGTGTGCGGACCAGGAAAAAGTGCTATATGCTCCGCACTATTTTTCTGGAACCGCAGCGTCATGGTGGGAGAATTTGTGTCACACGCACCCCAATGGAGCAAATATGACATGGGAACAATTCAAGGAAAATTTCCGGGGACCACATATTCCCAACAGCATTATGAAATTGAAGAAAAGGGAGTTTGAGGATCTCAGGCAGCGAGGCACCACAGTGACGCAATACCTAGACCAGTTTACTCAGCTAGCCCGGTACGCCAACGACGAATACATGACGGAAAACAAGAAGATGGAAAAATTTCTTGATGGACTGATTCCCTCTCTGAAGTGCCAACTGGTGGTCCATACCTTTCCAGATTTTAAGACACTGGTAGACAAGGCCATCATACTGGAGAACGAACACCACAACATGAATGAAATTCGCAAGCGCCGTATGAACCAGTCAACACAAGTGCGCAACAACAGGCCCAGGAATGAATTTTAGACACCCGATTGGCATTCCTTTTCAAGACCTCCCGTGGTGTCGCTTGAGTTCTCGGATGGTCCTGTCTCATCCGATTTCTCTTTTAGACACCCGATTGGCATTTCTTTTCAAGACCTCTCGTGGTGTCGCTTGAGTTCTCGGATGGTCCTGTCTCGTCCGATTTCTCTTTTAGACATTCGATTGGCATTTCTTTTCAAGACCTACCGTGGTGTCATTTTTAGACATCCGACCGGCATTTTTCTTTATATATATTTTTCTTACCCTAACACTTTACTTCTGCACATGTTACAAATTTTATCATGCCATGACTTAACTCTGCCAGCATGCACACATATATGTTATGGTTAGCATGAGCATTTCATACCATGGGCATGTGCATTCATTATATCTTTTGTCCGTTATGTTTGCGAGTACATTCCAACGTACTCACTGGCTTGTCCCTGGCTATTTACTTGGCCAGACTTGGAGGAGGACGAGCTTGTGGAAGAGGATTGCGCTAGCGAGCCCGACGCTTAGAGGAGTCCCAGTCAGACCACCTGTGATGTAGGAGTCTACCACATGTATCATCCGCTGAGCTTCCTCTACACGAATAGAGTAGTCAAGTCTCACACTGACACTTGGCTCTATTTTATTGTATCTGTAGTACAGTACCACCACACCACTGTCATATTCCACCCCGTAGTATATTGGCAAGTTTGTAATAAACTTGTTGAGTCACCCTGCCTCAACCCTGTGTAATATTATATTTGTACTGGTTATCTGTATCAAGGGAGTCCACCAGAGGTTCTTGGGGCTGGTAGGACTCGAGGGCTCTTCTGTGATTATTTCCAGAAAAGGGGCCCGACAGGGGGAACCCTTCCCCGCTCGAGGATAACGCAGCCCGAAGGGCGCCCTCAATTTTAAACAACCAAAAAGTCACCTGGCGAGTGTGTTGCTATAGGAGCGGACGGCTGCTTGAGAAAGCGTGTCGCGGGAGTCCATCCCTCATGGACCAGGTGGCCCCCGAGTCCTTGGGGGCCACTGACGTGGCTTCAGACTGCGTCGGTATTTCCCCAAAGAGGAAGGGATGATGCAGCACATCGACGGTAAGTATTTCCCTCAGTTATGAAACCAAGGTATCGAACCAGTATAAGGATCACCAACACTACGTAAACAACACCTGCACACAAAGAACAAATACTTGCAACCCGACGCGAAAGAGAGGTTGTCAATCTCTCTACGGTAAAAAGATAGATTAGGATATGATAGATTGGATAGATATATCTCTCAAGAACACAAAATAAAAAGGGCAAATAAAAAGTGTAGCAAGGTATTTTTGGGTTTTTGTAATAATAGATCTGAAAACAAAAGCGGCAAAAAGATAGATCGGAAAGCAATATGTTGGAAAAGTAGACCCGGGGGCCGTAGGTTTCACTAGTGGCTTCTCTCATGAGCATAGCACACGGTGGGTGAACAAATTACTGTTGGAAAATTGATAGAAGATCAAATAATCATGACGATATGCAAGGCGATGATCGTTATATAGGCATCACGTCCATGATCAGTAGGCCAAAACGATTCTGCATCTACTACTATTACTCCACACATCGACCGCAATCCAGCATGCATCTAGTGTATTAAGTTCATGGAAAAACAGAGTAATGCAATAAGAACGGTGACATGATGTAGACAAGATTTATTCATGCAGGAATAGACCCCATCTTGTTATCATTAATAGCAACAATACATGCGTGCCTCGCTGGACCTTCTGTCATTGGGAGAGGACACCGCAAGATCGAACCCATCACAAAGAACCTCTTCCCATGGCAAGAAAAATCGATCTAGTTGGCCTAACTAAACCAAAGATTCGAAGAAGAAATACGAATCTATAAGTAATCATGCATATAAGAGATAAAAGAAGACTCAAATAATATTCATGGATAGAAACCGATAATGAACTCAAAATTCATCGGATCCCAACAAACACACCGCAAAAGTTTACATCAAATAGATCTGCAAGAGGCCATTGTATTGAGAATAAAAAGAGAGAGAGGAACCCATCTAGCTACTGCCTATGGACCCGTAGGTCTATGGTGGACTACTCACGCATCATCGGAGAGGCACCAATGAGGATGATGAACCCCTCCGTGATGGTGTTAGATTGGATCTCGCGGTTCTGGAACTTGCGGTGGCTGGATGTGTTTTCCGTCGACTCCCTTAGGGTTTCTGGAATATTTGGGAATATATAGGCATCAGAGGTGGTGGAGAGGCGTCCCGAGGAGGGCATAACCCATCAGGGCATGCCCGGGGCCTCTCGCGCGCCCTGGTGGGTTGTGGTCTCCTCGGCCCTCCTCTCTGGTACTTCTTTGACCCACTGGCTGTCTTCTGGCCCAAAAAAAATCTCCAAAAAGTTTCGTCGTGATTGGACTCCGTTTGGTACTGATATTCTGTGAAGTAAAAAAGCAAGCAAAAACAGCAACTTGCACTTTGGCACTATGTCAATAGGTTAGTCCCAAAAAATGATATAAAGTTGCTATAAAATGATTGTAAAACATCCAAGAATGATAATATAACAGCATGGAACAAGCAAAAATTATAGATACGTTGGAGACGTATCAGCCACCGAGGAGCCGGCGCCTCACGAGGCACCATCGCGAGCCGCGTGAGTCTCAGGTAGGTGGCGCCAGCGTTCCTCAGACCGAAGGGCACGTGTGCGCGGACGCCGGTGCCGCCTCGGCCTTGCCCGGCCTGCGGCCGCAGGAAGAGGCCCCTTGAACTGGCGTTGTTGAGCCCCGTGATGTCGTCGCAAATGCGCACCTTGACGTCATCCCCAGGAACTGATGCCGACCCGGCTAGCCACACCGATGAAGGCATGCCGCGCATTGCTCAAGCTTCCCACAGCCTATCGATTTCCCGGGCGATGAACTCCTGTGCCCCCAGTGCCTAGAGCTGCTCCCTCCGTTCGCGGGGGCGCGCGTGGAAGCATGCCTCCAAGTCGTGCCCGAGCACCCCCCCTCGTCACACAGGTGAGGTTAGAGGCCTTCCATATGGAATCCCCAAGCCTGGCCCGCGGGAGGTGTCGAGCGCGCCTTCCTATGCTGGAGGGAGGCGAGTGCCGGTGACAGGTGCAAGGTTCGCGATGCTGCCGCTGGGCGCCGCACCCCTTGCCTCGGGCTGGCCTTGGGCGGGCATTAGCTGCTTGTTCTTCGGGCGCACGGCCTCGCGGGGTGATACGTCTCCAACGTATCTATAATTTTTGCTTGTTCCATGCTGTTATATTATCATTCTTGGATGTTTTACAATCATTTTATAACAACTTTATATCATTTTTTTGGGACTAACCCATTGACATAGTGCCAAAGTGCCAGTTGCTATTTTTGCTTGTTTTTTACATAGCAGAAAATCAATACCAAACAGAGTCCAATCGCGACGAAACTTTTTGGAGATTTTTTCTGGACCAGAAGACACCCAGTGGGCCAAAGAAGTGCCGGGGGAGTGGGCCGAGGAGACCACAACCCACCAGGGCGCGCCAGGGGGCCCCCGGTGCGCCGTGATGGGTTGTGCCCTCCTCGGGGCCCCTCTCCACCGCCTCTGATGCCTATAAATTCCCAAATATTCCAAAAACCCTAGGGGAGTCGACAAAACACAATTCCAGCCGCCCCAAGTTCCAGAACCTCGAGATCCAATCTAAACACCATCACGGAGGGGTTCATCTTCCTCATAGGTGCCTCTCCGATGATGCGTGAGTAGTCCACCATAGACCTACGGGTCCGTAGGCAGTAGCTAGATGGCTTCCTCTCTCTCTTATGATTCTCAATACAATGGTCTCTTGGAGATCTATTTGATGTAAACTTTTGCGGTGTGTTTGTTGGGATCCGATGAATTTTGAGTTCAAGATCAGTTTCTATTCATGAATATTATTTGAGTCTTCTTTGATCTCTTATATGCATGATTACTTTTAGCCTCGTATTTCTTCTCCGAATCTTTGGTTTAGTTAGGCCGACTAGAACGATTTTTCTTGCCATCGGAAGAGGTACTTTGTGATGGGTTCGATCTTGCGGTGTTCTTTCCCAGTGACAGAAGGGGCAGCAAGACACGCATGTATCGTTGCTATTAAGGATAACAAGATGGGGTCTATTCCTACATGAATAGATCTTGTCTACATCATGTCATCATTCTTATTGCATTACTCCGTTTTTCCATGAACTTAATACACTAGATGCATGCTGGATAGCGGTCGATGTGTGGAGTAAGAGTGGTAGATGCAGGCAGGAGTTGGTCTACTTATCTTGGACGTGATGCCTATATAATGATCATCGCCTTAGATATCGTCATGACTATTCGATTTTCTATCAATTGCCCAATAGTAATTTGTTCACCCACCTTGCGCTATACTCATGAGAGAAGCCACTAGTGAACCCTACGCCCCCCGGGTCTACTTTTCCAACATATTGCTTTCCGATCTATCTTTTTGCAATCTTTGTTTTCAGATCTACAAAACCAAAAACCCAAAAACATATTGCTGCATATTTTATTTGCCCTTTTAATTTTGTGTTCTTGAGAGATCTATCTCTCCTATCTATCACTACCTAATCTATCTTTTTACCGTAGAGAGATTGACAACCTCTTTTTCACGTCGGGTTGCAAGTATTTGTTGTTTGTGTGCAGGTGCTGCTTATTGGGTGGTGGTGATCCTGCTACTGGTTCGATAACCTTGGTTTCATAACTGAGCGAAATACTTACCGTCGATGTGCTGCATCATCCCTTCCTCTTTGGGGAAATACCGACGCAGTCTCAAGCCATGTCAAAGGAATTTTTGGCGCCGTTACCGAGGGGACTCCATCATCATCTACCAGGTTCCTAATCACAAATCTCATCTCCTTCCAATTACATTATTTGCCATGTGCCTCTCGTTTTCCTCTCCCCCACTTCACCAATTTGCCGTTTTATTCGCCCTCTTTTTCATTTGCCCTTTGTCTCGTCAGATCTCTTGCTTGTCGCTATGACTAGCGTGACTACGCCCCCTTTGTCACCAGATTTTGAAGTTCTATACTTCAAACAAAAACAAGGGGACAATTTGAAAGATGCCTGGTATAGGCTAATGGAATCCTATCGTATTTCCAATCTAAAAGGAGACGCAAAACTTTTGCTTAGAAATTTTTACATTGGATTGGCTTTGCATCAAAGAGAGATTTTGGATTTTGCCTGAAAAGGGAATTTTATTGAACTTGATGCAAATGCCGCTTATGAAGTTTTGGAAGGGATTTTGGGGGTTCCTCCACCAAAAAAGGGGCTTGCTTTTTCACAAGAGGGAGTTCAAATTCTTGACAAATTGGGTGACTTACATAAGCACTTGGTCGAGTTACAAAAATATCACGAAGCCCTCAAACATATTAGTGGGAACCTCAATTGCTTGAACACTTTGATTACCCTTTGCAATAAGCGTTTGGATATTTTGGATCTTAAGACGGTTTCTTCTCCTGAAAATTTGGGGAAGTGGAACGAGCCCCCCGGATTTGAGAAGGCCCTCACAAAAGTGGCCAAAACTAAAGATGACAATACTTGAATCTATGCGTTATGCCTAGCTAGGGCATAAAACGATAGCGCTTGTTGGGAGGCAACCCAATGAATAAATAAATTTTTGCTTTTTCCTTTCAGTTTTTGAGTGTTGACACAATTATGCCTCTGTTATGATTGTGTTTTTATGGTTTATTTAGTGTTTGTGCCAAGTAAAGCCTTTAGGATGATTCATAGGATGAGTAGAAGCGATGCTGAATCTGAAACAGAAACTTTGCGTCCAGTATATGAATTTTCATTTTTTGCTGGAACATGATCTTGGTCTGAAATTTTAACACAGTGTTTCTATAAAAATTCCTTACGACGTCCTAATTGTTCAGAATTTTTAGAGATACAGAAGTATGGTTAGAGTACAGATTACTACAGACTGTTCTGTTTAAGACAGATTCTGTTTTCGTTGCATTGTGCTTGTTTTGATGAATCTATGGGTTATATTGAAGGGTATGAGCCATGGTAAAGTTAAAATACAGAAGTTATAATGCAACAATAAAATATGAATGGGTTTGCAAGAGTACCTAAAGTAGTGATTTGCTTTATTATACTAACGGATCTCACGAAGATTTTATTGAGTTTTGTGTGATTGAAGTTTTCTAGTTTTGGGTGAGATCACGATGGATGAAGGAATAAGGAGTGATAAAAAGCCTAAGCTTGGGGATGATACCGCACCCCCAAGATATATCAAAAGAGAAACAAGCAACTAAGCTTGGGGATGCCCCCGAGTGGCATCCCCTCTTTCTTCTAACGACCATCGGTATTTTACTTGGAGCTATATTTTTATTCGTCACATATCATGAGTTTTGCTTGGAGCGTCTTGTATCTTTGCTTGATTTGTTTGTTAGTTTGTCACTTGTATCCTAGCTGGACACACCTATTTGAGAAAGCCAAAATCATGCTATGATTTGTTAGAATTGCTCTATGTGCTTCACTTAAACTTTTTGAGCTATAGAATTGCTCTAGTGCTTCACTTATATCTTTTTGAGCATGGTGTGTTTGGAAATTTTGGTAGAAATACTCTCATGCTTCACTTAGATTATTTTGAGAGTTAGTAAATTTTGAAGAAATCCTCTCATGCTTCACTTATACCTTTTTGAGAGATGAGATCTTTATGCTCATGTGCTTCACTTAAATTTGTTTGAGCTCGTCAAAAAAGCAATGGCAATATATGAAACTAGTCCCAAAGTGATAGATATCCAAGGAGGATATAATAAAAACTTTCATGAAGATCATTGGAAAAATTAAACTTGATTCTTTGTAATAGTTTTGAAACATGATGATAGTAATATGTGAGAAATGCTAGTGAGTAATTATGCTTAGTAGGAATATTGGTGTTAAGGTTTGTGATTCCCTATGCATGCACGAAAGTCAATAGTTATGCTATGAAGTTACATCGTACTTATGGTGCATTATTCGGTGTTAGTTATGCTCAATGCTCACTTATGTGAATTTTTGTTTCTTGGTTTGGTTGCTTCCCAATCTATTTGCTAGCCTCCATTTGTACTAAGTAGAAATACTACTTGTGCATCCAAAATCCTTAAACCAAGTTTTGCCTTATGAGTCCACCATACCTACCTATGTGCGGTATTTCCATGCCGTTCCAAGCAAATTTGCATGTGCCATCTCTAAATTTTCAAAATAAATTTTCTCTTTTGTGTGCCCGTACCGCTCATGAAACGGTGGGGACTGTCCAATATTTTTCCATGCTAGATGTGTTATTCTCAAGATGAGTGTTTATTCACTTGTCATTGCACGAGAGTGCGGCGGTAATAGGGATGACCATTCCCGAAATGAAAAAGAAAGAAAAAATATTTACTTTATGTTGTCAAATAATAATTTCCTTGGAAAGTGTTGGTATGGAAGGCAACCGTGGATACGGCCCGCCATGGAAAGTGAAAGTTTGGTGGAAAAAGAAATAAACTTTATTTTCTGTTTGGGAACCGCCTATGATATATCTAGCATGGAAAGTATTGTGAGCTACTTTGTCGTTTTCGTTGACGCGAAAAGCATGCCACCCAAAATATTTTTCTCTCTCAATTTAAAACTTTGAGCTCTGGCACCTCTACAAATCCCTACTTCCCTCTGCGAAGGGCCTATCTATTTACTTTATGCAATTTTTATTTTTACTTTGAGTCTCCATCTTCTCTTATAAAGCACCAACTAGGGGGCACTATGATCGTACATGAGCATTGGGCATAGTTAATATTTGAGTGTGTCTCATGAATGGATCAATGATTGAGCATGATGGGCTAGGGATAACTTTCTTTAGTGTTGATATTTTGAAAGACATGGTTGCTTGTTGGCATGCTTGAGTATTGAAGTCATTATGTTAAAACTAGACTATTGCTTTGAATCATTTACAAGTCCAAATGTCCATGATATACTAAAGAAAAGAATATGATGAACATGTTAGGCAGCATTCCACATCAAAAATTCTGTTTTTATCATTTACCTACCCGAGGACGAGTAGGAATTAAGCTTGGGGATGCTGCTACGTCTCCAACGTATCTATAATTTTTGCTTGTTCCATGCTGTTATATTATCATTCTTGGATGTTTTACAATCATTTTATAACAACTTTATATCATTTTTTGGGACTAAGCTATTGACATAGTGCCAAAGTGCCAGTTGCACTTTTTGCTTGTTTTTTACATCGCAGAAAATCAATACCAAATGGAGTCCAATCGCGACGAAACTTTTTGGAGATTTTTTCTGGACCAGAAGACACCCAGTGGGCCAAAGAAGTGTCGGGGGAGTGGGCCGAGGAGACCACAACCCACCAGGGTGCGCCAGGGGGGCTCCGGCGCGCCCTGATGGGTTGTGCCCTCGGGGCCCCTCTCCACCACCTCTGATGCCTATAAATTCCCAAATATTCCAAAAACCCTATGGAGTCGACGAAACACAATTCCAGCCGCCGCAAGTTCCAGAACCTCGAGATCCAATCTAAACACCATCACGGAGGGGTTCATCTTCTTCATAGGTGCCTCTCCGATGATGCGTGAGTAGTCCACCATAGACCTACGGGTCCGTAGGCAGTAGCTAGATGGCTTCCTCTCTCTCTCTTATGATTCTCAATACAATGGTCTCTTAGAGATCTATTTGATGTAAACTTTTGCGGTGTGTTTGTTGGGATCCGATGAATTTTAAGTTCATGATGAGTTTCTATCCATGAATATTATTTGAGTCTTCTTTGATCTCTTATATGCATGATTACTTATAGCCTCGTATTTGTTCTCCGAATCTTTGGTTTAGTTAGGACGACTAGATCGATTTTTCTTGCCATGGGAAGAGGTGCTTTGTGATGGGTTCGATCTTGCGGTGTTCTTTCCCAGTGACAGAAGGGGCAGCAAGACACACATGTATCGTTGCTATTAAGATAACAAGATGGGGTCTATTCCTACATGAATAGATCTTGTCTACATCATGTCATCGTTCTTATTGCATTACTCCGTTTTCCATGAACTTAATACACTAGATGCATGCTGGATAGCGGTCGATGTGTGGAGTAATAGTGGTAGATGCAGGCAGGAGTCGGTCTACTTATCTTGGACGTGATGCCTATATAATGATCATCGCCTTGGATATCCTCATGACTATTCGATTTTCTATCAATTGCCCAACAACAATTTGTTCACCCACCGTGCGCTATACTCATGAGAGAAGCCACTAGTGAACCCTACGCCCCCCGGGTCTACTTTTCCAACATATTGCTTTCCGATCTATCTTTTTGCAATCTTTGTTTTCAGATCTACAAAACCAAAAACCCAAAAAAATATTGCTGCATATTTTATTTGCCCTTTTTATTTTGTGTTCTTGAGAGATCTATCTCTCCTATCTATCACTACCTAATCTATCTTTTTACCGTAGAGAGATTGACAACCTCTCTTTCGCGTCGGGTTGCAAGTATTTGTTGTTTGTGTGCAGGTGTTGCTTATTGGGTGGTGGTGATCCTCCTAGTGGTTCGATAACCTTGGTTTCATAACTGAGGGAAATACTTACCGTCGCTGTGCTGCATCATCCCTTGCTCTTTGGGGAAATACCGATGCAGTCTCAAGCCACGTCAAAGGAATTTCTGGCGCCGTTGCCGAGGGGACTCCATCATCATCTACCAGGTTCCTAATCACAAATCTCATCTCCTTGCAATTACATTATTTGCCATTTGCCTCTCGTTTTCCTCTCCCCCACTTCATCAATTTGCTGTTTTATTCACCCTCTTTTTCATTTGCCCTTTGTCTCGTCAGATCTCCGCTTGTCACTATGACTAGCGTTACTACTCCCCCTTTGTCACCAGAATTTGAAGTTCTATACTTCAAACAAAAACAAGGGGAAAATTTGAAAGATGCCTCGTATAGGCTAATGGAATCCTATCGTATTTCCAATCTAAAAGGAGACACAAAAGTTTTGCTTAGAAATTTTTACATTGGATTGGCTTTGCATCAAAGAGAGCTTTTGGATTTCGCCTCAAAAGGGAATTTTATTGAACTTGATGCAAAGGCCGCTTATGAAGTTTTGGAAGGGATTTTGGGGGTTCCTCCACCAAAAAAGGGGCTTGCTTTTTCACAAGAGGGAGTTCAAATTCTTAACAAATTGGGTGACTTACATAAGCACTTGGTCGAGTTACAAAAATATTACGAAGGCTCTTGGGTGACTTACATGAGGGTCTTGGTGACCATGACGTTGCTCATGGTGGGGGAGCACAACATCGGGAGCGCATCGGCAGCTGCTGTGGATTTGAGGCCGTCCCTAGCATCGAAGGAGATGGCGTACTACGACCGCTTGAGGGGCCGAGTGGCCTCCGGCTTCGGGAGGGCCACGTTCACCTCGCGGGAGAACTGCTTGAACAGGCGGTTGGACGCTAGGGCGTGGGCTCTACCAAGGATGCAGGCTATCGCGCGAGGCTCCTGGTAGCCCCCAGCCCCCTCGTCCCGCTATGCGTCGTCATTCCTTCTAGGTGGTGGGGGCAGCGGCGGGAGAGCCGTGTTGTCCTGAGGGCGCACCTCGCGAGGTTGTTCGCGCCAGGCATTCTCGCGAGGCCATCCACGCCAGTTGTCCTCATGAGGCAGCTCGCGCCAGCCTTGGCGAGAGTTGCCGCCACGGCTATCCCACTTGCCTCCGCCACGGCCGCCTCCGCGGCCTGCGCTGTGATTACTGCATTCTAGACATCGCCCACGCGCTCGTCACGGATGGACTTGAGCTCCTGGCAGTCCTCAGTGTTGTGCGTGTGCAAGTCGTGGTAGATGCAGAACGGGCGACGGTCCTTCTCGGGCGCGTCACGGTCGCGGCCACGCTTTTGCTCGGGCTTCGCCGCCAGAACGGTTGGGCCTTTGCGTTTCACCTCCTTGGCCTTTGCCTTGCCGTCGTCCGGCATAGCGTTGGGGTTAGCATGGATGAAGAGGCGACCCTCCTCAGCCTTGGCGCATTTGTCAGTGAGGTTGAAGAGCTCCAGAGCCGAGCTGAGTCCGTCGTTGATGGCGAGCTTTTCGCACATCCGGACGTCCTTGACGCCACTAGTGAACGGCATGATGATGGCTTCGTCCATGGCGCGCGGGATCTTGTTACGCACCTGGCTGAAGCGTTGGATGTACTTGCACAAGGTCTTTCCGGGGCGCTGCTTCACGCGCTGCAGGTCGTTGATGGAGAGCGGGCGGTCATGCATGCCCTTGAAATTGGCGACGAACAGCTCAGAAAGCTTGCTCCAAGAAGAGATCGTCTCCTCGGGTAGGTTCATGAGCCAGGAACGCGCGCCATCCTTGAGGGCCATGGGGAACCAGTTCGCCATGACCTTGTCGTCGCCGTTCGGCGCCTCGATGCTCAGCGCGTAGAGCTAGAGGAACTCCGTGGGGTCAGGGCCCCCATCGTAGCGCGAGGGTAGCTCAGGCTTGAACTTGACAGTCCAAACCACCCTCCGCAGCTCCCGAGTGAACACTCGGCAGCCCACTGTGCTGGTGGGACGCCGTGCGCCAGGGCGGCTCGGTTCTGGCGTCCTGCGGCACAACATCTTTGACGATCTTGTCTTGGCGCTGGCGCTGCTGCTCAATGAACACCCACAAGTCTGGTGGCACGCGACGGATGATCTGGCAGCTCGCTTCGTCCTGCGCCGGTGGAGGCACCTCGCGGGGCGGGTCACGCGGGCGCGCGTTGCGTCGAGGCTCGACCGGCTCGTCGCGCAGTGGTGGTGGCGGAGGTGCTCCATGCGCCACGTCCCTGGCTCGAGATGGTGGGGGCGGAGCGAGCGAGAGGGCGCCGGGGCTTCTCTGACAGCGGTGACAAGCTCGGTGATGCGGCCCAGCCAGGCATCATAGCCAGCGTCTGCTGGGCGGTAGCGGAGCAGTTCGCACGCCATGAGCAACGCGGCCTACGCGTTCACGTGCTCAAGGCCAGCGTGGGAGGAGGAGGCCGTGGCGGTGCGGCCGTCCCTCTGCACGGAAGGGTGCATGGAGGAGTCTTGCTGCTCGCACGCAGCAGGGTCGGTGGCGGCGGCTTCGGCGCAGGCAGAGTGGCGGCGGCGGTCACGGCCCGCGGGCGCGGTCTGTACGACGCGAGCCTCTCGGAGCTTGGCACACACTCGATGGGCTTCGGCCATGGGGTCGGAGAGGACGGAGCCGAAACAGAGCTGAAGAGCGGTGGCGCACCTCTACCTGACGCGCCAAATGAAAGCACATTTGCTCCCTTGGTGGTTTTGGTAATTAATAACAACATATATGTCATTGAACTAATGTTTCCACTAAGCATATTTCAGGAAAAGTTCAATGATAGGGATGGCAAAAGGATTGTGGAGATACCCCAAGATGCAAGGAAATGGATTGGCAAAGCTTCAAGCAAGAGGACTCTACATTTTACTTTGTGAGAAATCACTTTGAGTCCATAGGAAAGCCAATACTATTAAAAAGGGGTAAGGTACTGTTGGTGAACAAGATGCTCCACGTGCACAAGTGATAGTCACCAAAAACACCCACAAACTTTCCACAAAAGTCTGTCCAAGCCATTCATGAAAATCAGTGCAACCAACAATTCCCACTCGGTGCCACCGATTCCCAAACTCAGACAAACCCATACCAAACCCTAGCCATTCGGTGCAACCGATTCTGCATCGGTGCCACCGAGTTCAGTTGCCAACTTTCTGTTACCTCGTTTCATAAAATCGGTCTTACCGAGTTTTTTGGATCGGCGTCACCGAGTTGTGCAATCTGACCGTTGGTCACCTAATCGGTACCACCGAGAGTTATGTATCGGTCTCACCGAGATTCAAAAGTTGCTGCCTTTTGGTCACTTCGGTACCACCGAGAGTTATGTATCGGTCTCACCGAGATTCAAAAGTTGCTGCCTTTTGGTCGCTTCGGTACCACCGAGTTTTATACTTCGGTGTCACCGAGTTGGTCACTTTAGGTGTAACGGTTGGATTTTTGGGGATGCCTATATATACCCCTTCTCCACCACCCACTCGAAAGAGAAGCACTCGGAACTATTCCATACTTGCCCCATCCTATTTTCTGAGAGAGAGCCACCTACTCATGTGTTGAGATCAAGCTATTCCATTCCTACCATATGAATCTTGATCTCTAGCCTCCCCAAGTAGCTTTCCACCAAATCAATCTCTTCCACCATAGCCAAATCTGTGAGAGAGTGATTGTGTGTTGAGGAGTCTATCATCTTGAAGCACAAGAGCAAGAAGTTCATCGACATTGCCGAGCCTATTACCTTTTGGAGGGTGGTGCCTCCTAGATTGGTTAGGTGTCGCTTGTGAGCCTCCTACTTTGTGTTGTGGAGTTGAACCAAGAAGTTTGTACGGGCAAGGAGATCGCCTACTTCGTGAAGATCTACCCATAGTGAGGCTAGTCCTTCGTGGATGGAAGCCGTTATGGAATAGTCAAGGTTGCTACTTCGTGGACCCTTATGGGTGGAGCCCTCCGTGGACTCTCGCGACCGTTACCCTCTGTGGGTTGAAGACTCCATAAACATGGACGTACGATAGCACCACCTATCGGAACCACGGGAAAAATCTTCGTGTCTTCAAATTGCGTTTGATCTCCCTTCCTACCCTCTACTACATATGCTTGTTGTTACTTTCCGCTGCTATACTCTTAGACATGCATGTGTAGGGTGTACTTGAATTGCTATCATTGCTAAAATCTGCCAACACTTAAAATTGGGAAAAGGTAGAATTTTTATTTGCTCAAGTAGTCTAATCACCCCCCCTCTAGACATATTTTCGATCCTACACCAAATGTCAGAATCGGGGCTCCGGGGACCCAAGAGAGGTTCGAACTCTGGGGTGCACCGGCTCTCCAACCTCGCTCACTCTCCCTATCCTACGGTGATGCTCTGGTATGCTTGAGCTTGGGGGGAAGGAGCAATGAACACACGATCTACCCAGGTTCGGGCCACCTCGCGGTGTAAAACCCTACTCCTGCTTATGTGAATTGTGTAGTGGTAGCCAGTGAATACAGTGTGTCCTCTACGATTGTTGCCTCCTCCCTTTATACCTGGCCTCGGCCCTCTTCCACGAAAATATCCGGCGGGAAGGGTTGCCACAAACGCCGGTTTGAAAGGGGACGGGACTGTAGTCTATCCTGACAAAAGTGGTCTCCGCCTGCCAAAGCCTCCCTCCATGACGCGCTGGTGGGCTCATGTTGTAAATATACCCTAGAGGCAATAATAATTTAGTTATTATCATATTTCCTTGTTCAAGATAATCGTTTATTATCCATGCTATAATTGTATTGATTGGAAACTCAAATACATGTGTGGGTACATAGACAACACTGTGTCCCTAGTATGCCTCTAATAGACTAGCACGTTGATCAAAGATGGTCAAGGTTTCCTAGCCATAGACATGAGATGTCATTTGATAACGGGATCACATCATTAGGAGAATGATGTGATGGACAAGACCCAAACTATGAACATAGCATATGATCGTGTCAATTTATTGCTATAGTTTTCTGCATGTCAAGTATCTGTTCCTATGACCATGCGATCATGCAACTCACTGATACCGGATGAATACCTTGTGTGTATCAAACGTCGCAACGTAACTAGGTGACTATAAAGGTGATCTATAGGTATCTCCGAGGGTGTCTGTTGAGTTGGCATGGATCGAGACTGGGATTTGTTACTCCGTGTGACGGAGAGGTATCCCAGGGCCCACTCGGTAATACAACATCACAATAAGCCTTGCAAGAAAAGTGACTAAAGAGTTAGCCATGGGATCTTGTATTATGGAACGAGTAAAGAGACTTGCCGGTAAGGAGATTGAACTAGGTATATTGATACCGACGATCGAATCTCGGGCAAGTAACATACCGAAGAACAAAGGGAACATCATACTGGATTAATTGAATCCTTGACATAGAGGTTCAACCGATAAAGATCTTCGTAGAATATGTAGGAGCCAATATGGACATCTAGGTCCCGCTATTGGTTATTGACCGTAGAGGTGTCTCGGTCATGTTTGCATAGTTCTCGAACCCGCAGGGTTTGCACACTTAAGGTTTGGTGACGTTTCAGTATAGTTGAGTTATGTATGTTGGTGACCGAAGGTTGTTCGGAGTCCCGGATGAGATCCCGGACGTCACGAGGAGCTCCGGAATGGTTCGGAGGTAAAGATTGATATATAGGAAGTCTCGTTTTGGTCACCGAAAAAGTTTCGGGTAATTCCGGTAATGTACCGGGGGTGCCGGGAGGGTTTCGGAGGGCCATCGGGAGGGGCCACTCACGCCGGGAGGCCACGTGGGCCTTAGGGGTGGCGCACCAGCCCTTAGTGGGCTGGGAAAGCCAGCCCCTAAGGGCCCATGCGGCTAGGGTTAGGGGAAAGGAAAAAACCCCAAGTGGGGAAGGGAAACTCCAAGTAGGAAAGGAATCCTACTTGGAGTAGGATTGGAGGTGGACTCCTCCACCTCCTCCTGGTTCGGCCGACTCCTAGGGGAAACCCTAGGGGTGCCAGCCCCTCCCCTCCCTCCTATATATACTAGAGGGGAGAGAGGGCCAAGACACCCAAGCCACGATGCAGCCCTCTCTCCCCAATAGATCGTCTCCTCTAGTTTTCGGCAGTGCTTACGCGAAGCCCTGCCGGAAGAGTTCCACCACTATCGCCGCCACGCCGTCGCGCTGTTGGAGAACTCGTCTACCTCTTCGCCCCTCTTGCTGGATCAAGAAGGCGGAGATCGTCATCAAGCTGTACTTGTGCTGAACGCGGAGGTGCCGTCAGTTCGGCACTAGATCGGGACGGATCGCGGGACGACTGTGATTTGGATCGCGAAGACGTTCGACTACACCAACCGCGTTCCTTAACGCTTCCTGCTTAGCGATCTACAAGTGTATGTAGATCCACTCTCCCTCTCGTAGGAAATTTTTTGTTTCCCATGCAATGTTCCCCAACAGTGGCATCATGAGCTAGGTCTATGCGTAGATGAGATCACGAGTAGAACACAAAGGAGTTTGTGGGCGTTAATGCTCAGATTGCTTCCTCCCTTGGTCTTTTCTTGATTTAGCGGTATTGTGGGATGAAGCGGCCCAGACCAACCTTACTCGTACGCTTACGAGAGACCGGTTCCATCAACTGACATGTGACTTTGTTGCATAAAGATGGCTGGCGGGTGTCTGTCTCTCCCACTTTAGTTGGATCGGATTCGACAAAGGCGGTCCTTGAGAAGGTTGAATAGCAATTTGTGTATCACCGTTGTGGTTTTTGCGTAGGTAAGAATCGTTCTTGCTAGATACCCGTAGCAGCCACGTAAAACATGCAACAACAATTAGAGGACGTCTAACTTGTTTTTGCAGGGTATGTTGTGATGTGATATGGCCAATTACATGATGAGATATATGTGATGTATGAGATGATCATGTTTTGTATAGAATATCACGACTTGCATGTCGATGAGTACGGCAACCGGCAGGAGTCATAGGGTTGTCTTTAATTTATTTTCGATGTTTTGCTTTACTTTATCGCTATGAGTTAGCAATAGTTGTAGAAGCAATAGTTGGCGCACCAAGCTCATGGCAACACGTTGATGGAGATCAAGATGATGGAGATCATGGTGTCATGCCGGTGACGATGGAGATCATGCCTGTGCTTTGGAGATGGAGATCAAAAGCACAAGTTCATGGCCATATCATGTCCCTTACGCTTTGCATGTGATGTTAATACTTTTATGCATCTTATTATGCTTAGGACGACGGTAGCATTATAAGGTGATCCCTCACTAAAATTTCAAGATAAAAATTGTGTTCTCCCCGAGTGTGCACCGTTGCGAAAGTTCATCGTTTCGAGACACCACGTGATGATCGGGTGTGATAGACTCTACGTTCGCATACAACGGGTGCAAGCCAGTGTTGCACATGCGGAACACTCGGGTTAAACTTGACAAACCTAGCATGTACAGACATGGCCTCGGAACACAAGAGACCGAAAGGTCGAACATGAGTCATATAGTAGATATGATCAACATGGAGATGTTCACCATTGAAACCACCTCATCTCACGTGATGATCGGACTTGGGTTGGTGGATTTGGATCATGTCACACTTAGACAACCTGAGGGATGTTGATTTGAGTGGGAGTTCTTAATTAATATGATTAATTGAACTCATTATCATGAACATAGTCAAAGTGACTTTGCAAATTATGTTGTAGATCAATAGCTCGCGCTGTAGCTCCCCTGTTTTTATACGTTCCTAGAGAAAATAGAATTGAAAGATGATGGTAGAAATAATGCGGACTGGATCCGTGATCTGAGGATTGTCCTCATTGCTGCACAGAAGGCTTATGTCCTTAATGCACCGCTCGGTGCGCCACCCCCTCAAGCGTCGTTTGTAGATGTTGTGAACATCTGACAGGCACGTTCTGATGACTACTTGATAGTGCAGTGTGTCATGCATTACGGCTTAGAATTGAGGCTCCAAAACGTTTTGAAAGTCACGGAACATATGAGATGTTCTAAGAGCTGAAATTGGGATCTCAGGCTCGTGCCCGTGTTGAGAGGTATGAGACCTCCAACAAGATTCTTTGCCTGCAAGATGAAGGAGAATAGCTCAATCGGTGAGCATGTGCTCAGATTGTCTGGGTACTACAATCGCTTGAATCGAGTGGGAGTTGATCTTCCAGACAAGATGGTGGTTGATATTGTTCTCCAAGTCACTGCCACAAAGCTACTAGAGCTTTGTGATGAACTATGAAATGCCAGGGATGGAAATAATGATCCCCGAGCTATTCGCGATGTTTGACACCGCGAAGGTAGAAATCAAGAAGGAGCATCAAGTGTTGATGGTTAGTAAAACCACTAGTTTTGAGAAGGGCAAGGGCAAGGAGGGAAACTTCATGGATGGCAAGCCAGTTGCTACTCCAGTAAATAAACCCAAGGTTGAACCCAAACCCAGGACTGAGTGCTTCTATTATGAGGAGAACGGTCGCTGAAGTGGAACAACCCTAAATACTTGGTAGATAAGAAGGCTGGCAACGTCAACGGAAGTATATTTGATATACGTATTATTGATGTGTACCTTACTAGTACTCCTAGTAGCACCTGGGTATTAGATACTGGTTCAGTTGCTAATGTTAGTCACTCGAAATAAAAGCTACGGAATAAGCGGAGACTAGCTAAGGGCGAGGTGATCATGTGTGTTGGAAGTGTTTCCAAGGTTGATGTGATCACCATCGCACGCTCCCTCTACCTTCGGGATTAGTGTTGAGCCTAAATAAATGTTATTTGGTGTTTGTGTTGAGCATGAACATGATTGGATCGTGTTTATTGCAATACGGTTATTCATTTAAGTCAGAGAATAATGGTTCATTGAATCTCGATCGTAGTGATACACATGTTCATAATATTGATGCCAAAAGATGCAAAGTTAATAATGATAGTACCACATACTTGTGGCACTTCCGCTAAAGGTCATATTGGTGTAAAGCGCATGCAAAAACTCCATGCTGATGGATCTTTGGACTCACTCAATTTCGAATCGGTTGAGACAAGCGGACCATGCCGCATGGGCAAGATGACTGAAACCCCGTTTTCCGGCTTGATGGAGCGGGCAAGTGACTTATTGGAAATGATACATGTTGATGTATGCGGTCCAATGAGTGTTGAAGCGTGCTGTGGATATTGCTATTTTCTTACCTTCACTGATGATTTGAGTAGATATGGGGATATTTACTTAATGAAACACAAGTCTGAAAAGTTTGAAAAGTTCAAACAAATTCAGAGTGAAGTTTGAGATCATCGTGACAAGAAGATAAAATGTCTACGATATGATCGTGGAGGTAAATATCTGAGTTACGAGTTTGGTATACAACTCAAGACAATGTGGAAGTTGTTTCACAACTCACGCCACCTGGAACACCATAGTGTGGTGGTGTGTCCGAACGTCGTAGTCATGCTCTATTGGATATGGTGCGTACTATGATGTCTCTTATCGATTTGCCACTATCGTTTTGGGGTTATGCATTAGAGACAACTACATTCACTTTAAATAGGGCACCATCTAAGTCCGTTGAGATGACACCGTATGAATTTTGATTTGGAAGAAACCTAAGCTGTCATTTCTCAGAGTTTGGGAATGCGACGCTTATGTCTGATAAGCTCGATTCCAAAGCGGAAAAGTGCATCTTCATAGGATACCCTAAGGAAACAGTTGGGTATACCTTCTATCTCAGATCCAAGGGCAAAGTGTTTGTTGCTAAAAATGGGTCCTTTCTCGAGAAAGAGTTTCTCTCGAAAGAATTGAGTGGGAGGAAGGTAGAACTTGATGAGGTTATTCAAACCGTCACTTTAGCTGGATGGTAGCACGACGCAGAAAGATGTTTCTGTGGCGCCTATACCGAATGAAGAGGAAGTTAGTGATGATGATCAGGACACTTCAGATCAAGTTACTACCAAACCTCATAGGATGACAAGAACTCGTACCGCCTCTGAGTGGTACGTCAATCCTGTCTTGGAGGTCATGTTGTTAGACAACAGTGAACCTACGTGCTATGAAGAAGCGATGGTGGGCCCGGATTCCAACAAATGGCTAGGAGCCATGAAATCCGAGAAAGGATCCATGTATGAAAACCAAGTATGGACTTTGGTAGACTTGCCCATTGAACGGCAAGCCGTTGAGTACAGACGGACCATTAAGAAGAAGACAGACGCTGATGGTAAATGTCACCATTTATAAAGCTCGACTTGTCGCAAAGAAGTTTCCGACAAGTTCAAGGAGTTGACTACGATGAGACTTTCTCACCTATAGCAATGCTAAAAATCTGTTGGAATTATGTTAGCAGTTGCTGCATTTTTTGATTTTGAAATCTGGCAGATGGATGTCAAAACATCGTTTCCTTAACGGTTTCCTTGAGGAAAGGTTGTATGTGATACAACCGGAAGGTTTTGTCAGTCCTAAGGATGCTAAAATGTATGCAAGCTTCGGCGATCCTTCTATGGACTGGACCAAGCATCTTGGAGTTGGAATATACGCTTTGATGAAGTGATCAAAGTTTTTGGGTCTATACAAAGTTTATGAGAAACTTGTATTTACAATAAAGTGAGTGGGAGCACTACAGAATTTCTGATAAGTATATGTGGATGACATATTGTTGATCGGAAATGATGTAGATTTTCTGGAAAGCATAAAGGGTTGTTTGAAAGGAGTTTTTTCAAAGGAAGACCTGGAATGAAGCTACTTAAATATTGGGCATCAAGATCTATAGAGATAGATCAAGACGCCTAATAAGACTTTCAATGAGTACATACCTTGACAAGATTTTGAAAGAGTTCAAAATGGATCAGTCAAAGAAAGAGTTCTTGACTGATTTGTAAGGTGTGGAGTTGAGTGAGACTCAAAGCTCGACCACGGCAGAAGAAAGAGAGAGGACGACGGTCGTCCCCTATGCCTTATCCATAGGCTCTATATAGTATGCCATGCTGTGTACCGCACCTGGTGTGTGCCTTGCCATGAGTCTGTCAAGGTGTACAAGAGTGGTCCAGGAGTGGATCACTGGACAGCGGTCAAGATTATCCTTAGTAACTAGAGGACTAAGGAAATGTTTCTCCATTATGGAGGTGATAAAGAGTTCGTCGTAAAGGGTTACGTCGACGCAAGCTTTGACACCTATCCGGACGACTCTGAGTAGTAGTCCGGATACGTATAGTGGAGCAGTCATTTGGAATAGCTCCAAGTGGAGCGTGGTAGCATCTGCAGTATGACATATAGATTTGCAAAGAACACACGGATCCGAATGTTGCAGACCGTTGACTAGCACCTCTCTCACATGCAAAACATGATCGAACCCCAGAACTCATTGGGTGTTAGATTCATTACAATGTTAATCACATGGTGATGTGAGCTAGATTATTGACTCTAGTGCAAGTGGGAGACTCCTGGAAATATGCCCTAGAGGCAATACTAATTTAGTTATTATCATATTTCCTTGTTCATGATAATCATTTATTATCCATGCTATAATTGTATTGATTGGAAACTCAAATACATGTGTGGGTACATAGACAACACTGTGTCCCTAGTATGCCTCTAATAGACTAGCACGTTGATCAAAGATGGTCAAGGTTTCCTAGCCATAGACATGAGATGTCATTTGATAACGGGATCACATCATTAGGAGAATTATGTGATGGACAAGACCCAAACTATGAACATAGCATATGATCGTGTCAGTTTATTGCTATAGTTTTCTGCATGTCAAGTATCTGTTCCTATGACCATGAGATCATGCAACTCACTGACACCGGAGGAATACCTTGTGTGTATCAAATGTCGCAATGTAACTGGGTGACTATAAAGGTGCTCTACATGTATCTCCGAGGGTGTCTGTTGAGTTGGCATGGATCGAGACTGGGATTTGTTACTCCGTGTGACGGAGAGGTATCTCAGGGCCCATTCGGTAATACAACATCACAATAAGCCTTGCAAGCAAAGTGACTAAAGAGTTAGCCACGGGATCTTGTATTACGGAACAAGTAAAGAGACTTGCCGGTAACGAGATTGAACTAGGTATAGAGATACCGACGATCGAATCTCGATCAAGTAACATAACGAAGAACAAAGGGAACATCATACGGGATTAACTGAATCCTTGACATAGAGGTTCAACCGATCAAGATCTTCGTAGAATATGTAGGAGCCAATATGGACATCCAGGTCCCGCTATTGGTTATTGACCGTAGAGGTGTCTCGGTCAAGTCTGCATAGTTCTTGAACCCGCAGGGTCTGCACACTTAAGGTTCGGTGACGTTTTGGTATAGTTGAGTTATGTATGTTGGTTACCGAAGGTTGTTAAGAGTCCCGGATGAGATCCCGGACATCACGAGGAGCTCCAAAATGGTCCGGAGGTAAAGATTGATATATAGGAAGTCCCGTTTTGGTCACTGGAAAAGTTTCGGGTAATTTCGGTAATGTACCGGGGGTGCCGGGAGGGTTCCGGAGGGCCATCGGGAGGAGCCACTCACGCCGGGAGGCCACGTGGGCCTTAGGGGTGGCGCACCAGCCCTTAGTGGGCTGGGCAAGCCAGCCCCTAAGGGCCCAAGCGGCTAGGGTGAGGGGAAAGGAAAAAAACCCACGTGGGGAAGGGAAACTCCAAGTAGGAAAGGAATCCTACTTGGAGTAGGATTGGAGGTGGACTCCTCCACCTCCTCCTGGTTCGGCCGACTCCTAGGGGAAATCCTAGGGGCGCCAGCCCCTCCCCTCCCTCCTATATATACTAGAGGGGAGAGAGGGCCAAGACACCCAAGCCATGGTGCAGCCCTCTCTCCCCAATAGATCGTCTCCTCTAGTTTTCGGCAGTGCTTAGACGAAACCCTGCCGGAATAGTTCCACCACTATCGCCGCCACGCCGCCGCGCTGCCGGAGAACTCGTCTACCTCTTCGCCCCTCTTGCTGTATCAAGAAGGCGGAGATCATCATCAAGCTGTACGAGTGCGGAACGAGGAGGTGTCGTCCGTTCGGCGCTAGATCGGGACGGATCGCGATACGGCTGCAATTTGGATCGCGAAGACGTTCGACTACACCAACCGCATTTCTTAACGCTTCCCACTTTGCGATCTACAAGGGTATGTAGATCCACTCTCCCTCCCTTAGAAGCTCATCACCATGGATAGATCTTGCGTGTGCGTAGGAAATTTTTTGTTTCCCATGCAACGTTCCCCAACAGCTCAGGGATGTCCTCCATCTTGGCGAGCCCCATCTTTGACCGTCTAGCACCAAAAGGGAAACCTTTGGGCGCCGCTTCGGGAATCGGCGAGCTAGCCCTGCTCCCTTAGCACCAAAAGGGAAAGCCTTCCAGCCACGGACCTCGATGACGCTGGGTAGGGTGCATACCGCCCCGGGAGCAGGTCAGCCCCCCTGCCGGGCCGCTGGGGACTTGCATCTCGTGGGGGCTCCCCAAGTGGCGACCTCACGAGGCCTCCTTCGGGGGCTGACAGGGGAGTCTCCGGTGGGTCGCCTCATGAGGTGGGGGCCCCATGAAGCCCTTCTTTGTGGCGCCGTAGAGGTGAGTCGCTCCGGGCCCAGGCCTCGTGTTGTGACGTGGGCCCCAGGCAGACGGGCTTGGGTACCCCCTGTCCCAATGGCCCGACAAAAATTTCAGTCAATTTTCTAGCATCAAAACCAGTAAGTATTTCTCATATAACTTCTCATGATCAAGTAGCAAGCTATTCACAAGTTAAAGTATAGACCATAAACTTTCTTGAAAACTAGCAAACTATGTTTCCAGTCGTCAAACAATTACAATTCATCTTATTTTCAGAAGGGTCTAAGTAAGAGCTTTGGTTTAGCAAATTCCACATACTCAACTATCATTTAGTCTTCCATGATTGCTGACGCTCAAAGCATATTTTTAGAACAACCAGTTTTAGTCAAACACATAGGAAGATTGGGGCTTAATGTTTCGCCTCCCAACTTATTTATCTCGGGGATAATGTCAACAATTAATGAATCATGATCACCTATATTCAACTAGATATATATGTCTGGATCTTTCCCCACCACATGATGCTTGCCAACTAAAGAATTAGATTGGAATAGGGATGAACATTATTGACTCTTGCACAAAAGTAAAAGATAGGCCCTTCATAGAGGGAAGCAGGGATTTGCAGAGGTGTCAGAGCTCATTGCTTAAAACATAGATGAATATATTTTGGGTGGCGTGCCTTTCCTGTCAACGTCACGACAAGAGATTTCAATATCTTCCATGCTAAATACATTAATGGCGGTTCCCAAACAGAATTGAAATTTTAATCCCCCTCCACCATTCAAACACATTCCATGGCTGGCCGAATCCACGGTTGCCCTCCAAACAATCAACTTTCTAGGGGGAGTTTTTGTTTATCTTTTTGTATTATGCAGGACTGGGCATCCCTTTTACTAGCCTCTCTCGTGCAATGAAAAGTGAATGAACACTCATCTTGATAATAACCGCTTAGCATGGAAGATAATGACCGCCCCGTCGCTCCATGAGCGGTACGAGCACACAAATCAGATGTTTATTTGAAGGTTTAGAGATGGCACATGCAAATTTACTTGGAATGATAGTGAAATACCATATATAGGTAGGTATGGTGGACTCTCATGGAAGAACCTTGGCTCAAGGATTTGGATGCTCAAGTAGTATTTCAACTTAGTACGAAGTTTTGGCTAGCAAAAGGTTCTAAACAAGCGCCACATGTTAGAGGATCCATGACAATATAACTGCTATGAGAATGTTGAAAGTGCGTTATATCGACTAGAGGGGGTGAATAGGCTATTTTTAATAAATTCATCACTGAGGAATAACTAGTTGAGGAATTCGCTAAGTGACGAACTACGAGCAGCGGAATAAGTACTCAAGTAGATGCGAAACACAACTGTAGCATAGTCATCATGATGAAATGAAACATACACAAAGCATGAATAGCGTGAACAGGATAAGCAGGCGGTAGACAAAGTGACTGAAGAATTTGAGATGAGGAAATTGAGAAAGTCTTCAGTAAAATTCTTCAAACAATAACGATCGGATTTGTCAACAAGTACTTCGAGGAAATGGAAGGGTTGAGGAAATAGAACCAGGAGCTCGATGAAGACAATGATTTGATGACCCAGTTCCAATAACTGTGACAGTCGTACGTCTAGTTTGGAGTGGCTTGGTATTTAAACCAAAAGACACACAATCCTAGGACACACAGTCCTTACTGTATTCTCCTTGAGCTAAGGTCACACAGACCTCGCCCAACACTCGTGGTAAGTCTTCAGGGTAGACTTCCAAACCCTCACAAACTCGGTCACCCGACGATCCACAATTTCCTTCTGGATGCTCTAGACCATGACGCCTAACCATCTGGAAGATGCACAGTCTTCAAAGGTAAAAAGCGTCGGTTCCACACAGGAACAATCTCTTTAGTGATGCTCAATCACTTTGGGTTTTCCTCACTGATGATTTTCTCTCAAAGTCCTCAGAGGACGGGTTGCTCTCAAATGACACTTGTCAATCTCTCTCTGAGCAGCCAACCAGCTAGTGGTTGTGGGGGCGGCTATTTATAGCCAGGGTGCAACCCGACATCATATGACATAAATGCCCCTAATGATATGACCGTTATGTGGATAAGATATTTGGACAGCTGGCGCAAGGCACAGCAACGATCGGAGATTTGAACTCTCAAACTCCTCAGGGCTATTATATTACTCACGGTAGGCAATTCGCATTGGCGAAATCCTAACTCCTCAGTCAGAACAAATTCCTCAGAGAGCAGAAGAACTTCGTCTCTGTCACTGAAGAAATTGACTAAACTGCAAGAGATTTCCAAAGGCTTCACTCGAAGGTTTTGGGTATGTGTAGGCTTTGAGATGAGCACCACTTGGAAATTCTTCCGTAGTATTACCGCGACCCCCTTTAACAGTACGATGTTTCCTATGACTCAAAGAAAGGAAATGAAACTAGAAAAACAAGTCTTCATGCTTCATAGTCCTTGTATCAATATCTTCAAGGTCACACCAGATTCTTCAACTTCAAAGTCTTCAGGGAATATCAAAGTCTTTAGCTGAAGACATTCATTTTAGGGGTCGATATTCTTCATATATATCAAACTCCTCAGCGACTTATAGAGCCTATGTACACTCACACACATATTAGTCCCTTAACCTATAAGTCTTCAATACACCAAAATCACTAAGGGTCACTAGATGCACTTACAATCTCCCCCTTTTTGGTGACTGATGACAAATAGGTTAAGTTTTCAACGGGGATAAACATATGAAGTGTAAGTACTGAGTTTGAGGAATTTGATTGCAAGATATAGAGAAACTCCCCCTGAAGATGTGCATGTTTGAGGAATTTGCTTTGGACTGCAAATGCACATGGCAGGATAAAGCCTTGGAGATCTCCCCCTATATCTTGTAATCCATACATGCATTTAACATATATCATGAGGAAATTGAAATGCATGATGAAAAACGGTGTCTCACGAAATTCAGCATGCGTGCATTAAGGTGCATGAAGAAATAAGCATGCGGATAGCAGTTCAAAAGAGTCAGACCACCATCGGACTTAAGTTTAGACCTCAATAAACCAACACCTCTGTCGGATTTCGGGCTCCGCAAAACCCTAAGGAGTTCGAACCCAGGGCGTGTACGAAGATCCCCAACAGCTTCACCCCCTCCAAGCTCTCAACACGATAACCCCGCTCGATGGCGAGGAAGAAGATGGCACACGAGAGTTTACCCAGGTTCGGGCCGCTGCGAAGCGTAAAACCCTACTCCTGCCTTTGGTGGATTGCCTCACGAGGAGGTTTGTGGATGAACTAGTACAGTGATGAGCTACCTCACGCGTGAGTGTGCGGGTGGTGTCCTCCCCTTCTACAGAGCAGCCTCGCCTCTATTTATAGCGGCCCGGGTCCTCTTCCCTTGTCTCAATGGCAGGAAGGGATCCCACAATAGCCAAATTTGAAAGGGGACAGGAGGTACATCCTATCCTGACGAAAGGTGGTATTCGCCTGCAAAGTAGGTGGTGGTGACGTGGTGGTGGGCTCACTGGTGACATCCGTCCTGCCGCGCTCGCTGGCCTGGTCTCGTTGCACCGGAATGGAAACCTTTGGCGGGGCGCCTCGGGAACCTGCGCTCGTCCTTGTCTCCATTGCACCAAAGAGAAAACTATCCCCTCTGGCGCGCTGGCGCCGGCCTGGCCCGGCTGGCGTCAGCCTCGACCTCCCGAGGCCGAGCATTGCATAGAGATATCCGCCGCTCGGGAGGGGGCCTGGGGAGGCCTCCCCTGCTCGTGGGCCTTGGCGTTGTCCTCCTCGCGGGGGTGAGGCCCTAACGAGGGTCTTGTCTTGAGTGAACACGTGCAGGGCTGTACGGACCATCGAGTGGGCCAAGTCCTGGGGTGCAAGCAGGCAAGTCTGGGTACCCCGGTATCCAGAACGCCGACAGTAGCCCCCGGGCCCAAGGCGCGCTCGAGTTGGCTTCGAGGGGAAGCTGTAGAAGATGGCCCGGAGCATCGCGGGCCCCTATTGCTTGCGGGCCAGGTCTGGCGCGCGGTGCGCGGCTGGGCGCGGGCGTCCCCGCTCCCGTGCCTCCTCGGCAACTTTCCGAATCGACAAAAGCCTGACGTCCAACGTTGAACCATTATTTCTTTCCTCTTTTGCGCTCCTGCTCTCCCTTCCAGATCTCCATCCTTTGTGGGAACCTCTCCAGATCTCAGCACCGCTCCGTCCTCCTTCTTGCTTCCCCGGCCCCAAAGGCTTCTCGATGGCTCCCGCCGGCAAGTCGAAACCTAAAGCCCAAAGCTCGGCTTCCGCTCCCATCTCGCCGGTGCTCTTAGAGTCCACCATAGCCAAGGACGGGGACCTTGCCCCGGTGCTTCCGTCGACGGCGGATGACACCAATGAGCAGGGGCGGACCTTGATATCGTGTGGCTCCGTGGAGATGCATCGCCTGGCCAAGTCGGCCTACCCCTTCTTCCTCCATAGCGTCTTCTCCGGGCTCGTCCCACCCTTCTCCGCGTTCTTCACCACCGTCCTTGAGCACTATGGGATCCAGGCCCTCCATCTTCAACCCAACTACATCCTGCTTCTATCCGTGTTCGCCTTCTACTGCAAGGCTTTCGTGGGCGTGAGGCCTTCGGTGGCCTTGTTCCGCCATTTCTTCAGCTTGCGGCTTCATGACGGTGCTCAGCGGTCGGCATGCATCTCCTTCGTCGCGGTCCAGAGCGGGAACATGCTCTTCAAGGCCGGGAAGAAGGTGGAGAACTTCAGGAACCGCTGGGTCTTCTTGGATCTCAAGGGCAGCAACCCTCGCCTGGAGCTCCCAAAGGGGCTGTCGGAGAAGATTCCGGCGTGGAGCTCTGCAAAGCTCTCTAACCCCCGGGCCAAGCCCGTCTTGGAGCGGGTCCTTCGAGACATCAGCGCCAGGAAGTTGACTGGGGGAATGATAGTGAAGGAGTTCCTGGTGCAACGCCTGGCGCCCCTCCAGTCTCACTTGAGGCTCATGTGGGACTATCAAGGTGGTGGCGATGACATGAGGCTCCGTTCTGCGCACCTGACCCCCGAGGAGTTGAACAGGGTTATGGCGACCCTGCTCAACGGCGACCCCGGGGACCTTCCCGAGGCCTACGCCCCGCTGTACTGCCGCGACGACAAGGCCGATTTGGTCGCCGTGATGCCCCTCTTCGACGAGCTGGGGCTCTCCCCGGCCAAGAGCCCTGGCGCCCCTGTGGCGGTGTCCTCCGACGACACCGCAGACGAAGAAGACTCGGAGGAAACAGTGGATGACGATCTGGAGGAAGTGTCCCCTCCGTCGCGGAGTGCGCTTCTCCGCGGCTTTGATGACGACGACGCCGGCGAACCCCCTGCTGCAAGTCCTCCGCGACTCGCCAGAGTCCTCAAAGGGTCGAGACCCACACCTCGGGCCGCACGATCTGCCTGCCGGGCGACCCCGAGGAAGCGCGAGGCCGGGCCTCCTCCGGAGCGCCCAGCTCTTACCAGCAAGGTGGCCAAAGCGCCCGCCTCGCCCCTGCCCGAGCCGCAACCTGCGAGCGAGGTGGCCGCGTCCAGGGCTAGCGCGGCTTTGCCGGCCGTGGCCCTTACGAGTGGTTCCACTGCTCCTTCACGCAGCGGCAGCTCCTCGGAGAAGGACAGAGGCTTCCCCGTCTTTGCCGAGGTGGAGAGAAAGAGGAAGTGGGTTGACGTCGAGGAGTAAGTAGTCTTGCTTGGTTTCAGGCCGCCTTCCGGTGGTTTATGTACTGATGGACCTCTCTTTGCCTGACGATTAGGGGCGTCGCCGAGCCAGAAGTCGAGGAAGAAGAAGGCCGGCGTCAAGCCGAGGGCGCCTTCCGACGCGACGCCGTTCATGGTGCCTTGCCGCCGACTGATGAGGCGCCGGATATCGCGGGTGAGGAGGCCCACGGGGCGACTCTCCTTGTCGCGGCCGCGGAGCCCCCTATGCGCACTGGAGAGGCCGCCCCTGCTCTTGGAGGCGTGTCCGCGCTGCAGCCCGAGGGGCCAGCGCCCGAGGGCCAGCTGGGTATAGGGCCGTCCGCCCCTGCCTTGTCTGTGGTAGTGGCGCAGCCACCGGTGTCTTCTGCCCTCCATGCTTCCGCCCATCTGGAGGCGGCTCCTGCCGCCGCACAGACGCCGCCTCCGGGCCGTGCCCTGGTGCCACCGACTCGTGGCCCTCCAGTCGAGTCAGGCACCCTGGACGGGGCCTACTCCGTCTTGGATCAGGTCCGAGATGCCCTCGATGGCGCCGAAGGTCGCCTCGCAAGGGAGAGCCTGGGTCTTCTTTCTGGGTGGCTCCGAACTGACGCCTCAGCCGTGGCGGTTTGGAGCCAAGCCGAGTCCGCCGCGGCCGAGGGCAGGAAGGAGGCTGCGTCGGCCAAGGCAGCCCGTGACGTGGCACTGGCCGATGCAGCGTCTGCCGCGAAGCACTGCGACGAGGCGGGGGACCGCCTTAAGGATCTTCGGGAGGAGAGGTATGCGCTCGCGGAGCGGCTTCGTCAGCGGGAGGAAGACCTCAAGACCTGCGAGGCCAAGGTTGCCGACCGTGCCTCTGCGCTGTCCAAGGCGGCGACTGACCAAGCCGCGGAGCGCAGGCAGCTGGACAGGTTGAAGGAGGAGGTGGACGCGGGGAAGGCTCGGCATGACTCCAGGGAGAAGACCCTTGCCGCGGCTGAGGAGAGGAAGGCTGCGGAGCTCGACGCCCTCCCCTCCGTCGAGCTCAGGCTCCGCCGGGCGCTACAGTCCATCTGCCGAGGGGAATTCACAGAGCCCCTGGCGGCTCCTGAGAGTGGCTTCCCTGGTCTCTCTTCAAAGCTCGCCGAAGTGCTTGAGGGTGCCGTCACTAGGGTGGAGAACGTCTTGGAGAGCGAGTGCCGCGACCTCTTCTCCGCGGCTGCGACGCGCGTCTTCAGCCACCTCTACCTTCGCGATCCAAGTTTTGACTTCGGCTCCGTGATCCGCCCGGTTGAACCTGGAGTTTGCGCAGCCACAGTGGTAGCCGTGGAGGGCACCGTGGAGGCGTTGATGAAGAAGTTCGCCTGTGTCGCCGTTCCCTCGCCTCCTCCTATGGCTACGGGAGTTGGCGACGACGATGACAGCGGTAGTGATGTCGACGACGAGCTCCCCGCGGCCGGGGCGAGCGGCGGTGCCAGCTCCTCCTAGTTCCTCTTCCCGGGTCTTTTCCTGTAACGTTCATCGTGCCTCGTGGAGGCGTTAGACTTATTTGGATTTTCGGAGACATTTTAATGTTTGTAATGACTGCTAAGCTGTGTGATTTTATTTCCTCACTTCCTTTCCTTCCTGCTTGCTGTAGCGCTCTGCGTCAGCAGGGCCCGGTCCCGCGCATACCTCGACCGCCGTTGGGGCGTCCGGATCACCAGGACGGTGCCAAGGGGCGAGGGGCTATGTGACCAGTGAGGCTCCTGAGTCGTGATGCTCAGGAGTCCCCCTTGACGTACGAGCAGCCCTCACGAAGGGAACGCGGCGAAGATGGGGTCGACTTGGAGATTGGAGCGCCTTGAGCTCTGCGTCAGCAGGGCCCGGTCCCACGCATACCTCGACCGCCGTTGGGGCGTCCGTATCACCAGGACGGTGCCAAGGGGCGAGGGGCTACGTGACCAGTGAGGCTCCTGAGTCACGATGCTCAGGAGTCCCCCTTGACGTACGAGCGGCTCCCATACCTTTCCTCGCCAGCTTTCGCCTAAGAGGTGGCGTGTGCCAGGCCCGGCCTAAGCGCAGCCCCCCTCACGCGTGCATCCCAAGGGAATGTTGCGAGTTGGATCCACGAGGGGCCATCCTGTGGTTGAATTCACCCGCTAAAGCACCCTCAGTTGTTTATCCCCAGCGCGGAGCATAGGGCTTCCACGTTGCGTGGGCATAGCCATTGGTGGGCTGTGTCGTCCGCTAGCGCGGAGCATGGGGCTTCCACTTGGGCGTCGGAATGGGGGGCCTTGGCTGCTGAGCCCCCCGGGCGTGTACAGCCCATTAAGTTCGTATGCGTGGCCTGCATGGTAGAACTGGGAGGTGTATCTGGGCGATGTGAGACAGCTCGGGTCTCACGTGGCCCTACCTCAAAGGCGGGTTGCGCCTGAATCTTATTGGTAGAAAACGCCGCTTGAAGTCCTGTACATTTTTGAGGAACCTGCGCCGAACGGATTTCCAAGGGCCATCGCATGAGAAGGCCAAACACCAATGACCCCAGGAGGTGACGTGAAAGGGGCCGGCCCGCCAGACAGAGCTCAGCCATTAGATTTATCGACGCTGCAGGGACGGACCCAGGCACAGACGCCGTGCCCAGTCTTCTCATGCGACAACTCCAAGGAGAAAACACCCGGCGCGCGGCTCCTACGGCGGTGAAAGGCCGACTGTTGTTGTAGGAACCGTGCCGCGCGCCCCGACTCACCCTCTCCCGATCAGTGTTGGAAATATGCCCTAGAGGCAATAATAATTTAGTTATTATCATATTTCCTTGTTCATGATAATCGTTTATTATCCATGCTATAATTGTATTGATTGGAAACTCAAATACATGTGTGGATACATAGACAACAAAGTGTCCCTAGTAAGCCTCTACTAGACTAGCTCGTTGATCAAAGATGGTTAAGGTTTCCTAGCCATAGACATGAGATGTCATTTGATAACGGGATCACATCATTAGGAGAATGATGTGATGGACAAGACCCAAACTATGAACGTAGCATATGATCGTGTCAGTTTATTGCTATAGTTTTCTGCATGTCAAGTATCTGTTCCTATGACCATGAGATCATGCAACTCACTGACACCGGAGGAATACCTTGTGTGTATCAAACGTCGCAACGTAACTGGGTGACTATAAAGATGCTCTACAGGTATCTCCGAGGGTGTCTGTTGAGTTGGCATGGATCAAGAGTGCGATTTGTTACTCCGTATGACGGAGATGTATCTTAGGGCCCACTCGGTAATACAACATCACAATAAGCCTTGCAAGCAATGTGACTAAAGTGTTAGTCACGGGATCTTGTGTTACGGAATGAGTAAAGAGACTTGCCGGTAACGAGATTGAACTAGGTATAGAGATACCGACGATCGAATCTCGGGCAAGTAACATACCGAAGAACAAAGGGAACAGCGTACGGGATTAACAGAATCCTTGACATAGAGGTTCAACCGATAAAGATCTTCGTAGAATATGTAGGAACCAATATGGGCATCTAGGTCCCGCTATTTTTTATTGACCGTCGAGGTGTCTCGGTCATGTCTACATAGTTCTCGAACCCGCAGGGTCTGCACACTTAACGTTCGGTGACGTTTCGGTAGTATTGAGTTATGTATGGTGGTGATCAAAGGTTGTTTGAAGTCCCGGATGAGATCTCGGACATCACGAGGAGCTCCGGAATGGTCCGTAGGTAAAGATTGATATATAGGAAGTCCCGTTTTGGTCACCGGAAAAGTTTCAGGTACTTCGGTAGTGTACCGGGAGTGCCGGGAGGGTACCGGGGGACCATCGGGAGGGGCCTCTCGCCCCAAAGGGCCTCATGGGCTATGGGAGGAGATAAACCAGCCCCTAGTGGGCTGGCCAAACCCCCCCCCCCCAACAAGGCCCATGCGGCTAGGGGTGGGAAAGCCCAAGTGGAGGAAAGGAAAACCAAGTGGGGGAGGAATCCTACTCCTAGTAGGATTGGAGCTGGACTCCTCCACCTCCCCACTTCGGCCGACCCTAGGGGAGGATCCCTAGGGCGCCGGCCCCTCCCCTCCCTCCTATATATACTAGAGGGAGAGAGGGCCATAGCACTTCAACCCAATAGGCCACGGTGCAACCCTCTCTCCCGATAGATTAGTTCCTCTAGTTTTTCAGCAGTGCTTAGGCGAAGCCCTGCTGGAATAGTTCCACCACCACCGCCGCCGCGCCATCGCGCTGCTGGAGAACTCATCTACCTTTCCGCTCCCTCTTGCTGGATCAAGAAGGCGGAGATCGTCATTGAGCTGTACGTGTGCTGAAAGCGGAGGTGCCGTCTGTTCGGAGCTAGATCGGAAGGACCGTGATTGGGTCGCGGAACGGTTCGTGATTGGATTGCGAGACGGATCGTGATTGGATCGTGGGTCAGCTAGCGATTTGGATCGTGAAGACGTTTGACTACATCAACCGCATTTCTTAACACTTCCCCCTTAGCGATCTACAAGGGTATGTAGATCCACTCTCCCTCTCGTAGATGCTCATCACCATGGATAGATCTTGCGTGTGCGCAGGAATTTTTTTGTTTCCCATGCAACGTCCCCCAACAGTGGCATCATGATCTAGGTCTATGTGTAGATGAGATCACGAGTAGAACAAAAAGGAGTTTGTGGGCGTTGATGCTCAGATTGCTTCCTCCCTTAGTCTTTTCTTGATTCAGCGGTATTGTGGGATGAAGCGGCCCGGTCCAATCTTACTCGTACGCTTACGAGAGACCGGTTCCATTAACTGACATGTAACTTCATTGTATAAAGATGGCTGGCGGGTGTCTGTCTCTCCTACTTTAGTTGGATCGGATTCGACAAAGTCGGTCCTTGAAAAGGTTGAATAGCAATTTGTGTATCACCGTTGTGGTTTTTGCGTAGGTAAGAATTGTTCTTGCTAGATACCCGTAGCAGCCATGTAAAACATGCAACAACAATTAGAGGACGTCTAACTTGTTTTTGCAGGGTATGTTGTGATGTGATATGGCCAATTACATGATGAGATATATGTGATGTCTGAGATGATCATGTTTTGTATAGAATATCACGACTTGCATGTCGGTGAGTACGGCAACCGGCAGGAGCCATAGGGTTGTCTTTAATTTATTTTCGCCGTTTTGCTTTACTTTATCGCTATGAGTTAGCAATAGTCGTAGAAGCAACAGTTGGCGCGACAACCTCATGGCGACACGTTGATGGAGATCAAGATGATGGAGATCATGGTGTCATGCCGATGACGATGGAGATCATGCCGGTGCTTTGGAGATGGAGATCAAAAGCACAAGTTCATGGCCATATCATGTCACTTATGATTTGCATCTGATGTTAATCCTTTTATGCATCTTATTTTGCTTAGGACGACGGTAGCATTATAACATGATCCCTCACTAAAATTTCAAGATAAAATTGTGTTCTCCCCGAGTGTGCACCGTTGCGAAAGTTTGTCGTTTCGAGACACCACGTGATGATCGGGTGTGATAGACTCTACGTTCACATACAACGGGTGCAAGCCAGTGCCGCACATGCGGAATAGTCGGGTTAAACTTGATGAGCCTAGCATGTACAGACATGGCCTCGGAACACAAGAGACCGAAAGGTCGAACATGAGTCATATAGTAGATATGATCAACATGAAGATGTTCACCATTGAAACCACCTCATCTCACGTGATGATCGGACTTGGGTTGGTGAATTTGGATCATGTGACACTCGAATGACCAGAGGGATGTCAATTTGAGTGGGAGTTTTAAGTAATATGATTAATTAAACTCATTATCATGAACATAGTCAAAATGTCTTTGCAAATTATGTTGTAGATTACTAGCCCGCGCTGTAGCTCCCTTGAATTTTTATATGTTCCTAGAGAAATAGAGTTGAAAGATGATGGTAGCAATAATGCGGATTGGGTCCGTGATCTGAGGATTGTCCTCATTGCTGCACAGAAGGCTTATGTCCTTAATGCACCGCTCGGTGTGCCACCCCCTCAAGCGTCGTCTGTAGATGTTGTGAACATCTGACAGGCACGTTCTGATGACTACTTGGTAGTTCAGTGCGTCATGCATTACGGCTTAGAATTGAGGCTCCAAAATGTTTTGAACGTCACAGAACATATGAGATGTTTTAAGAGCTGAAATTGGGATCTCAGGCTCATGCCCGTGTTGAGAGGTATGAGACCTCCGACAAGATTCTTTGCCTGCAAGATGAAGGAGAATAGCTCAATCGGTGAGCATGTGCTCAGATTGTCTGGGTGCTACAATCGCTTGAATCGAGTGGGACTTGATCTTCCAGATAAGATAGTGATTAATATAGTTATCCAAGTCACTGTCACTAAGCTACTAGAGCTTCGTGATGAACTATAAAATGCCAGGGGTGGAAATAATGATCCTTGAGCTATTCGCGATGTTTGACACAGAGAAGGTAGAAATCAAGAAGGAGCATCAAGTGTTGATGGTTAGTAAAACCACTAGTTTCGAGAAGGGCAAGGGCAAGGAGGGAAACTTCATGGATGGCAAGTTAGTTGCTGCTCCAGTGAAGAAACCCAAGGTTGAACCCAAACCCGAGACTAAGTGCTTGTATTATGAGGAGAGTCATCGCGGAAGCGGAACAACCCTAGATACTTGGTAGATAAGAAGGCTGGCAACGTCGAAAGAAGTTTATTTGATATACGTGTTATTGATGTGTACCTTACTAGTACTCCTAGTAGCACTTGAGTATTGGATACCGGTTCGGTTACTAAATGTTAGTTACTCGAAATAAAAGCTACGGAATAAACGGAGGCTAGTTAAGGGTAAGGTGACGATGAGTGTTGGAAGTGTTTCCAAGGTTGATGTGATCACCATCGCACGCTCTCTCTACCTTCGGGATCAGTGATGAACCTAAATAAATGTTATTTGGTGTTTGCGTTGAGCACAAAAGTGATTAGATCATGTTTATTGCAATACGGTTATTCATTTAAGTTAGAGAATAATGGTTATTCTGTTTACATGAATAATACCTTCAATGGTCATGCATCCAATGAGAATGGTTTATTGAATCTTGATTGTAGTGATACACATGTTCATAATATTGATGCCAAAAGATACAAAGTTAATAATGATAGTACCACATACTTGTGGCACTGCCGCTAAATGTCATATTGGTGTAAAACGCATGAAGAAACTCCATGCTAATGGATCTTTGGACTCATTCGATTTCGAATCGGTTGAGACATGCGGACCATGCCTCATGGGCAAGATGACTAAGACCCCATTTTCCGGTATGATGGAGCGGGCAAGTAACTTATTGGAAATGATACATGTTGATGTATTCGGTCCAATGAGTGTTGTAGCGTGCGGTGGATATCGTTATTTTTCTACCTTCACTGATGATTTGAGTAGATATGGGGATATTTACTTAACGAAACACAAGTCTGAAACGTTTGAAAAGTTCAAACAAAATCAGAGTGAAGTTTGAGATCATCGTGACAAGAAGATAAAATGTCTACGATAAGATCGTGGAGGTGAATATCTGAGTTACGAGTTTGGTATACAACTTAAGACAATGTGGAAGTTGTTTCACAACTCACGCCACTTGGAACACCATAGTGTGATGGTGTGTCCGAATGTCGTAGTCGTGCTCTATTGGATATGGTACGTACTATGATGTCTCTTATCAATTTGCCACTATCGTTTTGGGGTTATGCATTAGAGACAACTACATTCACTTTAAATAGGGCACCATCTAAGTCCGTTGAGATGACACCGTATGAATTTTGGTTTGACAGAAACCTAAGCTGTCATTTCTTAATGTTTGGGGCTGCGACACTTATGTGAAAAAGGTTTTCAACCTGATGAGCTCGAACCCAAAGCGGACAAATGCATCTTCATAGAATACCCTAACGAAAGAATTGAGTGGTAGGAAGATAGAACTTGATGAGGTTGTTGAACCTTTGTTTCAACCAGAGAGTAGCGCAACACAGAAAGTTGTTTCTATGGAGCCTACGTTAGTTGAAGAGGAAGTTAATGATGATGATCATGAAGCTTCGGATCAAGTTACTATCGAACCTCGTAGGTCGACAAGGACACGTACTGCTCCTGAGTGGTACGACAACCCTGTCTTAGAGGTCATGTTGTTGGACAACGATGAACCTACGACCTATGGAGAAGTGATGATGGGCCCAGATTCCGAGAAATGGTTAGAGCCAATGAAATCCGAGAGGGGATCCATGTATGAAAACAAAGTATGGGCTTTGGAAGTATTACCTGAAGGGCGAAAGGTCATTCAGAACAAATGGATCTTTAAAAGGAAGACGGACGCGGACGGTAATGTCACCGTCTATAAAGCTTGACTTGTGGCAAAGGGTTTTTCACAAGTTCAAGGAGTTGACTACGGTGAGACTTTCTCACCCGTAGCGATGCTAAAGTGTGTTGGAATTATGTTAGCAGTTGCTGCAATTTTCAATTATGAAATCTGGCAGATGGATGTCAAAACATCGTTTCCTTAACGGTTTCCTTGAGGAAAGGTTGTATGTGATACAACCGGAAGGTTTTGTCAGTCCTAAGGATGCTAAAATGTATGCAAGCTCCAGTGATCCTTGTATGGACAGGAGCAAGCATCTCGGAGTTGGAATATATGCTTCGATAAGATGATCAAAGTTTTTGGGTCTATACAAAGTTTATGAGAAACATGTATTTACAATAAAGTGAGTGGGAGCACTATAGAATTTCTGATAAGGATATGTGGATGACATATTGTTGATCGGAAATGATGTAGAATTTCTGGAAAGCATAAAGGGTTGTTTGAAAGGAGTTTTTCAAAGGAAGACCTGAATGAAGCTACTTAAATATTCGGCATCAGGATCTATAGAGATAGATCAAGACGTCTGATGAGACTTTCAATGAGTACATACCTTGACAAAGATTTTGAAAGAGTTCAAAATGGATTAGTCAAAGAAAGAGTTCTTGCCTGATTTGTAAGGTGTGGCGTTGAGTGAGACTCAAAGCTCAACCACGCTAGAAGAAAGAGAGAGGACGAAGGTCGTCCCCTATGCCTTATCCATAGGCTCTATATAGTATGCCATGCTGTGTACCGCACCGGGTGTGTGCCTTGCCATGAGTCTGTCAAGGGGTACAAGAGTCGTCCAGGAGTGGATCACTGGACAGCGGTCAAAATTATCCTTAGTAACTAGAGGACTAAGGAAATGTTTCTCGATTATGCAGGTGATAAAGAGTTCGTCGTAAAGAGTTACGTCGATGCAAGCTTTGACACCTATCCGGATGACTCTGAGTAGCAATCCGGATACGTATAGTGCAGCAGCCATTTGGAATAGTTCCAAGTGGAGCGTGATAGCATCTGCAGTATGACATATAGATTTGCAAAGAACAGACGGATCTGAATGTTGCAGACCATTGACTAAAGACCTCTCTCACATGCAAAGCATGATCGAACCCCAGAACTCATTGGGTGTTAGATTCATAACAATGTAAATAACATGGTGATGTGAACTAGATTATTGACTCTAGTGCAAGTGGGAGACTGCTGGAAATATGCCCTAGAGGCAATAATAATTTAGTTATTATCATATTTCCTTGTTCATGATAATCGTTTATTATCCATGCTATAATTGTATTGATTGGAAACTCAAATACATGTGTGGATACATAGACAACAAAGTGTCCCTAGTAATCCTCTACTAGACTAGCTCGTTGATCAAAGATGGTTAAGGTTTCCTAGCCATAGACATGAGATGTCATTTGATAACAGGATCACGTCATTAGGAGAATGATGTGATGGACAAGACCCAAACTATGAACGTAGCATATGATCGTGTCAGTTTATTGCTATAGTTTTCTGCATGTCAAGTTTCTGTTCCTATGACCATGAGATCATGCAACTCACTGACACCGGAGGAATACCTTGTGTGTATCAAATGTCGCAACTTAAATGGGTGACTATAAAGATGCTCTACAGGTATCTCCGAGGGTGTCTGTTGAGTTGGCATGGATCAAGACTGGGATTTGTTACTCCGTATGACGGAGAGGTATCTCAGGGCCCACTCGGTAATACAACATCACAATAAGCCTTGCAAGCAATGTGACTAAAGTGTTAGTCACGGGATCTTGTGTTACGGAACGAGTAAAGAGACTTGCCGGTAACGAGATTGAACTAGGTATAGAGATACCGACGATCGAATCTTGGGCAAGTAACATACCGAAGAACAAAGGGAACAGCGTACGGGATTAACTGAATCCTTGACATAGAGGTTCAACCGATAAAGATCTTCGTAGAATATGTAGGAACCAATATGGGCATCCAGGTCCCGCTCTTGGTTATTGACCGTCGAGGTGTCTCGGTCATGTCTACATAGTTCTCGAACCCGCAGGGTCTACACACCTAATGTTCGGTGACGTTTCGGTAGTATTGATTTATGTATGGTGGTGACCGAAGGTTGTTCGGAGTCTCGCATGAGATCTCGGACATCACGAGGAGCTCCGGAATGGTCCGGAGGTAAAGATTGATATATAGGAAGTCCCATTTTGGTCACCGGAAAAGTTTCGGGTACTTTGGTAGTGTACCGGGAGTGTCGGGAGGGTACCGGGGGACCATCGGGAGGGGCCTCTCGCCCCAAAGGGCCTCATGGGCTGTGGGAGGAGATAAACCAGCCCCTAGTGGGCTGGCCGAACCCCCCCAACAAGGCCCATACGGCTAGGGGTGGGAAAGCCCAAGTGGAGGAAAGGAAAACCAAGTGGGGGAGGAATCCTACTCCTAGTAGGATTGGAGTTTGACTCCTCCACCTCCCCACTTAGGCCAACCCTAGGGGAGGATCCCTAGGGTGCCGGCCCCTCCCCTCCCTCCTATATATACTAGAGGGAGAGAGGGCCATAGCACTTCAACCCAATAGGCCACGGTGCAGCCCTCTCTCCCGATAGATTAGTTGCTCTAGTTTTTCAGCAATGCTTAGACGAAGCCCTGCTGGAATAGTTCCACCACCACCGCCGCCATGTCGTCGCGCTGCCGGAGAACTCATCTACCTCTCAGCTCCCTCTTGCTGGATCAAGAAGGCGGAGATCGTCATTGAGCTGTACGTGTGCTGAACGCGGAGGTGCCGTCCGTTCAGCGCTAGATCAGAAGGACCGTGATTGGATCGCGGAACGGTTCATGATTGGATCGCGGGACGGATCGTGATTGGATCGCAGGATGGCTAGCAATTTGGATCGCGAAGACGTTCGACTACATCAACCACGTTTCTTAACGCTTCCCGCTTAGCGATCTACAAGGGTATGTAGATCCACTCTCCCTCTCGTAGATGCTCATCACCATGGATAGATCTTGCGTGTGCGCAGGAATTTTTTTGTTTCCCATGCAACGTCCCCCAACAATTAGCTCATGCGAGAGCGAAGCACCGAGGGCCATGGGAGGTGACGTACACGGGGCTGGCCCGCGGGACAGAGCTTGACCACTCGGATTTCAACGCTGCAGGGACGGACCCGAGCACAGACGCCGTGCCAGCCCTTAATCAAGAGGCGGTCGAGGACAGGATCATTAGGGCGCGGCGACATTCATGGCGGCGAAGCGCCGAGCATGCAGGTTAGAATATTTAGGAAAAAGATCAAATGCATGAAAGGATCAGATACATGCGAGAACGACACGGCTGGGATGAGCCCTAATCGCCTGAGGATAATGCAGCCCGATGGGCACCCTCAAACTGAGCAAACCAAAAGGTTACCTGTTGTGGAGCAAAATGTATCACCTGGCGGCAATACCACTGGAGCGTGGGGGCAGTCGTCGGAGCTTGGCCTTGCGTCTCCACAAGCCTGGCCTTCATGAGCCCCGTCCCTCATGAGGCCCGGGGCACCCGCTCGGGCCCGGCACCTCCTTCAACTCCTCGCGGTGCCTGGCCTGGTAAGGCACGAACATGGCCTGGGCAAGGCGCTGGAACGTGGCGCCCGCGTTCGCCAGACCGAAAGGCATGCGGAAGTAGTCGCACGGGTAGGCCCTGCCGCGACCGGCGCGTATCGGCCGGAAGACGTCCTGCGATGCGGCCCCGTTGATGCTGGTTACGTTGACGCAGATGCGCGGCATGCCACCCGAAACGACGATGGCGACCGCGCTTGGCGACGCAGGGTTGCGCTCGCCTCGCATGGCCTGTGCTTCCTGAAGCTGCTCAATTGCTCTGGTGACGAACTCCCGTGAACTTGGTGTCTCGCGTCGTGCTCCTTGCTTGGATGGGTGCGCGCCTACGCACGCCCCCAAGTTGTGCCCGAGCATCTCCCTCGTCTCACTAGTTAGGCCGGTGGCCTTCCGGGTGGAAGCCCCCATACCCGACCCAAGGGTGGCGCCGGGCGCGCCTTCCTATGCGAGGGAGGAAGGGGCCTTGGCCCCAGGCGCGGAGCCCGAGGCGCCATCCTTTGAAGTCTCTGCCCCCTGGCGTCCCTTGGAAAGGAGCTCCTTCTTCTTCTTGGGGATGTTCTCGCGTGGCAGGACGCCTCCTTCGTCGTCAGAGTGCTCGGCCGCCGCAGCACGGTAGGCGCGTTCGAGGGAGCAAACGGCGTCCTTCTCATCGCACGCGACAGTTATGACGCCGCCACTTCCCGGCATCTTGAGGACGTTGTAGCCATGGTGGGTCACCGCCATGAACTTGGCAAGGGCTGGGTACCCAAGGATCGCATTGTACGGGAGGTGGATGTGGGCAACGTCAAAGATGATGAGCTCGGTGTGGTAGTTGTTGCGCCCGCCGAAGGTGACGGGTAGGCGCACTTGCCCGATGGGGACCGTGGAGCCGTCAGTGACTCCGGAGAAGGGCTTGGTTGGCATGAGCTGGTCGTAAGGCACTTGGAGCGTCTCAAACGTCTCAATGGAGAGGACGTTGAGCCCGGCACCGCCGTCGATGAGTGTCTTGGTGACGAGGACATTGCTGATGGTGGGCGTGCACAGCATGGGGAGTGCGCCCACCATGGCTGAGCACCTGAGCTGATCCTTGGAGTCAAAGGTGATGGTGCATTGGGACCACTTGAGGGGGCGCGCAACCTCGAGCTTCGGGAGAGCCGCGTTCACCTCCCGCGAAAATTGCTTGAAGATGTGGTTCGATGCCGGGGCTTGGGCACCGCCCAGGATGCAAGCTATTGCCCTGACCTCTTGGAAGCACCCAGCCCCGTCGTTCTGCCTGTCTTCTTCCTTCCTCTTGGGGGGTGGCGGAAGCAGGGGGAGACCGGCCTCACGAGGACGGGCCTCGCGAGGCTGGCCACGATGTGACCCCTCCGGAGGTTCGTCGCGCCAGCGGTCCTCCCGAGCTTGATCGCGCCAGCGGTCCTCCCGAGGCCGGTCTCGCCACTCCTGGCGCGAGTCCCGATTGTCCCAGCGGCCTCCGCCGTGGCTTCCACCGCGTCCGTAGCCCCGGTCGCTACGCGCAGGGCGCCGACCGAAGTGTTCGTCGCGGACCACCCTGAGCTCTTGACAGTCGACGGTGTTGTGGCTATTGGTGCCGTGGAAGATGCAGAACGGTCGCCCTCTCGCGGGGGGTTCTTCGTCTCGGCTGTGCTTTGCCTCGGGTTCAGCCGCCAGCACCGCGGGGCCTTTTGCTTCGGCTCCTTGGTCTTGGTCTTCTTGTCTTCAGGTTCCGCCTCCGGAAGCTCGCGGAGGGAGAGGCGGCCCTCTTCGGCCTTCGCGCATTTGTTCACCAAGTTGAACATCTCCAAGGCCGAGCTCAGGTCGTCATGGATAGCGAGCTCCTCCCTCATCCTGACGTCCCTGACGCCGTCGGTGAACGCCGAGATGATGGCCTCATCTGACGCCCTCGGGATCTTGAGGCGGACAATCGTGAAGCGCTGTATGAACTTGTGCAGGGTCTCTTCAGGCAGTTGCTTCATGTGACGGAGGTCACCCACTCCAAGCGCGCGGTCGCGGGTGCCTTGGAAGTTGGCGGTGAAGCGCTCATGCAGGTCTTCCCAGGAGGTGATCGACCCCTTCAGGAGGTTGAGGAGCTAGGAGAGCGCACCACCCTTGAGCGCCATGGGGAACCAGCTTGCCATGACCTTGTCATCCCCACCGACCGCCTGGATGCTCAGCGAGTAGAGCTGTAAGAACTCGGAGGAATCTGGGGTGCCGTCATAGTGGGGAGGTAGGTCAGGCTTGAACTTGCAGGGCCACATGGTCGGATGGAGCTCCGAGGCGATGGCGCGGCAACCCACTGGGCCTACAGGCATCGCACGCTCGGGAGGGACCCGGTCTTGATGCTCCTGCGCGGGTGCCTCGAGGGGCGCCCGGTCACGTCGCTGATGCAGCGGCACGGTGAGCGTGCGCGTGTCAGCACGCGGCCGCGGCACCACCTGGCAGCTTACTTCATCTCTCACCCTCATCGGGGGCCCGCATGGCTGGTCGCGCGGGCATGCTTCACGCCTGGGCTCGGGGTCGACGTCGCGCTGGGGAGGAGGAGGCGGCACATCGTGGGCCTCGTCGCCCGCAAGGGAGGGCCGAGGTCGGAACGAGTAGGAGAGCACCGAGGCGTCGTCGGCGGCGCTGACGAGCTCTGCGACGTGCCCGAGCCACTCGTCGATGCGGTTGGGGGCAGGGCGGTAGCGCAACAGCTCGCGCGCCATGAGGAGTGCGCCCGACCCACGCGCCGGCCCGGGGCGTGCGTGGGATGACGACCCGGTAGCCGGAACAATGGACGGAGTAGCGGTGCGGCCGTCGCGCCACGCGGTGACCCGCTGCGATGAGTCCTGCTGCTCGTGGGCTTCTGGGCCCGTGGCAGCGTTGGCCACAGGAGAGGCGGACCGGCACGCACCGGTGTGGCCCACAGGCGACGCGAGCAGCACGGCGCTCGGCGCGAGCTCGGCAAGCGTCAACCTTGGGGGCGGTGAGGCGGTGGAAGAGCGAGGCTTGAGGAAGACTTTGACACGCCCCTACCTGGCGTGCCAAATGTCGGATTTCGGGCTCCGCAAAACCCTAAGGAGTTCGAACCCAGGGGCGTATACGAATATCCCCAACAGCTTCACCCCCTCCAAGCTCTTAACACGATAACCCCGCTCGATGGCGAGGAAGAAGATGGCACACGAGAGTTTACCCATGTTCGGGCCACTGCGAAGCGTAAAACCCTACTCCTGCCTTTGGTGGATTGCCTCACGAGGAGGTTTGTGGATGAACTAGTACAGTGATGAGCTACCTCGCGCGTGAGTGTGCGGGTGGTGTCCTCCCCTTCTACAGAGCAGCCTCGCCTCTATTTATAGCGGCCCGGGTCCTCTTCCCTTGTCGCAATGGCGGGAAGGGATCCCACAACGGCCAAATTTGAAAGGGGACAGGAGGTACATCCTATCCCGACGAAAGGTGGTCTTCGCCTGCAAAGTAGGTGGTGGTGACGCGATGGTGGGCTCGCTGGTGACATCCGTCCTGCCGCGGCCACTGGCCCGGTCTCGTTGCACCGGAATGGAAACCTTTGGCGGGGCGCCTCGGGAACCTGCGCTCGTCCTTGTCTCCTTTGCACCAAAGAGGAAACTGTTCCCTCTGGCGCGCTGCCGCCGGCCTGGCCCGGCTGGAGTCAGCCTCGACCTCCCGAGGCCGAGCATTGCATAGAGATCTCTGCCGCTCGGGAGGGGGCCTGGGGAGGCCTCCCCTGCTCGGGGGCCTTGGCGTTGTCCTCCTCGCGGGGGTGAGTCTCTCACGAGGGTCTTGTCTTGAGTGAACCCGCGCAGGGTTGTACGGACCGTCGAGCGGGCCAAGTCCTGGGGCGCAAGCAGGCAAGTCTGGGTACCCCGGTATCCAGAACGCCGACAACCTCAGAAGAATGAGAGTTGTAACTTAAACAAAAACAGCCCATATGTATAGAGACCCGCTTGAAGACTAACTCAAATTTCTCCACCTTTGTCATCAAGTGACAAAAAGGGACGAAATTGAGGACTAAGACCCCTGAAGAATTTCATCCGAAGGTTGGTGGAGGAGCGCCAGCGGTGTCGGAGTCGTTTGTCGTTGCAGGGCCCGCAGCAGTGTCGTCAATATCCTCATTGGAATCCGTCCCGCGTGATGAAGAAAATGAACTGGTAACCTGCTGAGGAACTTGAACTTTTTTGAATTTCTTATTGGGATGATACGACCAGTCAAATTTCTCCTGAAATTCCATCTCTGAAAGTTCTTCAGGTGTATAGAGATGCTGAAGAGAGGCCCAAGTGTGGTTGAAGACTTCATGCAGATAGTACAGATTCTTCCTCACTGCGTTGTTCATGATAGTCATATCGCGAAGAATTGCACCAAACTGCCGCTTGACCCACTTGTGGTTGCGATCGACCTTCTGATGAAGACTGAGGAGAAGTTCACGGTCAGTCATCACTCTTGGAGCTGTTTCACGAGGATTTTGAGCAGTGGCTCTTGCTGCACTGTCCTAGGATGTTGTGTCATCATTTGTTGAGAATGAAGCAGCTTGATGAAATTCACCATTCAGAGGTCGATATCCTTCATCAATAATAGTTTTTCCCTTCCCATCAATTGAGGAAAATGTGTTCTTAAGGACTTCAATCGGGGGCAGAAAACTGAAGTGGTTTTGGGGATCAGCTACATAAGGAATTGATGATCTCGCTCTGATGAATTTCATTATCCAGGGAGCATATGGCCAAAGTCCTCATGAAGAATTATAGGAATCCCATGAATAATGTTGAATAGCAGATTCTTCATCACGCCTACCACATCTTCCTCTTCATTGTTGTGACCTTTGATAGGGCTGAGGGTTTTGGTCAAGATGCGATACACGGTGCGGGGCACATACAGCAAATCCTTCACCAGAAAAGTGGTTCTGGGAGCTTGACCAGGCGCCAAAGGCTTCATCAGTACTTGCATGAGATGAGTTGGAAGCTCGGGTTCTTCGTAGAGGCATCTGGCTTCAGCTGAAGGAATACTGACTGGAAGTGCTCGAAGTAATTCAGTTGCGGGAGCAGTATAGTGGGTGTTCTCTGTCATCCAGTCAACTACCCATGAGTTGATATCTTGTGCATCACCTGAGATGTGAAGTGTAGCATAGAACTGAAGAATGAGTTCTTCATTCCAGTCACAAATATCAACGCGGAATGGCAGCAGACCAGCATCATGAAGAACATTAAGTACCGGGGTGAAGCATGGAATGGTTTCCATGTCAGCATGAGGAATTTGATAGTGCTGGAAAACCTTTTCCTTCTCAAATAGCACAACACTATAGAAGTTTGCTTGAGTTGCAGTCCAGAATCGCTTTTGACGAATCCTCGGAGAGTCATATGGATTTGCATCAGTGAAGAAATGGTGTTCATCATAGAAATTCTCCCTGATGATTTTGGGCCACCTTTTGAATGGCAGTGCTGGCTTGGGCTGATGATTTGGCTTGAAATGCCTCCCAATATCCCTCAGCACAATTGCAGTTTAATGAGCCTGAGGAATTTGCACTATAGGTTCCTCAGCTGCATTTTGGGCTGCATTTTCTTCAGCTGATGCAGCTGAAATTTCTTCATTGATGGACTGGAGAGGGGTATGATGTTCTTCAGGCCCTATTTGAATTTCTTCAGTTTGAGCAGGTGAATGAGGAATCTGTGTAAGAGGGGTGGCCATTGGCGAATTTGGGTGCGCTGCTTCCCAGTAGTCATCATTTATGACAGGAGTAGTGGATTCAATGTCCACATCCTCTTCCATTTCTTCAACTCCAGCTTCTTCAGCAGTTAACTGAGGCTGGGGCGAGTATACCTGAGGGGTTGAAGCATTTGCTTCCACCTCTATTTCTTCATCAATTTGCTCCGAGGAAGTAGCAGAGTGATCTTCTTCAGCTTCATCATTTGGGATTTCATAATCTTCACCAAATGGAACAATTTCAAAGGCTAGGACAACTGAGATCGGAGTTGCATCAATAGGATCAGTTGAAGATCTTGGCAAAGTCTTCAATCTTTTTGCAGCTGAGGAATCTGCAGATGTTGATGCTATTCGCTTCAGAGCTGCTTCCTTCTCCACAACCTTTGTTTTCCTCGCTTCTGATGCAGAATGAAGAGTCACTTCATTCACCTTTGACGATTTTGCTGGATGAGCATGGGGGTGAGGGTGGTGCAGTTTCTTCAGGCACGACTGATGCAGTCGCCCTGGCAGTTTCTTCAGGCATAGCGGTTTCTTCAGCTGGCCTGGTATTTTCTTCAGGCACAACATTGGGAGTTGCCCTGGGAATTTCTTCAGCAGCACTAGCAGTTTCTTCAGCAGGCTGAGCAGATGAGCTAGCCTGAGGATTCTGTGGTTGCAAGCGAGCAGCAACCCTGGTGTTGTGGTCGTTGAAGACTTTGTCAGCCATGTCAACAAATCGTACCTTGGCACCTTTCCAATCAGCATAGTATCAGTCAAATTCTTCATTGAGGCCTTTGATGTCCCTTTGTACAGAGACAAGTTGGGTTGGCGTCAGGTTGATGACATTTTCCTTCATAAATTGTTCTTTCTTATACTGGGCCTTCTTGGCCTTTCTGGCTTGCTCATACTTCCACTTTTATTCACCAATGAAAGCAGTGAGAACATGACTCGAACCAGGAGGAAGTTTCAAATCATCAATGGGAGTGTTTGGATCATTGTGCCAGAGATCAATGAAGTCCAGCACAGTTCTTGGATCGTGCAGAAGAGGAATTTGAGTGCCCTTTGCCTAAGCCACTCTCTCTTGTTTGCTTATGATGATTTCAGCAAGTTCATCGTCATTAGCTTCATCATCGTCAGATTCTGAGGGAACTTGAAATACCACTTTCTTTTTATGAGGACTTGGCCTTCTACCTCATCCAGCAGTAGCTTTCACTTTCAGTAAGGTGGGACTGCTTGAGGAATGTTCTTGGGCTGATGAAGTTGCACATGCCCCTGAAGCAATTGAAAAACCAGTAGTCCTCTGACATGTTGCAAGGTGCACTGGTGTTGACGACTTGGCGGCTGCAGCTGAAGATTGTGCAGCCACTGAGGGCATTGCAGGAGCCCTTGATGATTTTGCCTGAGGTATTTGCCAAGATGTATGTGGCCGTGAAGACATTGGGGTTGAAGATTTTGATTTTATTCTAGATTTCTTCATCATGGCTTTCTTCGGGGCAGTTGCACTCGCAGAGGCCCCAGCAGATGCAGCAGCAGCAGAGTCCTCATTGAATTTCTTCACAGCCTCTTTGGTAGTCCTATCCAACTTGGCTTGAAGCTTTTCCCATTCATGAGGAAAGTCTTCGCCAGTTTTGAGACTGGTGGGATCAACACGTTGGACTTCAGCCAAAGGTGGTCTTCGGCACGGGGGTTTAATCGCGAATTTCTTAATGTACTTCGGGGTAACATAACGATATTCTTTCCATTCCCGTACCCATCTTCTCTCAATCCTCTGAAAATTCGGATTTTGCGCTGCTTTTGAATTTCTTTGCCACGAGTGGCTTCATCTGGTGTGCAATATTCATCATATAAGTCATCAGGTATCTCAAAAGCAGTGTCCACTTCTGGTTTGTTTCCTCCTTTCTGAGGTCTTTTCCTGTCTGCCATTTTCTTCAGCTGAGGATTTTGAACTTTTGAGGATTCTGACGAAGTTTGCAATTTTTGTTCAAGGAACGCTGCAAATGAGTTAAGTTGATGAGAACCTAGAGATTCATCGGCTGACATTTCTACCTATGAATAGAGTATAGCTGCAAAGAATTTGAAGAGGTCATATGTGTTCTCAGAATTATTTGCAAAAGAATCAAGTTTGAGGAATTTGACCATAGATGTCTTGAAGAATTTCACCAAGTGTTCTTGACTTAGGTTCCAGAGTTGTGCAGATTTGAAGATCCACACAATTGATGAATCTCGAAGAAAATCATAACTTAGCGAAATAAGTCAAGAGAAGGAGTTTGTTTGGTGCTTAAGAGATGGGTTGCTGAAGAATAAACACATTTTGAGGATTTCGTGAAAATCATAGGGATCAAAATATGGCAGTAAAATTAGATTTTAATAACCCTGGTGAAGAACACGATGAACTGGGAGTAAGAACTGAGAAGTTCGACAGTCCAGATCTCCCACACCCTAACTTGGCGGTGGAAGACAGCTACAGCGGCAGCGGAGTGAAGATTTCTGCGACCGATGCGAGTACGATGGCGAGGAGGTCAAGGCAGTGAAGCTCTTCCTCTTCGGCGGCGATGAGGTATAGCGGCGGCGGTAGGTCCGAGCTCGAGCAGAGGGGGATGAGTTTGAGCGGAGTAAAAGATAGACGGTAAGGGGAGGGGGTATTTATAGCTGAAGTGAAAAACTGCCTAGTCCAAAGATTTTGGACAGATTTACCCCTGGCCCTTACTATCCTAGCGACATGTGTCACCCATGTACTGAGAGGTGGAGATAGTGGGAATCGTGGGTTATCCAGTCGTGGGAATCGGAATCGGTTTCAGCGGCAACCGCCAAAAAATTGAAATTGAATATTTTAGAGTTTCGTTCGCAAATTCTTCAGCTGACAAGGACACAGTGAAGATTTTGAACGTGTTTCAAATAGAACGCATATGAAGAATTTGTGAATAGACTGGGTTGACTTTAGCATAGAGGGGGAAAGGGTCCGATCACATTCACTTAGAAGAAAATCAACTTGAAGAATTAGCAATAAGTGAATGTTGTTGAGGACATTGAACACTCAATATATATATATATATATATATATATATATATATATATATATATATAGTCAATGAAGACAAACTCACATGAAGAACATCAGTTGAAAAGTTTGAAGAATTTGAAATTTTGAGGAATTTGCAAACTTGATGAAGTTGAAAATTTGAAGAATTTGCAAAATGATGAAAAACTCAATTTTTGAAGAATTTCAACTATGGTGGTGGCGTGACCCACCGTATAAGAATGATGATTTCAGACACCGCGTACAATTGTCGTAGGGTTCTGAGAATCAAATTCTTCATTAATTTCTTCACACTTACAGAGTTAGTCTTCATTGATTGAAGAAAAACTTTACTTCGTGTGTCGCACATCTAAGTCATCAATTTTGCACAAGTGTTAGGATGTGTGTCCTTTCAAAGAACGTTCGAAGATTCTAAGATATTTAGCTCACACCGCAACTTGCAAAATCTCTTCTCATCCTAGGGCTTTGTGAAGATATCAGCCAGTTGTTCTACAGTCTTCACGTGGTCGATGAAGATGTCGCCTTTCATCACATGGTCACGAGGAAAATGATGACGAATCTGGATGTGCTTGGTCTTTGAGTGCTGAACTGGGTTGTAAGAAATCTTGATGGCACTCTCATTGTCGCAGTAGAGAGGGACATTCTTCACATTGATGCCGTAGTCCTTGAGGGTTTGCTTCATCCATAGCAATTGAGCACAACAGGAACCAGCAGCAATGTACTCAGCTTCAACAGTAGATAGTGACACGCAGTTCTGCTTCTTCGAGGACCAACACACTAAGGATCGTCCGAGAAAATGACATGTGCCTGATGTTGACTTGCGATCCACACGATCTCCAGCATAATCAGAATCAGAATATCTAATGAGGTCAAGATCTGAGCCCTTGGGGCACCACAATCCTAGTGTTGGTGTGTGAGCTAGATATCGAAGAATATGCTTCACAGCCTTATGGTGTGATTCCTTCGGTGTTGCTTGAAAACGGGCACACATGCAAACACTAAGCATAATATCTGGCCTAGATGCACATAGATACAATAAAGAGACAATCATGGAGCGATATACCTTCTGATTGAAATCTTTACCATTTTTGTCAGTGCAGAGTTGACCAGTTGTGGGCATAGGAATCTTGACGCCTAAATTCATCGAGGCCCTTGAAGAAAATCGTCTGAAGACATTCTACACTTTAGATTTGTACAGGATAATGTGCACCCAAGTATAGCGAGAGAAATCATCAATAATGACAAAGCCATATACGCATGGAGTATTTGTTAGTGTGGCATAGTGAGTTGGACCAAAGAGATCCATATGAAGCAATTCAAAAGGACGACTGGTAGTCATGATAGTCTTGGAGGGATGCTTGGATCTGGTCATCTTTCCAGCCTCACAAGCCCCACACAAGTGATCCTTGAGGAATTTTACACCCTCAATACCAATGACGTGCTTTTTCTTCGCGAGCGTGTGCAAGTTCCTCATGCCAGCGTGTCCAAGTCGTCGATGCCATAACCAGCCTTCTGAAGCTTTTGCAAGTAGACATTTGGCCGGCTGTGGACCTGTAGATAAATCAACAATATACAAGTCTCCTCTCCTAAAGCCTTCGAAGAATTTGGATTTTTCAGATTCCATCATGACAACACAACGGTATTTGCCAAAGATGATAACCATATCAAGATCACAAAGCATTGAGACAGACATGAGGTTGAATCCAAGGGATTTGACAAGCATTACTTTATCCATGTGTTGATCCTTCGAGATTGCAACCTTACCTAGACGCAATACCTTGCTTTTTTGCTTTGTCAGCGTAGGTGATATGTTTCAGATGTGATGGAGCAAGTGGAATGTCCACCAATAGACTCTTGTCACCAGTCATGTGGTTCGTGCAGCCACTATCGAGGACCCACTCAGTAGGTTTAGGTGGCTCATCCTGCAGATGAATTAGTACCACTTACGAACACATATACTTCAGAGTGAAGAATATGACATCAATTTCATCAGATTGAATTTCATCACATAGTATAGTAAGAAAAGTAATGTGAGGACGTGAGAAATGAATGATTCATTTCTTCGTGATTAGCTTGCGTCCTTTCAAGCATTTCTTCAGGTCTCCAGCAAATTCATCAGACGCTTAAGTTCGTCTGGAGACCTGATCCTGCATAAGAGATTAGTTCAATTTCTTCACCACCCACATCTGGAGGGGTGGTAAAGAGTTCATCATTCTGCGCGCTCCATATGAGAAAGGTGGCATTGAAGCAAGTGCACTTCGTTTCACAGGAGGGGGGTTAGAGAACTCATATGAATAAGCAGAGAAATTCTTTGAGGACTTATGAACATAATGATTTGAAGAATAATGAACATATGAAGAATTTGGTCCATGTGAGGACTTTGGTCCTTGTGAAGACTTTGGTCCAAATGAAGAATTTGATCTGGGGTTCCCATTCTTCACTGGTGGTGTCATGATGACATTCACTTGAAGATTTTCAAGGTACCTTTTGGGAACCCAGATTTTCTTCATCGGAGGACCGTTCATGCAGTTAGTACCAACATATCTGGCAAATACTTCACCATTCTGATTTTTGAACAGTTTATAGTTGGAGTCAAAGGACTCATCAGAGGAATATGAAGGTTCACAAGTAAAGCCAGATAAAGTGGATGGATCTACAGGAGGTCCTTTTGCAGCAACCCATGAAGTTTTGGGGTACTGCTTAGGTTTCTAGTAGGATCCATCAGCATTGAGTTTCCTCTCAAAGGCAATACCCTCTTTCCCGGGGTTCCTGTTCAGAATCTGCTTTTTAAGCACATCGCAAAGGGTGTGATGCCTTTGAGGCTTTTGTATATGCCTGTCACATACAATTCCTTCAACCCTGCATTTTCATTAGTGACACTTGTGGTATCCTCAGATGAGGAATTTGTGACCACAGAAATAGTTGAAGAATTTGCAGCAATAGAAGCATTTGAACTGTCAGTTGAAGAATGAGCAGTTTCACGTTCGATGCATTTCAAGCAAGGTGGAACGAAATCTTCCTGAGCGGTACTGACCTATTGAGCAAGCAAAGAATCGTTATCCCTTTGAAGATATTCATGAGACACCCTTAGTTTCTCAAGATCTTGCTTTCTTTGAAGAAATTCATAAGAAAGCTTCTCATGATCGACTAAGAGAGCATCATGACGACTTTGAAGGTTATCAAACTTAGACTGAAGACTTTGAAGTCCCTTAGTCAGAGTTCGAGTGCGATCCATTTCCTCATTCAACAGGTCATCGCTTTTGTCTAGCAGTTTCTGAACCCTTTCCAAAGCAGTTTGTTGTTTGGTGGCAATATTAGCAAGTTTGGAATAGCTAGGTTTGAGGTTTTCATCAGATTCACATTCACTAGATTCAGATGAGGAATGATGTTTGAGTACCTTTGAACCTTTTGCCATGAGGCACATAGACAAAGAAGATGGAATTGGATCCACCTCCTGAGATTTGAAGAAATTCTTGTATTCGATGAACATGGGATCTTGACGAGTGCGATAACCTTCATGAACATCGGAGAGCCTGTCCCAAATGAGCTTTGCATTCTGAAGATGATAGATGCTTTTGAACATGACCTTTGATAAGCTAGAGAAGATGATATTCTTCGACTGAGCGTCCAGCTGCGTGTACTTATGAATGTCATCAGCATTTGCCATCTTACAGAGATCTGTCAGTCCTAGTTCAGTAACAGTCCATAACTCGCTGTTCTTTGATATGAGGTTCTTCTGGATGAGGACTTTCCATTTGGGATAGTCAGTGCCATCAAAGACGGGGCACACTGTCGATGCCTGGGCACTTTTTGCCATGAAGCAATAGGTGGGAGCATAGTCATCGTTGGCAAGGTTGGAGTCATCATCACTTTCCTCAGTGTTGAAGATTGACTTGTTGACGAAAGTAGTAGCAAGGGCTAGGCTAGCCACACCAAAGTCAGACTCCTCTTCAGATTCCTCCTCTTCCTCATATTCTTCAGATTCTTCTTCAGAATCCATTTCCTTGCCAATAAGTGTCTGAGCCTTTCTGGAGCTATTCTTCTTGTGCGATGAGTACTTTGAAGATGAGGACTTTGAAGATTTCTTCTTTTTCTTCGAGTCATCAGAACTCTCATCTTTGTATTTCTTCTTCTTTGATTCTTTTTCCCAGAGAGGACAGTTAGCGATATAGTGGCCAGACTTCTTGCATTTGTAACAAGTTCTTTTCTTGTAGTCGCTTGATGAGGATTCTTATTTCTTCATGCCACTTCTTGAAGATTTTCCAAATCGGCTCTCCTTGAGAACTTCTGGAATTTCCTCATGAGCATTGCTAGCTCCTGACTCAGTTCTTCAGGATCACCAAGGCTACTGTCATTTTCTTCGCCTTCAGATGAGGAAATTGATTTTGCCTTCAGTGCACGTGTTCTTCCATAGCTTGGTCCGTAGAGGTCTCTCTTTTCAGGTTGTTGGAATTCATGAGTATTGAGTCTCTCAAGAATATCAACAGGGTCTAGTGACTTGCAGTCTCCATGTTCTTGAATCATCAAAGCAAGTGTATCGAATGAGGAATCAAGTGATCTCAGCAGTTTCTTCACCACCTCATGGTCGATGATGTCAGTGGCACCAAGAGCTTGGAGCTCATTGGAGATATCAGTGAGATGATCGAAAGTTTGTTGAACATTTTCGTTGTCGAGTCTTTTGAAGCGGTTGAAAACATTGCAAAGAACATCAACTCGAGAGTCACGTTGAGTTGAAACACCTTCGTTGACTTTGGACAACCTATCCCAGATAAGCTTAGCAGTTTCCAAAGCACTCACTCTGCCATACTGACCTTTGCTCAGATGGCCACATATGATATTCTTCGCTTGAGAATCGAGTTGCTTGAATCTCTTCACATCAGCAGCGTTGATAGTGGGAGTGACAGAGGGAACACCATTTTCCACAACGTACCAGAGATCATTGTCAATTGCCTCATGATGCATGCGCATCTTGTTCTTCTTGTAGGGGTAGTCCGTCCCATCGAAGGTAGGACACCCAGCTGAGACCTTGATCATGCCTGCAATCGACATAACTAAAACTCCAGGTGGTTAAACCAAAATCACACAGAACAAGGGAGTACCTTGCTTTGATACCAATTGAAATTGCATTATATCGACTAGAGGGGGGCTGAATTGGCGATTTATTATAAATTCGTCACTGGGGAATAACTAGTTGAGGAATTCGCTAAGTGATGAACTACGAGCAGCGGAATAAGTACTCAAGTACATGCGAAACATAACTGTAGCATAGTCATCATGATGAAATGGAACATACAAAGAGCATGAATAGCGTGAACAGGATAAGCAGGCGGTAGACAAAGCAACTGAAGAATTTGAGATGAGGAAATTGAGAAAGTATTCAGTCAAATTCTTCAAACAGTAACGATCAGATTTATCAACAAGTACTTCGACAAAATGGAAGGGTTGAGGAAATAAAACCAGGAGCTCGATGAAGACAATAATTTGATGACCCAGTTCCAACTGCTGTGACAGTCGTACGTCTAGTTCGGAGCAGCTTGGTATTTAAACCGAAAGACACACAGTCCCAGGACACATAGTCCTTACCAAAATCTCCTTGAGCTAAGGTCACACAGACCTCGCCCAACACTCGTGGTAAGTCTTCAAGGTAGACTTACAAACCCTCACAAACTCGGTCACCCGGCGATCCACAATTTCCTCTTGGATGCTCTGGACCATGACACCTAACCGTATGGAAGATGCACAGTCTTCAAAGGTAAAAAGCGTCGGTTCACAGGAACAATCTCTTCAGTGATGCTCAATCACTTTGGGTTTTGGTTGTTTGAGTTTTGGGTTTTTCCTCACTGATGATTTTCTCTCAAAGTCCTCAGAGGATTGGTTTCTCTCAAATGACACTTGTCAATCTCTCTCTGAGCAGCCAACCAGCTAGTGGTTGTGGGGGTGGCTATTTATAGCCAGGGTGCAACCCGACATGATATGACATAAATGCTCCTAATGATATGACCATTATGTGGATAAGATATTTGGACAGCTGGCGCAAGGCACAACAACGGTCGGAGATTTGAACTCTCAAATTCCTCAGGGCTATCATATTACTCACGGTAGGCAATTCGCACTGGCGAAATCCTAACTCCTCGGTCAGAACAAATTCCTCAGCGAGCAGAAGAACTTCGTCTCTATCACTGAAGAAATTGACTAAACTGCAAGAGATTTCCAAAGGCTTTACTCGAAGGTTTAGGGTATGTGTAGGCTTTGAGATGAGCACCACTTGGAAATCCTTCTGTAGTATTACCTTGACCCCCTTTAATAGTATGGTGTTTCCTATGACTCAAAGAAAGGAAATGAAACTAGAAAAACAAGTCTTCACGCTTCATAGTCCTTGTATCAACATCTTCAAGGTCACACCAGATTCTTCAACTTCAAAGTCTTCAGGTAATATCAAAGTCTTCAGCTGAAGACATTCATTTTTAGGGGTCGACATTCTTCATATATATCAAACTCCTCAGCGACTTATAGAGCTTGTGTACACTCACACACATATTAGTCCCTTAACCTATAAGTATTCAATACACCAAAATCACTAAGGGGCACTAGATGCACTTACAAATATAAACAAACATAACAATTACGTTGTCTTGCTTGTCCAACGTCAACTACTTGATCAAGTCTGAAAATAATTAATGGGGGATCACAATCATAGAATATGTCCAAGATAGTATATTTATATGTGAAACCTATGTTCCTTCAATATTCTTCCATGAATTGTTCAAATGACCAATGCTATGTTTGCTAACTTCCAATAAATTTTACCGCTTATACCCCTAGTATGTGAAGTCACTACTCCCCATAGGACAAGCATATGAACATAATATAATTTCACATTTATGACATTCAATTCATTCAACATTTACTCTTAGGGTATAAGTGAAGAGCATGAGTAAAGATCAAACTACTCTCAAAAATATATAAGTTAAGATCAATGAGTAGTCAAACAACTAAGTAGCCATGTGAGGACTCTCTATCAATAAATATTTTCAGATCTGAGTATTTTATTCAAATAGCAAACAAAACAAAAATGGCACTCCAAGAATAGCACATATCATGTGAATGAATAGAAAATTAGGCTCAACACAGGCTAACCGATAGTTGACGAAGACAAGTGGGATGCGTAGCATCCCCAAGCTTAGATGATTAATACTTCTTGTAATATTGACTCGGGGAGCCTTGGTGTCGGCGTTCTGGGACCGGGGGTACCTAGACCTGCCTGCCTGCGGCCTAGCGTGTGGCCCACCATGAAGGCCCGGTACGGCCCTGCAACAAGCCCCCCCCCCCAAGTCAAGGCCCTCGCGAGAGCCCCCGCCTCGCGAGGAGGACAACGCCAAGACCCCCGGAGGAGTGGCACCCCTTCAGGCCACCTCCCGAGGAGCGGAGATTCCTATGCAAGTACCCGGCCTCGTGAGGACGGGGTGAGGGGGTTCTGACGGCCAAGCCAGGCGGGCGCCAGTGGGCGCAGATGGAGGACAGTTTCCTCTTTCGTGCTAAGGAGACAAGGACGTACGTGGGTTCCCAAGGAACCCCCCAAAGGTTTCCTTCCCGGTGCAATAGGACCGAGACCACGAGCTCGGCAGGACGGATGTCATCGCCGAGCCCACTGCTGCGTCACACCCGAAAGCTTTGAAGGGAAGACCACCTTTAGTCATGATAGGATGTACCTCTTGTCCCCTTTCAAATTTGGCTGTTGTGGGATCCCTTCCTGCCTGTGCGATGAGGGAAGAAGACCGAGGCCCCTATAAAGAGGGACGAGCTCCCATCGTAGAGGGTAGGTTGAATCCGGTCAAGTTCATCACCACCAAGAGCCCTCATGAGGCCACCCAACCACTGTACTAGTTCATCCTGAGCCTCCTTGTGAGGCCAATCCACCACAAAGCAGGAGTAGGGTTTTACACCGCAAGGTGGCCCGAACCTGGGTAAATCTCTAAGTCCATCTCCTTCCCCGCTCACACTTATTCGACGTAGCTAGGCCGTAGGGTGACAAGTTTGAGACTTCAAGCCGGTTGAGATCTTCGCACACGCCGCAGTGTTCGAACCTTGTTGGGTTTTGCGGAGCCCCGATTCTGACATTTGGCGCGCCAGGTAGGGGCGTGTCGAAATCTTTCTCTGGTTTCACCCCGTCTCAACTCCGTTGCTCCCATGGCCAACGCCCACCGAGTTCGTGCTGAGCGTCGGGCCGCTCGCGTCGCCCAGACGACGACCCAGGGCCGCTGCGTCCCGCACCGCTCCATCTCTCCGGCAGCCAATGCTGCCACCGGCCCGGCTGCTCAAGAGCAGCAGGACTCGTTGCTGCCACCCTCCGTGCAGCGCGACGGCTACACCGCCACTCCGTCCCCTGTTCCTGTCACGGCGTCGTCCTACCATTCCCGTCGCGGACCGGCGAACGCACCGACTGCGCTGCTCATGGCGCGCGAGCTGCTGCGTTACCGCCCCACCAACGACCGCTAAGAAGACTGGCTTGGCCGCATCGCCGAGCTCGTCAACGCCGCCGGCGAAGCCCCAGCGCCCTCCCACTCGCTTCGTCCCCAGCCCTTCTAGGCGGGCGACATGGCCCACGGCGCGCCTCCTCCGTCCCTGCAAAGCGCCGACCTCGAGCCCAGGCGCGAATCGCGCCTCCGCGACCAGCCATGCGTGGCACCAGCGCGCGCTCGAGATGAGGCGAGCTGCCAGGTGGTGCCGTGGCCTTAAGGCGACGCGCGGGCGCTCCGCCCACCGGAGTGCCAGCATCAGGGCCGTGCGCCGCTGGAGGTTGCGGTGGACGGACATCAAGACTAGGCTCCTCCCATCCATGCTGTGCCTGAGGGCGAAGCCGCCTGTCGTGCCTTCACCTTGGAGCTGCGCCGCGTCGTCTGGCCCAACAAGTTCAAGAAGGACCTCCCTCCACGCTACGACGGCACCGCCGACCCCGTAGAGTTCCTTCAGCTCTACTCGCTGAGCATCGAGGCGACAGGAGGCGAAGATAAGGTCATGGCGAACTGGTTCCTCTTGGCTCTGAAGGATGGCGCACGCTCCTAGCTCCTCAACCTCCCGAAGGAATTTCGCGAGCATTTAGCGAGCCTCCTGGGACGAACTTCGCGAGCATTTCACCGTCAACTTCCAGGGCACCCAGGACCGCCCCCCAGCGGTGAGCGACCTGCGGCGCGTGAAGCAGCAGGAGGGAGAGACTCTACACAAGTACATACAGTTTTTCACGAGCGTCCGCCTCAAGATCCCAAAGGCGTCGGATGAAGCCATCATCTCGGCATTCACTGATGGCGTCAGGGACCTCAGGATGAGAGAGGAGCTCGCCATTCACGACGACTTGTGCTCTGCCCTGGAAATGTTCAACTTGGCGAACAAGTGCGTGAAGGCCGAGGCGGGCCGCCTTTCCCTCCGTGAGCTTCCGGAGGCAGACCATGAAGACAAGAAGGCCAAGTCCAAGGAGGTGAAATGCAAGAACCCCACCGTTCTGGCAGCCGAGCCCGAGGCAAAGCGCGGTCGAGACCAGGAAGAACCCCTCAAGAGCAACCGCCCGTTCTGCATTTTCTACTACACCAACACCCACAGCACCAGCGACTGCCAAGAGCTCAGGGAGCTCCGTGACGAGCGCCTCGGTCGCCGCCCCGAGCGCGGTGGCCGTGGTTAAGGCCATGGAGGAGGCCGCAGCGGAGGCCGTCGGGACAACCACGGCTCACGACAGGACTGGCGCGACCAGCCTCACAATGACCGCTAGCTTGGTGAGCCTCGTGACGGACACTGGCCCGACGAGCCTCGGGAGGCCCGTCCTCGGGACAGGGCCGGCCTCCCTCCACTGCCGCCGCCACCAAGGAGGAACGAAGACGACCGGCGGGACGATGGGGCTGGGGGTTTCCAGGAGCCCCGTGCGGTCACCTGCATCCTGGGAGGGGCTCAAGCCCCAGCCTCACACCGTATATTCAAGCAGTTCTCTCGTGAGGTGAACGCCGCCCTCCCGAAGCTCGAGGCCACGCGTTCCCTCAAGTAGTCGAAGTGGGCCATCACCTTCAACTCCAAGGACCAACTCAAGTGCTCAGCCGCCGCAGGCGTGCTCCCTTTGCTCTGCACACCCACTATCAGCAATGTCCTCGTCACCAAGACCCTCATCGACGGCGCCGCAGCGCTCAATGTTCTCTCTGTCGAGACTTTCGAGACGCTCCAGGTGCCCTATGACCTGCTCATGCCGACGAAGCCCTTCTCAGGAGTAACTGACGGCTCCACCACACCACTGGGGCAGGTGCGCCTCCAAGTCACCTTCGGCAGGCGCGACAATTACTGCACCGAGCTCATCGACTTCGACGTCGCTCACATTGGCCTCCCGTACAACGCCATCCTTGGGTACCCTGCCCTCGCCAAGTTCACGGCGGTAGTCCACCCTGGCAACAACGTCCTCAGGATGCCAGGGTGCAGCGGCGTCATCACGGTCGCCTGCGACGAGAAGGATGCAGTCTGCTCCCTCGAGCGCGCCTACCAGGCCGCGGCGCCCGGAAACTCTGATGACGAGGGCGACGTCGTGCCTCCCGAGGACACCCACAAGAAGTAGAAGCATCTCCTCTCCAAAAGCTGCCAGGCGGCTAGGACCTCCACCGCTGCCGCTTCAGGCCCTGCGTCCGCCGCTGGGGCGCCTCTCCCTCTCGCATAGGAAGGCGCGCCCGGCACCTCCCTCAGGGCAGGCTCGGGGGCTTCCACCTGGAAAGCTACCGACCTGACCGATGCGATGAGGGGGGTGCTCGGGCACCACTCGGAGGCGTGCTTCGACGTACGCCCCCACAAGCAAGGCGCGAGGCGCCAGGCGCAGGAGAGTTCATCACCAACGCGATCAGGGAGCTCCAGGAGGCACAGCCCCTGCGCGGTGAGCACCGCCCAGCGCCACCCGGCGCGGCAGCCATCCCCGACGGCAGGCTGCGCATCTGCGTCAACTTCCCGGACCTCAACAAGGCCTCGTCGCTGGAGCTCTTCTGGCCATCGCATGTCGGACGAAGCGGGGGCTTCCCCTGCAGCTACGTCCGCATGCCCTTCGGCCTCGCGAACGCGGGCGCTACGCACCAGTGCCTCATGCGGGCCGTCCTCGCGTCTCATGAGGCCCGACGCCGCGAGGATCTTCCGGAAATTCCAGACACCCGCGGGCCCCCCGAGCCTCCGGAGCACTCAAGCTCGTGATGATCTGGCTTCAACAACTACCCCAACGCTTCAGCACCGCCGATGCCAGGTGACTTTTGGTTTGTTCAATTGAGGGCGCCCCTCGGGCTGCACCATCCTCAAGCTTCTAGGGCCCGTCCCCGCAGCTGTATCGTTTTGCGCATGCACTAGACTGATTCTGCATTTAATGAATTTCTTGAGTATTCCAACTACATGACCGGTGCTTCGTCACCATGAATGTCGTCGCGCTCTTACGTCCCCGCCTTCGACCGCCTCATGATTAAGGGCTCGCACGGTGTCTGTGCTCGGGTCCGTCCCTGCAGCGTTGATAAATCCAAGCGGTTGAGCTCTGTCTCGCAGGCCAGCCCCGTGCATGTCACCTCGCCGAGGCCCTTGGTGCTTGTCCTCGCGTGAGCTAATCGAGTGTGGGTGAGTCAGGGCGCGTGGCCCGGTTCCAATAACCGTTGTTCGGCGCTTCGCCGTCACAGGGGCCGTGTGCCCGGTGTCTTTCCCCGGGTTTGTCGGATGAGAAGACTGGGCACAACGTCTGTGCTCGGGTCCGTCCCTGCAGCGTCGATAAACCCAACGGCTGTGCTCTGTCTGGCAGCCTGGCTCCACACACGTCACCTCCTGGGGTCATTGGTGTTTGGCCTTCTCATGCGATGCCCTCCGGAGATTCATTCAGCGCAGGTTACCCACACCCCACAGGTCCTGCAAGCGCGCCTCGTGCTATAAAAATTCAGGCGCAACCCGCCTTTGAGGTAGGGCCTCGTGAGTCTCGCGCTGGATCACGGGTGCCCAGATACACCTCCCAGTTCAGCCGTGCAAGCCACGAGTGCGAACTTAATGGGCTGTACATGCCTGGAGACTCTAACATAGAGCTCCCTTCCCACGCCCAAGTGGAAGCCCCATGCTCCGCGCTGGCGGACGACACTGTCACTTAGCGGCTGTGCCCATGCCCAGTGGAAGCCCCATGCTCCGCGTTGGGGGATAAACAACTGAGGGCGCCCTAGCGGTTGCACCAACCTCAGGATGGCCTCCCGGCTCTTTGCACAGCCCCGTCACGCAGCGTTCCCCTGGGATGCACACGCGAGGGGGCTGGCCGGGGGCTACGCTCAGGACAGGACTGGCGTGAGCCACCTCACCAGGTTCTGGTACCTGGTCTTCTCGTGTCCCTCCCAGGTAAAAGCTAGCGAGAAAAGGTACGAATTCACCTCAAGAGCGCTACTCGCACGTCAAGGGGGACCCCTGAGCATCGCGACTCAGGGGCCTCACTGGTCACGTAGCCCCTCGCCCCTTGGTCTCGTCCTGGCGATCCGGACGCCCCAACGGCGGTCGAGGTATGTGCGGGATTGCGCCATGCCGACGCAGAGCACTAAGGTGCCCCCAAACCTACCCTGGCGTCACCATGTTTCCTCCGCGAGTGTTGCTCGCGCGTCAAGGGGGGCCCCTGAGCATCGCGACTCAGGGGCCTCACTGGTCACGTAGCCCCTCACCCCTTGGTCTCTTCCTGGCGATCCGGACGCCCCAACGGCGGTTGAGGTATGTGCGGGATTGGGCCCTGCCGATGTAGAGCACAAAAGCAAGCGGGAAGGAAACAAGGCACCGAAGGAAATCCCGAAATTCAAGGAAATTCAAGCAATTATTACAGGCACTGGATATCTTGCGAATTCAAAGTCTCACGCCTCCGCAAGGCACAGTGAAATGTTGCAGGGTAAGATAGGAGGAGGGGCCGCCATCGCCATGGCCGTCATCGCCAACTGTCCCGGCCATGGCAAGCTCATCGTCAACGTCGCCGCCGCCGTCGCAACCACCGCTTGCTTCCGTCGTCGGGGGCTTGGCTGTGGCGATGCAGGTGAACTTCTCCACCAACGCGTCCACCGGGCCCTTCACGGCCACTTCTGTAGTGGCGCGGGACGTAGGAGCAACCGGGACGAGCACCACATCGAAGTTGAAGCCGGGCTCGCAGAGGTAAAGCTGCTGAAGACCCGCGTAGCGGCCGTGGCAAGATGATCGCAGCACTCGTCCTCCAAAATGGTGTCCACCCTGGTGGAAGCGCCTTCAAGCACCTCAGCAAGCTTGAAGGAGAGCCCTGCATAGCCGGCTTCGAGGGTCACCAAAGGCTCCCAGAATCCTCCCCTGCAGATGGAGCGCAGCGACTTGCGAAGCTCGAGTTCGAGGGAGGGGAAGGCGTCGCGCTCCGCAGCCGCCTTCTCCTCGACAACGGCAAGGGTCCTCTCCCTGACCTCCAGCTGGGCCATCATCTCGGAGACGTGCCGGGCGTGGGACGCCTTGGCTTCTTCCACCTCCTCCTTCAGCTTGGCCAGGCGCTCGCTTTCCTTGGCTTGGTCACCGGCCACTTGGGACAGTGCGGAGTTGCGATCGGCGAGCTTTGCCTCGCGGGCCTTGAGGACCTCCCCCAGCTCACGGAGTTGTTGCGGGAGTGCGGCTTGCTCATCCTGAAAGGCCTTCAGGTTGGCCGCTGCCTCGCCGCAGCGCTTCCTGGCAGACTCTGCCTCGTCTAGTGCCGCGTCTCGGGCTGCCTTGGCCTCGGCGACCTCCTTCTCGCTCTTCGCGATGGCGGCCTCGGCTTGGCTCCTGGCTGTCCGGGTGGCCGCCTCGGCCTGGAACCACCCAGTAACGAGCCCCAGGCGCTCCTTCGCGAGGCACCTTTCAGCATCTTGGAGCTCGGCCCGGAGCCTGCCAAGCATGGTGTAGGCCTCATCCAAGGCACCGGACCTGATCAGAGGACCATAGCGCGCAAGCGCGAGAACCGGACCAGGAGGCTGCACCGGCGCATCGGCAGGTGCCGTGACCAAGGGTCCGGCAATGTGGCTAACTTGGGGAGCAGGGGGCTCCAGTTTCTCCTCCGTCACGGCAAGTACGGACGACTCCACACCCAGCTGGCCCGTGGGGGCTAGCTCCTCCCGAGGCTGGATCACTACGACCTCGGGAGCGGATTCCACCAGGAGGGGGCGAGGAGCCGCCCCCTCCATCAGCGTCGGGGCCACCACAGCTGCGGCGGGGGATGCCGCCGCGAGAGCCCCCGCGCCCCCGACGGCCGGCCCTCCAAGCGGCGCGCTGGGCTAACGCGGCTCGCTTCCATCTCGGCCCATAGCCGATGGCGCCCCCAGGATAGGGGGCTCCTTCATCTTAACGCTCGCCTTCTTCCTCTTCGGCACGACCTCGACCCTGGCCAATGAGAGGAGGAGAGCCGTGAGCACATGCACAGTTCATGGTCAAACAGAGACGAGGAAGGTTACTTACTCCTCTCGCGCGACCCACTTCCTCTTCTTCTCCACCTCGGCGCTGGTCTGAACGCCCCCGCTTCCTTTTGGCGCGGCCTTGCCCGCGCCGAGGGAGCGAGCGGGGTGCTCCTCGCCGAACCCCGGTGTGGTCCTGCCTCCCGGAGGGGTGCGGAAGACGCCCCGAGGAACCGGCAAAGCAGCGTCCGCCTCAGCGGCGGCCGCCCCGCCTCTCGACCGCGGCATGGGCTGCGACGAGGCCAGCATCTCGGCCGCCTTGCTGGGGCGCGGGGAGTCCTCAGGAGCGGGCACAGCCGCGCGCTTTTCGGGATCGTCCGGTCGGACATCCGAGCAGTTTGGGGGAAGGCCCCGGCCCCCTGTGCACCCTGGCGAAGCGCCGGGAGCCAGCGGCCGGGGGCTCCTCAGTATCATCATCATCATCATCAAGACCGCGGAGGAGCATGCTCTGCGATGGAGGGGACGCCTCCTCCCTGTCATCCACGGTCTCCTCTGAATCTTCCCCGCCGCTGGTGTCGCCGGAGGACACCAGCACCGTGGGATTGGGGTGCTCGGATGGCGTGAGCCCTAGGTCATCAAAGTCGGGCATGGCGGCGGCCAGCGCCCTGCCGTCGTCGCGGCGGTATAGCGGGGCGTAGGCCTCGGAAAGATCCTCTGGATCATTGTAGAGCAGAGTGTTCAGGGCCTTGTCCCGCTCCTCGCCTGTCAGGCTGGCGGATCTGAGCCTGATAGCATCTCCCATGCCCTCGTACTCCCACATGGGCTTCGAGTGCTGCTGGAGCGGCGCCAAGCGCTTCATCACGAACTCCTTCACCATCATCGCCCCGGTAAGCTTCCTGGCGTCCATGTCCGAGGAGATCCCCTTCAAGACGGGCGTCGCCCGGGGGTCGGTGAGCTTTGCGGAGGCCTACCCGAGAGTCGTCTCGGGTAACCTCGTCGGGAGCTCCAGATGCGAATCAACCCCCTGAACATACAAGAAGACCCAGCGGTGCCTGTAGCCCTCCACCTTCTTCCCAGCCTTCAGGAGCACGTTGCCGCTCTGGACCGTGACGAAGGAGGCGCACCCCGACCGCTGCGCGCTGTCATGGAGCCTCATGCTGAAGTAGTGGCAGAAGAGGGCCACAGAAGGCTTCACGCCTACGAAGGCCTAACAGTAGAAGGCGAAGATCGACAAGAGTAAGATGGAGTTGGGCTAAAGGTGGATAGCTTGGATCCCGTAGTGCGCGAGGATGGCGGAGAAGAACCCCGATAAGGGCAGGACGAGCCCGCAGAAGACGCTGTGGAGAAAGAAGGGGTATACCGCCTTCGCCAGGGTGCGCCGTTCCGTGGAGCCACACCAGATCAAGGTCTGCCCCCATTCATTGGAGTCTCCTGCAGTCAACAGGAGCGCCGAGGCAAGATCCCCCGCCTTGGCGATGGTGGATGTCGTGAGCACCGGAGAGGGGGAAGAGGGGGCCGAGGCTGGAGCCTCGGACTTCGCCTTTCCGGCGGGCGCCATCCAAAGGATCCTGGTGGCAGAAGTGCAAGAGGGAGGACGGTGTTGCGCCAAGACTTGGAGGAGTTTCTCGCAGTGGAAAGGGGATCTTAGCAAGAGAGCAAGGCGCAGGGAAGAAGAGCAATGATAGCTCCGCAGAGGGCGCTAGACTTTCATCAGCCTGGACAGTTGCCGAGGCGATTGGGGGCGGAGGTGTCCGTTCCCTGTCGCGCGCCATGCGTCAAGCCTGGCCCACAGGCGATTGGGGGCCCGCGGCGCTTCACCCTTCACTCCTTGCCTTTTTCTCGAAGTCAAGGTTGGCACGCCTTCGGCCCGGGGGCTACTGTCGGCGTTCTGGGACCGGGGGTACCCAGACCTGCCTGCCTGCGGCCCAGCGCGTGGCCCAGCACGAAGGCCCGGTACGGCCCTGCAACAAGCCCCCCCCCCAAAGTCAAGGCCCTCGCGAGAGCCCCCGCCTCGCGAGGAGGACAATGCTAGGACCCCCGGAGGAGTGGCACCCCTTCAGGCCACCTCCCGAGGAGCGGAGATTCCTATGCAAGTACCCGGCCTCGTGAGGCCGGGGTGACATGGGTTCTGACGGCCAAGCCAGGCGGGCGCCAGCGGGCGCAGAGGGAGGACAGTTTCCTCTTTCGTGCTAAGGAGACAAGGACGTACGCGGGTTCCCAAGGAACCCCCCAAAGGTTTCCTTCCCGGTGCAAGAGGACCGAGACCACGAGCTCGGTAGGACGGATGTCATCACCGAGCCCACCACTGCGTCACACCCGAAAGCTTTGCAAGAGAAGACCACCTTTAGCCAGGATAGGATGTACCTCTTGTCCCCTTTCAAATTTGGCCGTTGTGGGATCCCTTCCCGCCTGTGCAATGAGGGAAGAGGACCGAGGCCCCTATAAAGAGGGACGAGCTCCCATCGTAGAGGGCAGGTTGAATCGAGTCAAGTTCATCACCACCAAGAGCCCTCGTGAGGCCACCCAACCACTGTACTAGTTCATCCTCGGCCTCCTCATGAGGCCAATCCACCACAAAGCAGGAGTAGGGTTTTACACCGCAAGGTGGCCCGAACCTGGGTAAATCTCTAAGTCCATCTCCTTCCCCGCTCACACTTATTCGACGCAGCTAGGCCGTAGGGTGACAAGTTTGAGACTTCGAGCCGGTTGAGATCTTCGAACACGCCCAGTGTTCGAACCTTGTTGGGTTTTGCGGAGCCCCGATTCCGACACTTGGGCATCCCCAAGCTTGAGCTTTTGTGTCTTGTTAATTCCTCTCATATCACGGTTTCACCTAGGTCTCAAAAACTTCATCCACACAAAACTTGAAAAGAACTCGTGAGGTAGGTTAGTGCACATAGGAATATATTAACACTTTATGTAATGCCAAGACAAGTTGAATAATAATTTTCAAACATAATCTACTGTTTACTATCATTTCCATAATTTATATCTATCAATATAAGCCATGAAAACACTAGGATAAGTAGATAACAAAACTATGTTATCAATCTGTCTAAACAGGACAATCTGTAGTAATAAATTCAAATGGTGTACTTATGTAACTCTAACAATTCTGAAAATTTAGGAAATGATAAATAAATTGTGTAAAAATTTCAGAAACTTTCCACGTTCCAGTAAAATATCAAAATTCAAACACTACAGCAAAAGTTTCTGTTTTTACACAGCACACATCAGACTTGCAATTGAAGCATCCTAAAAGGCAATTCTTAGTAATTTTTATTTAAATTTTTTATTATAAATAACATATAACAGAGAACAACAAAATAAAATGACACTCCAAGTAAAACTCATATGGTGTGACGAATAAAAATATAGCTCCAAGTAAGATATACCGATAGTGTTGAAGACGAAAGAGGGCATGCCTTCCGGGGCATCCCCAAGCTTAGACGCTTTAGTCTTACTTGGATATTACCTTGGGGGTGCCTTGGGCATCCCAAAGCTTAGGGTATTTCCACTCCTTACTCTCCTCATATCGGTATCACACCCAAAACTTGAAAACTTCAATCACACAAAACTTAACGGAACTTCGTGAGATGGGTTAGTATAATAAATAAAGATCATTCACTTAGGTACTATAAAGAAAAGATTCATAATTATTATCACATAATACCTACTATATTATACCATTCACATAATTTATATCACTCAATCTAAGCTATTGTAACACTAATAAAACAAGCAAACTATGCACGCAAAACAGAATCTATCAAAAACAGAACACTCTGTAAAGATCTGAATTAAAACCATACTTCCCTTACTCTAAAAATTCTGATAATTTAGGAAAACGCAAAAAATGTGTATAGAAATAATGTGTAAAAACTTCAGATTTTTTTGACTCTCCAGTAAAATCAGAGAAATTCTGCACTGGATGTAAAAGTTTCTGTTTTTGCACAGAATCAAACTAACAAGTATCCACACTATCCCAAAGGCTTTACTTGGCACTTTATTGCAATAAAAGACACAAAACATGATTACTACAGTATATTAATCATGTGAACACACAAAAACAGAAAGTAAAAGTATTGGGTTGTCTCCCAACAAGCGCTTTTCTTTAAAGCGTTTAAGCTAGGCATGATGATTTCAATGATGCTCACGAAAAAGTATAGAATTGAAATACAATAGGAGCATCATGAAGCATATAACAAGCACATTTAAGTCTAACCCATTTCCTATGCATGGGGATTTCGTGAGTAAATAATTTATGGAATCTAGAATCAACTAGCATAGGAAGGCAAAACAACAAGCATATCTTCAAGACTTTCAACATATAGAGAGGAAACTTGATATTATTGCAATTCCTACAAGCATATATTCATCTCTCATAAAAAAATTCAGTAGAATCATGCAGGAATTCAACAATATAACTATCACATAAAGCATTATCTTCATGATACACAAGCATAGAAAATTTATCACTCTCCACATAAGCAAATTCCTTTTCATTCATGGTAGTGGGAGCAAACTCAACAAAATAACTATCATGATATACTTGATGGACATAATCAAATTGAAAATTAAAATCACGATGACAAGTTTCATGGTTATCATTACTCTTTATAGCATACATTTCATCATCCTAGTCATCACATATAGCAACTTTGTTGTCATAATCAATTAGAACCTCTTCCAAAATAGTGGATTCATCACTAAATAAAGTCATGACCCCTCCAAATCCAATTTTATCATTATGAAAAGATTCAACACCCTCCAAAATAGTGGGATCACTAGTGCCTAGAGTTGACACTCTTCCAAACCCACTCTCATCAATATAATGATCATACATAGAAGGCATGCTATCATCATAATAAATTTTCTCATCATAATTTGGGGGACAAAAAAATATCATCTTAGTCAAACATAGCATCCCCAAGCTTGCGGTTTTTCATATCATTAGCATCATGGATATTCAGAGAATTCATACTAACAATATTGCTATCATGCTCATCATTCAAGGAATTCTCATTAAGTATTTTCATAAATTTTTCCTCTAACAATTGAGCACAATTTTCTGAACCATAATTTTCACGAAAGACATTAAAAAGATGAAGCAATTGAGGCAACCTAAACTCCATTTTTTTGTAGTTTTCTTTTATAAACCAAATTAGTGATAAACTAGAAACTAAAATATTTAATTGCAATATCTAAAGATATACCTTCAAGCACTCAATTCCCCGGCAACGGCGCCAGAAAAGAGCTTGATGTCTACTACGCAACTTTATTCTTGTAGACATTGTTGGGCCTCCAAGTGCAGAGTTTTGTAGGATAGCAGCAAATTTCCTCAAGTGGATGACCTAAGGTTTATCAATCCGTGGGAGGTGTAGGATGAATATGGTCTCTCTTGAATAACCCTGCAATCAAATACAAGAAATCTCTTGTGTCCCCAACACACCCAATACAATGAAAAATTGTATAGGTTCACTAGTTCGGCAAAGAGATGGTGATACAAGTGCAATATGGATAGTAGATATAGGTTTTTGTAATATGAAAATGTAAAAACAGCAAGGTAACATATACTAAACAATGAGCAAAACAGTATATTAATGCTTGGAAACAAGGCCTAGGGTTCATACTTTTACTAGTGCAATCTCCCAACAATGCTAACATCGTTGAATCATATAACCATCCCTCAACGTGCAACAAAGAATCACTCCAAAGTTCCTATCTAGCGGAGAACATAAGATGAAATTGGTGTAGGTACTAGAACCACCTCAAAGTTGTTCTTTCTGATCAATCTTTTGAGCTATTCCTATAAGTGTCACAAACATCCCTAGAGTTTGTAGTAAAATAACACGAATGATACATATCAATCAACCCTAATGTCACCTAGATACTCCAGTGTCACCACAAGTATCCGTGGGTAAATTATATGACATGTATCAAATAATTTCAGATCTATCATATTCTATCCAACACAAAGAACTTCAAAGAGTACCCCAAGATTTTTGTCGGAGAAAGTAGTATGAAAACGTGCAATCAACCCCTATGCATAGATCCCCAAGGTCACCGGTATCCGCAAGTTGATGCCACAACATATATCAAGTGAATCAATAGAATACCGCAACGGGTATCCGCATGCAAGACATACATCAAGTGTTCTCAAACCAAAATATTCAATCCAACATAACGAGATCTCAAAGGGAAAGATTCAATTCATCACAACAAGATAGAGAGGGAAAAACACCATATGATCCAACTATATTAACAAAGCCAACGATACATCAAGATCGTGCCATCTCAAGAACACGAGAGAGAGAGAGAGATTAAACACATAGCTACTGGTACATACCCTCAGCCCCGAGGGTGAACTACTCCCTCCTCGTCATGGCCTTCGCTGGGATGATGAAGATGGCCACCAGAGATGATTTCCCCCTCCGGCAGGGTACTGGACAGGCTCCAGATGGGTTTTCCGTCGATACAGAGAGTTGCAGCGGAGGAGCGGAAGTTCTAGGTTTACTTTCGGAGGTTGATGTATATATATGATTTTTCAGCGTTGGAATCACGTCAACCGGAGCCATGTGGGCCCCACAAGCCATCAGGGCGCGGCCTGAGGGGTGACCGTGCCCTGTTGGCTCATGGACTACTGGTGGTTCTTCGCTCCAGTATTTCTTATTTCCTCCAGAAAAAATTATAAAAAAGTTTCAGGCGATTCCGAGAACTTTCATTTTCTTCACAAAAACAACACCACGGTAATTCTACTGAAAACAGAGTCAGTCCGGGTTAGTTCTAAATAAATCATATAAAGTGCATCAAAACCATATAAAAGTATTGTAAACATAGGCAAATATGGCATGAATACTTCATAAATTATCGATACGTTGGAGACGTATCAACGAGTAGGTGGGATCTTTCGTCACCCCAGACCAGAGCTTTGGTGTCAAAACCTCCCGCGCTCTATCACCGTCCCTTGCTCTCGATTCCCCTTCTTTCCTATCTCTCTCTCTCTCTCTCTCTCTCTCTCTCTCTCCCCCGTATGTGTTCACCGATTCGACGACACAGTCGATGCCGCTTGTGCTCAGTGCTCACAACCGTTGTGCCATGTCGACTTCTAAGATCGGTGAAGAGAGGAAGAAGGAAGAGCTTAACTTCCATGACATGGATTTTGATTTCTATATAATTGATTTCTGCTTACATGGGCAGTGCTGATTTGCGGTTTTGTTTTGGGACCATTTGATTTGAGCTGAAAACGTACATTTGTGCTTTATAGAAAAACCCTGATACTATCGAAGACCGAGATTTTTGTGGTAAAGAGGTGGACCTTCCTTTGTGCTGCATGCTCCATGATACCAAGCCTGTGAGGTGTGTGGCCTTTGAAGGAAGTAACACCGGGAGGAGGTTCTACGGTTGTGCTAACAAAGTTAGTCACTTTCAACATCCGTGTTAAATTTTTTATTGCATCAAACTGGTTAGTACTTGTATTGCGGTTGATTGTTGGAATCATTCTGTACTCTTTTTATTTTGCAAAAAATTAAAGGTCACTGCTTATTATATCTAGCTTACTACATTTAAATCTCACTTCGCATTATATACAGCTTACTACTCTTAGTTTGTTGTGCTAAGATAATTTTACTGATGTTGGCAGAAAACACAGCTCCATATTAATTGAAGCTGGCCTAGAAGAAAGTTAGTAAAATTTTAAATCAACTCTTTGGACAAAAGAATTACACCATGGAGTAATTATTGGTGTGCCTTTTGTTCTTCTGCTTTTTTGTTGAATGATCATCTAATGTAGTATATTAATAGTTTCTTTTCACATTTGTTCCTTCTTGTTTCCTCGCAGAGAGGTGTGAACTGTGGAGTCATGAAATGGGTTGATCAGCCTTGGCCTATTATTATGCAGAGGTGCCTACTCAAGCTTTGTGAGATGTTGCAGGAGAGCCTTCATGATAGGCAAGCACAAGATGGAGAAATAAGCAAGCTTAAAAGATGCAGCCGGATGACGATGATAAACAGATCAAGTGCGTTCAAGCGTTCTCACAGGTGCCATTCAGAATCTTAAGGAGGAGGTGAATATATTGAAGGAAATAAGAAAAAGATGGAAAGAATCATCTGTGATCTCGTGGAGCATGGGTTTGCGAATAGGGATGAGCTTCTGATGATCTTGGCAATTCTTGAAGAATGATCATTAGGAATCATATTGATTGCGCGGTGTTGAGAAGAATATTCCTCTAGTATAAGTTTATGATTGCGCAATGTTGAGAAGAATATTCTACTAGCATAAATTTATAGTTGGACATGGATCCTTTTGTTGATCTGATATTTTTCTAATCCTGCGAAGGCCGTGGTGTGGTCTACATGCATGCTATATATGAATGCTATATTGAAATATTAATGGAGCTCGAAAAGACCCATGTGATGCTCATCGTCTAATGTTTTTCTCAAACATTATGATTTATGAGTGAGGCATATTCGTGAAGTATCGATTGGCATGGTTCTGCATGACATGTATTTCCATGCACGACCTTTATTTGCATATCATAAGCAATGAGTTTCTCAGTTATAGATCGTATCCATGATTAAATGCATTGTGAACTGCTAGCTCTTTTTTGGCTCATTTCATTAAGCTCCACGGTGCTCGGCTCTTTTTTGAATCATTGCATTAAGCTCCTTTTTGAATCATCTCATTAAGCTCCTCGGTCCATACTGCCCGTCTCGGTCGCCTCGGTCACTCTTGTTTTATCGACCGGATTATTTCATTAAGCTCCCTCGTATTATGTTTCGAATGTTTGCAGGCACACATTTACTCAGTCAAGGCACGGATTGACTCTATGAGAGGCAAATATATACTCGGGAGGAGCGTCCGTGGTATAGTAGTGGCACAGGTGTGCCTTTCCCTATTTTTAATCGTTTACAGACATGAGGCACGTTCATCCGATGGCGAAGAGCACGACCATGTACCTATTGGACGCACGGTTCTGCATGGACCGTGCATGTAGGTGTTCCTAAATTTTCCATTGTGATAGGCACGGTCGTGAGGTCACTAGGGGCACGGCCATGAGGTCACTAGGTCACAGTTTTTTAGATTAAGGAGGGCCATGATAAAAAAGGCAGCAGACGCACGAGTTTTTATTGCAACGTGCTCATATACTGAGGCGGAAGCACTGTCGTGCAATAGAGGCACTATGTATTCCAGATATTATGAAGAGGCACAAGAGTCACAGACGAGAGGCATGGACGTGAAGTGATGCCTTTGTTTTCCAAATGTTTTCAATGGGAGACGTGAAGGCGCGTGACGCACGAACGTGAAACCGTGCCTCTGTCTTCCAAATGTTCTTAGTGGGGACGTGATGGCACGTGACGCACAGACGTGAAGCCGTGCCTGTGTTTTCCAAATGTTCTCAGTGGGAGACGTGAAGCCGCGTGACGCACATACGTGAAGCCTTGTCGGGGGAGACGTTCTCACTGTTACACGCACGATTTTACTATCATGGGTGGCACGTTTGTGCCTGTGTGCTCCAAATGTTTTCATTGACACGTGTGACTGTGAGAGGCACGGAAGTGAAGCCCCAAGTGGCACGGTTTGAACCCCATAATAATATGAGGCGTCTCCTCCGGTGGGTGTGTTAACGCCGCATGGCGCCGCTCCAGAAACTCAACTGTTCGACGGGTGTGTCCTCTGGTTGGGATGTGAACGCCACGCAATGCCGATCCGGAGACCCAACTGTCTGACGGGTGTCTCCTCCAGTGGGGGTGTGAACTCCGTGTGATGTCGCTTGGGCTCGTCGCCCGAGGCCAAGGTCCGGCTATTTAGGCCAGACCTGGTCGTTGTTGGCGTTCTGGGAACGGGGGTACCCAGACCTGCCTACCTGCGGCCCAGCGCGTGGCCCACCTCGACGGCCCAGTACGGCCTGGCAGCAACCTCCCAAGACAAGACCCCCGTGAGGACCCCAGCCTCGCGAGGGGAACGACGCCAAGACCTCCAGAGGAGCGGCCTACCCATGCTACCTCCCGAGGAGCGGAGATTCCTATGCAGTGCCCGGCCTCATGAGGCCGGGATGACGTGAGCCATGACGACCAAGGCCAGGCGGGCGCCAACGGGCGCAGAAGGGACAATATCCTATTTTGTTTTTATACTTTGGTTTATATACTTTGGTTTATACGGTTTTATACATAGATACGGTTCAGTTTCGGTAATAACCATTTAATTTCGGTTCAGTTTCGGTAATAACCAAAATAACCAAAGTTGACGCGAATTTGTATACTACAAATAACATTTTGGTCACATGATTTGGTTCATGTATATACGTTAGATTTTTTGTGAAAACTATGTACGTAGATTGGGTCATTAGATGATTGACATGATTTTGTCATAAGCATTAGATGGCAGTAGATATGAGAAGTTGGGCACGTTACGTAGATTGATTAGAGGGAGGAAGCGGGAAAAGCAAAGAGAGGAAAATCCTACATATCTCCAATAGCAACGAGGCCACGACAAAAGCGATCGACTGTTCCAAAAATAAGCGATCAACTGTATGGGCCGAATACTTTAAGCCCAAACAGGCACCGCATGGGCCAGGTGCCCTGCTCGTTTGTCACAAAAAAGGTGCTCTGCTCGTTGGTTCGAGCTGGAGCTAGCGATTTAGTCCCACCTCGCCGACCGAGCTGCAGCGCAGTGGATGGATGGCTATAAAAGAAGGGGTGGCGAAGAGCTCAGCTCACCACGTATTGTCGCACATTAAAGCGAACTTCGGTTGTTTAGGTTTAACCAAACGGTTTTCGGTTTTTAACTGAAAAAACCGAAGGTTAAATGGTTTCTAAAATTGGAAACTGAAACTGGAACCTAAAAAAACCGAAATTTCGGTTTGGTTTTGTTTTTTCGGTTTGGTTTTTGATTTTCGGTTCGGTTTTGCACACCTTGACGTGTCGGAATCCTTCCTCCAGTTCCGCCGTGTCTCCGCTTCGTTGAGTTCGCGCCGAGCGCCGGGCTGCCCACGTCGCCCAGACGACGCCCGTGGGTCGCCGCGTCCCGCGCCTTTCCGCCTCTCCTGCAGCTAACGCTGCCACTGGTCCGGCTGCCCAAGAGCAGCAGGACTCGTCGCGGCCACCCACCGCGCGGCACGATGGCCGCACCGCTACTCCGTCCCTCGTCTCCGCTTCGGCGTCGTCCTCCCACGCCCGCTACGCGCCGGCGAACGCGCAGGCCGCACTGTTCATGGCGCGCGAGCTGCTGCGCTACCGCCCTGCTCACGATCGCTACGATGACTGGCTTGGCCGCATTGTCGAGCTTGTCAGCGTCGCCGGTGAGGTCCCGGCGCCCATCCGCTCGCTCCGTCCCCCGCCCTCCCAAGCGGGCGATGTGGCTCACGGCGCACCTCCACCTCCTTCTCTGCACGTCGCCGACCCCGAGCCCAGGCGCGAAGCGCCCCCGCGCAACCCTCCACACGGGGCGCCGGCGCAGGGAAGGGATGAAGCAAGCTGCCAGGTGGTGCCGCGGCCACAAGGAGAGGCGCGTGTGCTCCCCGCACCGTCGCGCTGTCATCAGGACCGTGCGCCGCCGGAGGCCGCGGCTCACGGACGTCAAGACCAAGCTCCCCTCGTACGCACCGCGCCTGTGAGTGGAGCAGCGCTCCACGCCTTGACCCCGGAGCTGCGCCGTGTCACCTGGCCCGGCAAGTTCAAGCTGGACCTGCCTCCACGCTACGATGGCACCCCCGACCCCGTGGAGTTCCTCCAGCTCTACGCGCTGAGCATCGAGGTGGCGAGCGGTGACGACAAAGTCATGGCGAACTGGTTCCCCATGGCCCGCAAGGATGGCGCGCTCTCCTGGCTCCTCAACCTCCTGGAGGGATCGATCTCCTCCTGGGACGAGCTCCGCGAGTGCTTCATCGCCAACTTCCAGGGCACCCGCGACCGCGCCCTTGCAGTGAATGACCTGCGGCGCGTGAAGCAGTAGCCGGGCGAGACCCTGCACAAATACATGCAACGCTTCACGAACGTGCGCCTCAAGATCCCGAAGGCGTCAGACGAGGCCATCATCTCGGCGTTCATCGATGGCGTCAGGGACGTCAAGATGAAAGAGGAGCTCGCCATCCACGACGAACTGTGCTCGGTCCTGGAGATGTTCAACCTGGCGAACAAGTGCGCAAGGGCCGAAAAGGGCCGCCTCTCCCTCCTCGAGCTTCCGGAGGCAGACCCCGAAGATAACAAGACCAAGGCTAAGGAGGCGAAGCGCAAGGGCCCCGCGGTGCTGGCGGCAGAGCCTGAGATGAAGCGCGGTCATGACCATGATGAGCCGCCCAAGAGCAGCCGCCCGGTCTGCATCTTCCACTACACCCGCAGCCACAACACCGAAGAGTACCAGGAGCTCAGGATGCTCCGCGACGAGCGCCTCAGCCGCCGCCCCGAGCGCGGCGACCGCGGCTACGGCTGTGGAGGGGGTCGCGGCGGTGGAGGGGGACGAGGCCGCTAGGACAACCGCGACCCACGTCAGGACTGGCGTGACCAGTATCGCGAGGACCGCTGGCGTGACGAGCCTCGCGACGGGCCCCGGCGCGACTGGCCTCGCGAGGGCCGTCCTCATGGCAATGCTGGCCTCCCTCCGCTGCCACCGCCGCCAAGGAGGAATGACGATAACCGGCAGGATGATGGGGCTGGGGGCTTCCAGGAACCCCGGGCGATCGCCTGCATCCTGGGAGGTGCTCAGGCCCGTGCCTCCAACCGCATCTTCAAGCAGTTCTCTCGTGAGGTGAACGCAGCCCTCCCGAAGCTCGAGGCCGCGCGTCCCCTCAGGTGGTCGCAGGTCGCCATCACCTTCGACTCCAAGGATCACCTCAAGTGTTGGCCGCCACAGGCGTGCTCCCCTTGCTCTGCACGCCCACCATCAGCAACGTCCTCATCACCAAGACCCTCATCGACGGTGGCGCTGGGCTCAATGTCCTCTCCGTCGAGACGTTCGAGACGCTTCAGGTGCCCTATGATCAGCTCATGCCGACCAAGCCCTTCTCAGGAGTGACCGATGGCTCCACCACTCCCCTGGCGCAGGTGCGCCTCCCAATCACCTTCGGCAAGCGCGATAACTACCACACCGAGATCATCGACTTCGATGTCGCCCACATTCACCTCCCCATACAACGGTGTCTTCGGGTACCCTGCCCTCGCCAAGTTCATGGCGGCAACCCACCATGGCTACAACATCCTCAAGATGCCAGGGAGCGGCGGTGTCATCACGGTCGCCTGTGATGAGAAGGATGCAGTCTGCTCCCTCGAACGCGCTTACCAGGCTGCGGCGACTGAAAATTCTGACAACGAGGATGGCATCCTGCCTCCTGAGGACACACCCAAGAAGAAGAAGAAGCTCCTCCCCAAGAGCCGTCAGGGGACGGAGACCCCCAAGAACGGCACCTCAGGCCCTGTGTCCATTGCTGGGGTGCCCCTCCCTCCCGCATAGGAAGGCGCGCCCGGCGCCTCCCTCAGGACGGGCTCAGGGGGCTTCCACCTGGAGAGTCTCTGACCCGGCCGGTGCAACGAGGGAGGTGCTCAGGCACCACTTGGAGGCATGCTTCGACGCGCGCCCCCACAAGCAAGGAGCACGGCGCGAGGCGCCAGGCTCACGAGAGTTCATCACCAAAGCGATCGAGGAGCTTCAGGAGACGCTGGCCATGCGCGGCGGGCGTCGCCCCACACCACCCAGTACAGTTGCCGGCCTCGACGTGGGCGATAGGCTGCGCGTCTGCGTCAACATCCCGGGCCTCAACAGGGCCGCATCCCAGGGCCTCTTCTGGCCATCGCGTGTCGGCCACAGTGGGGGCTACCCTGCAACTAGGTTCGCATGCCCTTTGGCCTTGTGAACGCGGGCGCCGTGTACCAGCGCCTCGCGCAGGCCATGCTCGCGTCTCATGAGGCCTGACGCCGCGTGACCCTTCAAGAGGACCCGAACCCTCGCGAGCCCCTTGGGCCTCACGGGCCCCTCGAGCCTCCGGAGCCCTCAGGCTCATGAGGATCAAACTTCAACAACTACCTCGACGCTTTAGCAGCATCATAACCAAGTGACCTTTTGGTTTGTTTATTTGAGGGCGCCCCTCGGGCTGCATCATCCTCAAGCTGTTAGGGCCCGCCCCTGCAGCTGTGTTGTTTTGCGCATGTATCAGAACTGGTTCTGCATTTGATGAGTTCCCTAAGTATTCCAAACTGCGTGCCTAGTGCTTCGTCACCATGAACGTCGCTGCGCCCTAACAACACCACCCTCGACCGCCTCATGATTAAGGGCTGGCACGGCGTCTGTGCTCGGGTCCGTCCCTGCAGCGTTGATAAATCCAAGCGACCGAGCTCTGTCTCGCGGGTCAGTCCCATGCACGTCACCTCCCGTGGTCCTTGGTGCTTTGTCCTCGCATGAGCTAATCGAGATTGGTGAGTCAGGGCGCATGGCCCGGTTCGTATAACCGCAGTTCGGTGCTTCGCCGTTGCGGGAGCCGCGCGCCGTATGTTTTTCCTCGGGTTTGTCGCATGAGAAGACTGGGCACGGCATCTGTGCTCTGGTCTGTCCCTGCAGCGTCGATAAACCCAACGACTGAGCTCTGTCTGGTGGGTCGGCCCCGTTCACGTCACCTCCTGGGGTCCTTGGTGTTTGGCCTTCTCATGCGATGGCCTCCGGAGACTCATTCGGCGCAGGTTGTCCCCACCACACGGGTTTTGCAAGCGCGCCCTGTGCCAGAAGACTCAGGCGCAACCCGCCTTGAGGTAGGGCCTCGTGAGACCCGCGCTGGCTCACGGGTGCCCAGATACACCTCCTCCAGTTCTGCCGTGCCAGTCACGCGTACGAACGAAATTGGGTTGTACACGCCCGGAGACTCTAACACAGAGCTCCCTTCCTACGCCCAAGTGGAAGCCCCATGCTCCGCGCTGGCGGACGACATGGTCACTCAGCGGCTATGCCCACGCCCAAGTCGAAGCCCCATGCTCCGTGCTGGCGGACGACACGGTCGCTCAGCGGCTATGCCCACGCCGAGTGGAAGCCCCATGCTCCGTGCTGGTGGATAAACAATTGAGGGCGCCCTAGCAGCTGCACTAACCTCAGGATGGCCTCACGGCCCCGTCACGCAGCGTTCCCTTGGGATGCACGCGTGAGGGGGCTGGACAGGGGCTACGCTCAGGCCATGCCTGGTGCGTGCCACCTCACTAGGTTCCCGGCACCTGGTCTTCTCGCGTCTCTCACAGGCAAAAGCTGGCGAGGAAAGGTATGGGAGCTGCTCGCGCGTCAAGGGTGACTCCTGAGCATCACGACTCAGGAGCCTCACTAGTCACGTAGCCCCTCGCCCCTTGGTCTCGTCCTGGCGATCCGGACGCCCCAACGGCGGTCGAGGTATGCGCGGGATTGGGCCCTGCCGCCGCAGAGTACTTAGACGCTCCAAATCAACCTCGACATCGCCATGTTTCCTTCATGAGGGCTGCTCGCACGTCAAGGGGGACTCCTGAGCATCGCGACTCAGGAGCCTCACTCGTCACGTAGCCCCTCGCCCCTTGGTCTCATCCTGGCGATCCGGACGCCCCAACGGCAGTCGAGGTATGCGCAGATTGAGCCCTGCCGATGCAGAGCACAAAAGTAAGCAGGAAGGAAACAGGGCACGAAGGAAATCATAGAGTTCAAACAAGTTATTACAAGCACTAAATATTTTTCGAATTCAAACAAGTCTTACGCCTCCACGAGGCATGATAAGTATCGCAGGTCGAAACCTAGGAGGAGGAGCCGTCACCGCCATGGATGCCGCCGCCGCCTGTCCCACTCACGGCGAGCTCGTCGTCGATGTCGCTGCCAGCGGCTTCGTCGCCACCGCTCGCCTCCACCACAGGGGGCTTGGTGTCGGGGACGCAGGCGAACTTCTTCACCAGCACGTCAACAGCATCCTTCACGGCCGCCGCCACAGCGGCGCAGAACTCAGGGGCGACCGAGGCCATCACCGCGTTGAAATCGAAGCCGGGTTCGCGGAGGTAGAGGTGGCTGAAGACACGCGTCGCGGCCATGGAGAAAAGGTCGCGACACTCGACCTCGAGGATGGCGTCAACCTTGGCGACCGCACCTTCGAGCACCTCAGCAAGCTTGGAGGAGAGCCATGCATAGACGCCCTCAGGAGTCGCCAGTGGCTCCTCGAATCCTCCCCTGCAGATGAAGCGCAGCGCCTAGCGGAGCCTGAGCTCGATGGAGGGGAAGGCATCACGCTCTGCGGCCACCTTCTTCTCAGCGGCAGCAAGGGTCTGCTCCGTGGAATCCAGCTGGGCCGTCACGACGGAGACATGCCGGGCGTGGGACGTCTGGGCTTCTGCTACCTCATCCTTCAGCTTGGCCAGACGCTCATGCTCCGCAGCTTGGTCATCAGCCGCCTGGGACAGCATGGAGTTGCGATCGGCGAGCTTTGCCTCACGAGCCTTGAGGTCCTCCTCCCGCTGGTGGAGCCGTTGTGCATGCGCGGCTTGCTCCTCCTGAAGGGCCTTCTGGTCGGCCTCTGCCTTGCCACAGGGCTCCGCGGCATACGCTGCTTTGGCCAGCGCCGCGTCACGAGCCACCCTGGCTTCGTTGGCCTCCTTCTTGCTCTCCGCGGTGGCAGCCTCGGCCCGACCCAAGGTTGTCTTGGTGGCTGCATCAACCTGGAGCCACCCAGAAATAAGCCCCAGGCGTTCCCTCGCGAGGGAGCCCCTGTCGGCGTCTTGAAGGTCGGCCCAGATCCGGCCAAGCGCGGTGTGGGCCTCGTCCAAGGTACCGGGCCTGATAAGAGGGTAGCGGTACGCAGGCGCGAGGGCCTGACCAGGAGATGACACCAGCGCGTCGGCGGGCGCTGCGTCCAAGGGGGCAGCGGTGTGGCAGACTTGGGGCACCGGAGGCTTCTGTTTCTCCTCATCCGCGATGAGGGCGGATGCCTCCACAGCCTGCTGGCCCACGGGGGCTGGCTCCTCCTGAAGCTGCATCGCTGTGCCCCCAGGGGCAGATTCCGTCAGGAGGGGGCAAGAAACCGCCCCCTCCACTGACGCTGGGGTCGCCACGGCCACGGCAAGGAGTGACGCCTCGTGAGCCTCTTCACTACCGGCGCTCGACTTCTCGAGCGGCGCCGGCAAGGTGCCAGGAGCAGGCGTCACACCCGTGCGCCCGGGTGCGGTGTCGCCGGGGCGCCCAAGGGTTGCGCCGGGTTGGCGCGATGCGCTTCCGCCCCCACCGCGTCCGCAGCCAAAGGGAAGCGGTGCCCTTTGGGCAGGGGGCTCCCTCGGCTTGGTGCCCATTTTCTTCTTCTTCGGCACATCGTCGCCCCTGGGCACCAAAAGGAGAAGGGGCCGTGAGCACGCGCGCAATCTACAATCGACCAAAGGCAAGGCATGTTACTTACTCCTCGCGCGCGACCCACTTCCTCTTCCTCTCCACGTCAGTAATGGTCTGGACGCTCCCGCTTTTCTTCGGCGTGGCGCTGCCGCCTGGAGAGGTGACGAGATCGCCCCGAGGGGCCACGGCCGGAGAGGCCACGTCTGCCCCAGCGGCGGCCGCCCCACCTTTCGCCTGCAGCCCGGACAGGGATGAGGCCGGTGTCTCAATCACCCCGCTGGAGCATGGGGAGTCCACCGGAGGAGCCGCGGCTGCGCGTTTCTTTGGGGTCGCCCGGCCAGATGCCTGCGTGTCCATGCCTTGGCCTCCTGAGCACCCTGGCAAAGTGCGAGGAGTCCGTGGCCGGGAGCTCGTCGGCGTTGTCGTCATCTTCGAGATCGCAGAGGAGCACGCTCTATGACGGGGGGGACACCTCTGCCGGGTCGTCATCCTCGGTCTCCTCCAAGTCCTCCTCGCCGCTGGCGTCGTCGGAGGACACCGACACGGGGGAATTGGGGCGCTCGGGCGACGTGAGCCCCTGATCGTTAAAGGCGGGCATGGCAGCAACTAGCTCCTCCATGTCGTCACGACGATACAGCGGGGCGTAGGCCTCGGGGAGATCCCCAGGATCGCTTTGGAGCAGGGTAGCCACGGCCGTGCCCAGCTCCTCGCCTAACAAGCTGGCGGATCGGAGCCTCATGGTGTCCTGCGCACCCTCGTACTGTCACATGGGCTTCGAGTGCGACTGGAGCTGCGCCATGTGCTGCGCCAAGAACTCCTTCACTATCATCTTCCCGGTCAGTTGCTTGGCCGCCATGTCCAGAGAGATCCGCTTTAAGACGGGCTTCGTCCAGGGATTGGTGAGCTTCGCGGAGCCCCACGCGAGGGTCTTCTCGGGCAGCTTCGTCGGGAGCTCCAGGCGCTGATTGAGGCCCCGGGCGTCCAAGAAGACCAAGTGGTGCCTGGAGCCTTCCACCTTCTTCCTGGCCTTCAGGAGCATATTCCCGCTCTGGACCGCGACGAAGGAGGCGCACGCCGACCGGTGCATGCCGTCGTGGAGCCGCAAGCTGAAGTAGTGGCGGAAGAGGGCCACTGAGGGCCTCACGCCCACGAAGGCCTCACAGTAGAAGGCGAAGACGGATAGGAGCAGAATGGAGTTGGGCTGAAGATGGAGGGCCTGGATCCCGTAATGCTCAAGGATGGCGGTGAAGAACCCCGAGAAGGGCGGGACGAGCCCGGAGAAGACGCTGTGGAGAAAGAAGGGGTAGACTGTCTTCGCCAAGGTGCGCTACTCCACAGAGGCGCACCAGATCAGGGTCTGCCCCCGCTCATTGGTGTCGCTCGCTGTCAACGGGAGCGCAGGGTCGAGGCCCCCCATCTTGGCGATGGTGGATTCCATAAGCACTGGCAAGGGAGAAGAGGAGGGCGAGGCCTGGGCCTCATGTTTCTACTTCCCAGCAGGCGCCATCTGAAGAATCCTTGGGATTTAGAGAGCAAGAAGAAGGATGGCACAGCGCCGAGATCTAGAGGAGGTTCGCGCAAAGGAAAGGGGATCTGAGCAAGGAAGTAAAGGCGCGAGAAAGAAGAGCAATGATGGCTCGGCAGCGGGCGCCAGGCTTTTTGTCAGCCTGGGCGGTTGCCGAGGCGACGTGGGAGCGGAGGCGTCCGCGCCCTGCCACGTGCCACGCGTCGAGCCTGGTCCGTAGGCGGTTGGGGCCCGCGGCGTTTCGGCCTTCCTTCCTTGGCTTCGCCCCGAAGCCAGCCCGAGCGCGCCTTGGGCCCGGGGGCTACTATCGGCGTTCTGGGAACGGGGGTACCCAGACCTGCCTACCTGCGGCCCAGCGTGTGGCCCACCTCGACGGCCCAGTACAGCCTGGCAGCAACCTCCCAAGACAAGACCCCCGTGAGGACCCCAGCTTCGTGAGGGGAACGACGCCAAGACCTCCAGAGGAGCGGCCTCCCCAGGCTACCTCCCGAGGAGCGGAGATTCCTATGTAGTGCCCGGCCTCATGAAGCTGGGATGACGTGAGCCATGACGACCAAGGCCAGGCGGGCACTAGCGGGCGCAGAAGGGACAGTTTCCTCTTATGTGCTAAGGAGGCAAGGACAGACGCGGGTTCCCAAGGAATCCCCCAAAGGTTTCCATTCCAGTGCAACAATACCAAGACCACGAGCTCGGTAGGACGGATGTCATCGCCGAGCCCACCTCTGCGTCACAGCCAGAAGCTTTGCAGGTGAAGACCACCTTTAGTCAGGATAAGATGTACCTCTTGCCCCCCTTCAAATTTGGCCGTTGTGGGATCCCTTCCCGCCTATGCGATAAGGGAAGAGGACCAAGGCCGCTATAAATAGGGACGAGCCACCACCGTAGAAGGGGAGATGAGATCAGATCGACCCTCACCAAAGACCCCTCACGAGGTCGCTCAGTCACTGTACTAGTTCATCCTCGAACCTCCTCGTGAGGCCAATCCACCAAAAGCAGGAGTAGGGTTTTACACCGCAAGGTGGCCCGAACCGGGGTAAATCGTTGTGTCCATCTTCTTGTTCGCTACACGCACTTGACGAGGCTTGGCTGTGGGGTGGCGAGCTTGTGACTTGAGCTGGGAAGGATCTTCGCACACGCCCCAGAGTTCGAACCTTCTTGGGTCTGTGGAGCCCGATTTCCGACAGTCGCCCAGCTCTATGCACGTCTTCTTCCTCCCTTTGCCCGCCACCAGCCCATCCATTTCTCTTGCTCTTCTCCTACTGACCCCCTCTGCCATGGCTGGGCAGAAGAAGACTACTCCGGAGGGCCATTTCCAGGTGCAGGAGGATATCCGAGCTGGCGAGGGTTCCTCATATGTAAGTAGACTCTGTTTCTACTTCTTGTGTTTTCTCTCTCTTGCGGCTAGTTGATTTAGTTGTGAATTATTGTTGTCAGGTTCCTCCTAATATGATGAGCGTGTGTCTCTTTCTGATACTAGATCAGAGTCAATTGGAGCTAGGCTTAGGCTGCGTCGCGAACTTGAACAGAAATGCCCTACAGTAGGATACCAGCAGGATGAGGGTGTATCTTCCAGGGGATTAGGGAGCAGTTCTGGGTCGAGAAATAGGCAGGGAGCGGTGACTAGGGCGGCGACAGAAAGAGCTAAGAGGTCCCGTGGTGACGCGAAGGCCTCACAGGCTAGCGACGGCTCTCACAAGATCATTTGTCTTGGAGGCGAACATACCTAGAGCTGCCCATTAACTGAGATCAATAAGTTGGTCGACCAGGTCAGTGCCTTGGTTTCAAAGCTGAACATTGACAAGTCGTTCGAGAAGTTGTGGGAGGTCACCCAAGGTTGGAAGAAGCGCTTCAAGGAGAGCAATGCCGAGGTGGAGAAGAAGGAGGCCATCATCGTAGAACTTATGGGTAAGAAGGCGAAGCTCCTCGTCGAGCGCGGCCGGGTGGTGGAGGAATACGTGGATGTTGCCAGGCAACATGACGAGGACATGAAGGTCATGGAGGCGATGAACAAGGAGATTCAGGAACTCTGCGCCCAGCAAACCAACAAGAAGGTCGCTGGGGACTAACTAGACAACAGTGACCCTGATCGTTGTCTGCGTCTGAGGTTATTAAGCAGTGGACTGAAGTTTCTCATTTTGTCTTGTGTAATATGTTCTTCACAAACTTTGTTATCAAATGAATTTTGGTTTTACGTTACCGCGTTAAGTTTCTTGTTTTGTCTTGTGTATTTTTGGTTGTCAGGAACTTTGTTAAAAAAATGTAATTTGGTGTCCTACATCGTGATAATTTTCCTCAATTTTTCCCATCATATTCATGGGAATTGGAGGTTTATGCATTCGGATATTGAAACTCTGACAGGCACAAGTGTGATGTTACTACACAGGCGAGGAGTAAAGTTTTGACTCAAATGAAGGGCCATCGTCTGTGTTCCAATTGTCTGCATATTGGCACATTCACTCACGGAGTTATGAACGTGATGCTATGACAGGCACGAGCGCATGTCATGTAGAGCACGATACTGACGGACGAGAGGCACGAACATGAGCAACGGGAGGCACGAAGGTGAAGGCGCATGAAGAACAGACGTGAATCCGTGGTTCTATTTTCCAAACGTTTCCAATAACATGTTTTCACTGTGAGAGGCACGATTTTAGTAGCGTGGGAGGCATGTTCGTGCCTTTGTGATCCAAATGTTTGCACTGCCACGAGTGACTGCGGGCGGCACGGAAGTGAACCTCGTGAGGCACTGTTTGAGCCCCATAAGAATACGATGCGTCGCCGCCGGTGGGTGTCTAAACGACGCGTGGCGCCGCTCCGGGAACCCGGCGGTTCGACAGGCGTGTCCTCTGTTTGGGATGTGACCGCCAAAGTGGCACCGCTCCAGAAACCCAACGGTTCGACAGTCGTCTCCTCTCTAGTTGGGGTGTGTACCGCGCGTGACGCCGCTCGGGCTCGTCGCCCGAGGCAGGAAAGGTCTGGCTATTTAAGCCGGACCGCGTCACCTAGCCCTAGGCACATCTTGTTTCTCCCTTTTCCCACCTTGAGGCCATCCATTTCTCTTTATCTTCTAGATCCTGACACCCCCCCCGCCATGGCCGTGCAGAAGAAGATTACTCCGGAGCGTTGCTTCCAGATGCAGGAGAATATCCTGGCTAGCGAGGGTTCCTCATCTGTAAGTTGACTCTGTTTCTACTTCCTGTGTTTTATCTGTCTTACTGCTAGTTGATTTGGTTGTGAATTATTTTTGTCAGGTTCCTGAGGTCGTATCTTCTAGAAAAATAGGGATCAACTCTGCATTCGATCAGGCCATGACCTCCTTATTAATTTAGCTCAATAAGCTGCTCGATCAGAATAGTGCCTCAGATTCAGAGGCGTTCCGCTTCATCAATGAACTTATCAATGACAGGGTGAAGCTCCGCATGGATCTCGAGAAGTCATTTGAGGTCACCCATGGCTGGAAGATGCTCTATGAGGAGAGCTATGCCTTGGAGAAGAAGACGAACACCATGATGGTAGAACTTATGAACAAGAAAGTGAAGCTCCTCGTCAAGCACGACTGGCTGGTGGAGGAATCCGTGGCTGTTGCCAAGCAACATGACGAGGACATGATGGTCCTGGAGGCGATGAAGAAGGAGATTGAGCAACTCCGCTCCCAACAACCGAGCAAGAAGGTTGTTGGGGAGTAAGCAGAGAGCAGCACCGCTGATCGTTGTCTGCGTCTAAAGTTATTAAGTAGTGGAGTAAAGTTTCTTATATGGGAATGCCTAGAACTCATCTAGATGCGATATAATTGGGTCTCATTCACTTGACATCATATCATCATCTAAACTAATATTGTTGTAGCTCATTTTAATTTGTCAGCACGTTTTTGTGCCCAACAACGTACTTTTGGAGAGAAAATACCATGTTGTCCTGTTCACTGGTCAGTGACACATGCTTTGGAGACACAAGATTTTTTTTAAATCTCCAGGAGCAATGATCGAACCTGCAACCAAGGGAAATGGATGCCTAGTCCTTGCCAGTTTAGCTACGAGTGACATTCGTCCATTATTAATACTAGGCGCTCTTAATAGAACTGTGTAAAATTTTAAAATCATTCATTTGTTAATAGGGTTTTTATGGTTTATGCCACTAGTTGTGTTCCACTATTATGTTTTGCCATTAGAAGTTGCAACTGCTCAAAAATGCCATCGTTCCGTGAGATGCTTGCTAAAAAATGCCATTAGATATCTCAAAAATGCCATCGTGCATTAGATGTTTGCTCAAAAATGCCATGAGACATCATTATTGTCAGGTCAAACTTGTTGACCATGTTATATGATGAAAATACCCCTATACCCACATGTCAGCTCTCCCTATCTCACAATGATAAGTGTGGACCCCACTTGTCCGGAGTAAGCAAGTGAATAGTTTTATAGGAAAATAAGAACGTTGTTGGGATCAAGTGGGACCCACAATTTATTGTAGTGAGATAGAGGGAGAGTTGACATATTGGCCTATAGGTACTTTGGTCATTATAACATGGCAAGTGAGCTTTGAGCTCACACTAATGGTGTCTAGTGGCCTTTTTGAGCATACGCCTAATGAAGCGATGACATTTTTGAGTAGTTGAAATTCCTAGTGGCCAAACTGAGTAGAGAGACACAACGAGTGGCATAAATGATAAAAAAAACCTTTTTAATAAAGAAAAGAAATAGTTTAGCTTTTTTGTGTTCTTTGTACTTGGTATGCACAAACAAATGACCAACAATATCACGTTGGATAATACCCCTTGCGGTTCGCATTCCTGTCTCCCATTTTTAAATTCGCAGTTACGGCCCCTCTTACAAAATTTAATTGCGCCCTTTGTTAATAACTTGCAGTTGCGACCCCACATGAAAATTTGCAGTTGTGACCCCTTCCAAAACTTGTAGTTGCGAGTTGCGACCCTCTTATAAAGTTGCAGTTGCACTCGGGTTACAACGCTTGCCATTGCATGTCTAGTGGTGGCAAGGAAACTGGCCCAAGCAAACTCCTCTCTAGAACATAGTTGTAGTCGCTTTGGGCCCATGCGTGCAGTTGCAGTCAGGTTACAATGCTTGTAGTTGCTTGTCCTGTGATGGGCCTGCAACTGACCCCGACAACTCCCTTCCTGACCCTAGTTGCATACGCTTTGGGCCCATGCAATTGCGGTCGGGTTACAACGGTTGCAGTTGCATGTCTAGTGGTGGGCATGCAACTAGCCCCAATAACACTCTCTCGGTCTCATATGCCATTGATTTGTGTCAATTCAGTTGCAGTCGGATTACAACGCTTGTAGTTGCATGCTTATTGGTATGCATGCAACTAGCCCCAACAACACTCCCAATCCCAGATGCCATCGCTTTGTGCCCATTCAGTCGCGGTCAGGTTACATCGTTTGCAGTTGCACGTCTAGTGGTAGACATGCAACAAGCCTTTGTCCCGACCCCATTCTATTTTTTCAATCTCAACTCCGTTATTGTATTGACATGATGATAAATTCTAAATATAATAGGCAAAAGAAAACCAAACACTCAATTTTGCTCTTTCTCAATCAACAAAAAAAATGACTCGCACACTTATGTCTCTATAGTATGTACACAACAGAAGAAAAAAACAGCAAAAAGATACTGTAAACAGAAAGAACGGCCGCATGCGTTGTACATCAAAAACGGCCACGAGCCGGGCTGCAACAAAAAACGCCTGGGACCAAAAAAGTAAAACGGGCCACGAGGCAAACAAGAAACGAGCTGGACAAATATCCGCGCTACAACGCTCACCAACGCAAATCACCGCCCGAAAATATCCAACTGGTGCCAAAATGAATGAGACCAAAAATTATCTCAGGTAGCTGAGTTTTAGCAATACCGTTCTTATATTGTCTTGCGTAATTTGATTGTCAGGAACGTTGTAAAAAAATGTATTTTGGTTTCCTGTATGGCGTTAACTTTCCTTAATTAGTCAATGTTATTGTTGAGAAATAAAACATGTGATTAATTATATGGAAAGGATGTCTCCCAGGAGGTGTCTGTTGGGGAAAAAATGTCTTCCCAACACATCCCTTCATCTTGTATATAAGTGGGTTTCACAGATTGCAACGGGGCCAGTGGAATTATTTAGACTCTTCGTTTGTCTCTTTGCTTCCGCTTTATAACACGTTATCAGCACATAGCCTCTACCGTGAGAGCAATCCAGCCAATACGAAGGCGGTTGCTCACAACCGTGGCCCTATCGAACAAAAGGGAATTAATCAACCAAGGGGTTTCCAATCCATGGCATGATTTCATTTTGTCTTCTTGTGATCAATTCACTGAATTCTCTTGTACGCATGCACTCCCGGGATCGATCTCTGTAGTGGTGGCATTCGGCCCCGTCTCCTTGCAGAACGGCAGCGGCACAACGAGGACACACAAGGCGGGACAACGGCTCCCGATCAGTCTGGTGACTCCAAGCGCATGCGACGGCTCCCGACCCAGTGTTGTTTCGCCCTCCCGCACGCGCTCGTGGCGCTGCTACCGGCCGCCCGCTGCAAGATACGACATGGAATGCTCAAAGCTCAGGCTGTAAGTGGACACTGGCCGTCCGCAGCACCCACTTAAAAGCCCATGTAAGTCTTTTGTTATTAGCTTGTGCTCGGTTCAGCTGAAGAAGCGACCTTCAAGTTCTGAACAAGGATGTCGTCGATTGATGTTTCAAATGTCTTAAGAGCATCTCTAGCAGACCCCGTATAATGCACCGACCCTTAAAATAACCACCAAAATACGGGTCTGCGCGAAATAACTTGTCCGATTAGACCCCGTATCGAGCCGTGAACTGGAAAAAAAATTGCGGGGCGTGGCACAAGTTCGCCCTCAACGTCTAGTTTCACGGGGTGGGAGGCCGACCCGAGCTTGCCCCCTATCCGCAGCGAGATTTGACAGGAT